>OZ007576.1:38010710-38610710 GCA_963931925.1 Onchidella celtica | reverse complement strand
AGGATGTCCTCGAAGCTATCCGCAAGTTAGCTGTGAGGGAGGAAAACATCATGGTCCTCAGAGTCGAACTGTCTAACATGAGACAGGACCGAGACGAGCCCATACACAACTTTGCAGCTCGTCTTAGGGGACACGCATCCCAGTGCAAATTCCTAGTCACCTGCAACTCGTGTCAAACAGAGGTGTCATATATGGATCAGCTCATCAAAGACTGCATCATCCGCGGTATTTATGAAAAGGAAATCCAGCTGGAAATTCTTGGCAATCAAAACCAGGAAATGACCTTAGAACAACTAACAAAGTACATTGAAGCAAAAGAGAGTGGCAGGAGGAGCGCACACCGGTTGCATGACTCCGAGCCCCGACCCACTAATAACGCTGTAGCAGCAGCCACCAGCGCCTACCGGGCATCCCAAAAACCGTGCGGCTACTGTGGTAACAAAACCTACCATGGTAAAAAGTTCAAGGAGAGAGAACAAAAATGTCCAGCAGCAAAACACACATGCAAAAAATGTAACATAACTGGCCATTTTGAGAAAGTGTGCCGGAGAAAAGATCGGAAGGACAAAACAAATGAGTGTGAAGATCAGACTGATTTTTTGTGCACCTTAAGTGACGATACAAACTTTGACGAGAGTTTCGATGTGAATGTTGTTGAAAATGACAATGCCAATGGTGCCATGAAAGAACATTTTGTGCATTATCAACATACTGATATCAATGTTACTGAAAATTATTTCAATGACGTCATAAATGAACAACTTATTCATAATGATAATTTTGATGATCATGTCAATGATTCCATGCAGGCTATTGATCCTAACACAAAAAATCATGGAATTATACTAACCACTGACACTAATGGCATCTCATTAACACCCATAGGACATCACATCTATGAGTCACACAGATGGATCCAGCGTCATTCTGACCCACAGCCTTAAATGCGGGTAAAGATCAAGGCCGACCCTTCAGGCTATAAAGCCATAGACATACCCCACCCACCCATCAGAAAAGCACCCACTGAGTACGTAGCAATAGCAGACACAGGCTGCCAATCAAGCCTTGCTGGTGTGGAACTCCTAGAAGAGCTAGGTCTGACTGAGACGGATTTGGTGAAAGTCACCATGCGCATGAGCGCAGCCAACAACAAGAGTATAAAAATTCTTGGGGCATTACTCCTCCACATTACCGCCATGGTTGATGAGAAGAGTGGCAAGGAGGTCAGCACCCGTCAGATGGTGTATTTCACGAATGACACCCACAAACTATACCTTAGTAAGAGTGCCTGTACTGACCTAGGCGTAATCTCAGAAAATTTCCCAACTGCTGGAGAGATTCAGACCCCTCCCATTGAAAGCAGTGACGATCAGGCGGGGATTAAACCTAATGCCCGAGCACCGTGTGGATGTCCCCTACGTCAGCCTCCACCCACCATCCAATCAGTGCTGGAACTACCCCTCCCACTTACTGAAGAAAACCGCTCTAAAATAGAGAATTATTTAAAAGAGCAATATGCCTCATCTGCGTTTAATGTATGCACCCACCAACAACTGCCCATAATGACAGGACCACCTATGCACCTTATGATAGATCCAGATGCAAAGCCCATAGCATTTCACACACCATTACCCGTCCCCCTACATTGGATGGACGACGTCAAAGCTGATCTAGATAGAGACGTGAGACTAGGTGTGATAGAGCAGGTCCCAATGGGAGAACCAGTGACTTGGTGTCATCGCATGGTTGTTTGTGCTAAAAAGGATGGCAAACCACGGAGAACTGTGGACTTCCAGCCTCTCAACAAATATGCTGCCAGAGAGACTCACCACACGCAGTCTCCTTTCATTCAAGCCAGATCAGTGCCGCAGCACACCAAAAAGACTGTTCTCGATGCCTGGAACGGCTATCACAGTGTAGCATTGCACGAAGATGACAGACATTACACGACATTCATCACCCCTTGGGGGAGATACAGGTACAACGTTGCGCCCCAAGGCTACCTCTCATCAGGGGACTGCTATACCCGCAGGTACGATGAAATAACATCTGATGTCAGAAACAAAACAAAATGTGTAGATGACGCATTAATATGGGCTCATTCTCTCAAAGACAGTTTTCATCGTATGGTCCATTGGCTCAATTTGTGTGGGGAGAATGGCGTCACACTGAACCCAGGAAAATTTGTTTTTGGAGCAGATACTGTTGTATTTGCAGGATTCGAAATTTCCGCAACAACAGTAAGACCGTGCCAAAAACTCTTTGAGGCAATTGAAAATTTCCCGACACCGAAGAACTTAACTGATCTTAGATCATGGCATGGGCTAATCAATCAAGTGTCATACACTTTTGCTTCAGCAGAGATCATGCAGCCCTTTAGGGAACTTCTCAGCTCAAAAACCCCATTCACATGGAATGAAGAACACGACAAATTGTTTGAAACCTCAAAAAGAGTCATTATCAAGGGCATCACTCATGGTGTTGAAATTTTTGACAAAAATCGCCCTACATGCCTTGCCACCGATTGGAGCAAGTCAGGCATTGGATTTTGGTTGTTGCAAAAGCACTGCCAATGTAAAACTAGCAAACCATTCTGCTGCAAGAACGGGTGGAAAATAGCGTTGGTCGGGAGTCGCTTCACCACCCCGGCAGAATCTCGATATCATCCCATAGAGGGAGAGGCGTTAGCAGTTGTGGACGCACTAGAAAAAGCCAGACATTTCATTCTGGGATGCAAGGATCTAATCATTGCAGCTGACCACAAGCCCCTGGAGAAAATTTTTGGGAACCGCTCTCTGGATGGTATCCCAAACCCAAGACTCAGAAATCTGAAAGAAAAATCTCTTAGGTTCAGGTTCAAACTGGTACACATACCAGGTATCCACAACAAGGCAGCAGACGGAATGTCAAGGTACCCTGTTGGTGAAGCTACTCAGCTGAAACTTCCAGATGACACAGCAACACTGTCACACATTCTGCTAGACAGCATTCGAGACATAGCACCTGAAGATGATGATGACCTGGCAATATCTGCAACTGCATCAACTTTAGACACCATTAGAACTATTACATGGGATGATGTCAGGACAAAGACAATCAACGATGACGAAATGAGAGAACTGCTCTATCTGATTGACGATGGATTTCCTGCAACAAAAAAAGAAATGCCTCCACAAATCCAAACATACTTTAACCTCAAAGACGGTTTATATACATTGGATGGAGTTGTAATGTATAATGATCGCATCATCATTCCCCAATCGCTCAGACCACAAGTCTTAGAGTCACTTCACTCTGCCCATCAAGGGATATCATCAATGACAGCCAGAGCAGACTCGTCCGTCTTTTGCCCAGGCATTACTTCTGACATTCAGAAAATCAGAGCAAAATGCCGCCACTGCAATCGCAATGCACCATCACAGCCGAATCCACCTCCCACCCCACCAAAGGTTCCAATATACCCATTCCAAGCAATATGTGTGGATTACTTCCACTACAGTGGTCAGTACTATTGCGTCACTGTGGACAGATACAGCAACTGGCCAATCGTTGACAAAGCAAAAGAAGGAGCCAGTGGTCTCATAACATGCCTCAGAAAAATTTTTGTTACCTTTGGTATCAGTGAGGAACTTACGTCTGATGGCGGTCCAGAATTTGCAGCCTCACAAACTGAGCAATTCCTCAAAGACTGGGGAGTCTACCACAGAACCTCCTCTGTGGCCTATCCTCATAGCAATTGCAGAGCAGAGATCGCTGTTAAGACTGTCAAACGTCTCCTAATGGACAACACAGGCCCTTCTGGAACCCTTGACACTGATGCTTTCCACAGAGCTATGTTACAGTATAGGAACACACCAGACAAGGAAACTGGCATCTCTCCAGCTCAGTGTATCTTTGGAAGACCAATCAGGGACTTCGTTCCCATACATCCTGGAAGATATGAGCCCCACCCAACCTGGAGAGAGACTCTGCTTGCCAGGGAAGAAGCCCTAAGGAACCGCCATATGAAAATGGCAGAGAGACTGACAGAACACACAAAGAGGTTGCCTCCACTTAAAGTCGGAGACAAAGTTAGGATTCAGAATCAAACTGGACCTCACCCCACAAAATGGGACAAAACTGGGACCATCATCGAAGTGCGCCAATTCGATCAGTACCTTGTGAAAATGGACGGATCAGGTAGGGTTACTTTACGGAACAGAAAATATCTGCGCCATTATGTCCCTGCTACTCCACCTGAAGAGACGAGTATATTCAAATATGCACCCCCTCCACAAACAGCTGAATACCCAGCAGACAGCACTTCTTACGATAATGACACAGGGATCAGAAGCACGCCAGCGAGGAACCCACCACAATTGAGGACACCTACTCGATTGCCACCACCAATCCCAATGCTTCTGCCACCAGAAAAGGAAGAAATGCCGTTAGCCCAATCCCCACCAACAGTCCCACCACTGTTGCCTCCAGAAAAGGAACAAATGCCGTTAGCCCGATCCCCACCAACAGTCCCACCACCGTTGCCTCCAGAACAGGGCCCCCAAATAAATAATGGGCCGCCTTTGGAAGTGCCAACAGGCATTCCGAGAGCAATACTCAGATTACAATCCTACAATAAACAAGGAAAAACAGAGACTACTGTACCTCCAGGAGGGAAACGAATCACCAGATCAAGCGCAAAACAGAAGGAAACTTGATTCTTTCACCAGATGTAGTTTTGCTTGCATTTTATTCATTCTTCTCCTTTCTTATAAATTTAATTAACTTCACGTCTTGTTTACTTTAAGCCTTTAACGTTCATGAATAACCATTAACATCACTCATATTAAAGACTCGGGGGGCATAGAGAAATATATTACTATTGTTATTATTATGAGTTATATAGATACATTGTTACGTTATTGTTCACATATTGTCATTTTGTATTACACAGACTTCCATCATTGTGACGTATGAGTCAAATCATTAAAGGTCTGCTCAACCGACCAAATACTTCTTTTCAAGTTATTTATTGAACAAATCAAAAAATTCATACAGAAGGAAATTTGTTTAACTTTTCATTTTTTTTTTTGGTTGAATTTTTTTGTGATAGAATTAGAAAATAAGAAAAAATGGAATTCCGCTACATACCATTTTCAAAAATTTATAACAAAAGATCTGTCAGAGATATCAAAATTCCCTTCTGTATAAAGTTTTAATTGGATTGAATAAGACATAAGAGAAGTTTCAAATAAATCCAGTAAAAATTGGGGAAGCCTATCTAGATCTATATTGAATTTGGTACTTTTTGGGGACTCAAAATCCAAGAGGGCGGCGCTTCCATGGCAACCATATGACAAACAAATTTTTTTACATTTTTTTCTGCTAATTCAGACATCCTGAATTCCATTATAATAGTTAAAATTGTCTATTTCTCATAATAACAAAAATCGCCTTCAGGACCCGCACCCCCCCTTAAAAAAATCAGCTGATATTTTCATACGGTCCATAAAACTAAAAGGAAAAGTCACGGGCCTTTAGTCAGAATTCTAGGCAGGGATACGCTGAGTTGGGCGTTTACGATAAAACATATATCTATAGAACTAGAAGTAATTAGAAGACTAACTCGCCTGCAGCCCCCCTGCGACCTGCCATGCATGGGCGCTCCTAAAGTCGCATCTTTGTGGGGATCCATATAGCCCCCGCAATTTGGAAAATGAAGCATTACGGGGGGAGTTGGTGTCACTCTGGGAATAGCGGAACATGGAAGAAAAATGGGGGGCTGAACTGAACTTTTAATGTTTTAAAAATGACTTATAAAAACTTGAAAGAAATACAGTAGACAACAGTTAAACCGAAATCAGCGGGACCACGGGTTTGTTTTCGGTTTAGTGATAGGAGGCTTGAAAAATGCCAGTTTCAAAAGAGGTAGCCCAAATCACTATCATAGAGGACAAATAATGCAAGCGCACAGGCTAAACGGACTCAACATGTCCTTGCTCTGTGTTTTTGACTGAGAATGCGGGTGGACAATTGCTCAGGCCTAGGCACACTCAAAGCATGGATATGCGGGTGAATGTGAACTAACTCTCAGAACAGGGAGACGTGTGTGGAGGGACAGTAGGCCTACAGAGCCGCCGTCCCACCGATCTTGTCACCGTTACCGTACATGATGCCATGAAATGCGCTGTCCGCGATAACTAGTGTTGTCTCTCTGATGTCATTTTAAACAAAATGTCAGTCGCGATGCGCCAAACGTAACATCTGATTTCAGACCCGTGAGTTTATGGGCCTCCCTCCCTCTCCCCCTATCCCTGTAGTGCTGCCGCTTCCATGTAGGCCTAACTACTGGGCAGAACGAAGCATGCTCTGCTCTCATTTTTTGAAGGGACGTGTGTAGTGGGGTGATACAGTGACTTGAGTCGATGTATTGCAAATCACAGTGGACTGGCCACTGAATCCAGCAAATTTTCTTTTCGGTTTAATCATAGGGTTATTTCAATTTAGCACTAGTTTGTTAACGAACATAAAGAGGAAAAAAACAGGGAATTCTTATTTTCATTCGGTTTAGCACTAGGTTCAGTTTAGCCATTTTTGGTTTAAAACCGTTCTCCACTGTACTATCGCTGGGTACTAGCAGATAAATGCGGTCCCGGCGCCCCGTTCGCCATTTTACCTGCGTGTGGCCGGAATCGATTCCGCGTATCAGTGTATTCACCGCTGCTTATCGATTCGGAATACAGTATTCGAATCCGCCCAGACGCAGGGACCGCATTTCACTTCTAGAGCCCTATCCCTGTCCTCAATCCCAAACATAATTATAAATTACCAAACCTGTCACAAACCCTTAATCTTGTCCGCAAATCTATCCTTCATCTCCAGATAAGCATACACTTGTTCAATACTCAATAGAATGAAAATCCTCACAGGGGTAAAATTACAATTCGTGGCAATTTTTCAAACTTTCACAAATTCACTACATTCTTACAAGGACAAGGAAGGTTCTGTTCTCAAAAGGGTGCTAACTGTCAAAAGACCCCCAACCCTATCTCTTACCCTTCAGCCACAAAACAAAAGAAGCAAAAAGCCAAAAGAAGATAATTTGGCTATTGAGACAATCTGAGAAGACTGACTCTATATGAGTGCAAAGTGATCGGGGAGTACGGAATTCCTGCAAAATCTACCTTTCAGGCTAACACCTGGTATGGTGCATTTCATTGGTGGCATTTTTTTATGCTCTACCTCTCGGACTCGGCAAATTAACTTTTCATTTACATGTAAGTTTTAATTTTATATCGTGGGCGCCGCCATTTTCAGATGTGAACACTTTGTGACAATATCTTTTCGCGTTTTTAAAATGATTTTCCATTTCTTAGGACATGGCATTCCCTGATAGATTTCATGTAGTTTTCACCGCACAATGTCTTTTGGATTGGGAATTTTTATTTCTAGATGATTTTCTAATCGTTTGGTTAAAGTAAGTGGAGACAGTGGTATTTCATTGATGTGATCTCTTCCAAAAAAATAGCGAATGAAACTAAATGATCGGAAACTTTCTTACAAGTCATTTCATTGGCTATTTCTTCTTAGACGAAGCCAATGAATAGATTTCTTTTGTTCTTCGCATTGTGTATGTCATGTGATTTTCTCTCTTCCGACTTCCGCCTGCGGTCCACACAGAAGTTGATTGAATTGAAAGGGATTGCTATTGAATTCATAGAGTGGAAATTACCGAGAAATTCATCATGGTGGGTTGATGATAAATGTTATGTAATGTTTATACACCCAGGTCAATGCATTTGTGTCCAGGGTAAAGCATTGGCACGCAGTGCTTCTACATACCAGTTTTGAGGAAGAAGATAGACAGGGATCACTTTTCTGCAGGGGGCGGAGGCGAGCAAAATAATGTTGTAGGCCTACTCCCACAGGCTAGCACCACAAGCATGCCTGGTTTTGGTACAAGTGCAGTTTACCCCTCCAAATAGTGTTAGGCATTTTGATTCCTTAGTGTCGATTACTCTGATTATTAAACGCACCCTTATCGGTTTGTTAAAACTACTGTTTAGTAGTGGATAGGCCTACTAAGTAATGAACATGCCTAACACAGTAACAGTAACACAAACCACTCTGGTAGGAATTCCCAATGTGTGAGGCTCACAGTCACAGCAAGAACATTTCAAGGACGTAACTTAAGCGTCCATACACATATATAATCGAATATAGCGCAGTCTTTCATGGATGTCCATCCAACTGTCATCAAAGACAGACCCAATAAAGGCAAATATTAGGGAAGGTCTTCCCCCCGTCCGCGCCACTTACCAAAAAGTTAACAAACATAATATGATGAAGATCTCCCCTAACCCGCGCTTTCGTTCTTTCTTTCTTCTTTCTTTGTCCCATACAAATACTAAACCCAACCTTTTGATAAGCCCGCTCAAAAGTCCCCTCTTTAGTGTCTTGACTGGCACGGACGGGCGGAGGACCTCCCAATATTAGATCTAGTTTTGTGCCTTGGCATTAACGGGAGACGCTGATTGTTTCTGTCATAAAATGCACGTCTAAATAGAGCTAGGCCACATGTAGCCTATTTATTTAGGTAGATCCCTACTTACCTCCCTCAGTGAACATTACCTAAGGTAGTAAGAACTCTAACAACCCAATGTGCAGAGGACATCCTCTTTGCAGTTGTTGCCAGGGAGACTTACCTACATCGCAGCCTTGTTGTGTTGTTTTTAATTTAAACTCTGATTGACTAAAATCAACACACAACAGTGCATCATTTAAGGATGGGTAGAACACGTGACTACCCAGTAACCTGGTTCCTATTGCTTTATGTCTTGATGTTGCAAAAGTTAGCCGAGGAAAACCTCTGTGAAAATGGAAATCATGGGCCAATAGGTGTATTGTCAGCCAAATTCATGTTTGATTTCAGTTGGTGTTGGTGCTTGGAGACTTGCATATACCACACCGCTGCAATTCTCTGCCAGCTAGATTCAAGAAGCTTCTTGTACCAGGCAAGATACAACACATCTTGTGTACTGGTAACCTGTGTACAAAGGAGTCTTTTGATTACTTGAAGACACTAGCCAGTGATGTTCATGTCGTGAGAGGAGATTTTGATGAGGTTTGTAGTTCTTCTAAGCAGATGATATACCTTTACAAGTTCTGCTGATGAGAAATTAACCATACTAGCCAGGTGTAAGTTTATGCCAAGGTTTCTATACCAAGGTAGTTTTTTAGACTATATTATTATCATGCTAACCTCTATGCAAGAGGAAGGATAAAATTTAAATAATTGCACTTCTTTATTTTATAAATTATGAAAGATGCTTTTCAATTTATGTATTATATGTTAATAGGGTCACTGATTGATATCTTATCTGATGAAGAGGTAGTCTCTTTTAAATAAAAGCATCTCATGATATAAACATTTAACTCACTGACGATTTTTGCCACTGGAGTTGTGGTGAAAATCCTTTGCTACGATAACAAATTTTTACTTTTTTTAGCTGTAAGCATGTCCTGCAGTTCAAACTTCGTTACTTTTATTTTTGACTTTAAAACTGGAACAGTTGCAGTACACTATATGTGAGCTTATGTTGTAATGAATTCATTTCCTGTCAGGTAGAAAGTTGCAAAGCCGTAATGGAACGCATAGGATGTGAGCTATGATAATTTTTTCAATAACCACCTGTAGTGGCAACAGCAACTGTAAACATCTGTTGTTTCGCAACTTGTTCAACACACTCAGGACCGAATGTGACTTGAATATTAAAAGTTTCTTGAAAGACTGGGATATTTTTGTTATGTTGCAAAACTATGCTCCAACTTGCTAAATGAGTGTACAACACTGTTTGTCACTTTAAGTCTTATTGTTTATTTCAGAAATGACAATGAATGAAATAGGATGATGATGGGTGACCTGAAAAGAGATGAGAAAAAAAAGCAATCGGCTAACGTGATAAAGAGGGTTAATAGATGGACAAAAGATATAGATAATGATATTTCACTATGCCCCCCCAAGTCTTTTGGAGTAATGAAAAGACTGAAAATTCAGAGACTGGCTTAGTCAAAGTTCAGAGTTAAGATAAAAACGAAATAGTGTGTTGTTTGTGAAAAAGAAAGTGTCATTCTGCCCTGGGGGCGTGTGAGGTCAGCCTTGCAGAGCGCCGGGGACACCCAGGAGGGGTAACTGTGTGAGGGGTGACAGCTTGTTCTTTCAGGCCAGGGGCGTTGTGCGGCACAAGGGCACGTAGAGCACGAGGGGTGCTGGTAACTGTAGCCTTAGGAGTTAGAGGTATTGTTTCAGCGACAGGGCTCCGGTCTGGAATGACAGGCTGTGGGGACGGTGGATGGTCAGGGGATGGCGTGTGTGCGTTTGAAGTGGGCGAGTTTGGGATGCCAGTGGGGGTTGGTGAATCTGGCTGGATGGGGGGCTTGGGCAGGGGAGCCTTGGGGTGTGTGGGCTCAAGGTGGCTAGCTGGCAATGTGGGCATATGGCCTGGGGCCATCATGACAGGCAGTCGTGGGATGACCGGTATGTATTTTCGAAGGAACTTCCTGTTGCGGAGGGTGACGCGACCAGAGCCGTCTACACGCACAACGTACTGGTCAAACTGGCGCACCTCGATAACCATCCCTGTCTTGTCCCATTTGGTGGGATGTGGTCCGGTTTGGTTTTGGATGCGGACGCAGTCGCCTACAACCAGTGGTGGGAGAGTGCGGGTGTGTTCGGACAGGCGCTCAGCAGTGCGCATGTGTCTGGCTCTTAGTGCTTCCTCACGGGATATGAGCGTCTCCCGCCATGTAGTGTGGGGTTGGTACTTCCCTGGGTGTATTGGGATAAAGTCCCGAATAGCGCGTCCAAAAATGCATATTGCGGGGGAGAGGCGAGTGTCTCGGTCAGGGGTGTTTCTATAGTGAAGTATTGCACGCTGAAACTTGTCGGTGTCCAGGGACCCCTGCGTGCCTGTGTTGTCCGTAATGAGGCGTTTGATTGTCTTGACTCCAACTTCAGCGCGGCAATTGGCATGAGGAAAAGCAACTGATGAGAGTCGATGGTTAACACCCCAGTTTCGCAGAAATGTTGCAGTTGTGAGGGATGTGAATTCAGGTCCGCCATCAGAAGTCAGTTCATCACTGATGCCATATGTCACAAAAATCCGGCGTAGTGCAGTAACCAGTCCAGTCGCGCCGTGTGCAGCCTCCTCCACTATTGGCCAGTTACTGTATCTGTCAACAACCACAAGGTAGTTGTGGCCGCGGTAGTGAAAGTAGTCAGCCACAATGCATTGGAAAGGGTATGCTGGGTTGATGGGTGGTGTAGGGGGTGCACTGGGCTGGGACGGGGCCATGCGGTTACAAGCCTGGCAACGAGCTCGCATCTCTGTGATGGCTGGGGTCATTCCAGGCCAGAAGAAGGATGACTCTGCTCGGGAGCACATTTGTGTGACACCCTGGTGCGCTGAGTGGAGGCACTGGAGGACATGTTCTCGGAGTGATGGGGGTATGACCACCCGATCATGGTAGAGTATGACTCCATCGAAGGTGGTGAGAAAGTCACGAAATTGGTGGTATGGGCGGAGGTCGGGGTCCAGTAAAATTCTGTCTTCTGGGAAGCCATCCTCGATAGTATTACTCAGGGCGATCATGGTGGGGCCACTAGCTGTTGCGAGGCGGATGTTATCCCAAGTCACTGATTTGATTACCTCCGTCGATGCTGAATCAGGTTGCAAGCAGACTGGAGGGGGGCCGTCCTGCTGACGAGTGCGTATGGTGGATAGGAAAGAGTGTGGCAGTCCTGGGGGTAGCGGAGGGTCGATGATTGAGGTCATGTGTGCTACGTTGAGGGCATGTACATGGGGCTGTCGGTGTTTCGGTACTTGGAACGTCCTCGGTACTGCTGGTACTTGTTTCGCCAATGGTAGGGAAGCTGGGTGGGATTATCCCAAGGGCAACGCATGCCTGCTTGCTCAGGAACATCCGGTCAGCGGCAGTGGTAAAGTATACCATCTGATGGGTTTCCAGCTCCGTGTTTGACGGCGATACTCCTGAGATGCGGAGTGCGAGGGCACCGATAATGTCTATAGTCCCACGATTTGCTGCTGTCATTTTTATGTTGACAGGTAGGAGGTGCTGCCGGTCGAGGCCCATCTTAGTGAGTAGTGCTGTACCAGCCAGGCATGACTGGCATCCCGTGTCTGCCATGGCTGAGAAGGCGATGGGACGGGTAGGGGCATCTAGAGATGTGTTGAAGCCGAGGGATTGGATGTCTGAGGGCACTGCGCGGACGGTGACATCAATGAAGGGTTGGGGGTCAGATGCTCGTTTCTCCCATGCCTTACAGAAGCCGTTGTACACGTGGTGGTCTAAACTTATGGAGTGAGTGTTGGATGCCGGGGTCACTGTGTCAGTGCTGCAAAGGCTGTTGAAAGTGGCAGGGGCTTCGTCCAGGACATTTGTTGAGGGGTTGTTGGTGCTGTGCTATGTTGTTTTCCTACAGACGTTTGCAAAGTGGTTGGCAATCCCACACTTTGTGCACTTTTTCCCATGTGCTGGACATTTCTTCATCCGCTCCTGTCTGTTGTCGCCATGTCCGGACCTGCCACAGTAACTACATGTGGTGGGCGGTGTCGGGTTTCTGCCTCCATCTGAGCGAAGTTTGTCCTGGCGTTTGTAGGAGCTCACTGCCGCGACGACGGATGAGCTGCCTTCAACGAGCCGGTTGGCAGATCTCTTGCCGCTTTCCTTTGCCTCGACGAAGCGTAGTATTTCCTCCAGCGACATGTCTTGTCTCGATTGACCAAGGATGTCTAGACGAATCTCATCATCGCTGAGGCCTCTGATGAGTACATCCCGAACCATGACGTCGCTATAGTTGGTACTGTTATTGCAAGATTCAGATGAGCACTCTATGCTGAAGCTGCAGACCCCTGCTTGCCCTCTGAGGCGAGCAGCAAAGGCCCTGACAGGCTCTTCTCTGTCCTGCCGCATCTGTTGTAGTTGTACTCGCGCGACCATTATGTTCTCCTGGCGTACTGCAAGGGTCTTTATGTTCTTGAGAAGGGTCTCTTCATCATTGGAGGCTAGATTGTCAAAGGTCCTTGTGAGATCTTTGCGTAGTACTTCATCGCAGCACTCCAGCAGTTGGAAAGTCATATCAGATCCAGTGAGGCGGGTGGCTTGTTTGTAGTCTGCCCACCGTCGGATGAAATAGGTCCATTCTTCACTGGTGCCTGCTGCGGACACGGTGGGGCGTCGCACCTTTTCTGCCTTAGCCGCTGCAATTGGAGCCAGTACATGCGGTCGAGCTGGGTGAGCTGTAGCACTGTGAATGTCCAGGAGGCGGGTAAGGACTTCTGTCGGAGTGTCTGTGGGCCACTCGGCATCGCAGTTGGGTGCTGGGCATTTGATGGTTGCCATGACTATCTTGCTAGAATTATTTCATTCATAAATGAGTGTACAACACTGTTTGTCACTTTAAGTCTTATTGTTTATTTCAGAAATGACAATAATAGGATGATGATGGGTGACCTGAAAAGAGATGAGAAAAAAAAGCAATCGGCTAACGTGATAAAGAGGGTTAATAGATGGACAGAAGATATAGATAATGATATTTCACTACTTGCCGTGTACTTCTGTTCATTAACAAAGGTATACTGCAGTGATTTTTAAAACTAAATTAGTACTACATGTAATACCTTTGAAATAGCTGGTCCACAGGGGATGGCGCGAGGAAAAATGGCTGGCAGTCAGTCAGTTAAGTAACAGCACAACTGACAACATATTGCAGTAGTACTTGTATTGTTTGTTTTTCATATTGTGGATGACTATGAACTTCCTTTCTAAGATTAGAGATGATTACTTTGCTTGATTGGGATACTTTATTACTTTATACATTTATGTACATGCATAATCACTTGTATATTTCTATACACACATTAGATTAGTTTTTTATTTTTTTCCCCTCATCAAGAACCTGAATTATCCAGAACAGAAGGTAGTTACAGTTGGTCAGTTTCGCATTGGGCTATGTCATGGCCATCAGGTAGTGCCATGGGGTGATATTGAAAGTTTAGCAATGGTCCAGCGTCAGCTTGACGTGGACATCCTCATCTCTGGTCAAACACACAAGTTTCAAGCTTTGGAGCACGAAGGAAAATTCTTCCTCAATCCTGGTTCTGCTACAGGTTCATACTACGCATTAGACAGGTAACCATGAACTCTTTTCATTGCCCTTATGATAAGTGAAAAACTTTATATCTGAAGTTCGTAAATAAAGCGTAGCCTAATAACGCATTTTGTTACTAATATTAGAATGCTTTGAAACAAATAACATTTTTAGAAGTGGCATCATAGGGTTTAAGATTATAAAATGTCACTGTCACAAAAGAAACTTTTAGCTTAGCACACCACCAAAATGTTCATATATTAACACTCATACTCAACAAGTGTCATTCATTGTGAATTACCATGCAAATTTCATCATATGGAATATTGAGGATTAGAAACCCCCGTAACTGAGATAATGCAAAAAATGCTTTGACCTTACATAGTGTTAATGCAAAATGAAGTCCCAATGAAGTCTTAGGTGGTAAACTTTCGAGACAAATCAGTGTCATTTGAATTTAGGTGGCTAAAAGGGAGAAAAAAAAAATTATAGGATTTGCATTGTTCAATCAGCTCTTTTCTCTCAATATGTTAGTGCATTTAATACATTTGATTTCATTTTAAGTAGCTCTTTCACAGAACATAATCCTGCTTACATCAAGGGACACTCTATACTTCGGCAGCAGACACGAAAATATAATTGATAAATGTTACTTTTTTCTCTAGCAACTGCAAATTAATGTCTGTACTTCTTACTGTTTAAACTTATTTCAGTAGTGCAGAAAATGTGTCACTTTTCTGACAGAAAACATTTTACTTTTTTTTTTTTTTTTTTAAACAACCATCTTCAATGCCCTTTCCAGTGGTACAGTGCAACCTGCTTAAGCCAAAATTCAGGGGACCAACAATTATGTTTTGTATTAACAGTATTTTGGATAAAGAGCAACTGTTTTAAAATCACCTTTTTAGTCTCTAAAAGGAAATAGCTATAAGACATCTTGTTTATTTTACTTGATTATGCCCCTTGAGATACTGTGTCCAACAACCAGACTCCATATTGTGTGTGTTTGTGTGTGTATGAGGGCTTGTGTGTATACAGTGGAGATGGCCTTTCTAGGTATAGTAGCCTAAAAGAACAGCCAAAACTGGGTGGTGATCAACCAACTGTAAAAGGTGAGAAGATGAGAGGTTGATTGGTAAAAACAAAAAACAGAAAAACTCTACTCACAGCAGTCGCACCTTTTTCTCTGGTATCCTTTTGTTGGCCAGGTCAATAACACTATATCATCTCCCTTCCTTTCCGGCAATCCCATTTAGTGGGCCTGCACAGTAGGACAAGAAATTAATGGACTTGGTTGTTTACTTTCACATCGAAGGTAATGAACTGTTGAGACAGCACCCTCACTCAACCAAAAGAACAAAAGAGAATCTTTCAGTTACATGGGAATTACATAATGTTCTAAAACAGGCATAAACATAAAGAAGCATAAACATATATGGAATATAGAAGGATTACAGCAGGGCGATGGAAAATCTTTTGGATAAGAGGAAATTGTTTATTATCTGCATTCAGTTTAAGCAGGTTCCACTGTATTTGGAATTAACATTAAATCAGCAGAAACATTGATTTCATAGTAGACCTTGAACCATCATTGACCTTCCATATGCCAACAAGGCAGGAACTGTTAGGAATTAAATGGTGAGATCTTCCTGTTTCAGCTGCTTAATTTAAATATTAAGTCGTAAAATTTGATTGATATCCTCATCTCTCTCTTTACAGCAATGTGATTCCATCATTTGTCATCCTAGACATTCAGCAGTCAACAGTTGTGTCCTACATCTACAAGCTCATAGATGATGAAGTTAAAGTAGAGAGGATAGAGTACCGCAAGTCGTAGAGTGTTATTTTCATCATCGCTAGGAATTTCCTACACTTCAGTTGCTGATAGTGAAAAATGCCAACAAAGTTGTTGTGCTGGGCAATAAATTTTAAAGTGAAACCATATTTGAACTACATATGTATATTCAGCTAAAACAACATTAAAGTTTGACATTCGTTTGTTTTTTTTCTCTCTCTCTTTTTTAAGGAAAACAAAACCAGGATGAGAAAGGGAGCGTTATTATTTGAGAGCAAACACTCTGAAATAAGAGTTAATGCAAGTGACAATTTGTTGTACAAGTTTTTGTTTTGTTTTTTACTAGATTTTGTGAGTTATTGATCAGAGCAGTTTATTCATAGATATATAATATAATTATGTGAACATCAAGTCAAACTGTTCTTGAGAGTCCCAGAACAAGATGAGAGGACACAGAGACTTGGCTTTGACCCAGGTGCTGGATATTCATTTTATATTGACTAGTGATGTGATCAAAACATTTATTCGTGTATGAATGAGATTTTTCTCATTGTTACAGGGTTGCTACAGGTCCTTAAAATACCAGATTCTCATGACTTTTTCTTTCATGTTGTTTACTTTAAGTTTCAAGATTTAAACAAAAAAATTTTATTTTAAATTTAAAGATTTGCCTTGATCCATTTTTGATCCAGCTGACAAGCATGGCTCACGTCTGACCAGGTCTTTGAAAAGTCATGAATTTTTGTCAGGAAAAGTCATTAAGTTTTACTTTCAAGGACCTGTGGGGACCCTATTCGTTTTTGTTTTTTTTTTGGTGGGGGAAGGGGCAGGGGGTGTTTTGTTACTGTTTATTACATTTCATCATCTTGATGCAGCTTCTGCTGGAATGAAATGTCACGAATAGTAATTGTCTAGAATATATGTACATATTTTGAAAATGCTATGCATGTTAGAAATGTCAGTCTACATTTTGCTGGTAGAACACTAGAAGTGAAAGCCACTGTAGTCAACAGTTTCAGTATTACAATGCAGGGTTGCGGTGTTCTCGAGCTATCTGAAATTGTTGAAAGCTTATTATATTAGTGTTGATTCAGGAAGTCTTGTACTGGTAAGCCTGTTTACTGACTGCCTGGCAATTGTTTCTTCTGGTCCTTGAGAATCCGCTCGTGCCATTGGAAGTTTCACTCTAGGTGTTTGCTTTAGTCATGATTGATATTGGAGCAAACAGTCTGACCAAACTTAGCTTAGACCAGGTATACTGACCTAGTTTGGTCAGGGAGTGGGAAGTAACCCTAGTAATAAAGTGGTTTGGGAATTTGAGCTTCCATAACGGCAAGTTCAGTTAATCAGGGGCATGCTGAGTCATGATTTAACCATGTAAGTTGTCAGCTTTTTAGAGGATTTTAGTTAAAGCAGGATTTCAGTTGCTCTAGTGCAGTGATTCTCAACCTATGTCAGGCAATCGCCCTTTTAGGCACCAAATGTTCTGTCATTCCCCCTCTCAGACTCACAGTCACAGATTCATTTCACAAGAAGGCAAATTACACACAAATTACAATGTTAAGTTCTTCAAAGCTTTATTATTGTCAGTAGGCATGTTGATGATTCAATATGAAACGGAAAGTATTCTTTATCAAATGCACTAAAAAATAGGTCTTTTCTGTTCTGCCAAGATCAAATGAGTTTATTGTGTTAAAAAAAAAAGCAGCGCAAAGTAATAATATTAATAGGCAGAATGAAGTAATGTAATAATAGCTATTTGAAAAGAATTATGCCCACAAAGATGTATTCTTGTTCTTTTCTGGCTTCAGTGCACCACATCTGATTTTCATTGTCAAGCATTTTTTTCTAATTTTCATCTAGGATGAATCATCCGAGTGCAAAGGGGGGGGGGGGGGGGGGGGGTTCAAGATGAAGTAGTATCTGACATTGCAATTTCTTCAATTTATTTTGAAATGCATTTGCCTTTGAATTATTACAAAGGGAACTCTTTGCTGCTAAATAAGAAAATCGGTAACAGCAAAAAAAACAAAAAAACAGCATAATCTGTTTATAACATCAAACGGCGCATTTTTTCTTTTTTTTTTTGCTACCACTGTCAATTTTATTCCATGTGAAGGACTGGAATCACCTTTCTGTGATGTCTTTCTTTTTGGTGGTCTTTGTCCACTTTTTCCCAGAAGAAATTTGTACATGCCAGGTTATGTCACACTGAATTACAGATATCATAAAGAGGTGGTACTTTATGTAATGTAGTGGATTTATTAGTAGAAAAAACTGAAACCTCAGTGACTGTACAAAATGAAATTTATGGACGTTTGCCATTTATGCCAGAGCCTGTTAATGGTAGCTGCTTGCCACTTAGTCTGGAAAATCTGTCAGTGGTCAGTTCATGTGGTACCAGTATTTATGATTCATCTCTGCATCTCCTGTAAACAAGTTATCAGTGCTGTCAAACCTTTTTTCTTTGTTGTCGCCAATTTCAATATATGTGCAATTTTAGATTCTGTCCATTCATTGTTGATTGGTATTGCATTTGTTTTGTAGATTTGTTCCCAGAACGACAGTGAGAAGATATGAGTTCAAATTCACAAAGAAGTGCAGTTTCTTTGGCATATTTTGTTTGCAATCGTGTTTCCTCTGCATTCCTAGTGTAATTTATTTGTCCATTTGTACTGTTTACAATGAAAGAATCGGTATTTGTGATGTTCATGCATGTGTTGTGTTTGTGAAGCTCTTGAATTTTGATAACTTTGAAATAAATGTGGTCTAGAAATAAATATGTTTTTCAGAAACATTACAGCACATGTATGTGAAATTGCTCTGAAAGGAGTGAAATGTGTGGAGTGCAAAAGTTCAGTGATAGCGTGATCATGTGAATGTCAGGAGCTCATTGAATGAGGAGAAAGATTGACATAAATGTGTCATAACCTTTTTTTTTTTTTTTGTTTTGGTCCACAACTTTTTTTTTGTTCACCCATGGTTTAAAGAAATGAGAGCAAGAGTGACGTTTTTGCATACAGATGTGCAAGGAACAACTCTCTTTAATGATGTTCCCATCGTATGTTTCTTAGCAGAATGTACGGACTGCAAATGTGGAAGATGAATCACCATTAAAAATTCAAAATATTTGAATATTCATATCTATCCATCTCTGTAAATCTTCACTGGTGAGGTAGACCAGGTACTGATGAAACAGCCTGTATTGTACTTTTTTTTTTTTTCATGTTTAACTGTGCTTGTGTCCAATGCTTGTCTGTTAGGAGTAAAGTTGATGGAAATCAGTGGCTTTGATGATTCTGGACTATGGGGAATGTGATAAAAACTTTGTGGAAAACCTGTTTTGTGTATGTCTTGGCATTTTGACTGTTTTATTAGTGAAGGTGAAGATGGCATGTTTTTTTAACAAACAATTTTCTCATCTGATGAATAAGACTGTTTTAAAGTTCGCTATAATAGAAAATGTAGTGAATATTACACAAAACTTCATCAAAATTTGAAAAGTGGAGAAACCAAAAACAAAGTAATGTAGTAACTAATGTCTGGAACTGAATTTGATATAGGAAAGTGATTAATGAACATGCACATGTACTTGTCAGATTTGCTTATCAGATTTTATTTTCTTGCTGCAAGTTAGTGAGTAAATAGTATCATTGTTTAAACAAACTTTTATTTATTTGTGTTATCCAGAACAAAATTTGTGATTCAGAAATGAATGATTATTGTAATGAAGATTCATTCAAAAATATGACACTTGTAGTTTTAAATTGATGCGAAATTAATCGTTTACATAATTACATGGCATAAAGCCTGACACGACCAGTTGGCATGGATCAGTCAAGACCATGAAAATTCAAACAATTCTGATGAACAATTTATTGTTTGTGTCAGTTAGTGTTATCATATTGAATAGCTACACGTACATTTTCAGTTCATTTTGAGCTGTTCTAAAACCTGTCTGTCATGTAAAGCAATTCAGTGATCCATTGAAAAGACCTGGATTTAAAAATTGGGGTTTTAAAAAAAGAGAAGAAAAGTGGGGGGGGGGGGGGGGGGGATGTGAACAAAAATAAAGTTGCATGTAATTTGTTTTATGTTCCTGCCATTAAATAGCCCTTTATATTATAATTTAATCCTGGAAAAACCTTGGAGAGACCTGGAACAATATTCTCAGAGAGGCACTAGAGTCCTGAGCTTAGTCTCATGCATCAAAGTACTCACCGTGACTGGCTATTACAGTTGTTTGTTAATGTTATAAGTTATAGTGTGAGGGAAATCCACAGCAGCTGTTGTAAATTATAGAACGTCATGGATGAGTATATAAGCCACTGAAAGTCAGGTAGAGTTTATTGTTGTCACTTTAATTTGCATGAGTCATGATGAATTAAAGATGTGAAAGGCCTCAAAATGGTTCAGGATTATTATTATTAATTAATAAAAATCTGTCAGTCAGTGGATTTTGTCTTCCTCCATAATCTCTACCCTCATTCTGTTCCCTTCCGTCTATCCCAGATCATTCTGCTATATTCTGCATATATTGTCTTGCTTCTTTCTAGTACAATATAACCGTCCTCATGTGGACGTGTTTTCTTCAAACTGAGACTCAAACTCTTATACATGTATGCATGTACCTGTAGTTTCTTTTCAGATTTCACTTTTATTTCATCTTATTTAAAAAAGCTGAAAACAAACCCAAAGTAAGATAACGAAAAAACCATGGAAGGCGCAAAGTGGCAATGCAACCCAACTTTGTCCTATCATGGCAGGGCGCATTTTTTTGGAGAAAATTGAAGCTAGGCTTGGGAGAAAACGAAGATATTGAGAAACACTGGTCAACTGTTTACTATTATTTGAGGGCAAAAATTGCTTTAGCTTTGACAGGGTAAGACTAAGAGAGATGAATTTATGCAGGTCTGTCTAGTCGACCAGCGCCTCACTGGTTGTAGCTTACATCGCAGTTGCAAAAATGCAATGCCGTAAACAATATACTGACATGGTTGAAATAGGTTGCAGGCAATGAAAAGTGAGTTTGTTACCAGATGGTACATTGTAACGGCTTTTATTCATTCAGAGCGTAATCACAAGACTTAAGTACAACAAAAATGAGAGACGGGGCGTTCTGTACCACAAGATGGTGGCCTCTTTCTATGTAAACTTAGATTGAGACATGATTGTGCGCTATCAAGTGACGGCAGGTTTATACAAAGTTTATACAAATAGACACGCTTTAAAAAAAAAAAAGAATACGCGTTCCGCTCGGACTTTAAAGCTTGGTCCTGCAGGGGGCTACTTGGGCCTTTGACAAGTCCTGCAGGGGGCTACTTGGGCCTTCGGTAAGTCCTGCAGGGGGCTACTTGGGCCTTTGGTAAGTCCTGCAGGGGGCTACTTGGGCCTTTGGTAAGTCCTGCAGGGGGCTATTTGGGCCTTTGGCAAGTCCTGCAGGGGGCTACTTGGGCCTTTGGTAAGTCCTGCAGGGGGCTACTTGGGCCTTTGGTAAGTCCTGCAGGGGGCTACTTGGGCCTTTGGTAAGTCCTGCAGGGGGCTACTTGGGCCTTTGGTAAGTCCTGCAGGGGGCTACTTGGGCCTTTGACAAGTCCTGCAGGGGGCTACTTGGGCCTTTGCCAAGTCCTGCAGGGGGCTATTTGGGCCTTTGGTAAGTCCTGCAGGGGGCTACTTGGGCCTTTGGCAAGTCCTGCAGGGGGCTACTTGGGCCTTTGACAAGTCCTGCAGGGGGCTATTTGGGCCTTTGGCAAGTCCTGCAGGGGGCTACTTGGGCCTTTGGTAAGTCCTGCAGGGGGCTACTTGGGCCTTTGGCAAGTCCTGCAGGGGGCTACTTGGGCCTTTGGCCCATATAATTAAGGGTTTAGAATAATAGTACATGTAATACACGTGAGAAAAAAACGAATTTTAATGAGTAAACAATTTATTGGAGTAAACAATAGTACATTTACTATAAAAGCTGTCAAATTTAACCATCACAATCAGTCTGAGATCATTGTAACCACAATGAAGCATAAGATCCCCCGAGACACAGTACACCGAGACCATTTTGTGAGGGCATGGTGCGAATTGTTGCATTGTTGTCGTGGATGATATGCGCGGAAGTCGACGGACGGAAAATGACGAACTGATCCGTCTCGTTATCCTGTGTCTCGGGTATAAAAATTCCTGCGTTCTAATTTTAGCCGAGAGCACAAAGCAGTCTCAGAAATAAATCCCATCTGGACTGGAGCCCCCAAATGCGAAAAAAAACAACAACATTGCAATGCAAAAAGAAGGGCATCTCCAAAATTTCATGTAATTCCGACCTGTATGAGACGGTTTGTTTTTTTTTTTTGCGAACACGGATAAACATATTCATTTTTATTTACATTAAATGGAAAAGTTGGTCCATACATCGCACGGATTATATGTATCATATGACATAGTCTTCTTCTTCTTTAAGCCTCTTGATTCCTTGAGGAACATAGGGCCGCAACAACACTCCTCCAACGCACGCAGTTCTGGCAGGTCCTCTTTAGCTCTGTCGAGTCCATATCATTCCGGCTGTCTTCACCTCAACATCTATACATTCATACATACTGTTTCGCCAAGTCTGTTTTGGTCGACCACCTTTCCATGGCATATTGGTGACACATAATATAAACATTTCCTTACAACTCTTTTTCAAAACAAGGCAGTCATGGTTGAAGGGAAATGCTCAAGTAGATTAAAACACAAACACACACACACACACATGTACATGTATACAGAACTTTCTTCCACATGACAAATGTGCGATCTCTTCGTTACTTGGCCTGTGTGTTGCATTATCAAGGTCTCGCTGTACCTGTTATCTACCTTCCTAAGGTCCAGTCAAAACCCAGCCATTTGACTCAGCCCTCTAGCCATTGGGACAATATGACATAGTTTACGTTGTGTTTTACGTTTTATTGACATTGTACCATACATAATTATCTGTCTGTCTGTCCCCGTCGTATCTCCCGGCTGAGCAATGGACAAATGGCAATCATCACCTCACAAGCCAGTGCTCTGTGAACTTACTCAAATACATACAACATTGTTTACAAAGAAAGTTATTACATTCATTTATTTTTCATACATGTACATGATTTTGTATTGAGCTTCTCAATACACGCCATAGTGTTGATGTGCAGAGCAACCACGAGGCTGCAACAAGTCACATTTCACTGCAAGACCAGTCAATACACAGGAAATTTATGACTGTAAACGTGTAAAATATTCAATTTCTCTTGAGTACTGAGCCCATGTTCTCTCCCCCCCCCCCCCCCCCCCCCCGTTAAGATTTATAGCTGACAAAGTGCTATTTGAACTATTGGTACACTGTGACAACAACCGTCTTCCTCCTCCATCCTCTCTCATCCTCTCTCTATTTCTCTGTGTCTCTCTCTTTCTCTCTTTTTCTCTCTCGCCAGATCTTTGCACGCTTGGCCATATACATGTATTATATCTTTCGCGAAGTACCACAGAAATAAGAAAGAACCGATAGCCTATCTTCTCTTCTTTCCCACGCCTCCCTCCTCCTCCCCCCCCCCCTTCCTCCCGGCTTTTTCTCTCCGAAAGTTTTTCACTCGTGAGATGGCAAACGTACGCCATACCTAAGCCGCATGAAAACGGCAGTAGCGGCATAGAATAAGATGAGAAATATCAAATGAAAGCAAATGTGATCACCAAAGGCCGCGCCGATGAAAGCGACATTGCTGTGCTCCGCCATATTCCAGTCAGAAGGTGCTGCGCCTGGAGAAACATAAAGTTAGATGTTGCTGACCTATCTATCTATCTATCTATCTATCTATCTATCTATCTATCTATCTATCTATCTATCTATCTATCTATCTATCTATCATCTATCTATCTATCTATCTATCTATCTATCTATCTATCTATCTATCTATCTATCTATCTGTCTGTCTGTCTGTGTGTGTGTCTGTCTACATGTATCTATCTATCTATCTGTTTGTCTGTCTGTCTTTCTACATCTATCTATCTATCTATCTATCTATCTATCTATCTATCTATCTATCTATTATTCATAGAAATGTTTGGTGCCTAGAAACGACAAAAATATACTTGTACATGTACATTTGTAATCAGTTTGCAATGTTATCACAGTAGATCATTCTTTCCTCAAATAGTATATTGCAGAATGTGTAGACTGTAGATCTTTCTAGGTTAAAATATACACATACACACACACGCACACACACACATACACAGCACTTCAGAGAGGAAAAGCGAAACCAGCCAACTGGAAAAAAAAAAAAAGAAACACACTGAGCGAATAAATCTTAGACAGACCTTGACACAGCTCTATTATGCGCCAAATCTCGACAACTTAGGCCCAGACATTGAAAATGCTGGCCGAGACAGACTGCCCAGACTTGCTACATTTGGCCTAAAGACGACCTTATAACACATCTACCTGGCCATCCCACGAGAACACGCAACTTCAAATGACAGCCCTTTTTCGCAAAATAATCCATGCTCTCCATGCAGGAATTTTATTACATGTATTATCATATTTAAACCAAAAAAAAAAAAATACATATATTGATTATTGTTGAAGAGGGAATACAATTTTCAAATTATATTTGTATGATTAAAACTGTATTTAAAATAAGGGATGCACTTCACGTACATGTAAATTTTAAATGATGTTTCCTCAAATTTCCAGATCATCCCGGAACAATAGAATAATGTCAAAGCAAACAGAGCAAGATACAGAAGATCTTTTTGATTACCCACAATTCGTCGCAACAAGACATTTCAGCAAGATAATTTATTGTATGTGCCATATTTGACTAGGGTCCCATGTCATGTTAACTTCATGTGAGACACTTGTTATTGAGTTATGAAATGTTCATATTATATAGGCCTATTAACGATCTGTGAAAGTGAATTTCTCTCATGAGATAATAAAGTGGTTATTATCTTATCTTGTCGTATCTTTAACCTGTTGTGTCTTTCTTTTTTAAAAATTTTCTTCCCTCATAAAATTAACTCATGTTCATGATAGGGCCAGCTATTTCCACGATATTTTACTATAACTCGGTACTTACCAGGGAAACGGGAAGCTTTGTGCAGAATGAATGCTGCGTTCAAGTTCCATGTTGCAAGCACTCCAAGGCAAACTGTTCGTATCATCTGTGTATAGTAACCCCGTCTTTGTTCCGCTTCCACCAATAAACAGACACCAGTTGTAAACAATGGATACAGCGGGAATGTTTTGACCATGGTAGCCACAGGTGCTGTATGTTTAAAATCTCCAGCTCTGCAGGGATCAATCAATCAATCAGTCAATCAATCAATCAGTCAACCAACCAACCAACCAACCAATCAATCAATTAAACCGTCGGTCAGTCAATTAACCGATCTTTTTACCAGTCTTTTTATCCGCCTATCTACCTACCTATCTTCCTACCTACCTATCTACTTACCTACCTACCTACTTACAAACCTATCCATCCATCCATCTATTTATCCTTCCATGTATCCATTCATCCATCAATCCACCGGACTGTCTGTCTGCATGCCTATCTGTCGGCCTGTCTGTGTGTCTATCTGTGTGTCCATCGATCTGTCTGCCTGTCTGTCTGTTTTGCGCTAAAATAATTTTCCACCCATGTTTCCCAGTCCCCTCTCACTAGCTCTCACCCATCTATCTAGCTGCCATTGTGTCATTTTCCATTCCCAGAATTTGCTGCATCTAATCGAGAATTCCAGGAATTTCATTACACGCTTGTACTGGGTATGTAAGTCTTGTTCAGAATTACGTTTCGTACCCTGTTAAGACAGTTGTATTAGTTTCGTGCTGGCAGAGGCGTAACCAAGGTTAACGGCAGCAAGGTTACAAAAACAAGAGTGAAAAAAATGACGCTTCTTAAAAACTTTGTGCATATCACAACTACCTGTACCTTAAAATTCCTGCTGAATTTTGGTACATGCTCAAGAATTAATAACCCCAAATTTATCGCTCATGTCCCGCTAATCTCACACCAATTACGCCGCTGCATGACGGTTAGAGGTTTGTTAGCGCGACTTGCATTTCAAAAGTCTATGGTGCACACATCCACCCACCTGTAAAATGTAGCCAGTGAATACCAAAAGAAACCCAGAGCTGCCGTGATGTAGTCGGTGTTTGGAATCAAAGGAATCCCATACCACAACAGAAGGTCCGCGATGCTGTGCACAAGGAAAATACCATATATGGACATGGAAATAACCGTGGCCATCTTCCTGTAGTTTCTTTCATCGTCAACCAATGACACGCCGTCATAGAAAACTGTTGCTAGGAAACCCAAACCGGAAGTCAAAATCTTGAAGAGCGTTTCTGCTGGGATTTTTGTGCCAGGGATTGCGAAACTGAGTCGGGGGACGTAGTCTTTGCCATTGCTTTCACACTATGAGGAAAAAAAAATCATTTCCAAAAGATAGTATTTATTTATTTATTTATACATTTTTTCAAATTTATTTATTTGTTTCGTCTGCATGTGTATGTGTATGTGCATGACAGTTTAGCTTGGTATTAATTTTATTACATACGCATTGTCAGTCTTTTTGATTTTAAGATTTGGGGGTGGATCTGGCAAAACCCGGAGAAATTTATACCTCTTTAAAAAGATAAAAAATAAAAGTTCAAAGACGATTTCAAGCAAACTAATTTAAGTGAATGCAGCAAAAAAGGGCAATCTTTCATCTTATAAGCAAATTCCAATTTCCCTCAATGGAGGGTTTTTCTCAGGAAATTGGCGGTTCACCTCAAGCCCGATTTTATTAGATCCACTCACATTTATGCGTAGACCTGATTAATTATCATTTTCAATCCTCGTTTTTTTAAATACAATTTTAAATCTATTTATTAAATCTATCTTAACCTTGATTAAGTCAATCAATTGCAATACACACACACACACACACACCAAGAGCGGAGGGCGGGGAGTCTATAGGTAACCAGGCACTCCTAGGGCCGATTAGCAGTGTTGATCAAACAATTTGGAGACAATAGTCTTGGACCGGCACGGTCCGTCGTTAAGCATTGTCAAGTATAACATTGTTATTGTTTGACAGAGACAAACACAGTAACAGCAGGGCTCCTAGCCGATTTACACACTTTCAATCGCGGAATTGAGTCAACTACAATACAATGAGAACTGAACAGAATAGTGACCCTTCTTTCTCTCTCTCTCTCTGAGACTTTGGTCCATGGCCTTTGTTACTGAAATTGCTTTGGCTTCACTGAAAGCCCAAATGAAGGTCTCAATAAAATGAGGACAGCATGACCTTCGCTTTGCCTTCTCTCTTCTAAAAAGCTTACCTTGAAAATGATGTGGGGTATTTGCCACATTGTCGTTTTCGACATTTGTCAGTTTTGAGGTTTTGTCATGAAAATGGTTCTCTCACTCCAAATTTCATTATGTATAAGTGTCATTCCAATCGGTTAAAAACTTTTCGAGATATGTGTTTGTCACGCAGTGTTTTATGCGATTTAGCCCTTTTTACCGACCAAACTTCAATCCTCATTTTCTCGAAAAGACAGTACAACAATATGGCATTGGCAAATACTCGACGAAATATGTGCCAAAAACAAAGCCAGTTTGAACAGTTAAAAAAAAAAACAACAACAAAAAACAGGACGACTTACCTTGATTGTTTGGACGAATGTATTGACAAGCCACCACATCCAAATGACAAAGAAAACAATGCCTTCAAAGATGTAACCCCAAAACGTTGACATGACTCAGTGTGTTAGTTTCTGAAGAAAAGAAATTAAATAATTGAAAACACTTGACAATGTTTCGAAGCAAACTATTTTCAATAAATTGTGTTTGTGAACGTCTTGTGGCCACGCTTGCTTTACGTAGACGTTGAAACGACGTGAAAGAAAACCCGAATGTGCCTACATTGACATACATGTGGATCTTCTTACGGCTTCAATTTACTAGCCCTTTAGGGAGGGTTAAACAAAAAAGAACACGTGATGGTTTCTTGTAAAAACAGACCCTGCGTGTATGTATGTATGTATGTATGTATGTATGTATGTATGTATGTATGTATGTATGTATGTATGTATGTATGTATGTATGTATGTATGTATGTATGTATGTATGTATGTATGTATGTTTGTATGTATCAATGTATGTATGTATGTATGTATGTATGTATGTACGACAGAGGTAGTCTAGCATAAACTGAAACAATATTGTATCAACTCTAATATTTTACCAGAGAAGGAGATTTGGAGGGCAAGAATGAAAGGGACCATAGCATGTATTTCCGCTTCTGTACAATGTACATTTGACATGTATTTAATGGAAATAAACAAATTTGATATGTATGTGTGTGTGTGTGTGTGTGTGTTATGTATGTATGTATGTATGTATGTATGTATGTATGTATGTATGTATGTATGTATGTATGTATGTATGTATGTATGTATGTATGTAAGTATGTATGTATGTATGTATGTTGATGACGAAATTAAGACAGTTGAAGTCTTTTATTGTTCGATTTTTTTTCACTTGAAAAAGGCGAAAGCCGAAAATTTTGTTATTTTCTGTCTTCTCTTTAGTTTGCTTTGTATTGTTTGGGTTTTATTTCTCACGCAGGGTTTCGCAACATACAACCTTTTCTTTTTTGCCCAATTTTGACTGTTGTTTATGTCGTATATTAGTATTTTCCTTGTTTAACTCGGATTAAAATATCGACATTAACAGACCCATCACTTTGATATTTGTGCACAATCTCCAGATTAATATGGTACAATCTCAACAGTTATACCACAGATATATTTGCCACCTTTTATCTCATCATATCCGACATTTTCAGCACTCTAATAAAGTGGTTGTTCTATTTATGATAGTAAAATCGGGAGTGTTTTTTTTTTTTTTCTGCAAGATTCCCGGACATCTGAGAGCTTCCCCTCCCCCCCCCCCCCCCCCCCCGACCCCCTTTCCCCGACGAATTATTCTGCACAGTTCTCTCTTCTCCCCCCCCCCCCCCATCCCCTTGTTTTTTTAGCTTAGAGATTTCATTGAATTCGGTGGGGCTGTGTTTGGGGCATCCGTTGGCTTTAATCCGGCTCCAACTGCGCTAATCTAGGTTACTATCAATGAATTTATGCTCCCTGGCCAAGCCGATTCTGCCGGGAAAATCTGTGTTCTCTGTTTGTCAGATTCTAGGCACTCCTCATGTCAAGTATGGCCAGTGTCCTATCATTGAATTCCATGACAACGGCAAACAAATCACGCGTCTGGCTTGCAGTGGACAATAATGATCAACAAGCAGAGAGGCTCGGGCGATTAGACAATAATAATGGTGACTGGCATTTAAAACAATGGAATTACGATAGAAACCGCTAGAGCACGAGCTGATGGGGAAGATGTGGAGAACTGGATGATGCAATCGCTAATTAAATTCACGGACGCATTTGTTTGGTACATGACCTTCTGAGTGCTGGCCAGTAAGTTGAACGCCAGCATAGACCAGATGCCCTTGACCCACCTTTAGGTGCTTCCAAAGAGAAATAACTATGTTTTGTGTCTTCTTTCATCCATAGTAATTTAACACTGAGCTTTCGTGGTATCAGGAACAAACTGGTGGACCCCTTCACTCTTAAGAACCAGTTAATAATATCAGCGATGCAGTCTCGATAAAATGTTCGGCTCCTGGATTTGTGTGTTTCTGAACATTCTCTAATGCTTGCTCACCATATTGATAAAAGTTTTTACACTTATTTTATTTCCACCCCACTCCTACGCCATTTTTGCTTGCTATTAAATACCCGTCTACCTACTTATGTTATACCGGTACTTGTCCACTTACTGAGTGACCAGTCTTCCTATCTACATCTCACCTATAACTAGTCATCTATGACCAATCCTACCGTACTTTCCCAGCCTAAGAGTGCTAATTCTTTTACCTGCTGCTATCATTTGATTTACTCCTTTCGATTAATTTACCAACCTAGTCATCCAAATACCTTATAATAATGTACCAAAGAAAACCACCTTAGTAATCAACTGTAACCAAGCAAGCAACCAAGCAACTAACCAAGCAACAATCCAACTAACCAACCAATCAGCCAGCCAACCAACTAATCAACCAATCAACCAGCCAATGGACTTACAAACTAACCAGTCAACTAACTAACTAACCAAACAACCAACAAATAACCAACCAACGACTTACTAACTAACCAACTAATGAATGAACGCACGAACGAACGAACGAACTTACTTACTAGCTAACTAACTAATTAACCAACTACTTAACTAATAAACTGAAATTAAATAAATAAAATTAATAAATAAATATAATTAATAAATAAATATCCAATCATACATATTCATTTAGCGATTTAAGAGGTCATTTGTCCAAGCACGTCTAATTGAATTAACGGCACCTGCCCCTCCCCCCCTCCCTGTTCCACATCTACCCGCTTACAGTTGCAAATTTATCTGTACATCAAGAATAGCGCAATTTGTATTTGATCAGTCATCTTCCCGGCTATTTTCCAAGTACAAGTATTTTAATACATGATGTATGTAACAAAGTCTGCATTTTTATCGAGAGGTAATCGATCCATCCCATCTCACCCCTTTCCGAATAACTTTTCAAACACTTAGGCGTGAAACAGACTAAGGCTGGTGCAGGTGCCAGACCGGTGACTCGCCGCCCATAAATTTTGCTTCACACTTATGTGGACAAATTAGCTTTTAATAATTACACGGGTATTATGCAAAATGAGACAAGCTTCTTCAAATGATTTGTTCTAATGGCGATTATGAGTACTATTACTTTTCGTAGACTAATTTATACTCAGAGGCGTGCAGTAAGAGGAGGGCGGGAAGGTGCCAGTGACCAAGGGCATCCATTTCACGGGGCGCCCAATTAAAGTGTATCTAAGCCTTGTACTTGAGACTTGGAGCATACAATCAAGAATTTGGTCCCAGGCCTCAAAACTTTGGCACGCCACTGTTTATATACATTTAAAACACATGAGCAACTTTAAATATCCGTGTGCTAAGGACAAAAATAAAAATATAAATAAAACCAGAGTCGAAGTGAACCTTTGGGCCAAATGGCGAAACTGGGTTTTGTCCTCAATAAAAATAGTTCGGAAGGTTTTGTGGTTGGAAATAAGGTTGGGTTTAGACAGATTAGTTGGCCACAATACTGCCTGCGTTGGAAAAGTGGTCACAGTACCGAAGGCGCAGGAACAAAAATGGCCACAACAACAATGTCCGGAATTTGGCCACAAATCAGAGGAACAAATGAAAAGAAAAACTATGTATGTGCCTGTCACAAATCCCAGACTGGGAAATGTAATAGTTTATGACAGGACAACAATCACGAACAAACAAGTTAACACTTAACAGAACAATCCATCAGACTCACACATTTATTAAACATAATTATACATATAATAGCGCAATCACATACATTATATTATGGAAATGACTGCCGTACAACGGCCTTATTCTCACGCACACTCTCCCTCGGATCCACAATCCGGTAGTTACTCCTAAAGGCACTTCGGCCTCAGCCTCTCCCCTCAGGGTCTTAATAGTACATTAATAATTCACTGGCACCGCAGTCTCTCAATATCACCTTCCTATTGTCATACACCTTAGCACTCCCCTAGCACCTCAGCAGGGCGATAACACGTTATTATTTCCATAGCCATCAACATGGCAACAACATAATATCAGTTCACTAGCCTATCAACCTGGCAACAATATAGTATCTCATTCACTCTCATATCTACGTCCCTGTCCGTGACCTGACTGCCACGACTTTATGTGCCTCTACTGTCCTGCACTGACAGCCTCACTTCTGGCCTATGTGTGGCCTCCGGCCCTATGCTGGCCTATCCCCTGTGCTCATCGAGGTGGCTCTGCGGCCCGTCCCCGACACCTACAAGAATAACATTACATTGGTATAATACCCTACCATTTCTATTCACTCCACCTCTCCTTACAACCCCTGAAACGTACACACACTAGTTCACCTTTCACTCACCACACATCTTACGGTAACACACTTCCATCGGAGTACACACTACTCACTCGCGCTACAAATCCATGAACTCACTTTCATCTATCGCTCGTGGCGCACATTGCTATATCCAATATCAAGGACTTCCACATTCCTCACATATACTTATTTACATCATGGTAATAGACGAATATAATATAATACATCAATCATAATAATCAATCAACGTTCTACATACCAGTCATAACTGGAAAGACTCTCACTAGTCTTCTCGACTGCTTCCCCTTTATGTCCGCCCGATGGGCTTTTATTCACAGGTCCGATCCCTAGGACCTTCTAACTTGCAGTGATAGTATTACCGCGCTTTCGCCTCCTTCAGACCCCGCCCCCACTACTACTCACAACAGCACGCTTAACTTGCTGTCTACTGTGAGCCTTTCTTACTCTACACCCGCTCTGTAGCAATCCCCTTAATTGCACTCACTCCACTCGTGACATCATCCCCCACCCCAAAAAAATTAATGCAATTAATTTCAAATCGCATCAAGATGACTGTCAACGAGTGAGCGTGAGCAATACCTACACTAAAAAAAAATGACCTAGTAGTTCCCCTAGTATATAAAATACCGAAATCAGGGGAAAATATGGGGATCAATATGGCCTGCAATATGCATATATGTGTCACATCATGAATAGCTAACTAACCCCAATACTTAATACAGAATCAAAAACCATTCAACCTATCAACCATTCTTCATATCATATTTATGATGTCAATATTTTAAAGTCGACTTATTCACACAGATCCTGTCAATGTTCCTGTCCTCAGATGTATAAGCTCCTGAAATCTTGCCCTAGGCTCGACTAAGGTAGTCGGCGATATGATTGCTGGTTCCTGGAATTGGTTGAATAACGAAGGTATACGGCTGCAAAGCCAATGCCCATCTAGACAAGCGTGGGCTGGACGAACGATTCTTCGACAAAAATGTCAGCGGCTTGTGGTCTGTCTGGATACAAAATTCTCGTCCCATGAGATAACGTCCTAGTTTCTGGACGGACCAGACAATGGCAAGACACTCACGCTGTATCACAGAATACTTTCTTTCTCTCTGCAATAACTTCCTACTGACATAACATACAGGATGGAGACATTCGTTCTTCTCCTGTAGAAGACAAGCGCCGACACCAGAGTCCGACGCATCCGTTCTGAGGATAAAATTAGATCGAAAATCGGGTAATATCAGAATGGGTGACGATGATAATGCTGTCACCAAATTATCAAATGATGTCTGACATTCAGACGTCCACTGGACCTTATCGGGTTGTCCCTTCTTAGTAAGGTCAGTAAGAGAAGATGACAAGGAGGAAAAATTTGGAATGAACTTTCTGTAATAATTTAAAATTCCCACTAAGCTTCTGACTTGTTTCTTTGTTTTAGGGATTTGCAACCCTACTAACTTGTCAATTTTTGTTTCTTCAGGTCTCTGAACACCTCTACCCACAATATGTCCTAAGAATATTATCTCTGGACATGCCAAATCCATCTTTGCGGGTTTAGCAGTTAACCCAAAATGACGTAATCGTTGAAAAATTACTGTTAGTGTCTGAATATGCTCAGACCATGTCGACGTATGGCATGCTATATCGTCAAAGAATGACACGACATTAGGTATGTCCTTCAATACCAGTATGAGAATACAGATACTCTGGTCTCTCATGAAACCTCTGCAGCATATCGACGTGGAAAACCTTAACTGATCCATCAATGTGGATAGCGTAATCTACCTTCGAAACAATTTGCTCAATAACATACGGACCTTTCCATGTCATCAATAACTTATTATGGTCCGTAGGTAACAACAACAGAACCTTGTCTCCTGGCTTAAAATTTCTCAGTTTGGACCCTCTATCTTTATAGTTCTTTGCTCTTGCTGAAGCGATACTCGACGCTTCTTCTGCTATAGTGCGCGCTGAAGATAATCTTTCTCTTAAATCAACAAGGTCTATCGAAACCTTTTTAAACGGTTCCGAAACCGTGGGGATCTTTTGAAGAGGAGCCTGGGGTGAACGACCCTTATGCGTCGTCTTTTGGCACGCACTGCACGTCTTACAATATAACCGCACATCTCTATGTATCGATGGCCAATAAAAATCTTTTAGAACTCTCTCCTTGGTTCTAGCACTTCCCATATGACCCGCTAATGGAACATCATGGGCCAGACGCAATACTGTAGCAATTAACGACCGTGGCACGACGACCTGCTTTTGAACGGAAGCCACTGTGACGTACATACGGAACAGAATGCCCGCCTGAACAACAAAGGAGGACGACCCGTTCTTATATCTCCTCGTTTTCTCGGTTCGCGCTTCCCCAAAGCATGGGTTTAATGATGGGTCCTCCCTTTGTAATTTCGCCAAACGCTCTGGCGTGATATCTAGGTTGACCGCTGGGGTAGCCAAAGGTCTAATCTTATCTTTATCAGCTACCCGTCGACGTGTTTCGACCGCGGCGCAAAAGTCAATACCTTTTGATTGCGACCATGCTTGCACGTTCTCATCGGAAGGGGAAACCACCCGTGATACATTCCCAATGATGAGCTGGGCGCCTGGAAAACAACCAACGACTGCTTCGACTTCCCCGCTAAGGAAGGGTGTATCTATCATTATTCTTGCCATGGGTAATTTCTCAATGGCCCCCGAAAATTGGATGCACGGGACAGTCTCACCTGTAAGCTGTGAATCCCGAATGCAGTCCCTATGCACTCCCACAACGGTAGATCCTGTATCTCGTAAAACCGAGACCGGTTCGTCCCCAACAAACCCCGGATAAACCCTAAGACCACCTCCTGTATGACATGAATTTATAACGGGGATCTTTCTCCCACAAGGTAAAATACCGGAAGATAATAACTTCTCACAACTGGGACACTTAGAATACTGTCCGCCTCCGTTGTCCGATGTAACGCACGCAGCCGCATGATGAAATTTATTTGGGGAACATGGACTGGAGCCACTGTCCACGTTCGCCGCTATCCTACCTGCAGGGCAGTTCACGCTGATGTGATCTGCTCTACCGCAGTTCCAACACTTCGCGGCCCTACACTCGCGCGAAAAGTGGCCCACGCGTCCGCAAGTCCAACACTCCGCTCCCTGTGCTGTCCTAGGCCTGGGTCCCCGTGGCCCATCGCGACCGGAACTAAAGTCCCTATGCCGTCGGTCATCGGCAAAGGTCACAACTCGCCCCCGGCCATTACCGCGACCTAGCCCTCCTGCTCGGTCAAACTTACCGGATCCATACGCCGGTGATTGGTGATAGCCCCTATGCTGCCCCTGGCCTTGCCCGCTATAGGCACCACGCTGACGCGACCTGTCCCTAAGTCCTGCCGGCGACCCCTCGACAACGGCGACGTACCCAGCATCTTGGACGTACGCCCTGGCGACTGGTTTGGACGGATGCGCCGTACGGTATGCCTCCGCCAACTTAGACGCCTCCTGCACCGTCGCGGGTTCGTTCTCTTTCAGGAAAGCCACCAGATCTTTGTGGCACGACGCGTACAGCTGGTCACGGATCATTAAGTCTTTCAGTTTAGCAAAATCCGTGCCCACATGCGCCAGGTCTACCCAGTTCGCGAAATACTCAGTTAGTCTCGCGACGAAGGCAGCAAAGTCCTCCCTGGTATCTGCACGTGCTCGCCTAAACTGCTCCCGGAAATATTCCTCGGTACGCGCAAATCGGCGAAGCAGCAAAGCCTTCAGCTTATCGTAATCTTGCACGTCTTCGCGCTGTAGCTCTTTAAAGTAGGTTAACGCTCGCCCCTGCAATAGCGACGCCAGGTACGTGGCCCATAATTCCTTATTTTCCCCCCATTGCAATTGTGCGTTCAATTCGAACCTGTAAAGGAAGGCGTCTATGTCGTCCTTCCGGTCGTCGAACGTAGGGAGCTTAATCCTGACACCACCTTTATTGGGTACCTGCCGCTCAACTGTTTCTGTTGGCGCACTCTTTTTGATTTCCAACTCCGCTATTCTTACTCGCGCGTCTGTCTCCCGCTCTTGAGCTTCTATCTCCCTTAACTTTAATTCCCTCTCCTGAGCCTGTTTCTCCTGTTGCTGATGCAACTCCTTTAACTTAAACTCCCTTTCCTGTTGCTGAGCCTCTAACTCCTTCAACTTAAACTCTCTTTCCTCTTCCTTATCCTTAGCCTCTCTCTCCTGTTGCTGGGCCTTAGCCTCTCTTTCCTCTTCTCTCTGTCGCTCTTGAGCCTCTTTTTCTCGCTCTCTATCCTTAGCACGCTCATCGCGCAAATCCGCCTGCTGTTCTTTAATCCAGCCGCGTAGCTCCTCTCCCTCCAGGCCAAGTTCCTTACCCAACTTCATTAGTTGCTGGAGTTCCGCCATTTCACAGATTTATGGTTATGGTATATATTTAAAAAAACGGCTAACCTGTCGGTATGATAACTAACGACACGACCAGAGACCTGAGATCACACCAGATATAACAATACCCGGTTCAGAATACAATTCAGAAATATACCTTTACAGCACAACTAATTCTATATCTACAAAATGTATAGCACTATTAATTATAAAAAGAATAGAAAAGACAAGAATAAGGAAATTCAGTAGAAGGACCACAAGTACGTCAAGGACAACGAACCAGACTAGGACAAAGCTTCTACAAAAAAAAACTATAATGGAAAAAAATGCAACCTACTACGCCGATTATACTACACGGTACAAACAAGAACAGAGTCTGAAAAAAAAGAACGTATCTACAGATAGGGAAGAAAGAGGGACAAGAGAATACGTCTTCCTGGCGAACAGAGAAGATATCGACGCTACAACTAAACAAAAATACAGGTCCCTACAGAACTGTTCACTGTGGTGAACGCGGTTCCAAGTTTAGCCCACCTCCCGAAGAGGATAAACTACGCTCACCACAGCAAACCCGCGCCACCGCCCGTATAATCAATTACAACGAAAACAGCAAAAACAGGGAAAAAGACAGATCAAAGGGACAGCCCACAATCCAGGGCACAAAATTTCAGCTTCACTTAACTTTGAATTTTGAGTTTAACTCCTCCCCTTAATCGGAGCTCTGGCTGCTTGTCTCCTCAGGCTGCACGCACACTCTACAGAAATTTAAGTACACATTAATACATATTCATCAAAATACATGCATCAATACATATTCATAAATATACATAAATCATATCATGAAAATTCCATTCATCCCACGAACAAAGACAACAGCATGAATTCCTAGCACAACAGAAAAACAACTAGATATAACGAATACAGAATGTCAGAATGACCACAGGTAAACAGGACGAGCCCCCAGTGTCACAACGGACGAGCCCCCAGTGTCACAAATCCCAGACTGGGAAATGTAATAGTTTATGACAGGACAACAATCACGAACAAACAAGTTAACACTTAACAGAACAATCCATCAGACTCACACATTTATTAAACATAATTATACATATAATAGCGCAATCACATACATTATATTATGGAAATGACTGCCGTACAACGGCCTTATTCTCACGCACACTCTCCCTCGGATCCACAATCCGGTAGTTACTCCTAAAGGCACTTCGGCCTCAGCCTCTCCCCTCAGGGTCTTAATAGTACATTAATAATTCACTGGCACCGCAGTCTCTCAATATCACCTTCCTATTGTCATACACCTTAGCACTCCCCTAGCACCTCAGCAGGGCGATAACACGTTATTATTTCCATAGCCATCAACATGGCAACAACATAATATCAGTTCACTAGCCTATCAACCTGGCAACAATATAGTATCTCATTCACTCTCATATCTACGTCCCTGTCCGTGACCTGACTGCCACGACTTTATGTGCCTCTACTGTCCTGCACTGACAGCCTCACTTCTGGCCTATGTGTGGCCTCCGGCCCTATGCTGGCCTATCCCCTGTGCTCATCGAGGTGGCTCTGCGGCCCGTCCCCGACACCTACAAGAATAACATTACATTGGTATAATACCCTACCATTTCTATTCACTCCACCTCTCCTTACAACCCCTGAAACGTACACACACTAGTTCACCTTTCACTCACCACACATCTTACGGTAACACACTTCCATCGGAGTACACACTACTCACTCGCGCTACAAATCCATGAACTCACTTTCATCTATCGCTCGTGGCGCACATTGCTATATCCAATATCAAGGACTTCCACATTCCTCACATATACTTATTTACATCATGGTAATAGACGAATATAATATAATACATCAATCATAATAATCAATCAACGTTCTACATACCAGTCATAACTGGAAAGACTCTCACTAGTCTTCTCGACTGCTTCCCCTTTATGTCCGCCCGATGGGCTTTTATTCACAGGTCCGATCCCTAGGACCTTCTAACTTGCAGTGATAGTATTACCGCGCTTTCGCCTCCTTCAGACCCCGCCCCCACTACTACTCACAACAGCACGCTTAACTTGCTGTCTACTGTGAGCCTTTCTTACTCTACACCCGCTCTGTAGCAATCCCCTTAATTGCACTCACTCCACTCGTGACAGTGCCGTACTTGGGTTACAAGGCCCAAAAAGCCGCAGCAAGCAGGGGCGAGGCTTCCTCATAATCAAATAATCAGTGATTACCCTTCGAATATTAATTCTAGAATTACTACGCTTTTCAGATCGAGCCCAACTCCAAGTCCATTTAGTCAGTTCAGCATTCTATTCTACCTTGCTATTTTGGGTTTGTTGTTATAGTCTAACATCCCTCACCGAAAAGCATCTTTGTAGGGACTTACACCATATGAACTGGTCCAAAATCAGTGATTAACAAAGACGAAGAAGACTTGACTACACCCAGAAGCTAGCTTGAGCATAGCCTGTTTTCGTCAAAGCGGCGCCGCAGACAGCAAAATAGTGGGGGAAAAAAATAGGTTTAAAATCAAGGTTTGACCTGATTTTACGTACCTATGCAGGTTTTTCACTATGCCGTCGTTTTCATCCCAATCGAAAGGTAAAGAGTAGAGTGAAAGAATTTGTGTGGATTTTTTGTTTGTTTGTTTGAGGTAATCTAAGAATAATTTACTATACACACAGCAAGAGCTATCAAAGAATAATAATTATTATAGTCTAGATCTAGATATAACTGTGATCAAAATCAGTCGAACGTATTAAGAACATCAATTCACTCGATAGGTCTGTCGAACCTAAACCGCAACGGCAGATAGCACTTCTCCGAAATCGCTACACATTGTTGTGTCAAAGAGATGCCAGTTAAGCACTTTCTACCATTTAATGTTAATGGGTCCTTTCCGAGAAACTTATGAGATGGTAGAATAACAAAATCTCTGGCTATGAATATGACAATGAAAACGTGCCGTTCAAATTATATTTTTAAAAATGGGTGAAAAACATGCGTTTATAAGTCTGTTAGTATGAATGAATAGTGTTTTCAGATTAGTTTGGCTTGTAAATTGCTGCATTCCTGTCCTGTTGACAAGAATAGTCCGCTCTTTAGATTTTTGCAGTGCCTAGCAACCGTTTCATTGTTTTAGTCGCTGCACTTATGATTATGTGAATATGATGTAGCGATACGTCCTATTATGAGGATCTTACTAGCTTAAATTCTGATTACCCTCTGCAGAGGGCCACGCTTCGCCCCTGGCGGCAAGATTTGTTTTTAACTTACCTTTAACAAATCAAAAGACAGCACAAATACTTATGTTGGCGAGCACAACAAATGGACACTGATGCCTCCTCTTATAATTATTATGAATTCTCAAACACTTTCTTTTTCAACTCCAACTGACATCAGCAGTTAAATGTAGAGAATACCTTTTCCCACAATATCTTCTGGATAAATAGCCGTCGGTGTGTCGAATCTTTAACAGATTAAAGACACACAACTGTTATGAGAACTTTGCCTATCTAGATAGTTATTTTGTGGAAGTCAAGTGAAACACACTGAACACGCGAGACGGACACAAGCATGCACGGCTACCAATCAGTGGCGGCAGTGAGCTGCGGGCGACCAACCAGACACGCGCGCGGCTAGCGAGAATGCTCCGCAGTTCTGCGCAAGTCAAACAAGATCGGTGAAAAAAGGCATGAGTGAGCCAGCAGTGGTACAAACTTCAACCTTAGATCGAAACCGAAAGGGTTAAATTAAATATATTTGAGCTCCACTAGATCACTTTTGAGCATTACAAAGAGAAGCCGCATACTTCATCTAAACAACATCGAAGATCGACGAAAGTTCTGGAACCTCGAATCTTCTCCTATTTATCATAAAGTTTGAGTGTCCTTTACCCCGCGGTCAGACTTCAAAGGACGTGGAGATTCAGAACCGCAGCATCGATTGTCTGGATGTTTGACAGGAACAGTGATAACGGAACAGACAAGGAAATTGTGTTTAGTTTTGTTTTCAAAATTTTTATTCAGGTAAGAAATCGTGTTACAGAAAAATGCTGTCTCTCATCACTTATACTTTTTCCTTTCATCGTCCATAGTTTATAAATCCACTCACCCAGATTCTGATCCCCCATCTATCCATGCATCCATCCACACAAAAAAAATGCACGTGTATGATACTCTTTTATACAGTAATCCTTACTTAAAATGTTTATATTTTCCCATTAACTTTTGCATCCATTTATTTAATATATATTATATCATTTCATTCTTTTGCATTCCATTCAGCATTATCTATCTATCTATCTGTCTGTCTGTCTGTCTGTCTGTCTATCTTTTTAACTATCCGCCTGCCTGCCTGTCTGTCTGTCTGTCTGTCTTTCTATCTACCCATCTACCTGCCTACCTATCTACCCGCCTGTCTGTCTGTCTGTTGATTTGGGGTTCCGTCGGGCCTTTCAATCTCACTCTTTCCCTTCTCCTTACTCTCTTCAACCTTATCCTTGATTACTCTCCCTGTAAAGCAATCTCTCCAATCAACGGACCTGAGTTCAATATACGCGAATAATATATGATACATAATATTTACCACAAGGAGGAAGCGGCAGGAGCATATCTATGTCACAGTTTATGCCCGTGCGTATAATATTAATATATTGTCGTTTAGTGAAAAGCCTTTTCCCAAACGTGGGTCTAACTTGTGGAACAACATTAGCGTTGACAGCAGGAAAAATGAGAACATTACCACATTTGAAAATAGACTCAAAAATGAATTTTTTAGGGTTGTTTTCTTTGAAACTGAATGGTGTCCCTTTTTGGTCTCAACGGTGTGAGATTGAGAGTAGACTAAATTTTATTACTGTGTGTGAGATGAAGCATGAATGAACTGGTCTTGTGTTAATCCTTCTAATTTTGATTCAGCGCCTCCGAGCAAAAAAAATTATTAATTTCTTTCGTGTGTGTGTGTGTATTTGAGCGCTAGTTAGTACGTATTATTACGTCTTACAAATAATTTATGTGCTTTGTTATTTGGTACGTCTTCTCTACTCCTTCGAAAGGAATTTGCTAACTAAATTTGTCTACACTAAAATTTTATACAGGTCTTATTCATAACTGTCTCCAAGGTGCCCTGAAATTATGTGTCCAAGTATGAATGATTTTTATTTTATCATTATCTTTCATTTACAATTACACTGCAGCCGAGTGTATCCAACAAATTTCCCAGTGCGTCGAGGAATTTTCAGCAGCTGTTATCAATATATTCGCAATTGGATAGTTAACTTTTTAATTATTTTTTTAAAATTTTACCAACCTGTGGCCAATTTCCGAAACAGTAATATCGCCAAGGAAAAAGTTATTGTGGCCATATCGCTTAGGAAAATGTTATTGTGCTCATATCGCCAAAGGAAAGATTGTGGTCGTATCGACAGGGGAAAAGTTATTGTGGCCATATCACTAAAGAAAAAATTATTGTGGCCATATCACCAGAGAAAAAGTTATTGTGGCCATACCACCAAAGAAAAGTTACTGTGGCCATATCATCCAAAAAAAATTTATGTGGCCATATCACATACAAAAAAAGTTATTGTGGCCACAACGCTATGGAAAAAGTTATTGTGGCCATATCACCAAGGAAAAAGTTATTGTGGTAAATTATCTAACATTATCCTATGCCCTAAAGCTTTGACACGCGGATATTCGGTTGGCATCTCCATTTTATTATCATTTTCATCGTGAAGCGAAAGAGTTTAAACGATCGTCACTGACATCGACGACAAAATATTAAAACTGATCGTATCTAGTATTTTTGCTATAATTTATAAATTGATACCTATCACTGAATTAAACAAAAAACAAACCAACAAACAAAGGAAACAAACAAACAAACAAACAAACAAAAAAGCTCTCTATCCAACGTAAATCTATATTTAATTAAAAAAAATTACAGTATTATAAGTTCTATTGATTTCATTATTTCAGGTCCGATAACTCCACCTAATCATGGGCTCTTTCTGGGGTCACGTAGACGAAGGTCTGTTTTTTATCATCCTGGCTATTTGGTGGCTGTTCAACGCATTCCGAGACTACATAATGGTGAGTAAACAAGCTTCTCTTGTACTGTATCTCAAATTATAAACTGTGGGAGCTGAAATGGCTACAGGTGGATATAATGATGCTGCCTGCCCCCGCCTGCCCGCCCGATCGTCCGTCCGTCTGTCTGTCTGTCTGTCAAAATCAGTTGCTGTGATTTGGCACCGAAAGACCACTAGGCCGACACATCGCACCAAATGCATGAGGTATGACCTCAGTCTCAAAATTCTTGCTTGATCACTGTTGTCAACTTTGTACTGCCTGCTCCAAGTTCTTCTTCTCCCTAACACACCGGCTCTGTCCTGTATCTAAGAAGCGTTGAAACCAAAACAAACCCCCTTGGTAATACAGTGCACTCTCCCGATAACGACATGGCTCGGGACCAGAGGTGCATGTCGTTATCGGGAACATGTCGTTATTCGGAGATTTTCAAGATGGCGGAAAAAGGGGTGCGGTTAGACCCTTAGAATGTAACATACCAACCATAGTGGGTGATCAATGGATCTGTTTCTTGGTTAATGTCTTTGTGTCCACATCAGCCAGAATTTGCAGCTTGGCAACTATTGTCAGTATCTTTCTTTTTTTAACAGCAGCTGTCGACATCTTGGGGTGCGTTATTGTTCTCGGGTGAATACAATCGATTCAGTGGTCAGCGATGTGATGACTGACTCATTTAATGCGCGTCACCCTTTTTGTTCCGACGACAATAGACACAGGTGTGTTTTCATTGGCCGATAACAAAGCGATCTCATTGGCCGATAACAAAGCGATCTCATTGGCTATGAGGTGCCTCTGGTAGGACATTTCATTGGTCGGAAAAGAAGTGTTTTTATTGGCTCAGAGAATGAAATGAAACTGACCGGAAACAATATTTTAGCTATTTTTATTTTTGTATCTAGCAAAGTCACAGCCGATTATTGCTAACTCAATGTCGTTATCCGGAGAGTGGTCTAAAAAGTATGTCGCTATTTAGAGAGTTTTATTACTAATAACATATAGTAAAAAAATCGGGACCGGGGGTCAATGTCGTTATCGGGAGAATGTCGTTATTCGGAGATGTCGTAATCGGGAGAGTGCACTGTAATAACCTTTTAAACAGTATTGCCGGTGAAGATTCGGAAAAATCCCAAGGACACCGCATGAAAAACACGTTCAGGCATGGAGTCAATCTCAGCTCATGCACAAGAACAAACATGTTGCTGCCCCCCCCCCCCCACCCCGGACGCTCAAACAAGTTGTCATACAATTAATAGTGCAAAAGCCGCACCTACTATATTGACCCAATAACGTACTCTGCGCATTCACATTTTTCTACCAGAGGTCGCGTAGGCAGCTGAAATTAACGCCAGCAAAGGGGGTGAAAGAGGGGGCGCTTGTGTTTTGGGGAGAACCAAGGACTACTGTATGAAGGAGAACATAAAGGCGGCCGATTTATGTCACCCCTAGCCATTATGCGCCCGTAAGCTATAAGAATCAATCCCCATACAATTTCTACAACCGCACAGAGACACAGCCCACTCTCTGCGCCAATCTGCGGGATCGGTGGCAGCTTATTTTATAGGAATGAAATGTTGATTTAAGATTTATAAACAACGAGAAGGTTTAAATCAAAGGCAAAGAATGGAACATCCTCACCACGTATTCCTTAACACACTGACTGCCAATACGGACTTTTTCACCGTCATCATCAAAGAAAATATGTGTCCTTTATGTTCTATCCTCGGAAAGATCGGCGCAGAGAGAGTTATGCTACCGATAGGCCTACGCCGAAACATATTCGGTGGCCTCTCTGTGCGGGCACTTAGACAACAAATTAAATTTTGGGTAAACGTCAGCACTGTTCTCCTTTTCGTGCACTTTTGTTTTCTTAAACCTTTTACTGGTCTTTGCATTTCAGTGTCCATCCTTTGCTCCAGTCAGACATTCATACTCTTTCGGTCTCCAAAGAAAATAATAACATCCCGATATGATGAGATGATAATTATATAATTATGTGTGTATAAACACAAGTACACAATGCATACCCAGTTTTGACATTCTCGAAGCGATTTCATTTTACTCTAAAAACAAATATAGATTTGTTATAATTTTGTGTACATTTCTCTGCGCTTGTGTGGACTTTGCTATCCAGTGGGATTTTATTCACACACCAGTTCGCACCGTTTTCAGTGAGTGCATGAATATACACAACATTTTCAGTATAGCCAAAATGGGGTGAAAGAGATAGTGCTTGTTGAAGCCGATGTTTGCGTAAGCAGTCTCACGAGCAGTTGAAATTAACACAAGCACTCCCGTTGATGATCCAATTGGTATGGGCAAGCATTGTTTGACATGTTTGAGGACACATTTGAACATGTAATGTAAATTGGTCTTAAGATGAGGTAGACCAAAAAAACAAACCAACAAAATAAACATATTTTTTCCAACTCAAAGTATGCATTTAAAGTTTACAATTTTACCGTCCGGTATTTGCCAATTGTTGTATGTGCATTTTTGCCTTTTCGAGAAAATGAGGATTGAAGTTTGGTCGGCAAAAGGGCTAAAACACATAAAACATTACGTCACAAACACATATCTCGAAAAGTTTTAAACCGATTGGAAAGACACTTATACATAATAAAATTAGGAGTGAGAGAACCACTTTCATGACAAAATCTCTAAATCGGCATAATGTCGCATACAACAATATGGCAAATACTCCTAGTTATATTGCATGTACATTGAATTTAAAAGAAGCATGTCAGAGATTTGCTCGCGGATCACGCTGTCCCCCCCCCCCCCCGCCAAAAAAAAACAACACATTGACGGTGCTTGGGATAACCCTAGCGGCAGATCCTGAGATTAAGAAACCTCTCAAGAAATTCCGAAATGTCGGGAACACATTGGTCTAGAGGCGACAAGGTGCTCGCCCCTCATGCCGAATGTACCAGGTTCGATTCCCTGTCGGTGCAGGCATGTTGGAAATTTAGGGGCATTTCCTGTCTCTGATCCTATGGTAGGTAGGATCGAACATCTAGTCTTCTTGGATAAAGAAGAAAATTAACCCCCCCCCCCCCAACCTCCTTCCCACCAATGGGATGAAACAAATATACAAAATACAGGTAAGGGCCTACAAATACAACAACAGTACAAAAAACAAGAACAAGAAAAATAATTTAAAAAATAAAAAAAACAGAAAAAGAGAGGTAAAAATACCAAGGGCAAAGATCCTCTGAAGAGCTAAGACCTCAAACAAATTCCGGAATGTCACTGTTTTTTCAGATCACCAAAGCAGCGAGCTACAAACACAAGCATCGGCTTGCCACGCACATTGAAACATAATGAGGCAACACATTCCCCTTGACTTTACTTAGCACCGACCCAAAACAAATCAATCTCTCTGTTATGTGTAACTTGGCCACTGGACATCGTAATAGTACGGTAGGGGCACTGATTGGTCGAGTGCTCGATAGTCTGTCAATGTGGGCGATTTAACCAGACAGAAGAATCGAGTGCAAATATCGTCGGATCGGGTTATTTGCCATATTGTTGTATGTGCATTTTTGCCTTTTTGAGAACATGAGGACTGGTTTGGTCGACAAAAGGACTAAAACGCATAAAACATTACGTCGCAACACACATTTCGAACAGATTTTAACCGATTCGGAATGACACTAAGTCTTATACATAATGAAATTAAGAGTGAGAGAATCATTTTGTTGACTAAACCTCAAAATCTGCAAAATGTCGCACACAACAATAATTATAGCAAATATCCGTCGACATTTTAGTTTACACACGAAATTGGCCATCAGATCAGATCAAATACGATTATAATTATTCGAATCTTACCCCTCGGTTGTGCCATGTCATTTACGCCCATCCGGCAACGTTATGGAAACCCGACCTGTACGATTGATGTCAACTTTGCACAAAGGAGTGACTCGTTCCTACGTAGATTTGCAGGTTACTCATCCCATCGCTGTCAGTCTGATGTAGGTAACCCGCCCCCCAGAGCCGTCTTAACTCATGGGCACACTTTACAGTTGCCCAGGGGCCCCAAGGGCTTAGGGGGCTTCATGCGTGCAAATTCACATTGGTTTTAGAAACGTTGAAAAAAATCCCGGCCATTACAAAAGAATCTGTCCAGGGGCCCATAATCACGTTAAGACGGCCCTGCCCGCCCCTACGGTAGTTCTACCAACCCTTGGGGAATCCTATACAATTCTGCGTTGCTTTGACATAGGATACTGGCTGGGCTTGAATGAAATGTTCAAAATAAATTGAAAATAGTTAGATACAGTAGGCCTATAGGAATAAGGGCCGCAAAATATTTACGTTTCAGGAATGGCCACAAGCTTGTAATAAAACTCCTGTTCTGAGAATTTTTGCTACATCACAAAACTCGCTGTCAAAATCATTGCGAGAGGCATTTATCTAGTCAGTATTCAAAACTGGCCTGAAGATACACCTGTTCTAAAAGTACTTTCAGTTGTGAAGTCTTTATTGCCAATCCAGTTATTTCTCAGTTCTTATATTTCCTGTTTTATTCTTTCATTTCTGCTATATTTGTCTCTACGCGCCTATGCTTTGCTCGTGGGTGTGTTTGTCGAGCATTTAGGGCGTATCCAACAGATTGTGCTTGAAAAAGAGAGAGACTAGAGAAAAAGCGAGGGAGAGAGAGAGAGAAAGGGAAGGGGGGGGGGGAGGAGGATAGTTGCAGATGGAGAGAAGATTTTCTGTAAAGCGCCTATAGCAATGTTTTTGGATAGGGCGCCAACTAAATGATCTTGATAAATTATTATTATCATTGTCGTTATTACATGACTCAAAGAGTCGCCAAAAGAGATCGGAAAAAAATGATTATATCAGTAAGACATCTTCGGGCACACACCTCGTTATTCTAATTATTCTGTAAGAAAACGAGAAACATCGAATACAAGTATCGACACGGTCCCTCCCACACTGTCAATAGCAGACCACTGGGCGCCGAGGAATCCAAATATTGACATACAGGTCTACTAAGTCCGGCTAGACCCTCTCGTGTTGTCAATTAAAGCTGGGCGCTAACACTTCCTTGTTGCATTTGTCGGTCATCTTTGGGCGCCGCGCATGAAGTAAAGAGTTTTCAGACAAACTTTGTCGCGACTTGCAAGAAAACAACGCCGTGTCCTGCCTCTGGGTGGGCTTGGCAAGATGGCGGCAGGCACGCATAAGAGTGGGGGACTGGTATTTTTGGGGCTCTGAAGCTTGACACTGTTATGGGGGTCGCTTCGCAACCAGCAACAACACGGCAACATCCAAAATTCACTCATCTAAAGAAGTTTCCTCAGGGCCCCTCAGGGATTACGGCCCTGAAGCTAAAGCTTTGTTATTTTCATAGTGAATCCGCAACTGAAGCTCACGTAATTATGCTCTGAGGGAAGGGCCAGTTGCCCGTCACCTCCCCCTATTAAAGTATGAGAAAAGCAGCCATACGGGGGGTGGGGGTGGCTGTAGGGAAAGTAAGCATACTCTTTACTTATATGTAACTAGCTGAGTTCCCGTTCCATGAACAGGCTTGTGTAGGTTTGTTTTGGTTTTTTTTGGTAAAACTTAAGACGCCTGTGAACTAAGAAAAGCATTAATGCTGTATAGATAGCTTATACGAAGAGATGCTACAACAAAGGACACCACTTCAGACCGAAAGGAATAAGAACAAAAGCCGAGGAGATGCGTAGGGTCATCCCCTAAACTCAGCGATAGGACAGTACACAGTGTGCAGTGGTGCGCACCGAAAATTTTCAGGAATGAACTTTAAATAAGGCGAACAGATGAAATAAAAAGTAAAAATTAGTTGGATTACATCTATCTAATTATAAACTTTTTTTTTTTTTTTTTAAAGTGGCTGCTGGAGTATTTCATTGTGGTGCAATCTTCGGTTGATTTTTTTCCCCTGCTCAATGCTTCAGCCTAAATCAAATGACAGTTTCAAAAATTGTAACATGAATTTTCTCAGGTGTCAACTAAATCTAACCCATTCCCTTTTGTGACGACCAATGTGTCTATTTAAATTCCAGGCAATTTTTAAAAAAAAGTTGTTAACATCTAAAATACAGTGATCTCGTTCTGTGCTGTCTCTGACATGCGCATCGCACAGCGAGATTGTATTTGACCCACTGCATGCCAAGATTATAGACTCTGTTGCGTGCGGTGGGTTTACACAAAAGGAGATCATTGTGAACAACTTTTTAAAAAAAATTGTTTGAAACTTGATTAAACACAATAGGCCAACATAAAAGGGACGAGGTAGATTAGCTGACAATTGAGGCAATGAATTTTATAGTTCAAAATTATCGAGGTTGTGGCGTTGAACAAAAGAATAGCCGAAACTGCACCACAATGAATCACTCCCGCTACTTTTTTTTTTATAATAAGATAAGATATAAGATAAGATAAACAAAAAAAGATTGCTCCAAGTAACAGGGTTGTTAAGTCTCTTCGGGTTGAGCTGACGTTTTGGGGAGCTTTGCTTGGGCAACGAACCTCCCGGTGATGCAGGCCAAATTATACCCCGGCAAGACTATATCCGGGGTTAAACTGGCCTAGCCTAGGATTTACCACGGGTTACCCTGCAAGGACCCTGAGGCTATTCGCTCATGAAAAAAAGTTTTTTTCAGGGCCCCTCCGTGATTAGGGGCAGTGAGGCCCCTTCATTACTTTCATAGTAGATCGGCCATTCTATGAGGGACCCACCCAAACTGAAGTGCTCCTCCCCCCTCTCCCAGGTCCATATCCGCCCCTGGTTGCTAGGTGCGTGGAATTGAATCTGAATTGTTGTCTGTGGGGATGTGGAGGTGGGGGGGTGGGGGGTGGAGAATAAAACCATAAAACATGAATTCAGAGTAAAATATTAAAGCATAATCATGTCATATTACATACTTTTTTTTTATATGTATTGAATAGTTGTTTTTTCTGCGCTTGTATCTCAAAGGCTGAAAGCAAGAAGGAAGTGATGAGGCCAAAAATTCATTACGATGTATTCATAAAGAGGCCGATACCGTTGGAGATCATTCTCAAGACTCTCTTCCCTATTGTTGGTAAGCATGAGTCACTGCATCGTACATCATACCTCTCTTCCCTATTGATGGTAAGCATGAGTCACTGCATCATAGATCATACTTCTCTTCCCTTTGGTTGGTAAACATGAGTCACTGCATCACATGTCATACCCCATCTCCCCTATTGTTGGTAAGCATGAGTCACCGCATTACATGTCATACCTCTCTTATCTATTGTTGGTAAGCATTAGTCACAGCATCATACATCATCGTCATCATATTATAAAGGAAGTACTTAAGGCCTTCCATGAAATTTAAGAAAGACTTCTTAATCGCCGAGCCTTAAATTCTACAAAATACCATATTACGGATGAAAGACGTAAAGGTGTACGTAGGCATATTTTAGAAGCTCTTGAAGTTCGCTATATTTTTTAATACTTTCGTTGATTTTGAGCCATAACTGAGTTAAACCAGAGAGTATAGATGTATACACCTATACTCTCTGGTTAAACAGAAGAAAGTGTTCTGACATTTTGAACCGGAAAAAAAAAGACGCATATCCTTCGAGTAGAATAAAAAAGTAGGACAGGAAATTATTACAAACTACACTTGTGGACCTGGAAAACCGGGCATGATATATAAGGGGGCAAAGGGGCAATTGCCCCGGGCCCAACTGCCAGACCCCCCACCCCCCCCCCCCCCAAATCTATTTACACATAAAATAATGAAAAAAATTCTTGTGCTAAAATTAAAAATATATTATACAGTATATAAATGTACGAGCTCGTAGCTAATAGACTAGCACTTCCATTACCAAAACTAAGGGGAGAATGAGATATATTTTCTCTATTCGGCTTTGCTATGAGACTACGGTCCCCTAACAAAAGCCACCTCTTGTTAAAATGGTTCCCTATTGCAGGCTTTCTTGGCGAGTTTTTGGATGGAGGTGTGAGATTCCAGGATGAACACGGCCACTTCGTGAAGCTCATCTACCAGCAACACATGACCATATATGGACTGTTTGTCATACACGGAGTGTCAGACTTGATGGCTTGGTTCAAATTGCCCTTGTATCCAGGTGCGCCCTGTCCCCATAGCCATTTAATATCGAGGGGTATTTGCCACATTGTTGTATGTGACATTTTGCCGATTTTGAGATTTTGTCATGAAAGTGGTTCTCTCACTCCTACTTTCATTATGTAGGCCTATAAATGTCATTCCAATCGGTTAAAAACTTTTCAAGATATGTGTTTGTGACATAGATCCAATGTTTTTACACGTTTTAGCCTTTTTGCCGACCAAACTTCAATCCCTAGTTTCTCGAAAAGACAAAAATGCACATACAACAATATGACAAATACCCGACGTTTTCTTTGTTTATGTTTCTGTTCTGTTGTGACCTCATTCTGTTTCGCTTTTGTTTCGCTCATTTCTTTATCAATTCTTTCTCCCACCTTTTACTTCGTGTCTGCCCATTGACGGGAGATCAAAGGTATACACTACTAAACGGGAGGAGATGAATTAGGTCACCTCACAAAAATGTCAAGAAAGCTATTAAAATATTTCTTTGCTGCATACATATTGTTTTGAATAACAAAAGTCTGTGTTCCCAATCAATATTATTATTATAATATTCAATAGTATTATAATAAATAAAAATAAATGTACAAATAAATAAAAGAGAGATTTTACCAAATTGTAGTGTTTCGCTGTTCTTCAGTCGATAGCGGTTACCGCGCACCTTTCAAATTTCAAACACTTTTAAAAAGTGATGATCGTGTCCAGGACGCTTTGACATAGAATGTGGGCTGTTCAAACGTTAGAAATCGCCGCGGCTTTAGTTCAATGCTACATGTATTATTCTCTGCCATTTACGACTGGTGTAGTCTGTATGATGAATGGCAATGTTCAAGGAAGCCTCTTCGTTCAGTAGCAAATTGTCCCTGCTCACACTGCGGCAAATTTCAGCCATTTGGTGTGGCTCTTTCTTTCTTTCTTACCATTTGAGGTAGTAGGGATGAGCTAGGGTGGGCTAGTTTCGGCCTAGAATGGTTTGAGGGATGAAGTTGGTAGGTTCAAAGACTGCAAGACACTCTCCTGAGTGTTGGGAAAAAATAATAATTTGTGTAAAGCAAAACAGTTTTGGGGTTTGTACTATAAAAATACAGTATCAAGGGTTGGCAACCAGAATGTTTTTTGTCCAAAGTCGTCAAACTGAGAAAAAAATGAGTTTGAAATTTGTAACCTCAATGCAACTTCAAGTAACTGCACTAACTTCAACACGGTCACATGATTAGTTTTCGGGGCAAGGGGCAAAGCAATAGACTGCGCCCCACCCCCACCTTAAAAGAAAACCACGACAAAAAACAATGTAAACTTGCATGTATGAGACCCTTTAAACCCTTGGGGCCCCTGGACAACTGCCCAATGTGCCCACGCGTTAAGACGGCTCTGATAGTTTTATTGGGTTATGGATTAAAGTCATACACATGTGTCTTGGATATCTTCAGGCATCTAAGGGCAATGAATAAAACTGGATATTATAAAAGATTCCGGTTGATAACCATCGATATGTATAATTATCATGTATCTCCCTCCCCCCCCCCCCCCCCCCCCTTACAAGATAAAATTATTATTAAAATTTAAATATAATTGCCTACTTTTCATGTACACGTGACTTTGTTTACTGCAGCCTTCAACTACATGACGATATTGCTAGCCTTTCTGTGGTACGGTGTCGCCTTCTACTATCACGCCAGCATGCACGGCAAGGAACCCGTGGAGACCATAGTACACGTCATGCCTATTTATATCATGTTCACCGCTGTCGTTGCCAGTAAGTAACTTTGGCAGTATCCACGGTGACGGAGGTCAAACATTTTGTGCAATATTTGTAGTAATCGATATTAGAAGTACACTGTCACCGAATATGGAATGAATCGATATCTTTTTTTCCCTCGAGGCTTCTGGTTAGATGGGTATCATACTAAGCCCGGTCAGACACTGTCAGATACTGGCAGACAAGAAGTGTACACGATAATTTCCCTATATTTCCTTAGTACATGTAAATCCGGAAAGTCCCTATCATACTAAGCCCGGCCAGACACAATCAGTTTCTGCCACTATATCTTTTGCTGGCAGCATCTGACTGTGTCTGACCGGGCTTGGTATGAAACCTCCCTTAGGTGTGAACCAGACTAAGGCTGGCGAAGGCGCCAAAGTGATGGCTCGCCAGCTTATTATTATGCACCACACTAAAACACTACTCCCTGCCCACACCACGTATAATATTTTCTCATATCACAATCTTTATCCCAAAAAGCAACGCCATATAGCAACATTTTTTTTTTTTATTGTGTGACCCGCTCTTCTAGTTGTTGAAAGTGTAATTTTCTGATCATTTCAGTGTTGCTGGAGATCAAGTGGAAAGGGGGGATATGGACTACCATAGTACGCTCCTACTGTGTGCTCACCCTGGGTACTTGGTTTTCTCATGTCGCCTTCATGTTGTACGTTCACGACAAATTCCCGGGTAAGTTCTCTCTCTCTCTTTCTCTGTCTCTGAAAAAGACAACCTCAAAATGATAGCTGACTTTTAGATGACGAAAATACAATAACAAAACGATTAGAATTATAAAAGATAGCCAATCTGCCTCTTTCTGTCTATCATACTCTTGGCCAAACCAGATAACACCTGTCTCTCTCATTCTCCTACCGCAAATGCAGTGTCCGGTAGTTGAAAAACAAGGCTAAATGACATGCAGATACAACTTGATATATCATAACTATCGGTCACTGTGCACTACGGTAATATTATTTTGCAGAGTTTATTTTGAAAATGTTTTGAACGTGCGCAGAGCCGTTTTAACGCAAAGGGCACACTGGGCAGTTGCCCAGGGCCCCTAAGGTTTTAGGGGACCCCATGCATGCAAATTTACATTGGTTTTTGAAACAGCGGAGAACGCCCCGCCCAGTACAAAAAAAAAAATATGCCAAGGATTCAGTAAAGATGACAAGACGTCTCTCTCTCTCTCTCTCTCTCTCTCTCTCTCTCTCTCTCTCTCTCTCTCTCTCTCTCTCTCTCTCTCTCTCTCTCTCTCTCTCTCTCTCTCTCTCTCTCTCTCTCTCTCTCTCTCTCTCTCTCTCTCTCTCTCTCTCTCTCTCTCTCTCTCTCTCTCTCTCTCTCTCTCTCTCTCTCTCTCTCTCTCTCTCTCTCTCTCTCTCTCTCTCTCTCTCTCTCTCTCTCTCTCTCTGTGTTCTAAATTGATATGAAATGTTTCATGTAAGATGACATTTTTTAAAAATGGAATTAGGTTTGACGCAATAGGACCTTCATTCACATGATTTCAATGTCGAATTGAATTTATGACAATTCATTTCAATGAAATAGATTTTCGTTTTCTTTGTTCTTCATAAGGCGGACAACGTTCGAACCTGGACCGCTCTGACCCCAACAACGTGACCTTTGCAAAAGCAATGTTTGGTCTTCATCTTTTAGCCAACCTCCTCATTATTCTGACTATCTACGTCATTGTTTATGTTGTAATGAGAATCCGACTGGGAACTTACATCACTGTAAGTATAATAGTGGCTGGGAACTTACATGAGTAGGGCCTATGTAGAGTGACTGAGAACTTATATCAGTGTCAGTGTAATATCTAGGGACTTGCGTCAGTGTAAGTGTAATGACTGGGAACGAATATCGGTGTAAGTGTAATGACTGGGAACTTGTGTCCATGTAAGTATAATAACCGGGAACTAATATCAGTGGAAGTACAATGAGTAAGAACTAATATCAGTGTAAGTATAATGACTAAGAACTTGCGTCAGTGTCAATATAATTTGTTATTTCTCACGCGAGGCTTTGCAACATACTACTTTTTCTTTTTGTCACATTTTCATTTTGCTTTAAGCCTTGCTGCGACCCCACAGATTTTCTGTGGTTTTTAATATTTGTCATAAATATGCCATCACCACCATCTATACTCACGTGGTTACAATCAGGCGTAGCCCAATCCTTGCCACCAGAATGTTGCTGTTTTCTGAACAATTGGAGATCTTTCAGATAAGATAAATTAAGATATAACTTATCCCGTTTCCAGGCAATTTGTTGTCATAGCATCAGAAGTGGTACAACAGCAAAATATACAATATCTAAGACCTACAGGTTTTTAACGCATACCATACGTACGCACATTGCTCACACAACATTACCAGCTAATGAGAACATTACCCTTACACACACACACACACTGTCAGAACAATCCATTAGGAAAACTAACAACAGCATACCACACCAGGAAAACACTACTACTTCGAATTGCGGATGGCAAAAAAGATCGTCTATAGCGCTTTCTGTTTGTTTTTAAATGCATTATTCCTCCACTTCTTTGGGATCGGACTATTTGATGGACGAATGGGCGGGAGCAATCATTTAACTACGATGAACAGAGCAAAACAAAACAAAAAAAAAACTGTTGTCGCCACTGAGCTGCGCCAAAAAAAAAAAAAAAATGTAGAAGAGGTTTAACAAATACACACTTTGCGAAGTGGCACTTTGCAAGCTGTTTCACACTTCTTATTTATTTTAACTCATTCTGATAATACCAAAGCTGCAAAAGTTTAATGACGAATTTCTCAGCTGTGCAAAAAGTAGAGTTGAACAAACAAGAACTAAGGCCGGTTCATGTATTTTGTTCACAGGTACCTAAATACGGCCAGCTGGTGGATGAGAAGTATCCCAGGATGAATGGCTACCATAGATGCAGCTCTAAAGACCATTACAATGCAGACCACAGCTTGGAGGACAGCTCCTTATTACTAATAACTGAACACTCGATAAAAGATGAATCTATTTAATCAACGCCATAATATATTATTATCGTAGTTTCTCTAATTCATACGATGCTGAATTTATCTTTGTGGAAGATCTGTTTTTCAGTAATCACAAACATTATGTACTATGGCATTCATACCACACTGTGAGTGCTGTTCACAAGTTTTACACATGCCCCCCTCCCCCCAACAAAATTTTGTTGTCAATTTCCAACGGCACCGGTCTCGTTATTTGAGATCTCTCCTATGTCGCATTTTGTATATTTTAAAGTATGCTATTGACACAAAAAGTTGGGTGCCTTTACCACAATGTGCACAATTTATAGACTTTTTTTTAGCCCTAAATGAACATCCGGTAACTAACCCAAACACTAGGTGTTTGGATCATAGTGAACATTATTGGTTTGTCAGTTTCATGGGCAGATGTGAATTTATTTGTTCTTGATGTTTTCAAGTATTGATGCTACGGTTCTATGTCATGTATGGCTTTCCCTGTATATTTTATAGCAATTACCCCGTGCGATGAAACTGAAAGCTTTATTGATGCCGCACGATTTAAAATGAAGGGAGTAATCCTTTAAATCATATTTCTATGAACATCTAATTTCATTTTAATCCCTAGAATTTATGGTTTGGAAAAACCCAAACAGTTTGAGTATGTACTACCTCCTATAATGAAATACACTCAGAATGAGCTAGATTCAAAACTGGAATCTCCATAGAAAATATATCCGGTCTAAACATTGATATCTTAATAACTGAAGAAAATAACATCTGTTCTTATCTCAGTTAAGCATCATTCTCTGTTGAACTAAAGTTTAAACACGCCTTTTGCCATCTTTCTATGTATCATGTCTGTGTACTGATATTGCACATCCAGTTACTTGTCGTTTTGCGCACATATTGTAGGGCTATGTTTTTCAGTTTTGAAAGTTTAACTGTGATATATTTATTATGTAATGAATGCTGTTTGAAAGTGTCCACCAAGTCTCCCAATTTTGTACTGCTGCACACACATGAAAAGAGAAAGGGGATTCCCACTGAAAAAATGTAAAAAAATCCACCATATTTTTCGGCACTTTAAATGTAACGCAGGGACCGAAAGTGGGTGTTCATGATTTTAAAAGATACATCACATGTAGTAAAGCAAACAAATTATGCATCTGAATTGTCCTGTCAGCATTCAGTGTGTGGTAAAATGCTGAATTAAAAATAAATTATTTTATTGACAGTGTGATTTACAATGTGTTTAAAGCTATAAAGTAAGCTGTCATTATGAGCCATTTCAAATTTGAAAAATAAGATATTCATTTGAAGAAAAGGAAAAAAAAGGGCTCCTTTTGTGATGATAGAAATAGTTTTTTGAGAAAATCACATGATTATTTGATTCGTTGTAAAAAATTCCAGTTTTCACACACATTCCCGTCCCCTGCGTGTTAAAAACCGAGTTCCCTTGTCATGCAATCGGATATCATTTGTTGTCCGGCGCACTCTTTTTTTTTTAAACCGCCATAGATGCATTAACAGCTAAACAAGTACAGTAAGTATTGTCCACTGTCTTTGTGTCCTAAATATCCAGCGATAAATAAACATTTTATTTTCTAAGATTTTCTGAAGAAAGTCCTCGTTTGTGTTGTGTTTTACTGTGATTTTAACTGAATATCCTTATCCATAACCTTCGGACGCCTTCAACCTGTTCTGGACCCCTAACTCCAAGATGGACTGTAAACAAATACGTGTACCATCTTATACACCATATGCTCTGCCATTCTTGTGCTTCCATAGAACTTGATAATCCAGTACGCAACAGAACCTCCCTTCCTTAGGCTTTTCATCTGGAAGATAAAAGATGGCAAAATAAAACAAAGAACATATTTCACGATGCCCAGCAACGGAAAAATAAAAAACAAAACGCGCACACGCACGCGGGCGCACACATACACATACACACAAGGGTGCCAAGCCCTGATGGGATCTCACATGTTTTTTTTGGTTTGTTGTTATCCTCAAGACTGGAGCGATATTTTATGCCAACCTAAAAAAAAACCCAGGAAATTGTGCTTTTCTCATCACCACTCTGGGTGTGCGTTCCCGTGACTTTGCCCATAGTTCAGGGAGTATCCCTATCGCCCATGGCCATCACCAAGTTGATCAAAGCGTGGCCTTCGATCAAAGACAGTAGACAGATATTCTAGATCTGGCTGTCTTTTGGTTGATCAAGCATATTGACGTTACCAATATCACTGTAGGCTCGTCCCAAGGATTCAGTAGGTTCTTGGTTTTAAGTAGTTTGAGTGTAAAGATGGTAATGCGACCCCACAGGTTTTCTGTGGTTTTATAATTCTTGGTGCTGGGACGCTGAGGAGGACTGAGTATCGTAAGCAGAGGATACCGTCAGAAAAAAAAGGGGGCGGGGGAGGTAAAAATGGACAAAAAGAAAGTTAGGAAGAAGGAAAAAGTAAAAAGTAGCTGTACTGTCTGAGATCTAAAGGCCTACATTCCACATTGTCAGGGTATACAAAAGAGAAGCGGTCACCAGTCATTCTCTCTCGACACACTGCAACAGTCCTTAGCGAACATAATTATCGTGGGGTATTTACCACATTGTTGTATGCGACATTTTACGGATTTTGAGATTTTGTCAGGAAAATGGTTCTCTCACTCCTAGTTTCATTATGTCATTCTGATCGGTTAAAAACTATTCACGGTATGTCTTTATGACGTAATTTGTCCTCTAATTTTACAAAAAAATTCTTCACAGTTTCGATCCTCATTTTCTCGAAAAGACAAAAATGTACGTAAAACAATGGAAGTGTATATCCGTACAACATGTTGTATGGATATGGACAGTGCATATCTGTACAACATGTTTACCAAAAAGCGCGACTGGTGAAGGTTTGCTGAAACAAAACTTGGTATGGTGTTCACGAATTTAAAGTGACACATGGAATAGTCAGATGGACCTGGGGGCGTGAGGGTCTAGTCAGTTTGTATCAATGGGCGGTAGTCACATTGACTAATCAGGCGAAAAGAGGTTGGGGTAGCCATTGGTGATCGACGTACACTGAAGTATTGTACTGGCGCAGATCACGCAATCTCCGAGCAGAAGTCGGATTGTTTTGCTACTAAGCCGATTCATATTTTTAAAAACTATGCAAATTAACAAGGTCAGTAATATAGTATTCCGGTGTGTGTTCTACATCATCGAATTGTGTGCGTTGTACGGATATGCGCTTCCTAAAACAATAAGGAAAATAGCCGAGGATATATCAAGGAATTCAGAATAAAGCTTACTGGGATATTCCACGGTACTTGCAACTGACAGAAATATTTTACAGTAAATATATCCCTTGAATGTTCTGTAAAAACAGTTTTTAGTTTGACATCAGCACGGCTGATGCTTTGGCTTATATAACTCTTGCCTTGGGCAAGTTAAAAATTGTGATTTTAATGCTTTTTACGCAGAGATCTTATTAATAAGCTTAAATGAGAAAATTATACGACCATAAATGAAATAGTTTTATTTCGCAGTCCCAATCCCTGCTGCATTCCTACGTACAACTCTTCCCCAGTCAGCATATCTGCGCCAATCAGACTCAGATTTGTGTAGGATTTGTGTAGAGTTGGTAGGATTGCCATAGGGACTGGTTTCCTATATCAAACCGACATCAAAATGACGTCATTCATACGAGCAAACTTAAAGGTCAATCTATTTTTGCATATATAGACCCTATGTGTGGGAAGGGGAAACGAGATAAAAAATGGATCTAATATTGGTTACGTGCAGGGGCGTCTTGACGTCATTATGGGCCTGTGGGCAAAGCAATAGGCTGTGGCCCGCCCTCTATGCAACTTCTCAGAGATTTGCATACATGGGGCCCCCAAAACCCTTGAGGTCCCGGTGCAACTGCCTGGTGTGCCCATGCGGTAAGACGGCTCTGATCATATGTCAACATCAATTTTCGAGAAGAATACTTCGTATTTCGGATCCGTGATAACTTACGCCACAATGACCGAGGACATCCGCAAAGGTTTAAGTGATATCATCAAGGGCCATGGAGTTGAATACCATGTAGGCCCCATACACTTATGACGCTCAGCTTTACATCCCATTACAGAATGCTGTTCAGTCAGGGACAGTTAGTGATATTGAAACCCGTATTAGTGATACTAGAAGTGTTTGAGTGTCAATAAGCTCAAATGAAATGACTCCAAAACAGAAATGATTCCTTTGCAAACAAAGCAACAAAGGATGTCTCAAGAGTCAAAAACTGAAAGCTCTGGAGCAGTGAGAAATCTAGGTGCCTACTTTAATTCTGATCTCGCCATGCCAACTCGTGTTACTAAAGTCTGCCAAGCTGCTCATTTCCATTCCAGAACCACAGGAAAAATAAGAAATATAATAAAGCAAAATACGACAAAAATTCTTGTACATGCATTAATTACCAGCAGACTTGATTATTGTTACTCGGTGTTAATTGGAATTCGCAAATGTACTCTAAATCGTTTTCAGACATTAAATTTCAAAAAAGATCAGCCAGATTAATAACACGATGGCATCCATCTGTTGGATGAACTACGAGTGGCTAATGTGGTTACTGCGTGGGTTCAATAGTAACTCCCTTAAGGATACACAGGATTAACAAACACAGGGTTCTGCTGGCAATCTTATTTATTCAAAAGCCTAACAAAGGTATCGCGGCCCAAACAAAGAAAAAGGAAAAAGAAGCCAAGAAAAAGAAGCCCAACAAAAGAGAAACCCAGAAAAGAAGCCCAACCAGCCATAAGCTGGAACAAGAGAAAAAGACAAAAATATGATTAGGATATAATGACAACATTAATCAGGCAATCAATGGTGGACATATATAGTGATAGTATTAAGTATTAAATCAAACAACAACATAATATAGAATTTAAGCAATAACCAACTGGATATGTATGCATGGAATAAAATAGCGCTAAGGTTAATGAATAACAACTACAAGTGGCTATATCATATACACAAGGAGTTTCCTAGTACACTGGCAACATAAACTAATTAATGTACTAATCAAAGTATGAAGGACATAACAAATGAAGGGGCAAGAACACAATAGTTTCGCTCCGCTGAGCCGGTGTACAACACATCCAGAGTGGCCATTCCATTTAATAACGCAGTGGCCAACATGGCCCACTGACCGTCCATAACACAGACGCTGCATCCCAATGCAGGCCATCCTCATAGGCCCACTCCCATTATTAGTACTAACCCGCCCCAGGGCTATTGTATTGGTTACTTCCCTTCCCAATCGATATTGAAGGGTCATGCCCTTTGACCTTAGCCGCGGAGCTATGCCGCCAGGCTAACATGTGTATGACACACCACTAGATACATAAAGTAATGTGTACATTCTTTAAAATGAAACTGTCCTTCACACACTTACGAAACTCATAGAAGCATAATACATCTGGATAACTATAATACATGCACATGATATATATATATATATATGTCGGCGAGACTCATTGCAACATATGTGTAGACTCACTGAAACATTGTTCATCCACCGCCGCACATAGAACAATCATGGGGCTCACACATGTGAGGCCCAACTAATATTATACATCTCCAATAGGCCTACATGTAATTAATTACACATCTTAAACACTAGACACGCAATCACAATCACACTGCTCTCTATAGCATAGTGGTACTGGCAAGGTACACAAATACCCGTAATACAATCAAGTGTGGAGTGCCGCTCGCTATAACATAAGTCATCCACATCAACATGTCAGGAAATCCTCACTGCCTACCACAACAAGGCAATGCTACACACACACTATATATATGCACACAAGCAAATCGTGATAGCTTGGTTAGCGAGCCATCATTATCATCTAGCACCGCAAACGTTAACTTTGACAATAAAGTCACAATATCAAGACACTGCGCTGCATCGCGCATCCTACACGCCTAATGACAATGGCAATTACCGTTGAGCCGGACTCATAATAGTCTCTGTAGATCAGCATTCTCTACGCGGCATCCAAGAAAGGGGGGGGGGGTGCGCAAATTAAAGTCACTTCTAATATAATAGTCTCCAACTTACCCAAAGTCTCTCTGCTACTGGCGCAACTGGACTAGGCCATGTTTTGAGCGAGGAGCGCCACGGCAGGCCGCCGCCGGCCTAGGTTCACTGTGCTGTCGGCTCTTGTCTCTGCGTCTTTGATGGAGTGTGCTGACCACTCGAACTCGCATCTTATTTATGAGCCCGCGCGGACGTCCGAGAGAGCTATTACGTAGCCCGTGTTGCACAAGTGAAAGGCTCGGACATGGAGTCCAGCCGAACAACATAACCGGTTAGGGTCCTAACACAATCGAATTTACAGTACGGTTAAAGGGGTGCACACAAAAGTCAATTAGGTATCCCAGTAAACTGCAGAAATTACTCTATGGTCCCCTCCAGCTATAATTGAATAAACTTGACCCAGGTTGGAATTATCGGGGATAACATGCGTCTAACTCGTGGTTTACCTTAAATCCGAGATCCTCTTATTAATTATTTCAATAGGACACGTGCATCAAAGTACAACGAAATTGGTACCATTATAAAGTAGAAACTTGCTGCTAAAATTCTAACTGACTACTTATACCAGAAACCCGGTAATAGTTTTAATATAAATTTTCAAAGTGTCAGGACTAACAACATTCGACAATTTTGTGCGGGATACTTTCGTCCATTAATACGACGTATCTCCATTGATAACAAACGTTATCATGAGTACCTATTTTGTACCGATAGGGTATTGTCTACTCTCAAAAATGAATTCGGGTTCCCGTCTTTCTGTCGGTGGATAACAACGAAGGAGCGAGTTGTAAGAAACTTAAAGCCATGATATAAGAGTTGGAAGCCCGGTGGTCAACATTTCCAACTGACCAATCAAAATGCGCGCTTTTCACCGTGATGTGAATAACGGGTCCCGCGCTAGTATTACAAGGGAAATAATCCAATTAATGGTACTCGGCCAAGTGTCCATAAACTACTATGAGTGGCCGTCCCTCACTCACGCACCAGAGTTACCATGAAAGCACATTAAAAATAGAAAGTCGTTCATCCTCTCACACATCATCAGAGATTCTTCCAATTCTTAAGTCACTCTGTTGGCTACCCATTAAAGAAAGAAAGGATTTCAAGATTTTGGGCTTTATTTTTTAAATGTTTGTATGGGCTAGCCCCAGAGTATCTTTAAAAGCTAGCGGAATAAAACCAACCATCACGCCCGTTAAGATCAATGGGCGCGGAATTTCCTGACAGCTACAGTCAGAGTCGCTTAGTGACAATTTATAACAGGGGTCAGAATCACAGGGGGTCTAAGTGTAAATTTCACTTGGACCCCTTCTAATTCTACCCCCTTTATCTGATGAAGAACCTCAGCCACTGAAAGCTTGCTCAATTTCTTTCATCTTCTCTCCAGTGGAATTTAATTGCCTAGTTTTCTTGCTATTTCTTTATAATGTTGTGCTTTCCGAAATGTAGCACCTCCAACACCTCCCCTGCCCTTCCCTTTTTTCTACATTTGAAATTAAATTTCAGTCTATAATTGGAGAGAGATCAACGCTAGATATTTCACACGTATACTTCTGTATGGACCGGAGCAAAGCAAGCGGCCAGAATAAATAGACTGATTTGCCCTCTGGGAGCATCCGTATAACAAACAGAATTTCTGAATGGTTGTTGTTACTTGTAGCCTATGTACAGTCCCTTAGTTTTTGCGCTAGGGGCATGTATTGTAAAGCCTTTTGTGACTCCAGGGCTACAGAGTTCCACCCGGAATACTCCTAACGACAACCGTAATCAATTATTCTTTCAGATTTTCTTTGTTTTCCTTCTGCTCTTGGTTGAAAGGGTAGGGGGCAAGGTTAGGGATTCGATAAGATTTAGGGTTGAGGATAAGGTCTGGGCTAGAGATAGATACGTATACGAACGCGCCCCTAGCGCAAAACGCTTAGGAACCGTACCTTTAAGTAACAATAGCCGTTCTGAATACCACAGAGTATGAAAATATGACTGGCTAGCGCACGCAAAGAAACCTTATTGTATGTCCCAAAATTCAGTGGTGAAGTAGTCAGGCTCTCCTTCAAGCTGCCTGTTGCTTTAAAAGGACCTGACTATTACACACCAAACAGTGAAGACTTTTGATGGTACCGTACGTTTTCTGGCCCCTAAAGAGATATGTTTCAATATTGCTTTGATGCCGTGGTTCGCGATTTCAAGATTTCAAGTGGAAAATTGTTCCATAGACCTGCCAAATGTTCATTACTGTACCTTCAATTCACTCACTGTTCTAACCAATGATTGTGGACCTGCTTATATTAATTTGTGTTCATCAAGTTACCTCTGACCTCTTTCAGAAAAGTATTTGGGGGGGGGGGGGATGTCATCACTCGCCTGACATTAATTCCCACATGTCTCTACCAATGATTTTGTTTTAGGGCGGTACAATCATCTTGATGAAAATTAATATCAGCATTAACACTGTAAATTTCATTATCTGCCCCTAGCCCTCTCACAGCCTATATTGACACCCTCATACTCAATACTGCCATTCTCACCACAAACAAAAGCACTCTCAACATCCATAAAGTTGTTCCACATTTCATTTTGCAAATGTCCTTTGTATGCCTCTGTGTTTGTATGTGTGTGTGTGTGCGTGTGTGCGTGGGCGTACGGGGTGCACTGTTATGTGTTAATTGGTATTGTCGTGCCTCTTTATTGTGTAAGCTAATTTAAAACATGTAAAACATTATGCTTTTCAAAAAATCTATTTTCTCTGTTCTACTTGTATTTCTGCCTCATTTTCATTTCTTAAGGATTTAACACTAACATGCTATTGCATGACAGTGTGCAATACTACCTGGTACTGTCCGCACTGCCTTGTGTGTGACTCGGGAGTGTCAAAGGCTGGGGGAGAAAACCCTGATAAAAAACCGCACTGCCTTGTGTGTGACTCGGGAGAGTTAAAGGCTAGGGAGTAAACCCAAACAAAATCCGGTGGGAGGGACCCCAAGGCAGTTGGTGGGGAGGTCTGTTCCAATCCATCCTCTGGCATCCCCTGCAGCTCTATGCGATTCCAAACGTATTGGCTATGCCTTTCCCTTGGATTAAATCTGTGGAGAAGAGAGGGGGCCTGTGCAAAATGGGCTAGGCACAGGTTCCATACTTTTTGCCCAGGCTAATGCAGCATACAGAGGGAGAACACTGCCAACCTGGGCAAATACAGTGTACAAAACCCATGCCCAAAAAGCTCTCACAGCTCTATGTCAACACGGAGATGTCACTCTGTCATGGGTAATGCCATGAAAACAACAAGGGGAGGGGCAGTTACAGGTTTTAAGTTTTCCCAAATTGGCGAAGGGGAAGGCGCCAGGGGCCTCTTCTATCGGTGGGAGTGACTATTTAGTTACACTGGTCAGCTACCGCCCGCCTTAAGCTGAGCAGCCCTCAGCCAGTTGGGTGCCGACCCGCCACATCTGCCTGCCTCATTGGGTACATGGGGATAGATCAAAAATCGAAAAGTTGATGTAAATGATGTACCTCGCTCAAAACGAAAAAACCAAATAAAAATTAGCACTTGGAACGTTAGGACCATGTGCCCTGGACTTGACCAAAACATCGATATGACAAAGAACGACTCATTAAGAAAAACTGCAATAATAGACAAAGAATTGCTTAGGCTGAAAGTGGACATCGCAGCTTTACAAGAAACCAGACTGGCAGATACTGGTACACTCAAAGAGCAACACTACACATTTTTTTGGAAAGGACTTGACTCGAACCAACCTCGTCGTCATGGTGTTGGCTTTGCCATCAACAATCGCCTGCTCAGTTCCATCAACACACCCACTGGAAAGCCTGAAAGACTCATTTCCCTAAGATTACGCACAAAAACTGGTCACACCAACATAATCTGTGTTTACGCACCAACGCTTATGTCATCAGCAGACGATAAGGACCAGTTCTACAACATGCTAAACGAAATGTATGCCACCATTCCGAAAAACGAATCAGTAGTTCTCTTAGGAGACTTCAACGCAAGAGTTGGCGCGGACCATCAGTCTTGGCCTGTTTGCCTAGGACACCACGGCGTAGGCAAAATTAACGAAAATGGACAGCGTCTCCTGGAATTCTGTTCACAAAATGACTTGTGCATTACCAACACCTTCTTCAAATTGAATGACTCAAAGAAAGTTACGTGGCAACACCCAAGATCAGGACATTGGCATCAATTGGACTTGATTATCACCAGAAGGAAAGATCTGAACACGGTTAAATCAACAAGGAGCTTCCACAGCGCTGACTGCGATACAGACCACGCCCTTGTGATCAGCAAAATGCATACAAAGCCAATGAGAATATTTAGGAGCATCACGAAACGACAACCCAAATTAAACATTGCAAAAGCAAAACAAGAAGACCGTAAGAACGCTTTCACAAGAGAATTTAGTAACATCCCGGTAAATGATATGGAATCACCAAGCGTGAATGAAACATGGAACACAATTAAGACCAACATATATAACAGTGCCTCAACAGCTTATGGTACAAAGCCATCTTTCAGACATGATTGGGTTGGAGAAAACTCCACCACACTTCTTCCCCTGTTAGAAGAAAAGAGGAAAATGATGCTTGAATACAAGAAAGATCGCTCGCAAAGCAACAAAGACAAATTCAAACACATCAAGGCAAAGGTTCAAAGTGAAACAAGAAAATGCGCCAAAGAGTACTGGACCAACTTATGCTCTGAAAGTCAATCGGCCTCTGATGCAGGAGACTCCAGAAACATGTATGAAAAGATTAAAGTTGCACTAGGACCAACCATTTCAAAAAGTGCCCCCATCAAGACAGAAAACGGCCAAGAACTTACCGACAAGAAGGAACAACTGGAGAGATGGGTCGAACATTATTCCAAACTATATGCAAACGAAAAGCCAGCAAATCAAGGCTTAGAAGAAGCAGTCCCAAAGCTACCTGAAATGACGGATCTGGATGTGGAACCAACAATGAAAGAACTCTCTGAAGCCATCCAGGATATGAAAAATGGAAAAGCTTGTGGAGAGGATAACATTCCAGCTGAAGTCCTCAAAGAAAACCTTGAAACACTATTACCACACCTATACCACCTACTAATCGTGTGCTGGAAAACTGGAACAATTCCATCCGATATGAAAAATGCAAAAATTGTAACTCTTTACAAGAATAAAGGAGACAAAGGGGATTGTAACAATTACCGCGGCATATCATTGATGAGTATTACAGGGAAAGCATTCGCCAAAATCATACTCAAACGATTACACAGGCTCGCTGAAAGAATCTTACCAGAATCCCAATGCGGATTCAGAGCAGAACGATCAACTGCAGATATGATATTTACAGTCCGTCAACTACAGGAAAAATGCAGAGAACAAGGAAAACCACTGTACATGGCTTTCATAGATCTGACAAAAGCCTTCGACACCGTAAGCAGACCATCGCTTTACATTGTACTGAAGTCCATTGGATGTCCACCACAGCTATTGAGTGCATGCGTCCAGTTTGACGGAAACATCTCAGGTAAATTTGCAGTGAAGACCGGAGTAAAACAAGGATGTGTACTGGCACCAACTCTATTTGGAATTTACTTTGCAGCACTCCTACAGTTCGCTTTTCAAGACTCCACAGATGGTATTTTCATCCGAACAAGATCAGATGGGTCTCTGTTCAACTTGGCCAGGTTAAAAGCAAAAACAAAGACTCGTGAAATCATGCTGCGTGAACTCCTCTTTGCAGACGATGCTGCAGTAGTAGCCCAAAACAACGAACAACTGCAAAATATGATGGACTTATTGTCAAATGCATGCGACCTCTTTTCCTTGACAATTAGTGTTAAAAAGACAGAGGTAATCGGACAAGGTACACTATCTCCTCCCGACATTTCATTGAACGGCAACAAGATCAACTCAGTTGAAAAGTTTACCTATCTTGGCTCCACAGTAACAGCATCACTATCCCTGGATGAAGAACTAAACGCCAGAATTGGGAAAGCAGCTACAACTTTTGGCAGGTTATCTCAGAGAGCTTGGAACAACAAAAAGCTGACACTCAAGACCAAAATTCTTATTTATCAAGCTTGTGTCATCAGTACCTTGTTGCATAGCTGCGAAACGTGGACCACCTATACAAGACACGAAAAAAGATTAAACAGCTTCCATCTTCGCTGCCTGCGGAAAATCATGGACATCAGATGGCAGGACAAAATCACCAACAGCGAAGTTCTCAAACGAGCAAAGCTCACCTCAATTCAAGCAACACTGAGAACAAGACGACTCAGGTGGATAGGACATGTCAAAAGAATGGATGATAGTAGAATCCCAAAGCAGATACTGTATGGTGAGCTAAAAGAGGGAAAACGTCAAAGAGGTAGACCAAAACTACGTTTCAAAGATATCTGCAGGACCACACTGAAAGATTTTGGGATCGATGAAAAATCATGGGAAAATGTGGCAGAAGATCGAACGACCTGGAAGGGAGCCGTCAGGAAAGGTGCTGCCAAATTTGAAAAAAATCAAAGAGAAATTAGGGAAGAAAAAAGACAGAAAAGGAAGGAAAAGACAAATGAAGTCACCAACGAAGGCGAGTATATGTGCTCACTCTGTGACCGAAGATGTAAATCGAATATCGGACGGATTAGTCATGAGAGGAGCTGCTCTCGGCATCTGTCTTGAAGTCAGAAAATGCTGCAAAGACCGCCTGCAAAGACGAAAAGGGTCGTATATATGCATGGTTGCTCAGTTATACACGGCGTTGTTTTGAGTGTCCTCCCCCCCCCCCCCCCAAAAAAAAAATAAATAAATGAGTGTATTATTACTCCATTGACCTCAGATACAAAATTAATGCAAATGTGCTAGGAGGAAGACTGACGGTGGAACGTGATAAAAGCTCCATCAGAAATTTCACTTTCGATGTTCGTATCAGATTACGTCTGTCACTGTTTGGTACTACAGCTCGTCTTCTGTTAACTGATGAAAGTGTACTAGGTTATGGATGATAATAAATTATTCTTATTTCTCGTTCAGTCACAGTATTAATAGTAGAGATAACTCTTTCATAAAACGAACTAAAATTAAAAAGTGCCTTATTTCCCTTGCAACATCAGTGCCATTTTGGAGACCTGAATTATATTTTAATATTTTATACTTTAATTCACAGCATATCGGTGAAATTTGAAAAATAAAAACATTCATTTTTTTTAGTAGGGTATAAAATATGATCCAGAGCTATTTTGACATGAAATAAAATGGAAAGAAGACTGACTCTATCAATGAATTGATACGAAGCAAGACTTTTACAGCTCATAAATTAGGCAACTAGGTACCTGGCATATCCGATATCGATAATGAGCAAACGATCGACAACAATGACGATGTAGTCTTGTAATGCGTTTTATTAAAATTATTTCAGATCAGATCTGCCATTGAAGAATATCGTAAGTGAATCCATTTAAAATAATTTTGATGGTGTTGTAGAAAAACCAAATGGAATGTAGATCTTGATTCACATCTTCTAAATTGAACGGGAATCGTTTTGTTGGCCATGGAAACGTTCTCGCAATCTCGCCCCAAAATTATCGAAGCCATCACTTCGGCATTCTCATCATTACTAGAGATCTAGAATCTATATCCAGACTCTAGATCTAGGTAAACATTTTGGGAAAAGTCATTTGTGTCACACAATAAGGATGCTACGGGGATGTGATTTTTGAGCGTTTGTGAGCGGAGGTTCGTAAGGCCCCCCCCCCCCCCCCAAGTTAGTCTTCTTTTAGATAGATCTAGACTCTAGATCTAGATCCAGAATAGATGTGTAAACCAGATGTTTTTATTAGATCTAGATCTATGTAGTTATAATAGTTCGTCCATCAGGTATGATGATGACCTTAACAACACCAGAGGAATAAAGAACAGAAATTGTTGAGAATTTCAACACATGGACAATAAAGAGAAGTAAAGGACACAGAGGACAGAATGGAAAGACTGTTCTTTCATGACTTATGGCTTCTCATGTGACTGATAAGTCCTATTTTTGCCCTGAAGACCCTTCCACATAAGTGACAAGAGTGCTCCGTTGGTTCAGTACCACTGGGCCTTTTCTTGCGCCGTTCTCTTTTTTTGATAGCCTGCTGGACTCTGTCAGCTTCCCATGCTTTGCTGCCTCTGGTAAGGGCCGCCCTCCAATTTGCACGATCAAGCGAGAGCTTTTCCCACTCACTCACATCAATGGCAAAGGCCTTCAGTGATTGCTTGAGAGTGTCTTTGTAACGTCTCTTTGGGGCCCCAACATTCCTCGTTCCATTGGAGAGCTCAGAGAAGAAGATTTGCATAGGGAGTCTGGAGTCGGGCATTCTGACAACATGTCCTGCCCAACGTAGCTGAATTTTTTTCAGGTGGCAGAAGATGCTCAATTCCTTGGCACGATTGAGGACCTCAGTGTCTGGAATTTTATCCTGCCATTTGATCCTTAGGATCTTTCTAAGGCAGGCCAGATGAAAGTGATTTAGTTTTCTGGCATGCGATTGGTACACTGTCCAGGTTTCAGCCCCATAGAGTAGGGTGGGAAGGACCACAGCATTGTACACTTTCAGCTTAGTGTCTGTGCGAATGCCCGCAACATCCCACACTCTCTTTCGAAGCCTGCCAAATGCAGAGCTGGCTTTGCTGATTCTTGAGGGAATTTCAGTATCAACACGAGCCGTGGAAGACAGTGTACTGCCAAGATAGGTGAAGTTCTCCGACACCTTCAGAAGACTGTCATGGACTTTGATATTTGGGGTCACAGGGTACTTGTCGTCTGGAGTAGGCCGATGGAGCACTTCGGTCTTCGTTGTGCTTATTGTGAGGCCAAAGTTGTCACAGGCACTAGAGAACTTATCAACAGTTTTGCATGCTATCCTCATCGTGTGCCAGAAGTGCACAATCATCAGCAAATAGTAGGTCACAGACTTGAGTACTTTTGGTTTTGGTTTTTGCCTGAAGTCTCCTGAGGTTGAATAGACTGCCATCAGTTCGGTACTTGATGCTTACCCCTTGAGGAGGAGAGCTAAAGGCTTCTTGTAGCATTGCAGAGAACATGATGCTGAACAGAGTTGGGGCTAAGACACAACCCTGTTTTACCCCATTTGTGACAGCAAAGGGCTCTGAAACACTGCCGTTACTTTTGTCTGCAGCTTGCATGCCATCATGAAACTGGCGCACTATTGTGATGAATTCGGGTGGACACCCAAACTTTGCCAAGATTTTCCAGAGGCCTTCACGACACACTGTGTCAAATGCTTTTGTGAGGTCAACAAATGTGATGTACAGCGCTTTATTTTGTTCCATGCATTTTTCCTGAATCTGTCTGGCAGCAAAGATCATATCCGCCGTTCCCCTCCCTTTACGAAAGCCACATTGGCTCTCGGGAAGCAAGTCTATGTAGTTAACGCGATAGGAATGACGTCTGCTGACCAGGTCAGGGATGTGATTCATGAGGATTTAGGACAGAGATCCTTGCCGAAGGCGAAGTGCATAGATCTAGTACAGCTGTGAGCTATGCACGTTTTTTTTTGGGGTAGGCCCTAGGCTCATGGGACTTCCAATCATGATGAAAATGTTTGCTGATTTCGAGAAAAAGTTAGTTTATACTGAATGTATTGACGGAACGGCAAAATTTCCTTTCAGTGCAAATGGAATGTCTTTGACTAGATGGATAATGTTTCCTTTCCCTTCCAGTAAAGGTGTACAGTATTTTATGCTGGTCTTTAGACTGCGAGACATACATGTGTTGGCTAAGGACTGTTGGCTGTTTGTGAATGATTTTATTGTAATAAAATTGCACTTGTCTAAACTTACTCCTCAGATGCACTGGAAACTTCCTTTATTTGAACATGGTCCTCCTGTTCTTTGTAATTGTATGGTTGCCTTAGTATTTTTTTTCCCTTTCAGTTTGCTTTCAAATGCCGGGTTCGTGCCTTTGCGTTCAAAGCCCCCCTCCCCGTTTTTTTTTTTTAGCACAAGTACTACTTTTTCTCTTCTGCCATTTAATTGTCTGCAAACTATTCAACATGGTTTAAACGAATTTGGCCTGTTGCGCTAAATAAGATAAGGACATTGATGCCACGAGGCCGCTAGTGTGGTTTTTTCTGAGTGACTGGTAAAGAGGAAGACATTTGAGCTACTGCTGCTACAATTATGAAAGATGTCCCAAAACATGTTTAGTTTAACCCGGATATTACTGGGTATCTCAGTTAGTAACAATAAACATAAGGTAATCATATTTTAACCAAGCCTAATGGAACATAAAAATGTGAAAATATAAAATACTGGTGAATAAACCCAGACTTTGTTGGCCAATACAGTACTGTCCCACAAAAAACCCAGAATCTACAGGCCAACACCATAATAGTGAATGAAACTAGTTTTTTAATATGGTCAACATCAACAATAGGGAATAAATCCAGTCTTGGCAGATAAATCCAGGCAGTATCCATTGATAATGTTGTTGGGTAATGGCTGCCATTAGATGATTGCAAATTTGTTGAGCACCAGTTCCAGTTCACCTATTGGTGCTTCGCCATTTGATAGTGTGGGAAGAGCCTTTGAAAGCTTAGTCTTTGTGATTCAGACCAGGGGTTCACTGATTAACATCTTTAATTTCTCAATGCTTTTGATTTAGAAGAGATAAAGCAAAGAGAGCAATAAGGTGGTAGACTCTATATAATTAATGTCTCAAAATAAATAAAGAGGACAATGACCTGAATTGTGAAATCATTGGGTCGCATGGGTCGGCTTGACCACTCGTGTTTTCTGTTTGAGCGCAGCGGATGTTTGGGAACATGGCATCATGATGATAGGGATATCGCAGCATCAGGGTTAATACTCAGAACATGAAATGTATCCCAGAATAAAGTTGTGAAACTCATGCGGTACTCCTTACATTTTTTGACTTCTATGTGCAGCTTATCTGTATCATAGGATGATTTAGATCTATCTGTCACTTTGTATATAATCACATTGTTAGTTATTTCAAACACAATGATAATGAAAGTATCCTTGTTGTCTCTGGCGGGGGGAACTTCAGAATGCTTCTCATGACCAGACTTTCTTATGGTAATGAAATTGTCCATACTGCAAGTCTCAACGGATCTATTTTAGAAAAAGGATGTGTCTGTGTGTGTGTGTGTGTAGGTGGGGGTTAGCAGTGGATGATAAATCTCAGCGCTTGACCCAACCCATGTATACATTTTTGCAATGTTAAAAGACCTCCAGCTCGTGAAGTGGACATTTAACTCACTTGAGACTGGTTTTTTTTTTGGCCAACATGCGCTGGAGACTGGGTTTTTTTTGTTGAGTATTTTAAAAATTCATAAAAACTCACCTAATTAAGATAATGTAATGAAATTTGATTACAAATAAGTTCAACTAAAGCACAACACACTAAAAATTTCAATGTTTTTTATCCATTATGGTTTTGATTTTATAAATTTTTGAAAATCATGTCAATTTTTTTTTCTGGGAAATTTCGGAAATTGAGTGCGCCTGAGGCATGTACTCAGGGTCTAGATCATCACTCACATCATAATCTGACTAATTATCATCAAAAACTTCTTTAATATTGGTCTCTTTTCTCTTGCGTTTAGGGGACGATATTCTGTTAACAATAGCCAACTCAATATTTTTAGTTAAATTGCAGTTACTTACCTTGGTTAATCATAGATCCAAAACTGTAACTCCTACTTCCGCCAAACTCGGTACAAAACGAAACGAATGGCTCTACGTGCATTAGAGACGTGTCCCGCAGGACTTGCATGCATAGCATGGCGACATCGATTGAAAAAGTTCATCATGCAAGGGGTGCGTGGTCCGTCCACAGCGGAAACGGACCGTCACGCAACTGTTGCGTGATCCGTCTCAAGTGAGTTAATCCATTTGTGCATTGAGACAAGCATTTAAAGTAGAAGAAAAATTTATGGGGAGGTGTTAAAGATTAATAGAGTGAAGCAAAATACAAAAGTGAAAACTTGAAATAGGCACTGAAATTAGAAATGATAAAGACACTGATATTAGTGATAAAGATTCTGTTTCAATACTTACAGGCGGAAAATTGTCCTTCCAGAATTCTGTTTCTTTATGTAAAAAAAATAACTATAAAAATACAGGTCAGCACAAAATCCATGTGCTGTTTTGGAAAATCAAGACAAACGTGAGGATTCAATCACATTTCCATTTTCTCAGTTTTTCTGTGTCTGAAAGTACGAAATGGATCATGACAAGTCACAATGTCCACATCACACAATAATGCATTTAATGAGTTATTGAAGGGCGAACCAATTTGCTCAGAGAAGATATTTTCTCATTTTGGTTTGCTTTTCAAGGTTACTTAATTTAAATGTTTAACTTTTCCAGGAGGGTAACTATGTGGTGGCCTGTGACGGTTAAGCTGAATTTCCTGTGTCTAAAGAGACCATCATACTTGCCGCCCGTTGTGAATTACTTTTTACTTTTATGTAACAGATATTAAATAATCCTAAGTTCTGTATTATTTTCAGACTTTGAAAATTTATACCTTACCTAAATACTTGACTTAGTCTCCATTATAATCAGCATGTTTTCCAACTCAGTTTTTTTGTTTTTTCTTAACGTGTGCTTTTGTCAGAATTTGGAACATGTGCAGTAAAGACATTTATAATCAAGGTTTACAGAGTTTGTCAGACTTAACATGAACATGTATTGTGCTGTTTTTGACATGTTCTTTAATTAAATGTTCCATTCACAGAATTATTTTGAAAATCATGTACAACGGCATTGGACTTCAGACGCCAAGAGGCAGTGGAACGAATGGATATGTGCAGAGGAATTTGGCATTTGTGAAGGCAAAGAAGGACAGAATTGATTACAAAACAGAGGAAGAAATAAACAAACTTGATCAAGGATTGAATAAGCAGCCCAACCGAGAAATACTTGACCATGAGAGGAAGAGAAAGGTGGAATTGAAATGCATGGAAATGCAGGAACTCATGGAAGAGCAAGGGTAAGTCTGTTCTTTCAGTTTATATCTGTAGTGGAGAATGTAATTAAGCACACACATAGATTTTAACACCAACTTTGCCTCTCAAAAACATGCAAATACCTGCAGCAAATCAGTTTTGCTTCTCAAATTAACCAAGAACATAGCAAACACTACAAGAGGTTTCTGTAATTGCAAGCAAGAATGATGATCATTCAGAAACTGCAGTAATCAAACACAGATTGCTGATGAAAACAGGTTAAAGTTAGATCACCTTTTACTTTAGGGTCTTTGAGATCATTTTTTAAGCCCTTAATTTTATCAGTGAAGGAAAGATTCAGCAAAGCTTTAAATTTGAGTGATATTACTGATAATGAAGATTAGCAAAACAATTTTCTTTATACATTTCATTTAAAGTCTACGTGCGTTGGTTCTTATTTCAGTCTTCATGTTAGAATGATAGAATGTGCATTTAATTTATTGAAGTCTCCACGTCAAGAGTTAGAGGATTTGTGTGGTTAGACTTTGGACGCCCTCAGTAAATATTATTTCAGTTGCATGCGCTCTTCCTCCTATGTCTCTTTGTTTTGTGAAATTCTTTATAACATTGAGCAAACTGCATGAAGATGTAGAAGCCAAAAAAAATAAAAAAATAAATGTGAGTTTAAGGTAATGAGGTGACTCTTTCTTGAGTTGCCAATCTTTCATTTGATTTCTGTGAATGATAAGGCTTGAAATTTTCTAGTATGTCTTGCCTTTCTGAAAAGGCATGATGATGCTGATCGTTTTTTGGGGGGGAAAAGTGAAACATAAGGGAGAGAAAGACAAGAAAAAAACTTTCAATGGCTCTTGAGAGAGATGATTTCACCTCTTTAGAAGCCGGGAGGCAGTTAATTTAACAAAGGCAAACAAGCAGGGTGCTACATCCTCCAACCTGATTCAGAATCTGTGTGCAAACCAAACTCTGCTTCTCAGAGCAAGAGCAGTCAATAAATCAATATCCACCTCAACCCCACATTGGGAAGGCCAGTTTCAGGGGTTAAGATGGTCTGACTGACAAATAAAAGTAGGAGCCACCATTTCCCAGTTGTTGTTTAAATATTCATCATAATTTTAATGACACAGCTGGGTTGAAATTGGACATTGAAAAATGATAAAGGCTGCCATTACAAAGACACCCCCACCTTTTCCTTAATAAATGATAGATAAATTCGGGTTAACTTTTTCAAAATTTGCCATAATAATGCAAATACAGTTATACATAGCAGTAATTGAGGCTGAAACGAGGAGACATGGAAAAAGTGTGATAAGCAAAATATTTTCAGTTCTTTTGCTTAAGAACATGTAAGAAATGATGAAGGGGGCTTGGATGCTGTTTAAATATCTGTTACAATCACTTAAAATGTCAAGCCTGAGATGAATACCTGAAAGCGACTGTGTTTTGACAAAACTGCACCCATACTTATTTTTTAGTTCTTTCCCTTGGTGTCAAATAAATTTACTTATGAGAATGAGAATTTTAAAAAAGAATTTTCTCTCTTCCTTTTTCATAGAAGCATAGGTGCAGTAAAGGTTTATAGGGCGTATGAAATGCTTCACTTCGTCTTGTGTGTCATTATTTTTTTTTTTTTTGGTTATCTTTTGATATAACTAGTGTAAGGGCCCGTTCAAAGAACGGGTTGCAAACAACACGCACAATCAGCACACAGATTATGTAGATCTAGGAAGAAAACAACTCACAACTGGCACAGCAACACCCGCATGGCCCGTACGGTGCCTAAAGCAGACGGCACAGAAACTCATCCCTTCAAACTTTGAAACGCAACCGGAAGTTTAAAGTCGAAACAAAACAAAGGCAGGAGAGAGGCAACCATTGGTGAGGAGAAAGCATTATTCGATGACGTACTCTACTCTCTCTTTTACAATAAAAGTAGTAATCTGCAGTCCTGCTTCAGAACTCATGGGCGCCAGGACACTGCGCACCAAGCTAGATATGGTTATTTTTTATGACATGCACGGTACTAAAGTCGAAACAAAACAAAGGCAGGAGGGAGGCCATCACTGTTGAGGAGAAAGCATTATTCGATGTTTTTAGGCCTATTTTCATTTATGACAAAATTACGATACTTCGCTTTCATGTCAAAGGAATAGACATAGTAGCAAAAGGAACTATCTTTCACATGTAATTTTTTCAGGTCTGGGCATTTCTTCCTCGCAGCGGTGAATTTTTTTTCCTTGCTGTTTTTTTTATATAGATTGAAGGTGGCATCTGTTGGTCATGCAATAAATCATACATCCCTTTAGTTTTGGTATCTTATGGCCATTATTATTATTATTAATCATCACCATTGTGTCACTGTCGGGTTATGTTCTTTCTCTGAACCTGACATTTGTTCCCTGTTTTGATTTTAAATGGGTATTTATTGAAAGACACCTCTGAAGTTCCTTTCTTTGTGCTGTTTGGGAACTGCTTAACTTACTATAATTGAGCTAGAGGGTGAACCTGTAAGTGTAAGCAGCTAAAACTTCACGTCTACTCCATTAAAAATTTTGAAACTTGGTGTACTGCAGCAATTTTTGTCGAAGAGTTACGTGGACACATTCATTTTGAATAAAAATCAGTCTTTACTATTATTTATATTAAATTTTTTTGGGCGTCAAAAACAGAGACGCATTTCCATCGGATGGAACCGAAAAGTATGACCGGAAAATGTGCTTCACGTCACTGTTCACACATGTCCGGCCGAAAGTCAACTTATCACATCATTGTATTCTGCAAAGAATTGTGGTGTAACAAAATGATCTATCAGTCTTTGCATCAAATCTAAGTGCTGTCATGAATGCGGCCTAGATCTAGACATACAACTGGATGTGGTACAGGGAAAATTTGTAAGATTTATCTTGCTGGGGTCGTCTAGTAATCTTGATTCATATTGATGTAAGCCATTTTGGAGATCATTCCTGTTGTTTCTGTAGTAATATCAAAGAGTACACAGAGTGCAGTTTTAATAATACCAAGGTTCCTGATCATATCACATTCTTTGTAATATACTTCTGGCAAATTATTGAATGTGCTTGTTTTTTCCCATATCTGCAGGTACTCAGAGAAAGAGGTGACAGACAAAGTGAACATGTTTCGTAAGATGCTGATGGCCAAAGAAGGCGTATCAGAATCTTCTGCAGTGGAGAAAGATGAACATGGGAGACCAATGTGAGTACAAATGCTAACTGTTGTTGTTGAGCTTGTCTGTCATTGTAAAACTAAATTTAAGAAGGCCAATAACCCAACCAGGCATAATGTGGAAAGCTAAAATGCCCCATTTTACCAGTTATGGAGCTTCAGTGAGACTTGTTAATGTTTATTGTCTCTTCTGATGCATATCCAAATCTGCGTGCACAGGTATGTACATTTTTCATGTTCATAGGATACCTACAAGAGTTATCTTCAATACTGCACTCCTGACGGTGGAGTAACTTGGGAAGAACATTGCTGCAGTCATGGCTGATAAATTATTTTATTCCCCCATTTCACCCAATATAATAAAACACTGGAACAAATGTTGGCAGTAATGCACCATCTAAACCCCAAAGTGTTTTAAAGTAGACAGTGAAATGATAATGAATGTAATTGTCATAAATGGAACTGTCTCATTTGGCTTACAACAATGGATGTAGCCTACAGATAGCTCTGTCTTTTCAGTGTTATATTTTGTTCACATTCACACCTCTCTCTTCTGAAAAGAGTCCCACTATACTGTAGACAATGTGAGTGTACTGCTGTTTTTTATTTTTATCTTAATTTTTTTTTTTTGAAAGAGGAAATAATGAAGAGATGCATTTTGACTCTGTTGCTATGGAACCATTGCTGTCTTCCTCATTGGTTATGGTCCCATGCTCGCTAAGAATTGTAAAGAGATCAAGTTTTACGATCAAAATGCAAATGAAACTTCATGTCTGTTAGTGTTACACAGATGGTATAGGTAGTACATAAATGTGCTAAGTGGTGTATTTTGTCTCGGCCAATTGATTAATATTCTGATTTTTACAGGGTATTGAGAATGAAAGTTCAGTTTTCATGTCTTTCAGCTAGGGGCCCAAAGCTTGTGGAAAAAGATTAAGGAAGGTGCTATTATATCAATGATTTGCAAATATCGATACACCAAGGGATATATTCAGTTTGATACATAGGGGATGTTCTGTAATTACTATTGAAAATTCAAGCGACGCCAGGCAGATGTTATATAATATATATGACTTTAGCCCACCTGTCCTCTGTATGAAGCCTCTAATGAGATGATGTGAAGCATGACTGCTGAGTATGCATGATCTTGTGAGCGACAAACGGGTTTTCCGATGCTCTGTGATCTGTGATTCATTTCATTGGATTATCCATATCATTTTTATTTATATTGTGTATTCTTGTGTTCCTATCTGCATTTTAGTTCTTGGTCTGCAAGAAAACCCCTAGGTTTCTACAGTCCAGCTCTCTCCTGGTTGTAGTTTTGTAATCTGTTATACAGAGTTAGCAGATAAGCCATAATACAGTGGCCCAGTGCAATTCTCTCATCTTCTGTCGGTGAAATAAATCTCTCTAATCTGCTACAGAAGTGTCATTTTGAAAAAGACTAATTTGAGTCTGTATGTCATTCTTCTAACTAATTACAAGGATAATTTTGTTACTGTTCGAGCTTGAACAGCACAGCTGATCAGTGCCATTCACACCCTATCTCCTTATCCATGAACAAGATTCGAACCTCCTTCTACATTATTCCAACTTCCACTGTCCAGTTGCTATCAACTAATCAAGGAGCGTCATTTCATTTTCCCCTTTCGCATCTTTCTTTTGCTGGTTCCCACATCCCTGTCACATCCATTGATTCAAGGCCATGTTAAGTGGGCGGGCTATCGCTCGGCATCAGGCCGGACTCTCTCGTTCCCATTTCCACAATCAAATAAGGACCCATGGAGAGAGAGGTCCACTCCAGTATGCAAGGGTGCCAGGCTTGTTTGCGCGATGCCGCATGGAAGGGCGGGGATGTTGTGTCCACATTGTCATTGCCTTCTTCTCCCAAGGCTCACATCAACCACACCTCTTTCACCATACTCCCCTAACGGCAAGTTGCACGAAGGGATTCCTGTTCTTTGATGCTGAGCACAAAACCGAGACTGCCTGCTCTTGACTTTCTGCTCGTTTTCTCTTTTCCTTTCTTGTTTCATTTTGTGTTGGGTTTGCCAGGCCAGTGTGTAATCTTCATTATCGAAGGCACTTGTACTAGACGGGTGCCTTAAAGTTCTGAGCATTAGGCCATCGGCTTTTATATTGCCTGCCAGCATCCTTACTTTTTTACTCATCTATCCGCTTGTCCCTGCCCAGAAACTAGACTGGTTGCTGATCCACTCTGTCTATCTTTCTGTCTGTCTGCTTGTCTGTCTGTCTGCCATCACCAATTTACTGGATGGTTAAGACTTTATGCACGTTTTTACTGCAAACCTTTGATAATGCAGCCTGCATACGTCTTCTGGATTATAATCCACCTCTAAAACCATAGGACAAAGAAAGGGATGGAAAGAAGGAAAAGAAAATCGAAAGACACCCGGTAATTGTTGGCGGCACTGGATCTGGAAATGAAAGAGAAGTGCATTAGACTCGTGTGTATCGAGCTTGGTATCGTGAACTTTAATATGTGATATGTGTTCGCCATCGTAGTTCTTTGTACATGCGGATTGACGACATGGATTGCAAGGTTGGAAAACGACATTTATTCAAGACACGGGTACTCCATTGAAATCACGGCCGTATAGTGCACGTAGAGGTTTGAAAGACTGCTGACTGTGGTGTAAATATCGCCTGGTCGATTACTTCCGTTCTGAACTGCCCTTCTTTCCTTAACCGTAAATACTTTAATGGGGAAATGTCTAAGGTTTGCTCTTTACCCGAATCTATCGTAAGCGTCCGAGACAAACATCGAATTAAGCACTGGCTTGGGGGGATACACACTTTAGTAAGGCACCCCTTAGGGAGCCGGTGACAAAAAGAGAGAGCAGCATGAAGCCTGAAAGCCGCGCTGCGTATAACATTAAGCTCGTTACTTTGGCGAGCTTTTTTGGTCGTTTTAAGGGGAATTTTTACCCACCGTTGGTGCTTTCATCAACTCAGGGTGCTCCGTGGTGATCAGAAGGATGTATGCCTCCATTACTCAGGGAAACACTATCGTTATTCCCCATGTCTTTAACTGATTCACTCATATAGGTCGCTGTCAGCGGTTCATACGAAAAAAGCCCTCAGTTCAAATGGTGCATGAAAATTACACGCACTAAATGGTTGTTTTTAAATTTCCAACAGTTTGATACTTTACCATGTCTCATAATGTTTTCTCATAGCCGTAGTACTGCAGATCTTTGTCTTTCAGAATGGGTGTTATGAGAGCTGTGGTCATCCTAAGAAAAGACAAGGAGCGTGTCAGTTAATAACTGAAATGTTATTTGGCAGAAAAAGACTGCAAGTGTGAGAGTACGAAGATGTGGAAGAAATACGTAGAGAATACAAATGAGCTTTGATTGTGCTTGGTACTAATACTGTGTACAGTTCTCTCCCCATGGCCGTTCGTCGTTTTGATCAATCAAATTGCACATTCTTTGGTATTGCATAAATTTCATTTAAAGGGATACCAAATAAATTCAACACCTAGTAGAAGCATAGGTGTTAGCTGATCTTCAAGACGGTAATAACATGAATGATGGTTTAGAGTCTAAGTATAATCTAGAAATCAATACTGGAGCGCAAATGTTGATAGAAGGCGGGTAGTTTGCTAGGCGCCCCTGGTAGGGTCTATTATCTTATCGTTCTTTTATATTCTTTCGTCTTTCTTCTTCCAATCCTAGACTCCTAGCACAATGTGACCGTTATCGTGTCGACGTGCTTTCTCCAAAACAAAACAAATAATTATTGGTATTGGGCAGTGGAGGTTATACATACATGTGTGTGGGGGCACTCATACCATACATAATAAATACGGAAACACGGGCGAGACGTACGTTTCACACTGTGGAAAACAGCCAGGGGGCCACCAGATGAGAGTACATTGACATGATTATGAAAAGAAAACTGGCTCCTTTAAATGTATCTGTACTGTGCTGAAAGTTTCTAGACTGTTCAGTGTAAAAAAAGAAATGGGATGCAATGCTTGTACTCAGACCCTGGAAGCGTGGATTCAGTACCACATATTGGCCGCTGTGAAACGGTGATAACAATGCATTTTTACAAGTTGATATTCCTGGTGTTGGTTGGTTGGTGATCTGTGCCGGTGTTGAAGTTCGGCGCCACAGTATCTTGTTTACTTTCGCTCAGAAGGTGGTAGGGACGGGGGAAATGAGTCGCAGCCGTGATGATGAATTAATGTCACCAACAACAACATCGACAGTACTGAAACTTTTGGACCAAATAAGAGAAAATGTCAGTAGCAACCACACTTTTAATTTCCTACATAGTTACGTCTGACAATATGGAAAAGAATTGAAAGAAAAGATCACATTAGAAATTGGGGTAATTCGTTAAGACGGTATCCGTCTGAGGATGTCTCTGTCATCTTTGAGGTATTAAGTATAGAACAAGATCAAGATATACCTGACTTTCATTAGTGATAGGTGAACAGCACACCTTCGCTTTCAGCTGCTGAAGCTTCTTGTTGACAGACGCATTAGAATTCAAATACGCCGTCTGTCACACCGGACCCGGAAGAAAGAATCGGTCATGATTAGTGTGACAGTGTAGATCATTAGACCAACGGCCTGCTGCCACGGAAGTCTTAAATAGCGTATCACTGTCACGTCTGAGCCAAGGTGGGAGCTCTTCAGACTTATCCAGTTTGAAGGGCCGTCTTTGTCAAAGAATACGTTCAAAAAGATTTTTCCCTATTTATGGGGGGGGGGGGGGCATGTACGTGATCGTGCAATCGTTTTAGAGATGACTCGCCAAAAAAAAAATTAATATCGAAACAATCTTGTTGGTTGCAATCTGACAGACTGAAAATAAAGCGGGGCGGTAAAACAAAGTCAGCATCCAAAGCAATGTCGTTGTCGTGATAGGAACGAACATGAGATTTACCGCATGTAAAGCAAACAAACATTGAAACCCGCCAGGGACACATTCACTCATTTACTTTGGGCACAGACAGCCAAGAGCTTTACTCGTCTGTTGCGTATGGTGATCGTTGCTGTCGCAAACGTGATTTAAATTGTAATTGCTGGTTTCATTGACTTTTAAGTGGGGCAGTTTGTTAGTTTGATTCGTTCTTCTTAGTAGTGGAGAAACTTGGCGAGAAAGAGAGACAAAACGCCATAACTTGCAGGCTGAAGTCTATTACAGAAGCTAAGACACTCTCTAGACATACTCAAAATCTATTATAAAAAAAAAACTCGCTTTTTTTGTAAAAGCCGTAGCTCGGCTATCTGGGCACCAATCGAGCTCAAATTTTGCATACAAATTTCTTTTGGTCTGAAGTTGATTCCTTGCTGCACTCATTGCTGAACACTCTCCGTAAGTATTTTTTTGAACTACGCAAATTTGCATTTGTTCCAAATAAATACCATCTGGGCGTGAGTTTTTATGTGGCATGACGTCACTGAATTTGCGGTCCACCGTGCGATCTCAACGTCCGGTTCCCCAAATTTGAAACCGTGCTTCCGAGTCCATCCATAACATTCGTGGTTCTTGCTGCACTTTGCTGTGCCAACGGTCAAGTAATGCTCCCTCCATTGCAGCCACCCCCAGACCTACTCACAACACTTTTCACTCCCCCCCCCCCCCCCCGCGAATTTCGCGGGTTCAATACTTGTATTATTAAAAAGTAATACACTCACAGCACACACAGAAAATCTGTAAGGTCGCAGCAAGGCTTGAAGCAATGTCAAAATGTGGCAGAAAGAAAATTGTATGCAGCGAAGCCTTTCCTGAGAAATAATACAGAAACAATTTAATAAAGCGCAAAGGAAAAGGTCTAGAATGTCTAGACATACTCAGCGTGGGCGGGGGACCTTTCGTGTATTTTATGTACCTAACTCTCCTAAGTCGTATTTCAGTATACACATTCGTTTCGTCTGTGAGGTTCGTGCAAATACTATTAGGCAGGTACTTTAAATTTACCTTTCATTACGGCGAAGTGCTGTATTAAATTGAGCAAGGTTTGATCAACCCAGAGATACAGTGTCTCTGCGGACCCACATCGTAACGCACAATTGCACGAGCTGATGGAAAACGAGAGGAAATTTGAAGGTTAAGAGGGGAAGGTAGGAGAGATGGAATGTTGCCACAGAGAGAGGGAGGACATTTCACAAAGGTGTAAACATTAATTTTGATGGCGCATCACCACCAAAATGGTTGGAAATCGGTCAATTAACTTTGTTTTAATGAACTTCTCACTGAAACATGTCGTCACCTGTCGTGGATATTGTAATTATAGGCAGGTTCTTCTAACTGTACATTCCAAAGCGGTCTAGTCGTCGACCATGTAATGACAGATAGGAATGATGAAACCTCAGAGTCTATAGCGCAGAACTGTGCTGTTTCAGCATACCATTCTCACCCGACATATTTGCTTTGAAAGCACTGCGATCGCACTGGGACGTGGCTGGTTACCTTTGTCCATATAGATACTTAACGGGAGTTCTTCTCGGTTTCTTGGAGAAACTCTTTGGGGGGTTACTGTAGATTACACTGGAGATCAGACTTGATGCTTATAAGTTCAGATGCAGGCGCAATGTAATTAAAAAATTTGCAAATGGGTGCGAATTAACACTGTTAAAATAATATGGTGAAGAATAAGGGGATAAAAATGAAGGAGACGTGCTGTTTAAGAAGGAAGAGAGAGAAAAGAATGAAAATAAGCGTGCCAGCACTGTATCAGAATGGGTGCCCATCAAAAACCGCTGGGAGACAATGAGGTAGGCGTGGCGTGAGATTGTTCCTGTAGTAACGAGACCCCCAAGAGAAAAAACAACAGCGGCATCAAAAAATAAAACCTGAGTGCTATTGTGCGTGCTGGCATTGTGTTGCCGTCATTAGATGATGAAGCTCGCTAGGGCGGCGGCCGTCACTGCCTGGCGCACAGAACAACGGCAAGTTGTAGATCCATGGGCAGCCAGGGACCAATAACTCATTTCTCTCCTCACAGTCTAATGAATAGCGGTCGTGCCACGCTGGCGCCGAAGAAATGAAATAAATTGGCGACACTGGTGTCTAGAAACAACAGACCCTCGGCCGAGTCCTCGCTATAAACTGCTGGTCTAACGAGGTTCGGAGTGAAAAGCCCACATTATTAATCTCCCGTCGATGAATGTCATCTTGCCACCAATACGTGTAACATCCACTCACCTAAGTGAATTGGAGCAAGATTAACATACAATTGAATTGCCGCCATGTGGTGTATGTATGTCTCTGTATGTGAGCACATACACGCACGGTCGGGGGACGATGAAGCTTTGGACAGCAATCAACCGATCACGTAATGCGTTATCAATATTCAAACATGCCCACAATAACCTCCAAGGGGATTTTTTTAATGAGGCGTGTGACATCCAGACATTTTTCGGACATTGACTGTGGGCGAAATTGTGACATCATGATCATGAAAGGAAAACGAGCAGGTCTGATCAGAGATTAGGAGCACCTGAGTGTGATTGGGTGCAAATATGAAAACATTATGTAGTCGGAAACCCTTGAGGGCAGTGTTGCTATCAGGAATTCCATGAATTGACAGTTCCCTGTTCATGAATTTTCAGGAATGTGCATTTCCACATGTCAGATTGCCAACAAGTCATTAATCCTGTACATTTCTCCTCTAGTTTTCTCTTAACGGGTGTTGGGGGGGGGGGGGCGCAGGTCAGGTACATCATTCTTTTAGATTTGTATTATTCAGTCGATATTGTCGCTGGTCTTCCACTGTTATTATAACATTACCAGTGCCTTTCACATCCCGCACCCCGCCTTCCCTGCCCGAAGATCTGCGCTTGAGCTGCAAACAGTCGCAGATTTCGCTGTTGTGGCAAAGAAGGGGAAAAAACAAACAAACGAAAATATGTCGCCGAAACATTTATGGGAAAGGAAACTAGATGAAATGTATTCTGTATTCGTCGTCCATCTCATGTATTGGCGTATCAACAATCAACAATTCCCCCATTTTACAGGAGAACGTTTCAAAAGTTTGATGAGAATGAGATTTCTTAAGATCAGCATGTGGCGAAAAGGTTTCTGCTTGTGAAACTATTAAAGATATATTCATACATCACTTTGTGGGAATATTGATCACACCGCTACCATACCGTAGTCAGACATAACGAAAACTCACCAAATTCATCCATACGATAGGCCAGTGTATGAGATGGTCGGGGAATCGTGAAATCGATGCTGCCGAACGTTGATGAAAGGAAGACGCACAGTATCATGACTTATCTGAATTTCCGTAATGTATGGAAGTCCGGTGGTCAAATAGGAAACTTGAACGCAGCATAGGAATTGTAAGATATTATTATTATAATTATTATAATGACATCGTGTAAAATGGCAGCACGGTTAGGAACAGGCATATTGAAACATCTTAGATTTTGATTCAATAGACGACAGTTTCAGGCCATGTTGAGAATAATGGGGAGAAAATGTTCTTATGCTTCAGCTCATTTGCTTTGGGGTTTGCCTGTAAGCCGCCAGTAGTGTGAACACATGGCATCGTCGGGTATTTCCATATACATGTAATATTGTTGCATGTGCATTTTTGCCTTTGCGAGAAAATTAGGATTGAAAGTAAGTAGGGAAAAGGGGCCAAAACACATACAACATTATATCACAAACACACTATCTCAGAAAGTTTTTTAACCGATTGGAGTGACACCCAGGCGTAATAAAAAAGGAATGAGAGAATCACTTTTATGACAAAACCTCAGAATCGGCAAATTGTCGCATACAACAATGTGGAAAATACCACACGATGTATTTTTGTGAAGTTTGGTTAAATGGGAAAGTTGCTGATGGGTGATGTGAAGCTTAAGTTTAATGAGTCCCGGGGCTTGAACATTCAGTACAGCGGAACCTTGAGCAACGAGTCAGAGTGAGTGCTTGACGAGGTCAGACAGTGTGGATACTGTAGCGAGTCGATAGCTGTTGAAGGAAAATGGTGAAAATGATCTTCACTGTGGTCAACCTAAAAAAAAAAAGGGGGGGGGGTGATTTCTCTCTTGTTGCTTTTAAGAGAGAACCAGTGTAGTGTGACAGGTTTGGTTTGAACTGGATCTAGCGTCAGATTCCACCAAACAGTGATGTGGGAATCAAAGAGAAATACATGGGAGCGCGATGTTTATAAACACGATGCTGGAAACAGATGAGCCTGCTGAATAGTGTTACCCGAGTCATCTCCTATCAATATGGTAGGTCATCGGAAGAAAGGGGAAAAGACGTATATTGAAAATGAAATATAGTAATTCAGATATTCACGGAACAGTATGCCAGTGAACAGAACCTTCTGAAGTTCTATAGAGATGACTAAAGTACTCGTAGTTTGGTATTGAATAGGTGATTTTACTTTCATTGTTCTTTTTTCATGTTTAACATGATAAATTTGAAAGCACTAATAGAGATTACCAAGCAGCACCAACTTTTATTGGGGGGGGGGGGGGGTTTAATGACAGTGACAAACTTGTGATTATACAAGCGCAAATTGAAATGCTTGGAATTAAAGTCTGTGGTCGAGTTTGCAAACAATATTTGTTTAGATTCGATTATGCAGCACCGGTAGTCATCACAAGAGTGGAACGTTTTTTGTTGTCTCGTTTTCTTCCTACCCCCTCCTTATACATTTTCTTTTCATTATCAGTGTCTATACTGAGAACCAGTGGGGAAAATTTGGTACTGAACTGTGTGTTTGTTTGGTTTAATTTAATTTTCCACGGGCCTGGACAGATTCCCGGCAGGTCCCGCAGGTCCCGCACTAGCTATCTCTAACTTTCACGTGGATTGTAATGGGGCCAACAGAGCTGTTCCTCCATGTTTTGCCTACTGATCAAAGGCGGTGCGCGTTCACCATATGATTTCTGTGAGCTAGAGGAATGACATTTTTTAAATCTTTTTTATCTTTACCTCCAGTGTCGGCTGTTATCGATCATAGTTAGGTTCATTTTTACCCATTGGTCTGGTTTTTACGTACCAGAAGTTAACAAGTCTTATATCGCGTGAGCTCCCATTATAAAACATGGATCATTCACGTACACTCGCTTCTCCTCCTTCCCCCCAACTTTCCTGCACTTACTACTCTCCTCTTCAGTTGTGGCCAACTTTTCATGTCCATGGGCATTCCCTTCACAGAATTTTTGATTCGAAGCCATGCTGATGTCAGTCTCCCCTGAGATGGAACAGAAAGCGTTTTGACGATTAGTGCTTCTGATCACTGGTGAAATTTTAATATAACTATATGGTTTTAATAAGAACTATATTAATCCGCAGAGGAGAATCAGACGCGTATTTTTTTTGGGGGGGGGGGGAGTAAGGTAACCGTGTATATAGCTAGTTGAATGTGTTTTCAAAGCAGCGTAGAGAAAGCAATTACGGCACACACACACATCAGAGAGAGAAGGAGAGAAAAAGAGAGAGACCTATTCGTTACATAACAAGTACATTTATTATAAAGCAGTCGAATGACCGAAAGGCACATTACAAGAAGTTCCACGAGGACGCACACAAACAGACGCTGTACACATCAGGGGGGACGCATCCTAGTGCAGGACGAATCCCTGTTGGCGGAGCTAGCGAGGGATGTAATCTTTCACTTTCACTTTAACTGATGGTGGGCAAGACGGACAGTTCTGGAGAGTACAGAATTTCCCCTGTAATTCGTTATGTTATCATATAAACCAGCACTTCCCGTCTACCAGGTCGTGTCCGCGTCGGGAGGAAAAATTGAGATAAGTCATTCAGTGTGCTGAGGTCTTTTCTTGCGGAGGATCTGTGCCTTTGGCATCTACACCTCACTTTTTTTTTTCTTGTTCCTGATTTTGTGTGTTTTTATCGTAGGGTTTTTTTTTGCTTTTTTTGTTTCTCTAATTTGCCCGGGCAGCCTGTCTTGTTAGGCCTGCTCCTCTGGACTTCCAACTGCCAAGGTATCTTTAACATGGGCAGCGTGCGCATGGGCCATCCAGATTTTTCGTCATTATCCGAGAAGACTAGATGCTCGATCCTACCTACAATAGGATCAGGGACAGGAAATTCCCCCAAATTTCCAACATGCCTGCACTGACAGGGAATCGAACCCGGTACCTTCGGCATGAGAGGCGAACACCCTAAGTCATTCAGTGTAGAGACCAATTTAGCCTTACACATTCATCATTCTGATGAACCAGATCGATGCTTTCAGTGTCCCATCCAATTAATTGAAGTATTTTATTATGTTATTATGGATTTTACATTTATCAGTCTGTCTGTCAGTATGAAACAGAAGGCTATGTTTGGAACAGTCATAATAATCACGAAATGAACTGGGAACCACTTTTTGAGAAAAAGATGATGAAAATGGTGTGACGGTGCGAACTCGGAATAAAATATCAGTTTCTATTTATTTATTTATTTATTTATTTATCTAACCACAGCAAGGTATGAGAAACTTGAATTTGAAAAAGAGAGACAGTGGAACAGATGTGTGATGAAGTGCTGATTTTTTTCTCTCTCGAGCGCGCGCTCTCTCTCTCACACACACACACACACACAAACACCCCCCCCCCCCCCCGCTCTCTCGTTAAATTTTGTTTTTCCTCAGTCTACTCTTTTATGTGCCCGTATTTCCCACGTAATGATATTAAAAACAACAACAAAATTGGGTTTCGACTACATTTTCAGTAATCTGTCTTTAGCCAGTTTCTGGGCATTTATGCATAGGGACTAAGAACGTTAAAACGTGTTTATTTTTTCCACTAAAACGTATTTCAATCATTTTTTTATCATGAAAATTAAAAATTTTCAAGACCGAAGTGGAGGATTGGCTGTTTTAGCCAGCTCCTAATATTTTGCTACTTTGGAGAATGCAATTCAATTTTGTTTAGCCACATGGGGAAGGGGGGGGGGGATAAGGGAGGCTGGAGAGCGTAAAACAACAACAACACCGAAGCCATTGATTTATTGATTGTGGGTTTGTGGTTGTCGCTAACGAAAATGTGACCTAACTGTCGGGTGAGGGGAGGGGGGGGGGTAAATCAAATTCTCTACATGCGAGAGAGGCAGTGATGCATCCACGATGGTATGGCTGAGAGGACACAGAACAAAGGCTGTCCCCGCAGCTGTTCTGTTATGTCTTTTGTTTGCTCAAAGATTAGGGGATGTCCCTTTTATATCCCATATTGAACGTGAACTTCCACCCAACGTCCATGGCAGCAGCACATTTTCAATAGGAGGCGTGATTTCTGATAGCTGCATACACTTAGTTTCAATTCCTCGCGGCTTAATTAAAGTGCTGAGATCTCCAAATGATGGGCAGCCAAAGAAAACAAACAACATGTAACATAAGTATGCGGACATGATAAAAACAGATCAATAAAGTTGGCATTTTTTTTTTTGGTGTGTGTGTGTTTGTCTTTGAGGGGTGGGTGCCGGGGGCAGGTATATTCACTCCTCATTTGTTCAGCAGACCATGAAATTGGCAACGAGTACAGCTTTTCATGTCATCTCCCTTACCACATTTATGAATTTTCATTTTGCCTCGATACCTCAGACTTGAGCACCAATGTCATAGTCATTTCATTACTCGAACATTTTTATATTTATACGTCTGTTGCTTTGTTCAACATTTCGGAGCCCGCATAAGGGTATGCAAAAGTGGTGGAGAGAGATAAAAAAATGATCATTACAATCTCAAAAGTGGCTCATTGGAAATGCTGCCACAGGTGATAGCAGCAAGGACAACAATTATGTTACTTTTATAATGGCAGTGTTTGCAGCCTACATTAGGAACGCTAACTGAGCCAGTTTTCTCGGGCTGAGATTCATTATTTTTACACCCGGAAACTAGCGCCCGATCCTCCCGTCAGTCTCGCGAAATATCAAAGGCAACACCGAGTGTTTTCTATGCAGTCTATCCATGTACATAAAACAACATTTTCCCCTCCTTTCTAAATGACTATAGGCATCAGTCGTAGCACCTATACTTGCCAAACCTTCTTGTGCAGTTCCTTTCGGCCTGAAGTGGTGCCTTTTGAGCAAACATTTCATCGATATGGTTGATCAGGAAGTCGTTTTTTTTTGTTTTTTGTTTTGTTCAAGTCAAGCTTTCACTTTCGCATCCACCACTGTCTGAGATACAAAATGTGAAATGTAAGTCATTTTGAAAATTGTGTTGGAAAGTCGTGAGACATCGGTTGCGAAGTTGCTGTTTGTCAGAGTATCAGGATGATTAAAATAGCCATTATACACCCAGATGAACTTTAGACACCGACGGTCTATTCGGAGATGAGACTCTTTACTTACACATTTCGGTATATTGATAAAATAATTGGAAACAGTGTTCACAATTTTTTTTTTCATTTGTGTGCACTTCAGATGCTAAAATCAATATGCGTTGAGATGTTAAGTTCTTTTAAAAATGTCAAACTGCAAACGTACTCTTTATAGATAATGACAGAGAATGAGAGATAAGCAAAGCTGGAGTCTCAAATGGGGAAACTAAGACAACATCAGTGTTGTATTTTGGAAGGGATAATATTTGAAGCAGATCTGAGGGAGCGGGAAGCTCAAAACAGAATGCTTTGACTGCATTTTATCCAACTTGGTGTGAAAAGCTACGGGAGTGATAACTGCGGGAGAGAAATTAACGAGCAAAAGAAACGCAAAAGAGGTGAGCGATAATTTTCTCTGTTTCAGTTGTCAAAGCACACCACAAAGGCAGCTAGTGATAATTCATATTAGGGGCATTTTGGTGTGTAAACTCTGTAAAGAGAAGCCAGGAGATGAGCTCTTCAGGGAGTCGGTGTCACGGTTAACTATCATATTGTACTGTGCCAAAACTGAGTTCCCAAACAAAAGTGTCATTTAGTCACAGTTCGTCAGCTCTGCATTTAATCCTTCCATGTGATTTCAGAACTATGTTTGACAGGCATTTTGTCTACAGGATTGTCACTGGACCGCTCAAAATGATACACACCGATTTCAGACCTTCCGTAGCGCATGTCGCGGCTTTTCAGTCTTATGAAAAAAAAAAAAAGAGTTCCTGTGTTAATACGTGTACATGTTGTTTATTTTCAGAAATATAAATAAACAAACAAACACAGGTATCAAGAAAAGAAAAACACATTTTAACATGTTTATTTTGAAGAAGAAAAAAGGGTGAGAGCAGTGCGAAAGGGCATGGTTCCACTCGCCTTGATATGTCGTCTCCATCGTCCCCGTCTCTCGTTGCCGCGTCGGATGTGGGAAAACTTGCCGCGAGTGGCGCTTGGAAACAACCAGCGGTGTCACCGATGCCACTTCGTTTTTGGCGTATCTCTGGTATCATGACTTGTCCTTGCATCATTACATGTGATAGGCTGGACTTGGGCTGGTGATACCGTGAACAGACACATGCAGTTGTTAAGATATGAGTTGGCAAACCATCGACAGATGTGAACGTTGATGATGTTCGTGATGTTTATTTGATAGCAGTTGATGCCGAAGAGTCCGTGAGATGGCATATACTTTTTTTTTTTTTAAAGGAATTTTAAGAACTCTGGCATGTATTCATGATAGTGCAAACATGAGCATTTGTGGTGCGCAGATATGTGGCCATAGTGAAGGTTTCTATTCATCTTTGGATTATATGAAATTTAAAAAGACTTCAAGTGTCATTCTACAAAGTCTAGGGACAAAATTATTTCTCACTTAAATTCTGCTTTCTGTGAGTGATTATGTACGGTGATCGGCGGAACAACCGCACTTTATAACGCTGTCATGTAAGTGCATTTCTCTTACCCGAAGGCGGATTTGAATAGTTTTACAGTTTCGCCTCGGCGTCTTATCAGTAAGAAATACTGTTGCTGAAACCTCCCTGCAGTTGGTATTGTCTGGTCGTAATGAATTTCTTGGTTTTGTAGTTTGTGCAATGGAATGAAAACAAAACAAAACATTCAGACACACTTGTCGCTGTTTGGTTATCAAAAGAACAAATTAAATCTCAACCAAGAAGCACTAGAATCTAAGGTCGCGATGGCATCGGTATTACTAAATACGGGAACAAACTACGGCTCAGACAGGATAAAGAAGTCAAGGGTCGGTAAATAGCTTTTCTTCTAAGGCAATTTAGAAGTACAAAAGGTTCCATAAGACTTTAAACACTCATTTTTGTTTGGTCCAGTCAAAGCAGATATATCATTCTTCTTACTCATATTACTGTCACGACGCTTTAGATTCTTTCTCCTCCCCCCCCCCCCCCCCATTCCCCCTCCCCATCCCATCCCTCTTCTATGTGTACTCGTTGGATAAGAATAAAAAGATATGCTGGCATAGCCATGGATATCATTTTTACCTCGCGTACCAAGGGATCCATCTTGTGGATTTCGTGTGAATTCATGTAATGTGGAATACTAGATCTATAGGTTGACTTTCTTGGGAGTTTTGTGCAGGGAAAGAGATATAGATCCATATCTACTGATATTTTCTGTTAGCGGAATAAACCTCCACAATATCTTTTGCCCGAGAAACCTGAGGTCTTAAGGCTGTGACAGAAACAGTGGCGCACGCCGAATTCGTGGACGCCCTTTTTAAAAAAACAAAAACTTGATTTTCATTAACGAACTTTGTATGAATTAGATCATGAATTCTAAACATCACCGCCGGGAGCAGCGAATCCTTGTGTTACGAGAATTAACAGATTTGCCCGGCGGCAGAAGAAGCATTGCATCACAACCATGTTGTGGCTGCCATTGCCGATGCTGTGGTATGGCTGGTAACGACACCGCCCATGCATTTAGCAGGATGACATCCAACACGGCTCAGAGCTTGCCCTATGGCTACCAGCAAGACAAGCCCAAATCGGTGTTTGATTACTTCTATGAGCAACTGTACTCGGAGAAAAGAGAAAACCCTAAAATGTGCAGTCCCTATGGGGCTCCCGGGACCCATGCACGCATGGAAACCAAGTCCTGCCTTCGGGAGAGCACAACCTCCACCAAAATACCATCAGAGAATAAAGACGTTGATAACAAATTGCACTTGCAATCAAGACTGGACATAAATAAACATAATAAGATTCGAGGTCCTCACTTCATGACTCTGGAAAAGTTTCTGAGTTCTGAAGGAGTATGCAGACAAGGTGTTCGTGAAGGTGACGGGTCCACGGAACTTTATACGGAGACGTGTAGCCTTGGTTTGCCACTGGGTTATTTTCAGATTTACTTGTAAGTTTAGCTGTATGCATGTACTTTGTGCACTTTCTCTTTCAAAATTATGTTGCTGTCATCTGAATCCCGCCCCCCCCCCCCCTAACATTCCTCTATGCTCACAATTTTCGAGTAAAAACAGTACTTACATTTTGTCCCAAGAAATAAAAAACAAACAAACATCATATGTTGTTTTGTTTCTCAGTACTGTCACCACACTCGCCCTCACAACTGCAGGTATCACCACCACCACCGGCAGCGCGCACCCCCCCCCCTCCCATAACAATGATAATAATAATAAGCAAATAAAAAATTATTTATTAATGATTATGTTGTGCCGTGCCCCGTATTCATGTGCAGGTTTCTCCATACTGTATTACCATCAGCACTGTTTACCAGAGCTGGTACAAAATAAAAGACCCCAACAGCAATTTCTAGTGTAAACATTTTTACCAAAGAATAATAAGCTCAGTTGACTTCTGTCACTGATGAATGATCAGTGTACAAGATAGCAAAATGTATTTGGTACTGCTCACCATATGATCTTCAGTGTCATCCCATATTATATTACAGAACGAGCTCTCTATCATTTTGTCTGTTGCAATAATAATAATAATAATAAGTCATTTCTGTAGCGCCTGATTCCACAGAAGAGTGCTCTAAAGCGCCCAACAGTTCTCTCAGTCACACAACACACATTTTCTTCAACCTATACATAATCACTGTCTCAAGAATGTTACATCCTGCGTATATGCTTTTGTAAACAACGCTGTTTTATGTTTTCTTTTGAATTGGATCAAGCTGTTTGTATGTTTCACATGATCAGTCAAGTCGTTCCACATTTTAGGTGCACACGCCGAAAAAGCTCTTTCTCCCATGATTGTTCTTGATCTGGGCACTACTAATAAATTTGCTTCTGCTGATCTCAATTTTTTGGGTGGAATGTATTTTTCAATGAGCTCTGAAAGATATTCTGGTGAGCTTTGATTGAGGCATTTAAACACAATGTATGAAATCTTAAACTGAAAACGCTCTCTAACAGGCAACCAATGAAGGTTTTGGAGAACTGGTTGAATATGTACTGATGTTTTTGATAAAGTAACAAGTCTAGCAGCCTTGTTCTGGATCTTTTGTAATCTATAAATAGTTGCCTCAGGGATACCGATGAGCAAAGGGTTGCAATAATCTAGATGACTGACAATAAATGCCTGGACGAGAATTTTTGCGGTCTCTTCATCAATATATTTTCTGATCTTACTGATATTCCGCAAGTGAAAGTGCATTGTTTGGCAAAGTTTTGTAACATTGGTTTTCATGCACAAGTCTGAGTATAACCCAAGAACATTGCTCACTATATTGCTACTATATCACCTGACCACCTCTCCGTACTTCTTTCGCTTTTGAACATGTAATAAGTGCAGTGGTTACATCACTTGTCCAGCAAGTCGTTGATTGGAATTCTCGTGGCGCCCACACCATATTGAAATCGGTATGGTATCCCCCCCCCCCCCCGCAACTATTCTCATGGGCCAGTGGGTAGAATTTTCATTGCTTGTGAATGGAGCACACCGCTTAGCGCCCCCCCCCCCCTCCCCCCATATGCACGATGCACGTTTCATTTCACTTGTAATTATGCCAGGGCAATGGACGCATCCGCCAGAAGATTATTTTCCTCACTTTTTATCATGTGGAAAATGCAGCAATTTGATATTTAGTGAATGAAGATTGAATCAGATTGTATCACTGTTGCTCTGTCAGGAGTAAAGTGAATAAAACGGATGTTTGGCAACCAATAATGAATTGAATGCATTTAATGAGTTTTTTCCCCTCCCCGAAAAGTTTATGGGCAAAACGTTAGTTATTGTGGCTAGCCATTGATGAAGTGTCATTTTCCCAGTTAATTGCTCAATGGTTATTTTATTACCTTTTCAGTCTTTTATCTGCCTTTTCCCATTGAGAGGAGGCTTTTTTTTTTTGAGAATGGTTCAATAAAGGCAGCAATAAACAGGTCCTTTGTATTCTGAACGCCGGCGGTTGTGAAGATTATTGAAAGAAAAGCACCAACACTGTTCTCCCCTGGACCTTTGTTGAAATAGGTTTTCTTGCATCTGTCATTCTAGTAGTGCACCTTCTGAAGTTTGAATCTGTGAAAGATTAAATGATTAAAATATAAAGACAAAGGGTATCATTAACCTCAAGCAGATTTTTTCTTTCATGAAAAATATTTTCTGGATATATCAGGAAGGCAATTTGAATATAACAGTAGTGGGGGCATTCTGTGCTCTATTTTGACTTGATTTAGGACATGTTTGACTGATCTGGTTCAAAGCAAAAAACTGCACACATTTGTTGGTAGGCACATATACTCAGTTTTTCCCACATTATCCGTAAAACACTAGACAAACTTAAGCATTGTGGGAGAAATGAAAATATCGGGTAAAGCTCTGTTCCTTTTACAGCCTCTTCCCCCTGCTTGCACAAGCATGCATGTGGGCACTCATACATTGCACACACACACACTCTCTCTCTATCCTTTTAAATTTTGTATCACACCCCACATGGGCGGCAACAACAACAACAGGTCACATCAGGACATGCGAGGAGATTAGACAGTCCCAGGAGGATACACAGCTGTTTTTAATTCTGCACAGCCATGGCCTTTTTATTTCCCCAATCACTTCACCTAGTGAAATGGTGAGGAGGGAAATTAGACATAAGATCTGTAGGCCTGTCACCCTGCTTCAGTGCATTTAATTTTCACTAGTAATGAGTAATTACATGAGAGTCTGTAGTGTAGAAGGCCTGGATTTCGTTCAACTCAGTACCCATCCTTCGGAAACATTCAATTTTGTAAAATTCAGGCAGTGGGAAATCATACATGAAATGTGATTGATTTTACTTTGAAAGAGAGATGAAATGGGATGGAGGAGAGAGAGAGAGAGAAAGGGAAAAATAGGCTGGGTGGAATATTATTGTCCAGGACATTGTTTGCAAAAATTTGAATAACATTTATGATGAAGATTTATGTTCATTTTATCCTGCTTTGAAGTGGCTGTCGAGTTCACACACATTTTCCTGAGACCATGTTGATTATAAATATTTGCATTCCTGATGCTTTGGTGAATCGGCTTCAAAATGTTTCTTGTGAGATTTCTTTCCTTAACCAAGCACCTGACTGAGGCTCTTAATTATATATTTGACATTTGGAAAAAGGAACTATCTTAAAAAGACAGTGTTTTCTAGGAAAAGAAGACAGTTTGCTCCTCTAGACTATTATACAGTATGCCATGAACCTTTGCCCTATGTTTTGGGAACCCTGTCATCTTTTATGACTTGCTCAAACCAATTTTCACAAGTACCCCTGAATTAGGAACACATACAACAGTTATCATCAAATGTGGTAGCCAGAGACCTCCGGGACCATTGGAATTGCTGTACCGTCACATGGAATTTGGGAGTAACTGTGGCTGTTTAGTAGCTGCAGTGGTGCTTTTACTTTCCAGTAAAATTCTATCTTTCTCTCTCCTCATTTACTTTATATACTTCTTCCATCCAACAGAGCCCGGGAAACCCATCAGCTTGCTGAAGCTAATGAGGAGAAAAATGCCCGTCTCAAAGAAGCTTTTGGTCTCACAGACTATGTTGAAGGCAGTGCCTTTGATCCAGAGAGAAAAGCTAAAGAGGAGGCAGCCAGAGCAGTAGCAATGGCCCAGAAAAAATACACGTAAGTGCCATATCAATTTAAATCCTAACTTTGGATAATTGGTTACTTATTCCTGAGTTTGATGCTATCCTGGTCAGTAGATTTATTCTGGACATTCTTTATAATATATTATTATGTACCGAGTATGTAATTTAAACTGACAATTCTGATAGCAAATCTGATAGTTTGAAATCCTTGGTTCTGGCAGATAAAGTAGTGGCAGTCTGAGAAAACTCGTCAGATTGTGAAAATCTTAGTACTGAGTAATCAGCTCCAAAGGTCGTCTGGGTGACCTTAGGTCTGAATTTAGCTAAAGTCAGAACTCCATTCTACATCCATTCCTATATCTTATGTGTAAATTTTGGCGTGATACAAAGCTTCTAAATCCTTTAATTTTGCATTTTAAATGAACGGGACCAAATTTGTTGACATTATGTAATTTTACCGTTATCATGGTTAACAAATTTGTCCTTTTTTGGATATGCAGTCATATTTTCCAACCCAATCACATTATATACCAATGGAAAGAAAGGAAAATCCACAGGTTTTCATTCATAGCTAGTACGCATGATACATTGGCTCTGTAGTATTATGTAAGGGTTGCACATCTTCGTAAACAAATGAACATCGTCTGCTAGAAAAGGCCAACCTTACAGAATCGGTTTCCCAATTGCATTCCACATTTACATCTTTTAGCTGACAAAATAACGTATGCTTTTTGCAGAAAAACTTTCTTTTGATATATTTGATTACAGGAGAATTTTATTTTAAATGTGGTAGCAAATATGTTGCATATGTCAATGTGCAAAAATTGTGGTTACCATCAACAACATGGCAAACAGAGAGATAGCTGTAGATCTGGCAAAACACCTGTTTTGTCTTGACTTTATGCAAAGAAAAAGTCTCAGGTTGCTTAAAATGTTGATCTCTATTCAATATTTGAGTTTTGTGATGGTTATAAACTGAAATAATGGCATGATTTTGCTTTCCCTGTGAGGAAAACACTTTAGAATGTACGAAAATAAATTTGTCAACATAAGTCGCAATTTTCTCATTTAGTAATATCCATGTCTTTTGTACCTTTACAACGGCATAACTTTGGTTCTATTGAAGATATTTTAAAAATTTAAAAAGCAAAATGCTCTGCAAAACCTGTGCTACATGACGGTGCAAATAGCTCCAACTGTGAAATTTTCACATCGGGACTGGTTTTCCCAGGCTTCCTCACAAGTGATGGATCTAATCTTCTTCATTATGATCTAGTAATGTTGTACTCCACCTACCTTTCCACAGAACGGTTCACAGCTCAGATGCAGAGAAAGGCAAGGATGATGCTTCACCCCCACACAAGAAGAAAAAGAAAAAGTCTAGGTAATCTTTGAAACATTCGAATTTATTTGAAATAACATTTAGTTGTAGCTGTGCAGGTGTTTGCATTAGTTAGTGCCATACTGGTTATACTGCATAGTGATGGGTTTTGTAGCACCATGATTGCTCAAGGGATTTCTGGAGTCCATGTATCCATCCTTTCATACAGAGGTGACCGTTATTGAGAGCCAGTGTATGTGGTGAGAAGCTGCACAGGATTTGACATTTGAAATAAAGGAAACAAAACAAAAGAACAGACCTATTTGTCAGATGGTTTGTTGATTGGAAGAGTGCTAGTGAACAAAATGCTGAGAAGATGCAAAGGATGCATTATTGTCCAAAATTTGCATAATCATTGTGCTTTTCTGGCACATTACAGTTGTTTTGAAGGAACCAGGAGCAAACAATAACATCTCATTGTTTACACACATTGCTGTCCTCCCTTACTTTCCTCTTAGTACGAGGAGACTAGAGCATACTTTCCTTTTGTTTTTCTTTGACAGCTTACTTTTTGGCTAAATACATGTAGTTTCCTTTAAGTAAAAGTCATTGTTTAAGTAGACATACATAATTTATAATGTAAGAAAACCACAGAGCTCCCTAGGATATTGAGAATGTCTTTTTGTGTGTGTTTTTGGAGTCTCTCTCTTTTTTCTTCTTCCCTTTTTCTTTGATTAAAAAAAAATAAATCACTGTGATGTGGAATGTTGAACAGAGACGAGTGAATGATAGGACAAAGAGCGGCACAATATAAAAATTAGAGCAGTATGTAAAGCTCTTACGTTATTACTGTCATTTAGAAGTAATACCATGTTTGTAGGCATATGATATTGTGTCTATGTCAAGACCATTGTGAATACATCAATATTTATTGTAACTCCATCTCTCATGGTTCATTTTTACTGCCAAATTAAGCATGATGACCTAAGGTGAGTTGCTTGTTAAACATCATGAATATTGTGAATGTGACAAGATCAGAAAGAGATATATTTCATTGATTTGATATGTACTGAGTAAGAGAGTATTAGCCTGTCACACTTCCCAGATTTCAGTCAAGTCAGTGAATGGTGTACATGTCCAAATGTATGCTTTTCAGACCTGCCAATCTTCCAGTATTGGACAGGACAGTGTTTTATTTGCATTCTCCTTTCCAAAACAGTCATAATTAACTTGCATTTTGCGTTTATACAAGGCATCTCTTATGGAAGAGGTCATGCAGTCGGCAGGTTTGGTTTTTGTTTGTAAAATAAAGCCCTATAGTTGAAGAAAACCAGTTCTGAAACATTTTTTTAAATCGAATTTTAGTCATTGCATTTTGTTAAGATATGTTTTGTTTTTTTTCATAATCAGTGTATTTCAGATTCTTAAGAAAGTAAACAAAGCAAACTAACAAGTAAACAAACCAATCTCGCATACACACATAGGTGAAAAAAAAAAAAAGAACTGTTGTCTTCTGAAAAATGGGATGTTTTATTTACTTTTTAAATTTGTTTCATTTTTTGTAAATGTAAATGTAAAGTTTCAATTTCAGTTTAAATTTCAAATGGAGCTGTTTCCAAAGTTTCCATTAAACTAGTAACATGCAGCATTTTTAGTGTTGAGAGGGGGAAAGGGCAGTTTGAAGCTGTAGTAGTTTTTTGCAGTGTTAAGCAGTTAGGAGAACAAAAAAAAATAATTTTTTTTTGTTTCTGTCTTATTCTTTCTGTTGCTGTCCATCATAAATTGTGCTGTCCTGTTACAGCTCTGCCATGGATTGAAATTTAAATTTGCTGAGTATTTGATAGAAATGCAGTGCTATGTGACTGACATCTATAATAATACAGTAAAACATGAATGAGTATACAGTTTTTTGTGGGTGATATTTCGGTATTAAATTTCATTTTCCTGTCTTTGAAGTCATATCTTAAGTTTTCAAAGAAAATCATGACCTTTAGTTATAATTTTTCCATATTGATAGTTTCATGCATGTGTATGCATCTGTGCGTTTCTTTTTTAAGTGTATCAACCGTAACATCAATGGTTTAACATAAAATTATTTCAGTAATTTATTTCATACTGTATCTTTCCTAACCTGGACATGAGGTAAGTGATGGAGCCAAGAAGGTAATCAATTGTTTTTTGCAAGAACTCTAGTATATTAAGTGAAGGTTTTGTCTGTCAGTGTCTTACTGTTTAATTTTTCAGACATGAGAGCACATCTCCTGAGCGTAGCAAAGAGAAACGGAAAAAAAGTCGCAAGCACAGCAAGCGAGATCGGTAGGTCCCTTGTGTGCACTGTGCTGTAATTCCTTTGCCGCCACTCACGTTCACTGTTCATGCTATATCATTTGTTATTCTATATACCAATGTTGAAGAGATTTCAGCTACATTCTAGATGTTGTCCCCCAGTTGAGTTTGGTTTCACTGTATGTCAGATTTGTTTTATATCATTCAGTGTTTGGACTTAGTTGTGTATGGCCTGTTTGGTGTAGTTTTCCATTATTAGTTATGAAAGCACTGAATCTTTTTTGGCTTTTACACGTTCTTTAGTTGAGGCAGGGAGCCATCATGCATCATAGTGTTTTTATGATATTCGAGTATAAAGAGATAGTGTTTTTGACTGCTTGTTTCATCACCCATGAAATAGTTGATAATGAGATAATGACTTTCTTGATTTTACTGTAAAACCCTTTAGCGGACAAGTTGCTCTTAAGTAGGAAAAAAGTGCCAAATGACGTGTAGCATTGATTCACAATCTGCAGTATCCTAATGTTTGTTGAAGCATCCAGAAAACAGTGATCCCATTGTGGATGTAAACATTGCTAATGACAGTCCTGTTTCCTATTAAAACTCATGCAGATATCCTTCTTGCATTATTTTTTTTTTAAACATGCAAACAGCATGTCACATCATTAGGACTTTCAAAGATGCCCATCTCTCTTCTTTTCTTTTCTTCTTCCCTTTTTTTCTTTTGTTTGTTCAATGTTTTCATTCTATTTTAACATGCCTTTGGCATCAGACATGGGAATAAGTATATAGCCACATATTTTTTCTTTGAGTAGAGGTCATTGAATTAGACTGAAAACATGCAGGGTTTTACAGTAATTTCCATTGTGATGCCATTGTATTAAAACATTTTTTTTTAGAATATAGGCTTTTTTTTTCTCGTTTTTGTCGTTATTTTGTCTGCATCCTCTAGAATATTTAATTATTTATTTACCAAGCTTAAAAAATTTCTTTTATGTTGGGGTTTTGGATATTCAAACAAGTTAGATTATTGTTTAAATATTTCTTTTTAACCACCCACCATTTTTACAAAGATTTTTTTATGGTTGCTGTTTTTTTTCTCTCTTTTTTTCTTCTGCTTCCATCAGTTTTACATATGGTTGTGTGTTGTGTTGAATTTTGAGAATCTCCCTCCATGTTTATCTAAGCATGTAAATAAATCCATGAAACAAAAAGACCATTGCAAGGCCAGATATTTGGGGAAAGGAAACAGTGACAAATTGCACGGTGAAAAAAAAAATATTTGGGCAAAATGTCTAATGATTTTTGCTTTTAGAAAGTATACTGTGAAAAATAGTTGGATTCAAATTTGTATTTAAGGGTTAGAAAAACATTTTTTGGGGTCATTTGATATGCATGTATGAAAGTACAGAACCCTAAGATAATTCAGATATGAGATAGTAAAATGCCAAACACTTGTACATTATAATGCTTTTCAATATGAACATTAATGTCTGCAAATCCAGATGACATAAATAAATAGTGGCATTTCAAGAAGATCTTTAGTGTGCACTTTTCCTCAAAAATGTGAGAACACTGGTACAGGATACTCAAGTAAGATTAGTATCTCATTGTTAAAATGGAAGTGGAGAAAAACTTTTTATTTGAGGATATAATTATTCAATGAAAATAAAAAGTGTTTTTTTGTGCAGTTTTTGCTGTAATCCTTCAGAAAAATATCTGGTCTGGTCCTCATAGTAAGTGCTGATGTTGAAAGCAATGTAGATGCAGACATTTATGATAAACTCATTTATCTCAACCCAGATTGAAGTAGACTGCATATGAAACCTTTTTGTTCTCTTTTTCTTTTTTTCTCTCACAGCCCTCAGTAAGCGGAACATATGTATGTGTTTTTAATTTTGTGTAGTTTATCTTTTTGTCACACATGGTTTAATATTTAATTACATATAAAATTTGTATATTAAGTTTCCATGTCACCTCATCTGTATAGTATTCAAATTTGCAAAAACCATTGCTGAGAAAATATGATGTTGATCTAGAACTCTTATCTGTTAGAATTTCTCTGAGGTATAGGGATCTGTTTAATGGAGAGTGAAATTCACTTGGGATGGTGTTTGTTATGAATCTCTGGTACAGGAAGATACAGTTTTAGAAATACAAATTTCTTGTTAAAGTTCTGTGCTAATTGACCACCCTTTTTATCGAATGAGATATCGAAAGTCAAAATAGCTGATATTTGTTGGTGACAAACTGACAGTTATTAAAAAAACCATTCCATTTCTTTAGTTTTCATCATATAACAGATCGTTTCCAATGGGTAATATTAATTTTTAGATTGAACCTGAGCATTTGTAAATGGGCACAGGTTGAGCATCTTGTATCTGAAATTTTGAAATCCCAGAAGCTTGTTTTCAAGTGCAATGACAATGAGTTTGGGCCATGTACATGTAGAGATATATGCCTTTCTGATAATGAAGTCAAGATACATATTCCTGTCAAAATCTTACACTGTCCCAGCCATGGATGGTAGGGAGGATTCATAGAGAGATCTCCTGATAAGTCAATTGTCTTGGCCATTTCCTGGCATTCAGTGGCTGATGATTTGAATTCCTAGCGCACTCAAATTGAGATGTGTATCCACATAATATCTGCATCCATGTAACGTTAGCGAAAGACAAATGAAATTAATATGGTTAGATTTGAGTCCCACACTTATTCAGATTTTGCAAAATCAAAATTAATTCAGAATTTGAGACACAATTTCCTGAATTATTTGGAAAGAGGTGCTTTGGCCTATAGCTGCCGCTTCAAGTTTATGGTCAGTTGTCTCAAATTAAAGTCATTAACTCTTTCCGTACTTTTCACCGATACATCGGTTCCTCCGACTGACGCATTTGGACTAATTTCTGCTGAAGTGCAGTAATAGTGGCATCGGTTGTACCACAAACAACAAAAACACTGGGAAGCTAGATGGACACAGTATCGTTGAAATGCCCAGGGGTAACAAGGAGAGTACTTTTTGCCGATGTATCGGTCCCCCCGACTGACGCATTTGGACTAATTTGGGCTGAATTGCAGTATGGAAAGAGTTAAGAATGAAATAAAAAAAAAATTTTTTTTCTTCAAATTATCTGCAATTTATCATCCCATAATTGTTTGTCCATGCTCCGAATGTACATGGTATATGGTAACTGCTACAAGTTTTCAAAAGAAGATTTTATTTGTGCTTTTATTAACTAAACTCAAATTTTAGTTTTAATGAGGTTCCAATGGCTGACTGACGATGTGATTTTCTTAAGATATACCCCTTTCCCAAATACACACAGTTTTTTGTTGCTGTTTTTTTTTGTCCTGAAATTTGCGATAAGAAATTCGTTGCCATTCAAGTTGTGATGGCAAGGAAAGATAATGTAAAGAGGGAATTGTGGATGGGATGGGAAGGAGTGGATGAATTAGCAAAGCTTCAAAAGGGAGACAGCAATTTTGTTATATGGACACTTATGCAAAACTTTTCAAAATGTGTAAGTGAAGATGTGTATTTTGATAAAAGAATAGATGTGTTTCATGGTCGAGACAGTAGAAAGTAGAATGTTATATCTGGTGTTCTCCACTGGCCAGAGTTTGAGTCGGATTAAATGCAGGGAAGGGATAGACATTGAAAAAGTATGGGGCCGTTACTGTAATTCTTCCCATAGTTCAGTGCAATATGGGTGTTTTGCATTTTTATTTCTCTTCGCTGTATGAAAATCCCACGTTGTGATCGGTGTTCTTGCATATATATGACATTGATTTGATTCCCCCCATATAAAGCTTTTGAATCATCAAATGGACAAAATTTAGTGAGCAAACTCAATCTGAGTACAATCATTTTAAAGCACTTCAGGGAATGTTTGGCTCATACTTAACTGCAATAGCTGTTAGTTGCTAATGGCATACTAATAAATGCTAGTTAAACAGATATTGACGAGCCAATGTTTATATCAGAAAATGTTTGGTTTCCTAAGTGCAGGCAACTTCGTGATTATTGTAGTCATCACAGGACTTGGGTTTTGGAAGGGGAATGTTTGATTTTTCTGGCATTGTGGTCAGCCATGCAGAATTAATACAGTCTCAGTATATTAACAAATAAATTTAAGTTTACATTTATTTGTCCTAAAAATGCAGAGAAATGAAAGTTCTATCTTTTGTAACTACAGTAAAATGCAAAAGTCTTGATATGTTAATAAAGGAGATGAAATTTGCATTTTGAATTTGTCTTTCCTCATTTGCCTAGACCAGCACAATGTGTTTGTTGTCAATTGTGGTATCTTCAGACTTTATTTAGTGTTAAGGATAAAATTGGTTGTTTTTACATGGTCAAGGGTGTACATGGATTCAACAGCAGGAGTACATTAACAAAATTTCCCCACTGTCAAGATGTCAGAAACCAGTGCGCAGCCTTATGACACATACATATATGACTAGTTGAGAGAGTACCTTTTGGAATATCTTTCTAAGGAGTTTGTTTCTTAAGTCTGTTGCTTGTGTCTCAGATGAGTTTCACATCAGGTACCTTAATATGGCATATTCTTTATAACTTACATTCAGTGGCTTTCAATGTTGTCTTTAATTTTAAGTAACGACAGTCATGCCAGTTGGTAGTGCTTTTTTGTCTCATGACACTTCAGTGGAGACCCAGGTTTTATCCTCATTAGTTTTTCAGAATCAAGAGTGTTATATGTAGACTAGTGTTGTAAATGTGCATGTTTATCCAGCCACTACATGTGGGTGGAGATCTGAATGGGGGAAATGTAGTGTTTATTGGTTGTGTGATATTATATGTACATCATCCTGCATATCTTTTGAATACACTTCAGCACATACCTGGCTAGATTTCATCCCTATTCTACCAAGTCTTGTTTATATTTGTTTATATTAGATTGGTTATGTTGACTGTCTGCATCTGTTTGTTTCTCACAGTTAAAATGAGCTCCTTTGATGTGTCAATGCAAATTATTCATTTCCTTTTAAACAGAACAAATTATTTTGCATTTCTTTCTGTGTTTATGTTTTGTTTGTTTGAAAACTTTGGTCCAACAGCTGAGATACCAGAATGTCAGGCTTTGTGCCAGACCTGTTTCCAATAAAAATTCAGTTCTATACACATGTGATTAATTTGTCCTCCAGTAGTAGTGGCAAAAGTACTAGTCAGTAGTAACCTACAAATCACAGAAATTAAACTGAAATACATGTAGTTAACTTTGAATTCCTAATTTTCATGAAGCATTTGAATGTATGGCACAAATTGCTATGGTTCTGATCTCTCAGTTGTGTAGGAGTTTCTTGGCTTCATGACATATTTGGTCATCTAGCAATGTGGACCATATAAGATCCAGCACTACTTTTAATGGAAACATGAAGAAAAATGTCAAAAAATGAACGGTAACATAAAATGAAAAGTTTTTTTTTCTTTTTTTTTCTTTTTTTTTCGGTAATTGTAAAAGAACCGATATCATTAGGATTTTAAGTGATGTTGGAAGACTGAATGAACTGAGTCATAGCAGTTCTGGAGTATCTGTACTTTACTATGCATTTAATTTCAAAGACAAAATATGACAATTTGCCAGTGACGTATTTGGTACACAAGAAATGGCATTGATTGGATGATATATGTGTCCTTACATGTCATTTGGCCAAGACAACATATTATTTCTCCCTTTTGTGTGCATTTGTTGACCACTGCGCCACTCACCATCTAGTTTAAAGCTTGATGTTTTTCTCTTGGGGTTTATTTATTGACAGATGACCTACACTTGGTAACAGGTAATACACTGTGTCAGCATCATCCTTTTCTTTCCTTTCTTTTATTGATGATAAAATCAGAGTCCTGTTTCACAAAGTCTTGTCATTTTCTTCAGTCTCTTGGGCATGGGGGGACCTGCGATGGTTATTTGCAAATTGACTATAGGATTAGCAAATGTAGGTCATTGCAGATGAAATAGCCTACCACACGGTGACCCATCCGGGCAAGAAGGGAAGGGAAGGATGGGAAGTGCCCTTGGGACGCAAGAGCCACTGGTTTCATTGACACTTCTAATTGCAGTGGAATCACCCAGAATCATCTCGGCAGAGGGGCTTCCCAGTCTTGCCGTCCAATTGCTCTTCTACCAGGGAAAAAGATATTTGATGCTGGTATTTTTTATTGAATCTATGAAGAAATTTGCAGTAACAGTTTAGTTAGATTGCCAGTCACGTTTTTTTCTTCATTAGGTTATTTAGACCCACCCTAAACCCCCATATGTGGGGAGAGGGGAAGGTGTCCTTATCTGATATGACGCCTTTAAAAGAGTTAACATGATCTTATCATAAACGACCCAGCTGTCTGCCTCACTTGAAACAGGACTCTGAATTCCTCAGTTTGCCATTTTCTATCATGTTATGAAACACCATGTGAAAAAAATATTTTATCTCCCTCTGATGTGCTGTGAGGACTACAGGTAAACAAATATTTGTACACACCGAAAGGTTAGGTCAGGATGCACATTCTGTGACGGTTAACTCCCATGCTTTTAACAGAGACCAATCTTACCATCATATTTTAGGATGTTTTTCTGCAACTCACTGGTTTAAAATGCATATACTGTTAAATAAACTATGAGTTGCCAGTTACCTTTGCAGTAAATGTGCTTGTTGTTGTTTATCACATGTGTGTTGTGGTTGATTGTAAATCATTTTGAGAGTGTCCTTGGAGAAGTTACTAAATTATCTGCGCTAGGCAAGTTCAACACAGTTCGACAGTGTTGCTATTATGAGGATCATTGGCTGACAAAGTATTTTCCTAGATTTTTTTCAGTGTTCAAAATGTGTATAAACTCAAGTTTTTTTTTTGTTTACAAGTATAACTATCTATTACAAAATCTGAGAGATGTGGTTCTATTGCTATCCTATCCTACTGTCTTCTTTATTCTTTGTTTAATCTTGCAAAAAGCTCAGATGTGTATATATCAGGACATTTCTAAAATATTAAACGAAACAGTGTCATATTAGTACAGATAATACTTAAATACCAGCGATAGTCTCTCTCCCCATCAACACACATGCATGCCCCTAGGGGGAGAAAAAACACTACAAAAACACCAGCAAACCAGTCAAGAAAGGTAAAAAAAAAATCGAAATATACACTCGTACTAGATTAAAGTTTTGTTCATGGTTTCATTTGATATTTGTTGCCTCATTCATGTTTAATCCTTCTCTGTATGTTTGTTCGTACAAATGTATGTGACACTACTTCCTTATTGTTAATTTATTGGGGGTGGGAGAGATTTAGCTTCACTCAATTTGATTGACCTAGCATCACCTGTGTATCCAGTTCATTGAGTGTGTTAGCAATTAACCCAAGAGCAGACTCACCATTATCTCTTCCATCAACATTATCATCATCATCTCTTATGACAAATATTGTTTTGCATAGCTTGTTGCTAGGCAACAGCCAGTCACAGGTTGAGAGCGTGATTATCCCTCCCTCAATCAGTTCCGCTCATCTTTCAACATTCTGTGCTTTCTCAACCCGTTTGCATTTTTTTTTTTTTTTTAAATTTCTCCACGCAACTTTTCTATTATTGTTAGTAGTAGTAGTATTATTAGAGCAGAGGAATTTTTTGACTGGTTGGACTGATGACAATGACTATATTAATTATTATAGAGAATGGGACTTCTATGTAGACAAACGTAAATGCAACTTGAAAGGAAATTTAAGAAATCACTGTCTTTGCATGTTTCAGTGTTATATTCTTGTCAAGCACATCATAACCAAATCCCATCAAAGACCACATTAAGATTTTAGTTGCACTGGACACAAGTGATTAGTTACTGCCCCGCACAAAGACTGCTGTGACCTGACAGAAGGAACAACAAACAAAATTAACTGATAAACAATCCAATATGACTGGTACCTTTTGTCACATTACTATGCAAGTCTAGCTTGTATATAAGTTAAAATTAGAGCCATATATCTGCGCCCCACCACCTAGTCTCACTACCATATCCTTATTTGTGAATGTGATGCATAAACTTATTTTCTTCCACTTGAAGCTGTATTCTAAAATGAAATGACAACAGTCCTGTCCGACCCTCAATATCTGCCAAATTATCAGTTGTTCACTGGGTGATCTTTTTTTTTAGTGCATTTGATTGAAGTTGCATTTCTCGAGAAAATTACTATTAGATTACGATAATTGGTTCAAAAATCTAGCAAAAAGCCTTCTGTAATCGTAATAACTCGATAGATACCTTACATTTGTGGTATATATTTTATACATAGTGGAACAGTGCACTGTATTTTATTAGTGTCATGTGACTTTTCTTAGAGAACACTGAAGTTTACAGTAAGTATTCCTCTTAGAAAATGTCTTGATGAAGTATACACAAGGGGCCCAGGATCCTTCCTAGTCAAAAGTGTGACTGTTTTGTTGTTGTCTGAAAAGTTTAATTTCTCCTAAATATGAATTTGGCACCAAAATTTTGAAGGTGTTGTCAGTGAGCCAAGGCCATCACATTCATGATTTTTTGGATATGGCATTACAAGTCATTGCCCCAGTGTAAAATATACATTATTGAAATGACAAAATAGGTACTGTCTTGGAGTAAGACTGTTGCATTGCAGTTAGGGATGTATTTCATCTCAGTGATTGGTTCCATTAAGCACAAGAACTCAATTAACTTAAGCAGGCAATGCTTACATCATGGCATAGCTGTAGTGTTTTTGTTTCGACCTGACCATTAGAACAGGACATTTTTTTTTTGGGAGGTTTTTCCTGCACAAAATATTGATAAAGATGTCTGTTAAGTGTAAGTAAGCATGGAACAGTGAGAGAGATATTAATTGGCTATTGAATAACAGGTCAAGACAAAAGATCGGGGAATTTGGAAACATACTCTTTGCCATGCATTGGTGGCTCATGCTTTGCAGGAAATGCTATAGTTTTGGCTTTTCACATTTGCGATAGGGATGCATTAAATTTTAGTTAACTGAAACGTGAAGTATTTTCACCCTCCTAAACTATTTTAAGCTGATGATACACATGTCTGGAGAGTAACAAGATATTTTCATAAACTTGAACAGGTTGACATCCACTGAGATCTTTCAGTTTACGTATATGTGGCTAGTTTGTGTGTATGTGTACAAATATGAGTGGTTTTTTTTTTCCTTTTCCTTTTTTTTTTAAAAGAATGAAATGTGCTGCGACAACAAGGCCAAAATATTGGCCAGTGGGCACCAATCAACGCCAAGCAATTTTATATGCTTAAGAGAAATTAAGAAGATTAATGTAGTCTTAGTTGGGAATAATACAGTCACTAAGTGGAATTTGGACAGTGTCAAGAGGAGCATTATGAATATCAGATTCAGGCTGCAACTGAAAGTATGCCAGCAACAGTTGTTTGCTTAATATATGAGGCAGTTAATATTTTTCTTTTGGCAAGAAATACTCAAACTGCTGTGAGTTTTGCGCAAACTGGCAGTATCTATGAGCAGCTGAATAGAAGAAATCATGGTGCAGCTGCGTCAGCTCTAATATAGTGGGGATTGTCAATAGATTATTTCAGGGCCCATGCTCGTGCTTGTAATTGTATCCTTTCTTTCTTGGTTTGTAATTCATGCAGGGTAGCATTTCTTTTTATCCAGGTAATAGACTTTGTGTTGGCTTTTCCTGCTCTTCTGCCTCAGAACATGTACAAACTTCAAAATCCATGTCATTTCCTAGAGGTAGTTTTGCCCTTAACTGTGATGGACCTGTATCTGATGCCATGTAATCCCTCTTGTCCCCCCCATGCCACTTTTTTCCCCTCACTTTGAAATAGGTTTGTTCTTTACACTTCACTTGTTATCCATGCCTGCAATTCTCAACCAAAAATTAGATATATGCTATGTAGATTTGCTTTGCAATTTCCTATATAACCCTCGAGATCCTAGTACTTGTATTGGTCAATGCAAGAGTTCTTTCATGTTTTGATAAATTAGCATTCGCAAAGGCAAACAAGCCAAAAAGTGCATGCACAATTCTTCTAATTGCATATAGTCGTTCTGCTTCACTAGTATAGATCTATACAGTCTGTTGGGATTTCCTATCTTTTTCAGCACAGCTACTCTCAGTTTATTTTGATTTTGACTGTAATGAATCTGCTTACTGAAATGCATTATAATGCACCTCTTGGCTTCTGACATTGTTTTGGTGTTTGCCATTGCTATCTGATGTGCATTGTACACAGTATTGTGCACCACAGACCAATTTCATAGGCATCCTTTCCATAGTCAAGGGAATTTAAAGTTCATGTATGTATATAATGATACACTCTTGCGGCAGCATATATTAAATTTTGTTTGGATAAATGATGGGCACTTTGGGAGTTCCCAGTTTGTATGTGCATACCTGCTAGATGGATTGTCCATGTCTGGGTCTGTTCACTGTATTTTAATAATAAACCTTTTTGGTTTTCTTTCTCCACTGCATTTCACTGTGTGAATATTAGCTATTAAAGTCTAGCTGGCCAGCAGGTAACTACTACACCAAACTGTTGTCTCTTTCGTTTTTTTTTTTTCTTTCCAAAGGCACTAGCTTTAGATATTGCTCCTAAATTCATTTTTGAAAAAATAGATGTAAATATGAGAAATCAAAAAATCCTGCAAATTGATTTGGGGTATCAGAAACATGCCACTTTGATTTAGGTCGTCCTGGAGTGACTAAAACATTATTTCTGTTGTTATGAGTAAAACAACTAAATTGTAAGCTAAAAAAAAACTGGTGTGTTTTTTTTTCTCCTTTCATCTCTGAGCTGATTTTTTGTTTGTTCAATCATTGATTGAAGAGCAAGATAGCAACCGACAGTAAGCATAATTACTTGAACTCTGTATACTCAGTGGTGATCAGTGCCCTTTCCTGTAGATATATACAGCTTTCCTATCAATAACTTACTTGCTTTGTGACAAGGGAATCCCGCTAACTAGATCTTGGTAGATGTGTGTATGCCTAGACTGTTTTAACCCTCATGCCACTAAACATAACATTGTAGAACTTGGCACCCACTTGTGACAATACCTAATTTGCAAAATGAACCATTCTTAATGAGGAGGTGACAAACTTTTGTGAGGAAAGTGAACTGTTGGAATGACATTGTATTTTAAATTCCCATCTTAACTACATATTCTACGAGGTGTGGAAGAAATTCTTGTTACACCCAGTAATCATGGGTAAGAATAACAATTTCCTCATAGTAATGCTTTATATTGCATTTTAGGTGTGGTCATGAAAGTTTTTGTTTAAAGGAAATATTTACAATTAGTGGCTCACACTTGTCAATTATGTAGTGAAAGTTTCATCTTTGAAGTATTGTTTCCAAAGTTGTAGGTGGGACAACTCTTGATTTTAAAGAATTAAATTATGTGTCTTCGAGAGGAGACAGATGTAGTTTAGTTAGAGAGAATCTTCTGAATTCAGGCAGGTTAGAGTTTGACTTGGAGCATTACCTACAATTTTTGCTGAAGTGAGGGGTTGCCTCTTGATTTCATGTGATTTATGTTCACAGTCAGTGGACATGGCAGTCTGCTGAAATGAAGTTCTTCCCTAAATTGTTCAGCTTGTTACTGTCTGAAAATAATGCAGACACACACAAATGAAAGAATTTAAAAACAAAATGAGACTTTTATAAGTCTTAGGAGATTAATAGTATGCCTTATTGTAGGTAATGTGCATATCATATAGTGGGACTGGGGGAACTTCTGATTTATCAAATGTCCTGATCATCTTAGATAACTTTTCTTACCTGTCCACTCATTTTGCTTCAAGTCCATGGGTTGTGTCATCAGTTTTCATGGTATTGTTTAGCTGGACTGCAATTTGTATCCTGCACTATGGAGAAAGTGATTGGTCTGAACAACGTTCTCCAGGCCAGAATAACACCTGCTAGGTTATTTTTGCTGTTTTGTTTGAAAGTTCTTTGATTTTTAAAATTTTTTTTTTTTTCGATTCACGTAGGTCTTTCTCTTCTAAATGTTAACTCCCAAAACTGGCAAGTACATTGAATACATGTGACAAGTGTGCAGCCAAGTACAATAAAGTTTTATCCTGACAGCTGGCTGTGAGTGGCACAAAACAAAACCCAGCTTGATGGTGTGAGGGTTAAGCTTCTACATATCTATATTATATATTATGGGCCTTATCTCATCCTTTCTCCTTTTGTTATCTTTGCCACAATCATTTGAGCCAAGTAATGAGGTAAGATCAGACATACTTTGTATCCAGTTTTTTTTGTTTAAATTTTATTTGGAGGAGGAGGGGGGGGGGGGGGTCTGTCCCAAACAAGAAAGGTAAAAATGATTGTAAATAACTTAAATCCCTTTCCTGTATGTCATGAGATTCGTATGTTTGGGGATTTGATTTGTGATCATCTTGAAAGGTACTTTTGAGGTTGTAATTTATTCCTCATTTATATACTTACTTTAGCTAATTTTTCATTCATTCATCTGTCTAAGCTTTTATCTATCAATCCATGTTTTTTTAATAAATAAAATTTCAAACAAACAAAGAGTAAACGCAATGACAAATTCGGGGCCAATTTAGTCCATAAGCTTTCACTTGCTTATCCATGCCTGCTTGCTGTCCCAACTTTATGCATACTACACTTGTTATGGTTTGACTTGACACTAACATCCATTTTGTTGTGGTATGAAAATATTAATACATCTCCTGTAACCTCAGTTAAACAGACTATACATACTTTTCTACCAGAATGGTTTTGGTACTAACAGAGTCACACCCAACACAGGGTTGATTGCATCTACAGTTATTGGATGTGTGTGTACTTTTCAAGGGATTAACACTTCATTTTCTAGATAACAGAAAACCCAAAAACATCACTCAAAAGCAGTGAAATTTGCTTATATGATGTTTTTTAAAGTAAATTAACCCTCTCTGACATTTTCAATGCAAGTTTAACAAAATTATTAATAAAGATATGAGTTACAATAAATTTTCCAACAACTGCTTTCAAATAGTGGAGGTTCATGTTTATCTCTCCGGCAGCATATAAATTATTGAGATCAATACCTATTCATGTTACCAATATTTGTCTATTAGTTGCATCTGAGTAGGTTTAGTTTCAAGCACAACTATGTTAATATTCTAAAATTTGTGGCTGGTGGATTATTGCAAAAAGGAAAAAAAGAAGACTACTGTTAAAAGCATCAGCTGGGATGCTGTGACTGAGCATGTTTTTATTTCTTCCTTGTAAGTGTTTGGTCTGTCAACTAAGTGTTATGTGTGTTCTGATGTGCCTGTACTTAACAACGAAAGAAAAATAATGAGTGCTTCTGGTCATTCATAATTTTTGTGTCATGTCACCATAGCGATTGTGCAAACAATGATGACTGCTTTTACCCTTTGAAATTTGAATGTTGATAATGATGTCAACCATCAACAGCCCAGATAGAACTTGCATTTTCATTTGGGGGAAAACTAATAAAGTGAATCTTTTTCATCCAAATGTGTTTATAGAAAAGTTTTAAGTGGCTCTGAGATTTTCTCTTGTCTCAGAATGGAGCAGGAAGGAGGAGCTGCTTTTTTTATAATCCTCATGTTTTTTTCAACTTGTCTTTGGAGGAACCATAATTGTACATGTATCAGTTTAATTGTGTATGACTATGAGCTTGAAAGGAGCAACATTCTTGTGGTTTTCTTCACACCTCAGACTACAATGTAGAATTGCTCAAGTTAACAAAGTTGTCAAGAGGCTGATGTACAAATTATTTTAGCACAAACTGATCTTTTACATGTTGCAAGAAACCCTTCAGAACAGGAATAAGTCACAAGTAATATGGTATAAATTATATACACACAGTTTCTTTTCCTTTTTTAAAAATTTACATTTAATCATTTACAAAGACAAAATGGGTTGTGATTTTATCATTAAAAATTTAATCTAAAAAAAAAGAAGAAGATTCATAAAATGGATAAATGGCTGAGTTGAGGAGGAAAGCAATAGCAGAAACAGTCACAGCGCCTACTGTACTGGTAGCTGTTTTTATCTACATGATATATTGTATTGCTGACAGGAGATGGCAATCTTTGGGCTGTCTGAACAGGTCTGATTCAGGTGGCTATTTTCTTTGTAAACGATAGACACATGTATGCATTTTTTTTTCAGTCAGAGAGGTAATGACAGGTTATGTGGAACATTTGAGGTAAAAGCAGTCACATGTTTGTTTTTCACTATGGTAAAGTTTTCTTGCTTCAGTACAATAATCCCATATCTGATTTGAGCTGTTGCAGTAGGTGTGGGGTGATTGCATTTAAGCAAAAATGCTTTGTTGGGTTCATTATATTTTAATTCTTTCTCTACTTTATTTCGCATAATATCTTCTGTCTCACTTACCGTACATCTAGTTTGTGCAACAATGGTACATATTTATATATTTATCAAGTTGCATCATCTCCATAGTCTAGCTGCATTGCTGTCAATGTATCTTGTCCCAGAGCTGTATTCGATCCATTTCTCTTCTTCCCCTCACCAATATCTCCCAGCTGTCCTGATATTTAAGAGTTGACCAGGAAAAAGGGACATTGTCTTGTCTGTGGTCCCCATGGGCCTGAATTACACAGTGTCTGATCATTGTCTTGCATTTTTTTCCTTCCAGTTCCCACTCAAAGAAACACCGAAAGTCAAAACATCGCTCCAAGAAAAGGTGAGTCATCTTGTGCTGGAATTTGTCAAGTAATGCAGTATGGGGGGAGGCAAAATGTTCAATAGTAGGCATTTTTTTTGTTTGTCTGTTGAATTATTTTAAGTATTCATCCACATAAGTAAATATTACTGTTTTCTCCTAAAAATCGTATGATTTTGCTTACCTACCTTGTATATATATCATCTTGAAAATATAATTTTATGGTGGAAAAGGAATAAATGTTTAGGAAGAATTTTTTAGCATTTTAAGATGAGGCTTTTCCACATCTCAGTATGATAAACTGCATTCTGGATAGACAAACATTTGTGTGTGTGCCTAAAGAAAGGTCCCAGTTGTTGGTACAGCTATTTTTGAGCTAGGGGGTGAAAAGGTAGAAAAAGTCATGCCTGTCGAAAATCTACTTCTAGCAAAAAACACAAGTTTAAGCATTTCTAAATAGCATATGAAAAGGATTTTGGAATATTTTATGTTTAAATATTATTTTATTAATTATTTGTACAACATGTGACTTTTCAAGAAGTAATATTGAAGTGATTGTTGCTAGGGGACTGTGGACTAATTACAAAGCCGTTATAGAGATAATACTGAGTAGAGTTCACTGCTCATCTATAGTTTACTGTGTAACATGCCACGGTCCCCTAAAAACCGCCAAGTCGGAAGTTTTTTGGATCTTGTTAGGAGAGCGCAGTATTTTACATTGAAAGCTAGAGCTGAGCAGTGAACACAACTCAGTAGTTTCCCTATTTGCCTTTATAATAAAACTACGCTCCCCCAACAATATCCAAAAAGTCTGTCATGGGAGAGAGCCGTGAAAGCTGTTTTTCTCAAAAGTTTGTTTTTGCCCCGTCTTACAAAATGGGTCATATCTTCAAAACTACTTAAGATATTGTTAAAAATTTTAAAAGCAGTGTGTTCAGTATTGAATTTTCTAGAAGAACTAGATGAAGTTCCCGGCATTATCCGGGATAAATCTGTGAACCCACCATTCTATCTCTCTCTCTTTTGGGTCTACAAAGCTTCCCATCTTCTACAGTCTTACTACAGATTCCATGCGCTCCAACTACGCACTCATTTCCTATAGGGAAATTGTGCGCACGAAAGTGAACGCGTATTAATACATTGTTTCTGGTGCGATGATCTTACTACAGGGAGCCAAAACAAAGATACTTGTATGTTACATTTTTACAACTTTTATTTAAAAATACCTCAAACTTGAATCAACACAATCGGTCGATACGAAAGCGATTGGACTGGATTAGTTGACACTTAAGAAAATTAATTTTATAATTTTTGAAACTGTCATTTAGGCTGTAGAGTTGAGCAAAAAAAGGGGCGAAATTGCACCAAAATGCATTACTCCCGCCACAATTTTTTTTTATAATAAGATATGCCCTTATCTCAAAATCCAAAATTTGCGACAACTGGGTCCTTTCTCCAGCCACACACATTTAGTGAATCTCAGAACAACAAAAAATGGTGAAGCAATATCCACATACTATATGGGTATAGAAAAACAACAAAAAAAACTACATAATATGTTTCTCAAATGACCATTTGCCACTATTTAAAGACACCAAACAAAACAAAAATCAAACAGAAAGTTGAAGAATTCAGGTACTTTTATTTGTATTTAATGAAGCGGTGGGAAAACTTAAATTTAAAAAGAACAGCCAACTTTCTTGATTCGTACATAATTATGTTTCATTTTCCAGGTCTTCTGACAAAAAGAAACACAGGCGACACCATAGCTCCTCCAGCTCAGGCTCTGACAGTCATGGAGAAAGGTTAGCATGACATGAACACCTTACAATTCCAGCAAGAATCAAGAGGTGTAGGAGGAACTAAGTTCATTCAGTTCAGTGTTACTAGATAATTGAAAGGAGACCTATTTTGGTTCTACCATAATTTTAAAATCAATAAAAGGGTCTTTAATATTAATATTTAGAATATTCATTATTTTTATACCCAGAATGACGACAAAAACATTTCTGTCTTTCAGGATGGGTAAAACAAAGAAGCTCACAGAAAGTTCTTACATATTTATAGCTATTTCTATACACATTTTGATAGATTGGCGGGGAGATGATAGTTTTCGCAACACAAACTGACCCAGCTGTTGATTCTGTATGCTTCCAAAGGGTAATTCTTCCCCCCCCCCCCCCCTCTCTTTCTAAGCACTGTGCACTACACACGTTTTGTAGTGTATTTGAAAAATTCTTGATCATTAGGTTTGAGGGTGTTTAATTTTTCAGTGAGGATTCTGATGCCCCGGTCGGTGTTAAAGACAAGCAAGATACTCCCGCAGCTCCAAGCAAGACAAATGGACTCAGCCACTCACCACTTCACTCACAGATGTAAGAATTAATTTAATGCTGCTATCTTTATATAGTAAAATAGGCTTTTACCCCATCACTATTGCAGGTTTTTATAAGCATAGATGTCAGAGTTTTATTACAGTCTTGTTGGCCTGTATCAGCAGTAGCCAGGACTTGTACAAGTAGATTCATATCACTCCTTACTCTAAATTGAATTGTTTAGGTCACTGTCGGAAGAATTTCCACTAGAACACTGGTACTCTGAGCCTGGGTCTTGACAAAACTCTTCAGTGCTCTCAGAAAGTTCAGGTAAAGGCTGATCAGCCCATTTTCCTGATAGTGTTTGGTTCACCTGCATTCGTAACACGTCTTAACGTAAGTGGATGCTTATTGTTGAGTGCTACATCCCAGCAGTATAGACTTGAGTTATGCAAGAAAGGGAGCTTAGATAAATTTAGATCTAACTCCATTGAATAGCCAGATGTTACAACGATCGTTCTATAGATGCTCACCAATAGAACATACCAGTATGTCCCAAAGGTACACGGGAACTAGAGTAACTGCAACTTCTGTGACACACATATATGTTCAAGATGTGATCCTAAGAAGAGATTAGGAGGCAGGGGTTAGTGCAAGTACTGGCTCCATTGTTTTTACTTGTACTGATCTTGAATCTTTGAAGGAGGAAGGAAAGAAAAAGGAGAGAGAAAGAATGAACCCAAACAAGGGGGAAAAAAATTTGACTGTGATGATTTTATGGTATTTTTATCATTAGATCTTATGGCCCAAGTTATGTTCTAATATTTGTTGACAGTTCATTTTTCAGAATGTGTTCAAATTTTTTTAATTGATAGTGGGCGATTCCAAGCGTTACGGCGTGACAAAAAGGGCACTTTTTTGCCTTTTATCCTTTGTAGAAGGATTACTAGTAACAGTACAGACTTAAAATTACACACTAATAAACTAGGATTTATTGTGTTCAGGATGGCACCAAGAGAAATAGAATAAAAAGTTAATGAGGTGGTCAAACCCTTGACCGTTACGGCGTGACGAAAAAGCCCGTTTTTTTTTGGTCATAAACTTTAGTTGTAAAATTCACGTCCCCTAGATGGACCTGAGGTCCCATCTTTTTACATATGTGATGGGTAAAAGGACAAACTTAGTTACCATAATGGTAGCAAAGTTAATGGTTTTTAAGTTTATATGAGAAAAGGATAAAAGTGACCGTTACGGTGTGACGTTACGACATGACAGTATAAAAAAATCAACTGAACATAGCAAAAAAAAAAGAAGATTACACTGTACTGTGCCTGTTTTTTTTTATTTTTAGGAATCTGAATTTTATTAACAAAAAATTTGTAAATTTAAGTAGAAAGAAAGAAAAAACATATTGTTCGAATTCTACTGAAAAACGTGTGCTAATACATCAAAAGAATTTAGAGAGATCAATCTGAAAAAAATAGTAACCCCGTTTGTTCAAGGTTGGAGTTGGTAGAACTTTCACAATATCTTGCATTTCAACAGTGTGCACATCATTTTCATATAAAATAAATGTTTGGGCATTAATTCCAGGTTTCAAAAAATAAACTTCAATAAAGAATTCAGATTTCTCAATCGCTTGGGCTACCAAGTTTTTGGTTCGAGATTTTCCCATAACTTTGGCCACAACAAAATCACCAATAAGTGGGTCATTTCTTTTAGCAGAAGTGGATTCATGAGATACAGACTTGCTTTGAAAAGGCTTGAAGACATGTGTGCAAACAGTTTTTTTTTTTAAACTGTGGAGAGAATACTCAACTTTAAAGGGCTGGAGAGCTTTGACAAAATGTGTATTTTGTGTTTGGGGAATTGGTTGCACATATTCCCAAATTTCAGATAGGCTATCTTCTGATGCTCTGATGTCCTCGGAAGCCACAAAAATGACTTAAGTCTTCACTGACCTTTCAATGGCAACTTCTGAAAAGTCCTTTGTATTTGAAACAACCTGTCCTGCCAGATTTGAAATCCAAATTCTCCTTTTCACCCCCCCCCCCCCCCCCCCCCCCCAAATGCCACCCACTGTACCCTTTCCATGAGATATTGCGAAGAAATGCCAGGACAGATTTACTTTCAGTTCATATTTCAATACAGTAAGATAGGAGAGGACAAATTTTTGCTTAAACTGGGAAGCGGCACCATCTGAAAATATGCTGACATGTTCAATTTCTTTGTGTTCAGTTTGCAGTGTGGTGATCAATTTTCTGATAAAAAAGACAACGGCTACTTTGTCATGATTCAAATCATCTGTTACAAAGACACAGGAGCTGACAGCATTTTTGTTAATCCATGCACAAGTTGTAAACAGTGACACTTGTTCATGCCTCCAACGAGCACTTTGGATTTTGTTTTGGTGTATAACAGCATAATTTTCTGCAAAATCTACTAGTACAACCACATTCTTTCCATCAACATTCTCTCTTCTTTCTTTGAACACTGCATATTTTTCAGCCAAAACAGCTCATAAAAAACAAAATAATTTAACATAAATTTTATCAGTCATTATCACAAAATACACACATTTTCATTAGTTCAAAGACTTCAACCATATATCTGTGTGAGCCAGGAATGTCTTTTATTAATTGATTTTGGAAAACAAGTTTGATGTAGAGAGTGTGACGCTGTTTCAATTATTGACAACTTTTTATTTTTTAACCAGTTTTGTTTAAATTTGGTTTGTGTATATCTCATAACCTGGCCATAAGTCAGTTCAAAGGGTATTTTGATTTTTTAAGTTTTTAAGTTTATACATTAAAAAAAGTGAAAAAACCGTTACGGCGTGACATGTTACGGTGTGACAAACTAACCTCATTTGTTTTCTAAAATTTTGTCAATACTCAAATACCCAGTCCAACAAAACTGATGTACAATTGTTCCTTTATAAAGGGGCTATCATGTAGACAATAAGGCTGCATCCTAATTATAAACCAGGAACTTCAGCAGATGTTTAAAGACATGCACCTACTTTCTGGACCAGAGTGAAATTCTGGCCAATTTTTACCTAACATTCAGTAACGAATAAAATAACGACCTTGACCTTCTAAAACTCAAAAAATTAATATGGACCTTCAACTTAGAGTCTTTTACCTGTAATTTAAAACCATGGACACGGTTATAAACCCATTTTGAAAATTTTGACCTCAGGACCTACTTGCTTGGAATCGCCCTAGTGTGTTTTTTAGAATATATTGGAATTTTGTCCATGTTTGTCTTGCACAGAACAACTATTCAGGTGAAAGAGCCCAGCCCAGTGGTTCCATCTCCAAAACAGCCCTCTCCTAAGCCTTTGTTGTCCCAGAGACCTCCAATGATGGCCACCCATGTTGATGACAATGGCAATAAATATGTGGCAGAGAAACCAACTGCAAAGACCCTGCACTCAAGCAATGGAAGAGAGTCATCGTCACGGTCAAGGTCAAGATCAAGGTCGAGATCACGGTCAGCATCTCATCACAGTCATTCGCATAGAAGGTGACAGTCTATGTTCATTTCTGATTTTAGCAGTCTATGTTCATTTTTCACTTTGACAGTCTGGATTCATTTCTCACTTTGACTGGTGTGACAGTCTGTGCCTATTCTCACTTTAGACAGTCTGGACTCATTTCTCATTTTGGCAGTCTTTATTCATTTCTCACTTTGACAGTCCGTGCGCATTTCTTACTTCCACAGCCTATGCTCATGTCTCAGTTTAACAGTGTATGCCCATCTCTCATTTTAACAGTCTATGCTCATTTCTTAGTTTGACAGTGTATGCTCATTTCATGCATTTTCATACATGTACTGTGGCAAGTAACAAAGATCCATAAAAAATTTACTGAAGCGAAAAAAATCAATTAAAAAATGGTATGACCAGTAGTTTTGCAGTGGATTGAATTTCATGTGGGACTCTCAGATTGGTTGTGTCTGTTGCCCTACTGAAAAGTTGTTAGTAAATGTTGCTTTTTTTGGTCCTACTGGTCACCTATTACTTGTGGAATTATAATATTTTCATCAAGCACAGAAATATATTTGAAGAATTCACTTAGCGAAACAATAAAATGCAATGTTTACACAATTATCCGAAAATAATATGATATGGTTGCACTTATGGTTGCTATTAACTCTGTATGAGTTGATTGATTGAGTTTTGCATGTCTAATTCAGGTCAAGAAGAAGGTCTAGCTCCATGTCATTTACCTCCAGAAGTAGAAGTCGAAGCCGTAGCCACTCTCATTCTCCAGGCAGATCATCTCGACGCCGCAGTAATAGTAAGAGCCGCAGCAGAAGTCGGGGTAGAAGCCGTAGTGCCAGCTCTGGATCAGACAGACGAAGCAGTCACAGAGACTCCAGATCACCCTCTATTCGACGGCGACACGGATCACCAAGTCACCTGGATAAAAGAAGAATTACGAGGTAGAAGGATGTGCAGTGGTGGTCAAAAGTGTCCTGGTTGTGTTTTCAGCATATTAGTGTAATAAGTTACTGCTGTGAAGATTGTCAGCTTTGACTGAGACATATTGAACCTCAGCATTTAAATGATAAAAGAATACTTTCAGTGTCGGAATGGAGAAATACAGAGAGAAAGGCTAGAACAAAGCATTGAAGATTTGTTTCAATTTTATTAAAATGTGTCTGTCAGAGAATCGATGTCCTATTCAATATTGTGCAAGTATGTGTTGGTGTTTATCAGTGTTTTCAGTTGTATAGCTGTTGGTGTTGTTACAGTCCCACCCCCCATGATTATAGTTCCATGGGTTTTTTTTTCAATTTTATGTCCAATCCAACTTTCACTCGTGCACTTTTAGACACCCAAGTTGTTTCACTTGCAATAAGAAATTGAAAGGTTAAAATGAAATACCTGCTCATTTTACAATATGCCTTAACTTTTGCTTACCTGAGCTTGTATTTTCAGTTCAGTGCCTGGGAACATACAGATTTTTATTTGAAGCAGGGCTTTTTTGGGGGGTTTATGTTGCACATAAAGGAGTATATTTTGTTTTGTTATTTTTTTCCCCCACCAAGTTTTAAATCGATTTGAGGTGCTTTTTTTGTGTCCCTATTATTTCTCTGTTTTGGCTGAATCAGTTTAAATGTAAATGTGCATGTGTTACATGGTTGATGTAATTTGACAGTGACCATTATAAGTTTTATTGTTACCACAATGAATCGAACTTCTAAGGATGTGGATATTTCTGTCCTTAGGTTCCCAAGTACAAATGAAGTATTCATTTGTTACATTCTGTGCAGGCCTAAAGCAGTAATTGAATTACTTAATTAGCAGGGCAAGGCTCAAAAAGTTTGACTTTTTTTTTTTTTTTTTACTATGTTCCAGATCTTATATTTCCCTCAGTATTTGAAGTAAAGCAAGGACAAAAGTTTCAGAATCAAATACATGATTTTAGTATTATCCGTCGTGGAAAAGTTAAATAATCAGACTCTGAAGACACCCAGAGTCTTGTCAGCAAAGCATTAACAGAGCATGCAAGTGACACAGCAGTGGGCATTTGAGGGGCAGATAGTTTATTTGTTTTTGTTTTTTTTGGAGTGAACAAATGATTAGTTACAAATTTAAGTCTTTAATGTAAAGTAGATCAGTAAAGTGGGGAAAGACACACAAAGAAAGTTTTGCATGAACTTGACAGGAATATTTGCCCATATCCAGTAGTAATCAGTAGAAACTGTAGTTTTTCACAGAAATTACACACTGTTTTGAGGGATTTGCTTTAAAACTTCACAGTAAAAATTGATCACAAATCAGTGCAGCCTGAACCAAGAGCCAGTGTATCTAATTTGATTGCCCTAACCGACCAATTGGCAGCAATATAATATCAGGCACATTAAATTGTTTAAAATTGTAAATGCACCCAGGCACATTAAATTGTTTAAAATTGTAAATGCACCCAGAAGAAATCTCAAGTCAATTCTAACTGCGAATTGAGGTCACTAATAGCCAGAGAATTCACTTAGATATATCTTTATTTAATTTGTTCTCTTTTGTTGTTCATGTTATATTGCTATATCACATTATAACACACATTGCCTGGCCTTCACATTGTAGGCAAATTTTCTTTTTTTCTTTTAAAAAGCTTAAACTGTAATATGCCCACTTTTGTTTTCAGTTGTTTCTTTTGGGACGTTTTCACACATTTTCATTATATGGTAGTTGATTGGCTATGATGCGTACTTCAGTATAATATAATCGGTATAATTATTATTTGTTATGATTTTCTTTTGTTTCCTTTTTCTGTTTTTCATTTCCATTTGATGTTGTGGTGTTGCTGTGCTGCGGCTGTACAGGTCCAGAAGTCCTGCTAGAAGATCTCACAGGTATTGCAGCTATTCCCGGTCCTACTCCAGATCACGATCCCGATCATGGTCCCCGTCTCTGACCCGGCGCTATAGCCGTCGGGGTCATTACTGATGACTCCAGTGTACATCATGGTATATACTGTTTCGGCTTGCATAGTTTCTCACTAATACCAAATAATAATTACTGCGTTAACAGTTCCTTGTTCACTGTTGAAATAGGCAGTTGTTATTCTATCCTCAGATACATGTAGCTCACCGTTACACTTGCTGTGCTTTTGGCCTTTCTGGAAAAAAAAAGAAAAATACTCGGCATTGCTAGATCACTAGGCTAAATGCCTGATACCTATACTGTTCCTTTTTCATTTAATCCAAAGACTGTGTGAATGATTAACCGGCATGGATGACTGATTTGCAAGTATAAATTAACTCTTTTGTAGCCTCCAGAACATTTTGATTGGATTCCACTATTTTTCAAATACTGGTGAATGAAAAATAAATGCAAATTTCAATTATTGGATTCGCCAGCTTTATAAAACAGAATATCCATTAAACTTAAGCAAGCAAATGGAAGGAAACTCCTAACTGACAAAAATAGAGTTCGGAATAAGCTTCCATTGTTGACCATTTGCTTACTGACATTTGCTGTCTTGAAGTAGCTATGATTTCCGGCACCAATATTGCTTAAAAGTATAAACTTGTCACCGGTAGCGAAATAATTCAAAGAACCACAAAAGAGAAAAAAGAAGTTAATTCAAATCAGAAAATATCATTAAAATTGTGTTTTATACGACAGATCCCAAGTTTGGGGAAATCAAGAATGACCATACTGTAGATTTTTTAAGGGAGGAGATAGGCTTCAAAATTTGGCAACTACCAGCTTTACTATATATACATAGATAACATTATTGTGTCTTCAGCAGGCCAGGGAGCCATAACTTTAGATATCACCCATTGTGTGTAGTTTGCTCCAGGGAATGAAAGGGTGAATTGTTGCAATAATTCATCCTCCCTGACAGACCAAGAAGGGAGCAATCAAAGTTGAAATTTTGACCTTTGGCATAAGTTAACCCCCCAAGTGTCCAGCATTCCATATGTGGAAGATATCACCAATACCCAGTGTTTGACAGTCAGAATGCATTTTATCAGCAAAATTGATAATTTTCTGTGGTAAATATTTATGTTTCTGCATCCATCAGGTCATTTTGAATTGATTTTGCAAGATTCAGAGTTGTTATGTTGGCTAAGTGGATATAATTACGTCTGGGCATTAGAGGGTCCACTCATCCCAAGAAACCAATGAAAAACATTGCCAATGGATGCAATAATGTTACCTTATTAAATGATTCAGTCATACAGAATTGAGCCAGCTGAGAGTAAATCATTATTCCCATAGCTTTTCTTGCCTTTACAAATTGCTTGATTTGAACAAGAGTCCATAATTATCTCACAAAGAGGTACAAGAGGAAATGCCTTTCTTACTTTGTTATTCCTCATCCTCTCAATATAACGTTTTGTTATAAGTTTAGTCATACATGGATGCAATACATTCTCTGCAAGGTAGTGCATGAAAAGGTTGGTTTTGTCCCCATAGACTCATGTTCTATTCCGGATGCATGATGAGAATTTTAACAAAAAACTGGATAGTGTGTAGCCAGCTTGAAGGCTCAAAAGAAGACTTGCTGTATTACTGGATGGAGGAATCAGTTTATTGTTGCTGATACTAAAGCCAAATAATTTTGCCATGTATGTTATTAAATTCAAGTTTAGAAGATTTATTTTTTTTGGGTACATTGTAAGAAGAGTAAATTGAAAGACTTAGATAGAAAAATAATACATGTATGTGTATTCTGACTGCAATTTTCTGACAACTGTAAATCATATAGAAATGCATATTTCACAACACTAACGAGGGCTGCTGTTAGGGAACTGTAATGTTGCACTCAGTAAGCTATACATGAACAATGAGGCCCACTTGCTGCTAGCATGGCATTAACTAAATATTGGTATGATAACTTCAGCTGATTCTGAGACTCATATGAAACAGCAAGTTGCTCAGTTGTGTCAGTTTCCTACAAAGGAAATCTAATTTCTACTGATGGAATGGTGCTTACCTACACCTGGATCTGATATTACAAATTCATGCAACTTTAATCCCATTTAAGATTCTTACAGACCTCCCAAGTCTCCCCGTTGTTATGGTAAAACCCCGCTTTCCCTGTGTTCCTTTGAAATCCACATTTTTTATTTTTTTTAAAAATCTGTTTATATTCGGAATATGGAAAGAAATATATAGAAGGCACTTGTGGAGGCAAGTGATGGCCAGATAGGACTACTGTCGTGTCCTCGTGAGCATTATGTATGCAGTAGTAGTATCATTAGGGGAAAAAACTGCGCTGAGGAAAATCGGCCTGAGACACACCCCAGGTGGGCTTATTTTACATAGATTCATAGACCTATGGAGGTTTGAAAAATCAAGTGTTGGTATTATTCATTAGGGTAACATCTTTACCTTCATTTTCAGCCCTTACCAAAGCCATTTAAAAAGTCCTATCTGATGAAAAAAAACAACAACAAACACTTGCAACAAAAAAAATTGGCTTTTTTATGATATCAAGATCATACCATAGATTCTCAATTTATCTAATTGTAATCAATCTGCCATTAAAGCAACAGACAAACTATCATCTTCTTGGTATAGCAACTCGAGTGCCCAAAAGATTAAGCTAACTTTCTGATTATGGCATTGAATTACTAAGTTGGACTGACCAGACTGTTTAGATTCAGCATGAAAATTGTCGCCAGGTTTTCTTCAGTCATGTCGAAAATGTTTTACATATATCTACTGAGGTCTTGCAAACTTTGGGATGGCAATTTTGAGAGTTGCAGTTTTGTTCTCATTTTCAGCACTAATTGTGTGTGTGTCTGCGTGGTGGTGGTGGTGGTGGTTGGGGGGGGGGGGGGGGGTTTATGCGACACATTTTTTTGGTTTAAAAAAAAAATAAATTTATATGGTCGTATTTAATTTTTCTTTATTTATGTGTCGAGGTTTTAAGAGGTTGCGGTAATCTCCCCGGTTTTTGTGAAATCTCCCCGCACTGCTTTAACCAAATCTCCCCACATACTGCTTGTACTAGTTGGGAGGTCTGTAAGAATCACTTTATTATTGCATGAAGGAAATTTATTTTCACAGAACACATAAGAGCGCATACATGATATACACATCTTATGTTTTTATTACATGAACATGCCAAAACTCAGTAACAGACAGAACCCATGAAGTTATATGGCATGGAAACTTAAGGCACAGATTTATCTAGAATGCAGTGTTTAGGCAAATTGCTGTATGGTAAAAAAGATATTTATGCCTCTCTCTGACTTTCATTTACTAACTGAAGTCCATTACCTGTTGCTGAACTCACCAAAATTAAGAAAATGGCTTGAATCCAGATCCCGTGGTAGCATCCAATCTTCCACTTTTTATCTTCCAACATGCCACTGTATGCTTTTTTTTTTGTTTGTGGTTATTTTGTTTTGAGGTGTTGCTTGTTGCATGCTTTGGCTGTTCAGCTTTTTATTATTTTTTTTTTAATATTTAATTCCATAAAACTGTTTGTGCTTACATTTGCTGCCAAATGTGATAGTGACACTTACGTTAGCAAAAAATTCCAGAATCTTCAAGGTAAACAGGACATTCAAGGTAAATGTTTTTGTATTTATGCAAACATAGTACATGTATGTCTAAATTTGTATGGTATTGCCTATGGAGCCAATTACAGTCGAGCACGCGAAACTTGAACACACCAAAGTCGAAATCACGGATCCCACGAACAATGATCTAGGTCCCAAATTTATTTCTCAGTATTCTTTTTAGTTATTTCACGGGAACCTCGAACTGTGACACGGATTCGTCGAACCAGTTTTCCTGCTGCGAGTGTGATCCAAGTAGTCTGGAAGTAAAAAAAAAAAGTGACGGTCAGAAACTTTCTTCGGTTACCCGTAGCATAGCCTAGTAGTGGTAGGATAGTGCTATAGCCCCCCCCCCCCCCCCCCCCCCCGCGATAAAAACGGCGACTAAAATACCTGAGGTGACCGATTCGGGCCGGAAATAACCTTTTTTCTTTTTTTGGTTTGTCCCGCGCTCATAATCTGATAGAAAAAAAAAAAGAAAGGAAATGTTGCCATACAAACGGGAGTAAAGCCGAACAGAAAAATGGTGAGTTTTGTTCACCCTTCAGTTTATTTTATCACTGTTGGCGTGACTTGGAAAACGATTCTTACCGAAGCATTTCCAGAAGAGATTAAAAATAAAGCATTCGGGCACAAGGTCGTGTGCCGCTGTTGCCAAGCACGTCAGTTTAATATTTTTATTTTTTTTTGCTTCTCTTTCAACTGACCACGGAAAAGGGGAGATGAAGGGGATTGAGAGAGGTTATCCGTGGTACATGTCAGCTGTATTTACTATTACTTTCCTTGGATATACAATAATAATACTTAATGATTAATGCTTCAAGTATTCCTCGAAATTCGGCAAACTTGAACTAAATGAGGCCACCCCAAAGAATTCGAGTTTTCCGTGCTCGTCTGTATTTTTTAGTAATTTATCTGGACTCCCATAAATATAAGGCATGGAACAAAGTTTTGTATGTGTTTTGTAACTGGAGAGAGTAAATAAATTTAGCCAATGGTAATTCTTAACAGAGCACTAGCAGGTAGGTCATGAACTATGAACTTCAACTTCATAAATACATGTAGAATCTTTCATCACTTGCACTGATGTGGCATATGATGTGTTTTTAAGTCAAGGTTTAATTGTTTCATTGATAGTTGTGATGAGATTCTTAGCTCGAGAAAAAATTACACTGAGTCAAATTAGAAAAGTTGAGATGTGTTGTATTTACCCACAGTGCACGGAAGCGTCCAGTACCTTATTACAGACCCTCCCCGTCACCTTCACCTTCTGACAGTGACTCGTCCTACTCTTCACGGCGGTCAAGGTCAAGATCCCATGCCTCTCGATCTCGATTCCGCAGCCTGTCTCGTTCACCCAGTTTAGACTTTCATCACAGGCGGCGGAAACATCAGCAGCAGCAACAACAGTCTTCACACAATCATAGTTACCCCCATCATCAATATCATCATCCGCAGTACCAGCATGCAACATCATCCACACCATCCTCCTCTTCATTATCATTGCCTTTTCAACACCCAATTGTGTACCAAAACTCACATTTGTAACCCTCATTTGTATATAATTACACCAGTGATTATGATACAGTACATTTTGAAGCAATTTTAGACCCTTCTTTGACGTAAATTTATGTAACAAAAAAAATGACAAAATTCAAATTACTGATTGCAATAACTCAAATAACTGTTAATTTCCATTAATGACAATAATTAATGAAACTGTATGTTTTAACGTTGATATTGAATCATGGTGCACCTTACTTATAATAGCATCAACTTGAACTGGACATTAAGAAGAAAATGATATATATCAAGGAAAAAACAATGAAGTTGAGCTATTGTCTTTCTCTTGGCGAAAAATGATCACTTAATTACGGCATCAGTCAGTGTCTCTCATTTTAATAGGACAAAATATGGCCTGATGCTATGTGTATTTTGAACTGGGCAAAAACATTTTGTGTTCGCCAGTAAGTGAAGACGGGCCATAACAATGATTATAATACAAAATGATGCAAAATTTGTTGTCATTGATGATGCTGGTTGTTTCTTTATGAAAATCAAAGGCAAATGAGAAAAATACATGCATCTCTCTTGAAGTAGAAGAAGCAATAATTGGGAAGTTTGGGCAGGGGGGAAAATTGTCCTATAGGGGTGGGTGCAAGATCTCTGGCAGAAACGGAAATTTCAGTTTAGATACATCACAAAAAAATAAATTGATGTGGTTTTGATACCTAAAGAAAAAAGAAGAGGCATCCAAAAATAAGGTCAAGGATAACAGCATTTTTTGTTGCTATTGGAATGTAGACCTATGCTCTTTTTGGTCTCTTTTTTTAGTTCATGAGCTGATGCATCATTTCCGTTTCCTGGTAGGCTTAACAGTCAAGTAGTAAAACGTATAAAATATTGTGAAGGCGAAATACTGAGGGTGGTAACAAGTATATTTTTTACTTCAGGTTTGGCTGATTTGCAAAGTGATTTTCAGGTTTCAGGTGGATCTGTTGCAGGCACCCATGCCTATAGTTAACTTGGCAGTGCATTTTACATTACATGTATTGTATTTGAGACTACTTTAAATTTCTCCTTTCAGGGGAAATAACAGTGCCCTCTTAAAACCATCGACTGTCGGTCTTTTCATTGCTCTGTTACTTACAAGAAGGTCCTATTTATGACAAAAGGAACCAGTTTCGACAACATTGTGTGATAGGTGCACTATACTGAATTGGTTTACTTTTTTAGTCTACCTTTTTTTTCACCACTTCATAAGTTATATTACTTATCATCGTATGTGATATAAAACGAAGCCTACACCTGCAGTCTATAGACCATGCAGTCAGAATTCTTTGCTTAATCCATTGGTTGTACATCACAGTGTATGTTGTAATTCAAATTTTAATGTTGGCTCACTTTCTAGCTGCGCACGCTTTCATTTTGACATGGCTGAAGTTTTTATTAACAAATGTGTTCATTTTGCAGAAACCTTATACCCCTACACATGCATGAAAATGGGCGATTGCTTGGCTGTTATGTGAATGAATGCAAATGTATTAAGGTAATGTTTGTTTGATAACTTTAAACTTCGCAGAAAAGTGACTTTTGCGGAGAAATGCCACTGATTCACTGGGCTCTGGCCATTTTAGATTTGAGTCATTCCATCTATAGACTCTTTTCACTTCCGCGTTACGGTTGTTTGCAGGGAGCTACACGGCTTCGAAAAGTACCGTATAGGGCAAAAACATCCACTTGCCCTAGTGATGGCATCTGAATATGTGCACAGACTAAGCAAAAATGCATTTTTATGCCAGAACCAGCACGTAACGGGTTTGTACAGTTGGGTGCCCAATGAAGATGGCATCATTCGACCGTTGTCCACCGCTTCCGCACTACAAGTGGGGCACACCGCCAATTTGTTTTGCAAATCACGTGATATGGAGGACGGTAAATGAAAAGGGTCCATACAGGCCATTTCTATGCACTTAAAAGAAAATCCTTTTTGTTTGAACATACAGCTTAGGCATTTCAATTTTTTTAAAATCCATTTAGTAGTTTTGTTAACTCTTTCAGATCTTTTACTTTTTTGAGCTGCCCTTGCTTTTGGTGAATATTTTAAGTGTTATGAAAGTAGAATAGTTTGTAGGATGTGCTAGTCTTAGTAGTTAAAAACATCAATGTGAACTTCATTGCCTGTACAAATTTTATACTATCTCATTGCTTTGATGAAATAAGCAGCTGTACCTGGACATATATTTTTATGGTAATTGATTGCATATTGATATTGCTAGAGAAATGACTGTTTTCCATCCAGCAAAGTTTTCAGATTCAATTTACTTAGACATTTGTCAAATACACGCGCCAACTTCGTGAGATATGGTTTTGACCAGAACAGCAGCTGCCACTTAATTGTAAATGTTAACAGTATATAAATTGCAGAAAATTCTTTTGTGGTGTTGCATTCCTGTTCAAACTATTTTCTTCCTGACTATTCCTTGGCAGTGATGTTTGGATTTCATTGAGTTTGCAGTAATAAACCTGAAGTTTGTAAGAGTTGCTGGTTTACTGTTTTTTGCTCCGGAAATCTGATTTCATTTCCTGGGGTAACTTTTTTGGGTGTGGTCAGGAACTTGTAACACTATCCAGTTTGAACTTTAAGGGTGGTTCAAAGGTGTTATTCTTTCACTCAATATGAATACAAGACATAACATATTGTGTATCAGAATAAAGGCAAATGAATGAACCAGTATAGGATTCAATATTTTGAAAAGTTGGATGCGATGTTAGTGTTGGAAAATTAGTGTTCACCCAAGCCAAATATTCGGCTTTCCATAGTGAAGTGAAAACCAACAAGCCGATTATTCAACCTAATGTAGCAAATGAGTTAATTGTTCAGTATGAATCTGAAAGTGTTGTTTCATTCTTTAATGACCATGATGTTTTAATGATAGTCTTCTTGTATTTTCATAGACATGAAAGTTTCTGCAGTGATGCATGATTGATGATATCCCATGCGCAATTTGCTATTACAGAAGCACTGAAGTGTAGCATTTCCCACATTTCACATTGATACTCATCAAGCATTCTTTGTTCTCATTTCCGATTGGTCATTTATGAATGTTAAATGTTTGGATGGTTTCCATTATGGCCTAATTCATTACTGGCATTTTGAATGGCTGTTGATTTACCCTAAAAAGATTAGGATTGTATGGAATTCATTCATATGTTGCACTTAGAATGTGATATGAAAGGAACAGTGGTATGCTTGATATCTTTGCTTTGTGTGCTCATCTCTTATATATAGTCGTCTGAGGTCATGATCATCCAGTTTTATCCCTCAGCCCATGAGTGCTTTTTCTGCATCACAGTTTTTTTTTTTAAGAATAAACCTCAAAAAAAAAAAAGCTATGTGTTTTATTCATTTATTTCAGTCTTTTTGAAGAAAATGTGTGTGATGCACATTAGATGGGGAAAAAAAAAAGTACGTCACTGAGTCTATCACATCCATCTGTGCACTGCTAAAATACATCAACAACAACAAAAATTGTATGTTGCAAAGACCTGCTTGAAAAACAATAAAGAAATGTTACAATACACAAAAGAATTAGAAAGGAAAAAAAACAACAAAACATTGTTCACCAACATCCATCATTTCAGACCTCCATAGTTAATGTAACACATGGCAAGTTTTTGTAATATTTTGTGGGAGACCACTGAATGAGCTATGGTTCTGAATGATGTCAAAAAATTTCCAAACTTTCATGTCCTTTTACCAATTTGCTGATGATCTTGGGATAAGAGACTAGACTTAGCCTCACACCCTTTCTCATTGTCAGGCTTGGCAAATGTTCAATTTCATAACACACAGACGTCATATGAGTATAAAGTTAATAAAACAAGCAATAAGTGATTTTATGAATATTTAATGTTGGTCCAAATCATTAATCATTTGAAAAGGGTCTTTTGAGTGTACATGACACATGTAACCATTTCCATGGATATCAACATCAGCCTTTAGACAATGCATTTCATACTCTGAAGTAAAAAAACATCACAAATATCTAAACAATATGTGACTTTATTATCATCATAATAATTTTAGATGTCCTGTGATATCATCGATGATATGAGCTGGCCCTGCAGAATAAATAAAATTTGTCAAAAAGTGGTATAAATTAATTATTTCACAGGGCAGGCATGTAAGAACATGGTGATACACATGTATAACCATTGTTCATTTTTTTAAATGCACTCCTTGTCCTCACCAGGTTCATTAATGATCTTCCATCGGACAGGCTTTTGTATATTGTAATAACTACATGTATACTGTATTATGAAACTGCAAGCTGCAGATGTGTCTCAGTATAAATCTATAAAATTTCATAACCATGCTTTTCAAGCTTATGAAAGCCAACCTTTAATATAGAAAAGGGTTTGTTTACTTACATCACCCTTTACGGAGCACAAGGCAGACAGGTAAAATCAATAATATGCACATAACTTAGACTGAAGAATTTTCTATTCACTGAATAGCTTGCCACTTAGTGCCAGTGCACATTTATTGATAAAACATTGTCAAATGCACAAAATAGTTTACCAGATAGACACAATCAGTAAAAATGCAAAAAGCAAGTATATGTACCTGCAGTTTTAAACGATGTCTTAGATAGGGTTAACAAAAATGTAAACATTTGTTACATAGCTTTAAGTTACTGGTAACCATTGCTGCTGTAGTTTTAACTGCAACAGGTATTAGCCAATAAGGCTTCAAAGCATTGGTGAACACTGTATGATGAATAGACTTGTGGCAATCATGACTACTCCGATATAAAGTAACCCTGACATGCATTTCTCTGGAGTGCAATATTCTGATCGAGCATTATCATCCCACTTTATGGCAAATCTGTTAAGTCAGAATATCTTTGTACTATTTATCACTTAAAATCGATGATGTATGCTATTAATGGGTTAAGTTCATTTGTTCTCACCTGGTCCCACAGCCAGGACTGTTTTGGAGCCTGGAGCAATTTGTGTTCTGCCTGCATCACTGATTAGACATGTGGCAACTTTCTGTTTCTGGGCAGCTTGAATCAAACCAAAGCTGGAGAATGAACAGAGGATGATAGTATTGTATACCATGTATTTTATATGCACAAGAACAGAGGCACAACATAAAGCATAGAGAGATAAGTTGAAATCCTGCTCTCATTAGCAGGCATATCTTGTCAGTGATTTCTTCTGCTGATTAATCACAGAAGTCAACACTTCAAACAGAATTCAGCCTTTCATGCAGTATTTGTGCATTGACCCTCCCCCTCACGGCGGAGAGATGTGGGCAGTGCCTATAGACAAACACAAAATTTTGGGAAAAATCCAAAAGACTGAAAATAGGTCAACTACCAAAAACAGTGGTAAGCAGCAGAGGTGAGGCAAAGTCGGCAAACAACAGATCATGAGTAAATTTGAGACGGATTGTATCAAATGACTAGTAATGCAAAAAGAGCATTGTTCACTTTGCTTTGCCTCATTTAGGGGCAAGGTTAAGGTCATGAGCCTTGGGAATTTTTGGTAAACCTGGTGTTTTATTGTGTTGATGTGAAGCAAAATTCAAGGGCGGAAAGCCACCAACTGGCGCCTACACCAGCCTTTGTCTGTTTCACCCCTTAAACTAGGACCTCCATCTGAGGACAAATCTGGATAGAATGAATTGGTGCGTATTATGAAGATTGTGCCAAAACTTATCAAAACTTAATTACAAGTACCACATATGACTGCGCGAAATGAGAATCTTTGATGGTCTATGTCAGTGGTTCTCAACAGGGGCAATTTTGTATTCTTGGGTGGGCTGGGTGAAAACAAGGAAAGGGATGATGAGGCCGAAAAATGATGAAAAGGGCCATAAGTGGGCACAAATGTGTATTGGGGTGGGGACTATGGCCTGAAACGTACTGAGGACCACTGATCTATAATATTTCCACCTAGACTCAACCCCAAAAAAATAAATGATTTTAATCACATGTAATCAACTTTACTCATCCCATAACCATTCAGTAATCCAGGATGCAATTTAAATTTCATAATTTTAATACACAATATTTCATCTCTCTTTGAATACTGGACATACAATTTGGTTCACATATTTACATGACATAGAATGAATGCTAAAGACTGGCAATTGTATTATATAGTCAAAAGCAGCATAAGAGTCATGGCTGATACTTACAAAGAAGTTTCATCATTAACTTTCAGTACAACTTTGGGCTGACCCTGTCTCTGCCAGTGACGCAATGCAGACATGTCCTCATACGCCAATTTTTCCACTGCGCCAACCGCTGCATGAGCACACTGTGGAATAGAAAGTTTCATCTCTTTAACCCTCACAGGAACACTTAGAGCAATGATATATATGTATAAGGCATGGCTCTTTCATGAAAGTAGTGGAAGTATGAAGTCATCATTTGTTGATTTTTTTTTTGTTTTGTTTATTGTGCATTTTAATTTCTATAGATGTTCATTTCAATGGCAGTAGTTAAATTCCCTTGACTGATGTTGTTCTATCACAGCTGTTTGGTCTACGGAACTTGGAGGCGTCTCCACCAAAGATAAAAAAAATATGAATAGAAGTTAAAAATATGAAGAGAAAGAAGGAGAAATTTTTTAAAAACTGAATTGTTAGGGGGTGGGGGGGGGGGGGGGGCCATGAGATATGAATGTTAGGGGGAAACAAGTTACAAAAAGGTTAACAATCACTGATATTAGGTATCTATTTTATTATTATTAAAAAAATAATACTGCCAATTCCCCTAATGCATTGCATAAAACTGCCTGCAGTTGAGGAGTGCATGTACAAACAACACAATGAATTCCACTGGTCATGTGCTGACTGACCACCACACTCTGGCCATTAACCCCCATCGATGGTGATCAGGTCTTAAATGGCCTGATCACCAGTGACGCTTAGTGAGTGACTGGATATTATATGATGACCTAATGATGACGAGTGACCCTTAGTAGTCACTGTACAGGCCTTTAAGGGCCTAATCACCACAAATTAGTAGTGGTCACTTAGCAACTGACCAGTGGAATGCATCTGATGTTTTTAAGAAATCTGTAGTAAAATGAATTTTTGGAAATGTCATGAAAGTTTCAAGTCTCAGAACCAAAGTTCAGCAAAATTTCAGTGGTTTGAAATTACTATCAGACCATACAAGAGCCGATCACTGCTGCACAGGTCAAACAAAAAGATAATGTTTGTAATACTGTCCTGTTGTTGAGAAGGAAAGAACAATGACCAAATAAATTCATGAGCTTTCTGTACATTATTTCAGTTTCACATAGCTGAATTAAAAACTCGCAATGCTTTGAATAATGCCATGATACATTTGAAAAAAAGCTTAAAAAATAAATGAGTTTCTGTATATTCTAAACCAATATGATCTAAACCAAGCATAGGCAACTTTTCATATACTGTAGTAAGGACCAGACCTGAAAATGTGACGGTGAGTGCTGGATACTCTCATCTTATATTAAAGTCTTTTTGTAAATGACAAAGTTTCTGTATATGATCTAAACCAAGCATAGGCAACTTTTCATATACTGTAGTAAGGACCAGACTTGAAAATGTGACGGTGAGTGCTGGATACTCTCATCTTATATTAAAGTCTTTTTGTAAATGACAAAATATTTTTTATTTGAATGTTGATTTTTAGAGAAAAAATGCTTGTTTTATAAATTTGATTTATGCTGGAGGTGAGAGGTGCATGTGCAAGTGTAACATTTTTTTTTTTTTATAGCCTAGAAACCAGTGTGTAAAGTAATTTTCAATTAACCCCAGAAGCTGGCAAAAATTGCTTGGTAGACTGGATCTGGCCCGTGGTCCACAGATTGCCCATGTCTGATCTAAGGATGTTGTTACAAGTACATATATCCCCCAAGTTTTTAGCGCTAGGCGTACGTACGTATTTTAAATGTGACTCCAGTGCTAGAGACCTTCTCCCGAAATGTTTTTTGACAACAGCCTTAATTAATTATGCTTAATTATTCTTTCAGATTTTCTTTTTGTTAACCTCCTGTTTTTTTGTTGTTGAAAGGATAGGGGCAGGGTTAGTTGGGGATTTGATAAGATTTAGGGCTGAGGATAAGGACAGAGTTATTGATAGTATGTATACATTCGCTTGTCATCATCTTTGGTGTGTCTTGGGCATTGTCGCATGGCGGAGCCCATCCCTCTCCATGCCAGCCGATAGCCTCCTCCTTGGTCTCGAACACGTAGACGGCATCTTCTCCGTCCTGGCCGGTGGCCCTCAATCAAAAATGAAATTGGGCCATACGACACTGGTCAGAAAACACAAATTGAGTTGGTATGGACACATCATCCGTTCATCAGGCCTTGCAAAGACCATCTTGCAGGGCACAGTCTAGGGAGGAAGAAGAAGAGGCAGACAAAAGAAGAGATGAGAAGACATCAGAGAATGGACGGGCATGAAACTCAGAGACGCTCAGAAAAGTTGAAAACCGAGAGGAATGGAGAGGGATTGTTGCAAGGTCATCAGAGGTGCCCCGACGGACGTCTAGTCTAAGGGATTTGTGATCGTGATTGTGATACATTCGTGCCCCTAGCATAAAATGCTTGAGGTACCTACGTACTTATAACAACAGCCCTGATCTAAAGCATGTACATGTTGAATCCACAACAGGTCTGTAACCAATTTTTAATCAGACTCTTTTAACTTTAATACTAAACAATGCATGGATATCTCCGTTCAAATGATTATTCACCTGTGCTGCAACTTTTCCTTTGCCCATTTTCAAGTCCGTACGAACGACTAAGACCATCTTGTGTTCTCCTGATAAATTTGGTCCATCTCCTTGGCCCATCTAGTAAAAAAATATAAGAAGACAATTATGAATTGGCTACTGATACTTTTTTCTACCTAATGCAAAGACAGCCATTGAAATTGCCTGAAAAAAGTGAAAAGAAAATCAGGGAAAGAACAGTAACAAAAGCTTCTCAGGAGAAGCAACTATCATCTTCTTCCTCAGTCTCAACATACACTGTCATCCTAATACATGCATCTCGACATCAGTGGGATCATCGGACTGTGCCTGGTAAAGAGAAAGTCAAAATAATAGACCAGTGATGGAAGAGAGAAAAAATTAGCAAGGGAGATCAGAGATCACCATTACTGGAAAAGTGTTGAATAGAATGTAATCATTTCCATTGTTTCTTCTAATGGACAGCATGACGTCAAATGTTCCTCCGGTTTCACATATTGTGTGAAGCAGATGCATGGAAAACTGTTTGGCATCAACAAGATACTGTAACTCTACATCAAATGCTCAGTGTTTTAATTTTTCTTTTCAACCACGATGTAGCTGTTTCTTCAGAAACATGCACATCAATTAATTTAGAAATATAGGTCAAGGTCTAGTACTAACAGCAAATGAATGCTTGGTGAAATAGAAATTAAAGAATGTATACATATATGTCTGCACTTCTGCAGTGCACTTAAATGCATCACGCTCCACATTAGCATAATTTAAGCCACTGGTCGCCCTCTTGACTTTGTCCCTTCACTCTCCCCACCGACACTGTAAAAAGAAATGTAGAGGTCCAATGTGCAGCGAGTGGCCTAGGTGTTTTCACGGCAAAACACCAAATTTTTTGTGCACTTAGTTTTATTGTTACCCCCTGGTTGGGGGGATATGTCGATATAAGAGGACAGAATGGAACAACATGTTGAATTATGGGGAATTATTCACAGCATTAAAGAAGGAACAAGTTGGGACTTAAAAATTGTATTGAGTTACACAGAAAGTTGCAAAAAGCAATTTTGAGATCATGGATTCCCATGTATTCCACCTCATCTGATCTCCCGATTCCCCTTGTTACTGCAACAGCAAAATACATGTAATGATAAATATTATGCGAAAATAATAAAGGTGTTTTACTTACTGTGTAGTCTGACATTGACAGTGTGACATGAATGAAAATATAGAATTAAAAAAATTGTTTTAAATGGAGGTACATGTATTTGTCAACAAAAAATATGCCAGAACTGATAGATTCCATTCTCATTTGTTTCACAACAAGATAATTATGACTATGTGCTGACTGATTTACCAAGGATACATGGCCAGATTCAATGACATCTTTCTCCCTCCACCTCTCACTTTTTTTTTATAAAATGCTTTTCAAGACAAGACTCAATATCAATGTTTTAAACATTGTTTATCAAAACAATTCTACTAAGACTTTCTAGTTCACATACACCCTCAAGACACATTCATGTTTTTAAATTGTTCATAAAATTGCTCTATGTAGTAGGAATAAAGTATAAAAAGCTTTTTTAAGCAGGATTCAAATTCAAGTATCACCCCCCCCCCCTCAATTTTTTCTTCTTAACTAATTGTGCCACCAGCACTGCAGATATTCTTATTAACTCAGGTTCCAGCAGTGTTCCTCTTCACAATTGTGACAACATTCCTTGTGTGCACAGTCCTATGTACATAATTACCATGAAGAATGGGAAACAAAATTTGGGTGCAAGAGCTCTTCTACCTGTTTGGCTGCTCCACCTGAACCGTTTGGCCGTCTCAGTCGGAACAACAGTGTTGCTGCAGTGAATCCAGCTCCAAACAGCAACACTGACGCCAGTTTTGGATACTGACTTAACAATGTGGAGAGATTTGATTCCATTTAACTTGTTTAGATCTAGATCTAGATCTAGCTATTCTAGATCTACTGGTTTTCTTTTTCAATCACGACAGTTCGAACAAGTTGAAGTTGACGTTTGACTTGAGATTCTGTGTGAGAGCTCCTCCAAAAATGCAGCTGTGCTTTGTCAAAACAGGATGTCGGCAGAGTTACACATCATCAGTTGTGGCATTACAATAAATTTTAGCCGAACTTAATTTAGATAAAAAAAACATCACAACACTGATCTGATAGTACATGTGATGACAACCGTCTACTTTCGATTTCATAAGATCGCAGACAGCTTCCGGTGTAGACGGAACTCTTCTGATTTGTACTACACATAAGTGCTAATCAGGGGAGACGATTCCCAGAAAAAATAGTGCCATGGCCAACCACAAAGAATTGTACAAATTCAAAGGAAAGGACGTCGCAGATATTAAACTTACGACCATATCAACACTCAGACGTAATTATAACTGCGCATAGACAAGTCTTCGGTTTGGTCATTTGAGGGATAAAGAAAGAGGGAATGAAGAGGTCATATATGGGCAAAAGAAAAAGAAGACTTCGGGTGTTGAAATTCGGACACGATTCTTTGAGAAACTTAGCAAACTGGTTTTATCTAGATTTCTAGATCTACTGTGAACTAGATTCTAGATCTAGATCTACTTAGATATAGAGATATATCCTTTTCTTAAGAAACGGAGCAGAGGCAACTTCACAATGGTCTTATAGTTTATAGATGTTGCAGGGATATTGGTAATAAATTTGCCTGCAGGCTTAAAGTACAAATCCTGTCTTGTTAAGTTGTTTGGAGGATTGGTACTTTTTGGCGCTTCTGGCACCGCTTTTTCCCCACTGGCTATCAACCTTTTCCTAGCAATTGCCCCCTTAGGCCCCAAATTTCCTCTTATCGCCCTCCCCCCTCCCCCAACCTCACTAGTCACTCCAGCCTAACAATGAAAGATGGAACCAAACGGGAAAGGTGCTAATTTTAACCCTCAGGCTGCGAGAGGCTTCAAAATACAGCATTGACTTTCCAGAATTCACTCTTTACGGGTCTATCAGTATCAATACAGCAAGGTCAAGCTGACCGCACCGTGCGAAAACCATATTTTCACAAATGAGGTCACTGTCTTCTTTGAGGCATAACTACCGTCTTATTGGTCACTGCAGATCTATCTCTTGAAAATCAAAGGCATTGTGACATGGACATATTTTAACCCTCGTCCCACGATGAGTGAACTCGTCCATGTAACGCCCCGTGCGGGGATAGCCAGCGGCTAGTCAGCCGATCATTCACGTGTTACCGATAACTTCGGCGGTCGGGTCAATGAGGCTTCTTGTGAACACGCGTATCGTGTATACTTTAGGACGCAATAACAACAATAGTGGTGGATAAATCGTAAGAGACCCCTATGATATTTGGATAAAGTACTTGTGATGATATGCAGTAAGTGTTTTAATGGAAGGCCCAAAATCAAGAATTTTCTGCATTTACATGCCGTTTAACACACGTTTTATCATTTTCCCAAGACACCTGCGCTTTTTCTGTCCCTAAGTCAGGCCATTCAGGTGAACAAATTATATTTTAAGCCAGGCGCTTAATTTACTAACCACATGTATCATGGCATTGCCTTCTCCCTCCTGTACTATGTAAAGCTTTCACGTACTATGATGTTAGTTTTAGCAAGAGATTTGATTTCCAGGTCATAGAGCACATACATATACTGAAAAGCGGTTTAATCAAAGCAACACAATATCTGTCTAATTACCACATCAAATAAAGACAATGACCATAAACAAAGTCGGATATTTTCTCCCAGTTTTCCCTGGTGAAAAACCTACTAACAGACGCCCTTATGCAGCATGCCCTCGTATTACATCGGAATTCATAAATTACAGAATAGAACGGCGTCTCAAATAAACACGCGGCCCCTTTTTTCTCATTTCACATGTAGACGACAACCAGCATCAAAGTAAAAGTTACCCCAAGATTTTCCCCAGTTCGAACTTCAGACCGTCAGTACTATTACATGAGTATGACGAATAGTTACGAATCGTTGCATCGTAATTTAAACGTAATCAGACGATACCATTTTGTTAGATATAGTAGGGGTGACAGGATAGATAAACACACGAAAATAGTGTGGAAAAAAAACGAGTCGCGGCAACCAAATAAACAAAATACGAGGGGCAGCGCTACCATACAATATATTGGCCTCCCGCTGGACCCGGTTTGCAGTGCGCAGGCCACAATATTGGCCTCGCGTGTTGCGCGGGGAGGCCAATATAGTGGAAGAGGGTTAAAACCAGTGAACCACTGGTCAAAATCACAAAGACTAAGCTTTCAGAGGCTCTCCCCACACTGCCAAAAGATGTAACATCGTCATGCGAACTGTTGCTCAACAAATTTATTTGCAATATATCTCATTTTCTCACAACCTGATCATCATATAGAGTTGTCTGCATCAAAGAACCAATCAGAAACAAGCTCTGAAATGACCTTTGCCCCAAATGCCCACATTGGTTCATTAGTATATGTGTCAATCTGGATGGAACCATTTGTTTGGGGGGGGGGGGGGGTGTGCTAGTTATCATGCTTCGTTATCACGAAAATTACAGCTGTCAGTTTAGTGTCAATGGTCAGATCATTGATCATTGGACTTACAGACAAAGGTTTTGCTGGTTAATTCATATCAAGTATGATAAGGCATAGCAGCGAATGTTTTCATACCGATCAAATACAAACCAAACCACGTGGACAGAGGTAGTGTGGTCATCGCACATCGGCAAGGGTCAGTGTGACCCGGATGAGATTCCCTGTAAGGCCTCTGACTGGACTGTGGGCTTTATGTGTAGCGCATCTAAAGTAAATCTTTCACCTGCTTTTATTTAGACTTACTACTCTACGAGTAATTTACTGAATGGTCAAGGACCTTGAAGAGCATGTACCTGACAGTTTTATTTTTTTTTTAACAGTGATCATAAATAATATAGTTTTATACTTGGAAGAACCGAAATTATTATAGTCAAGACATTGTCACTTGCAGCCTAAGTTAGGTAATAATATTAATTTGCTCTCTCACATATTAGCCCCCTTTTGTCATTTTTGCCCCTCTTCACCCCTTTTGACTTTTTTCACCCCCTGAGACTCAAAATCGTCCCTGGGGACGATAGCGCCCCGTTTGAGAACTACTTGGCCAAACCTTCACTCTTCTTAAACTGATTTTTCTCTCTTCTCATACAGTAGAAGTATTTGAGATAGGGCTGTTTTTATTTATGGTGTGCTGTTATGGTTAGTGTTCTTGCATGGTTGCGGGATTTGGCGGTTTGTTGGGTGATTTCCTGTATTTTAAGTATGGTGTGTCTGTCTGCATACCTACATACTTACACACACAGGCCTACTTATTACAGCTTGTAATAGGCCCGTGCACATTTGAATACTGTGAAGTTGACAGTGATCAAGAAACAGTTATTTTGCAATAGGAACTTGACGGAACTTGTCTGTGACTGCGACTTAATGCATAGCCTTCTAATTATGTACATGTTTTTGAAGTGCAAGAAATCCACACGTCCGAGAGGATCAAGAATTGTGGCAGGCCTTTGAAATGCAGCACCTAAAATTGTATTTGGCAAGCATGCAGTTTGCGCACACACACACACATGCACACAATAAGGCGCAGTCATACATATAGGGTTTAATAGTTAAAATGTTTATTAGATCCATATGCAGTAATAATAATGTAGACTTTGTCAGAGACTCTGGTGCTTGGGAGAGGAGAAAAACAGGCTCGTTGTCTTCTAAGGCAAAATAGGATCTCACTGTAGCATCCCCTCTCCTTTTCTATACAAACATCATTGCTACACCCAGATATTTACCAGCCACATTTAAATTGAAGACAGAAATAAATTTATTATATTAATCCAGCACTAGTTTTCTCACGCAAACATTCTCTTAATCTGTTTTTATGCAAATGCAGAGATTACTAATCATGGTGGAAAAACTTTTATCCTTGCAGTTGATCAAAGTCGTCTACGAGACAAATTGGTTCTAAGCAAACGCCTCAAAGTTGAAAGTTTAGAGGATGCAGAAACAAAATTGTCCAGAGAGGAAGAAATTGAGAAGGTATGTTTATATCAATATTTATTCGTTTGATTTAATAACATTTATTATAAATACTCGATCACATTAATCCATTTTTTGGCCTTGCATGATTGTAAAATAAGAATTAGCTTTCACCGTGTGAAATTTGTCTGGTTTTGCAACAACCTACATGTATTTCCTTTGAATCATCACAAATCAACTGTATTAATAAGATTTAATGCACTTGCTGGAGAACAATTTCCTACATCCAATGAAACTTGCAAAGTTCATTTATTGTGTATGTTTGCACGTTTAATGCTTCATTGTCAACCTAACAGCAAAGTGCCAATTAAAGTACATCATGACGTAAAAATTTTGTTCACTTTACTTTTAACAGTACAAGTACATGTAATACTTTTTTGTGTTTGTCTTTGTTTCATGATGAAGGAGGTTGAAATGTGTGCAGATTTAGTCATTTGTTTCCTCAGCAGCTGTAGAAAATTATATATGTAGCACATTGATTCAGATTAAGTACATGTATATTTTAACAGTCGTTAAATACTTAAGGTATATTAGATGAAAAGTTTGGTGCACACCTTATGTATTTCAGTTATGAAATATAGTACATGTAATACTTCATTCTCAAGTCAAGACATTTCCATATTTTAATTATCATTTTCAGGTTGAAAATGCCACCAGACTTTTGAAACAGGGCAAGAAAGTAGAAGCTCTGACCACCTTGCACAGATGCTTTGCAAAAGATCACACATTTGCTGAAACATTTGTTAGGTAATCACCCACATCAGAAAATATTGTCAGTTCCTCTTTATTAATGATATTAATAATTATGTTGATGTTTCACAGCTCTATGGAAGTTCAGCAAAAATAACTACACCAATACCAAGATATTTTATAACAAGAAATTTTTTTTCACGCTTTTACTATTGCTTATGAAGGAATACTTTTGGCATAATGAAGATAAATTTTTAACAATTATTTTACATTTTCTACCAAAGAAATCATGGTTTTCATTGCAAGGACTATGTATTGAGACTAAACCGATGTTGGTCATGATATCCATCATGGTCACTTTCCACAGATGTGAAGGCCTACAACCCCTACAAAGCTGTCTCGTATCCTCTGACTCAGAAGTTCTACATGCAGCTGCCTGGTGTGTAATTAACTTGTCTGCTGGGCAGACTTCTGTTGTCCAGAAAATGATGCGCTTTTCTCCAATGCTGATTCAGTTTTTGCAGGGTTCAGATGCAGTCATGCAGGTATGAGAGAATGCAAGATATATGAAGTTCTTATCATACTTCAAAAACATACATGCTGTTTATAGAATTTGCAGCGAGCCAGCAGCAAAGAGGGAAATTTCTTAATAAAAGAAATCAGTCAAGATTGTCATTACAGATGCGTTAAGCTTAGTGCCCATTTGTAAACTAATCTCCAGATTTTTGTGTGCTATTGAGGTTAAATCTTAAAGCAAAAAATGTTAAAGTAGACATTACACCCAAGTTAACTGAAGTATTTTTTTTTAACATTCTTGGAAAAGAAATACTGATAAATTGTTCTCACAGGAGGAAACAAAGCCCCCAAATATTAGTGGTATCATTTTGTAATTTGTTGTTCACCAGTTTTTCTTGTCCACAAAGTTACATGAAATTCATAAAATGTAAAAAAAAAAAAGTTTATCTGTTTTTAAAAATTTTAAAAATTATTGAAAACACAATGAATCACTGGCCTCTTCGAAGTGCTGAAAATAAAAATAACTACATGTATTATTTACAGATGATAAAATGACAAGGACATAATTAAGGCTGCGATCTTCATAATTAGAAGTTGGGATCTACTGACACTCATTTGGTTTCTTTATATGGCATTTATTCACCATATCTCTTATCTTGCTGACTGGCCAGGAACTCTGTGCATGGGCAATTGGAAATCTGGCGGGGGATTCACATACCAGCAGAGAAGTTCTTTTACATCAGGGCTGTATTCCAAATTTATTGCGTCTGATCTCTTCTGTGAGTAAATCTGAGGAAATTCGTTGTTTTTGAGATAAGGCTTAAACTAGATATTTCATTTAACAATTTACCTATGTAAGATTTTGTTGGAAAACTATAGAATCTTAGTCCATATCTATGTTAAATTTTGTCAGTATGATTCAGGATTAGCATATTTTGTGGGTAAAGTTTTTCAGAATGTTTGTTGTTATTAAGAGATGATTGATAGGAAACCAATGCAGTTAAGTGAAAAAAAGACAACAAACAGAAAGGACAAAAAATGTCCCTATAAACATTCTCTTTTGACCCATAGATTATAACGCTGTCTGGAGTTTGTATTACACCTGACCCCTGTGTAATTTTTTGTCTGTTTACCTTTTGTCTCTTCCCCTGAGGTAGCTATGAAAGTTTGAATGCTCACCATAATAATAAAATAGTGTCATTTTATTCTCTTAAAGATCTTGATATAAACTCAAAGGGAAGAAGCCAGTTTAAAGCGTTAGTAAACATTGGGCAACTGTGCCTAGCTGTCTTAGAGATCTGTTTAAAACATGGCCAAGCTGAAACTTCTCAATTGCCTCTGCTGGATAAAGATTTTATGTACTATGATTAAATCTCCCTTATATCTGTAGAAACACCAGTGGATGTCACAGGGAAGATCCCAAAGTGTTTTGCTGGCTCTGATCAACCTAGCAAGAGATGAAAGTTACAATTTAATAAGGTTAGTAGCTTTTATTTCCAGCATCTAACACTTAACAGAAAACCAAAGCCGTTATATATTCATTGTCAACCTAATAGCAAAGTGCCAATGAAAGTACATCATGACGTAACAATTTTGTTCACTTTACTTTAACCTTCGTCCTGCAAGGGGCGGCAATTGTCGGTATTTACTCGCAAGCGCTCACGCCGCACGGGCGGCAAAAGTCGGGAAGGTCAAGCTGACCGCGCCACGCGCAAGCCGTATTTTCACGTAACCACCATCTTATTGTTCACCGTATCTCTTCTAAATCAAACGCATTGTGACATGGACACGTTAACCAGTGAACCACTGGCCGGAATCACAAAGACTAAGCTTTCAAAGGCTCTCTCCACACTTTTAAAAGATGTTACATCGACATGCGAACTGTTGCTCAACAAACTTGCAATATTATCTCATTTTCTCACAAGCTGACCACCATCTGGAGTTGTCTGTATCTAAGAACCAATCAGAAACAAGCTCTGAAATAATCTTTGCCCCAAATGCCCACATTGGTTTATTAGTACTAGTAACCGCCCCATTCTTCGAATGGTAAAAAAACAAAGTTCACCAATCAAGACCGAAAGGAATCAGCACAAAGACATTGATGTCGAGACACTTTGGGTCATCCACATAAAATCAGCGATTAACAGATAGATAGGATAATATTATTAGTATATTGTGTGAGGTAGTGCGCACCGAGAATTTTTCAGGAAGTGATGATGTCATGGACTCATGACTGTGTTCATAAAAAATGAAGGATCGGAGGTAGTCAGTTAGCGGCATAAAGCAAACTAAAAAAAATACTTCCACACCTTTTCAAGACTCCAAATCTAAAAGAGAACCTTTTGCGGGTCGAAGGGCAGGCACATGTAAAATTTCAAGCAAATCCGAGCTGTGTGAGCGGCAGTAGCTCTAGTTCGATCCTCGAGGCGTGAGAGGCCTAGATCTAGCCTTTCGACAAAGTTTTCTTGGCATGACTGACACTCCGAGATCTAGTCTATAATAAAAATATTTCCTTCCGAGCTTGAAGCACACTCTAAATATTTCTACAGTTTTCTTGGTATGAATGGATGGCACTCATCTCATCTGTATAACAATATACTCGGTATCAAAGTTTTCTTGGCGTGGCTGGATCGTGAACTCCAGTTTACATTTCCGGTAAGAGGCGGAAATGACGAAATTGACGGAAGTACATTATCACATCGTATTCGCAATCATGAATTGATAACTGATAATTATAACTGAATTTCTGGGAAAAGTAAAGAGTTTCGGGAAAAAATGAGCTCGACACGTACAGGCTTAATAAATTTTACATACATGTGCCAAGTTTCATTTCTCTACGTTGCGTAGTAAAAAAGCCTTTGCGGGAACAAAGTTGGGCCCAAGCTCCATTATTATATGATGTGTCAATCAGGATGAAACCATTTGTGTAGGGCTTGGGAGGGCGTGGCTAGTTATCATGCTTTGTTCTCACGAAAACTACAGCTGTCAGTTTGGAATCATAAGTCAGATCATTGGTTAGAGACTGACAGACTAAGAATTTGCTGGTTAATTCATTATCAAGCGTGATAAGGCATAGCAGCGAATGTTTTCATACCGATCAATAAAAACTGAACAACGTGGACAGCGTTTGTGGTCATCGCATAGCGACACGGGTCAGTGAGCCCAGATAAGATTCTCCGTGAGTAAGGTCACTGACCGTGCAGCGGGCTTTACGGGTAGCGCGCGGGGTATGGATTAACAGTACAAGTAATACTTTTTTGTGTGTGTCTTTGTTTCATGATGAGGGAGGTTGAAATGTGGGCAGATTTTGTCATTTATTTCCTCAGCATGTTTCCCCCAGGCATGTTCCATGTGTAAAGTGGACACACGTTATTGGTATGGACTCCAAAACAGGATTTTGGTTCACTGATGATTGTGTGATTTAGAATTTTTTCTTGCATTGTTTTGTTTCCCAATAATTTCAGGTGCATGCACAACAATTCTGTCTCTAGTCACCTTATAGCCATGTTGAAGGAGATACCAGCCTCCAGTGAAATGTGCTGTGAATTAGGCTGGCTAACCACATGTATATATAGCAGGTAAGCATTTTGTTCTTCAAATTTTAAATCAGTTGAACAACTGACCACACTAGTCATTGAAGGAATTCGAATCTGATTAGTTTTCCCATTTGTATTAATTTAAATGGAGATTCAGTTACGGTGTGTTTTAATATAATAACTCAAGTGTCCATGTATGTGGTTCAGACAATCTTTATGATACATCTGATATAAAGCATTTATGTGTCTGACTTTTTGGCCAATGAAATCTGTGAAGAAGAAGATGTGGAGGGGAAAAAGACATATGTCATGGCTGGCAAATGAAGTTTAGGGTCTTGAAAACAACAACATTATCTGTCAAACGCAATAAAATTATTTACTTGATTTGCATTCATTTCTTCTCAGTTACCACTTGTCAACCTAGGAATGATTGCCAAGAACACTAGTCTTTGAAAAGAAGAGTAACATTTTCTGTTCGGACTGTGTTTATTTCAGACAGGAAACATTCATGGAGTACAAATATCAATATGATACCATATTGTACCTTGTTGTAGACAAACTGGACAGAATTACAAAGTTGGAAGATCACATACAAAGGGAAAAGGTCTGTTTAATGTACAGTGCAATCCTAATATCTTGACATGAATGGGACCATCTAACTTGCGTCGAGTAAAGAGAAAGACGAAATAGATAAGTGCTGGAAGAGAAAAAAAAGGTGGGGGAGATCAAACATCACCATTATGGGACGTGTCCAATAGATAACGCCTAGTATCAACGGCGTACAAATGTTTTGTGAAAGAAAAAAAAGTTCCTCAGTCTGTAGTACTCTGTACTTTTTATTGCCATGCACTTATGCATGGCACTCCTCACACGTTACTGAAGCCAAAGGTCATCCACACACCCCCTCACCCACGCCTTTCCGCCAGTACTGCAAAAAGAAATAGAGGTCTTATATGCGGGGAGTTGCGTGGGCATTTTCGGTAGCACAGTAGTAGATCTAGTGCATTTGTTGTTGTGCTCTGGTCGGGGAGAAATGTGTCGATATAAGAGGAAAGAATGGAATAACACATTAAGTTACGGGGAAATATTTAGTAGCTTTAAAGAAGGAACAGGTTGGGACTTAAAAATTGTGTCGTGTTACCCAGAATGTCGACAAAAGCCATGTCGAGATAAGTGGATTGGACTGTTTTTTGTTTAATTTAACAAAAAAAAAGTTAAAAATTATAATTAGTAATTACTATATTTTATGAGAGTGCAAGCAGATATTGATGATAAGGTTCATCCATACTACTGTAATAAAGTAAAACCTAGACATTGAGGAAATGAAAACAGTTCGTCCTGGACGGAACTATTCCTCTGAAATTTGTACCTGAAATAGGGCAAGTCAAGACTCCAATGGCTAGATTTCGTTAACAATGTCTGAAAATTATGACATATTTTACACAGCTTTGTATGATTATGATCACGGTGTCCTCTTTTCAGTGTTTTGATAATCTCAGCAGGTATTTGATAGGTGCAGAAATTTATGTGCCTTTAATTATTACTGATCACTAAAATTTTATTTCTTCCCCAGGTAATTTTACCATACCTCCATTGTGTCGGCAACTGTCTGGGATTGAGTCAAGACTTGGCAATATCAGCTAGTGAACATCCAAACTTTCTGCACACTGTCATTTCATGTCTCACTTGTGATATAGACTTTGTCCAGAAAGAGACTTTTCGGTTGTTCATCAATTTTATGGGTAACTTGCAAAGTCATGTACTTCAGAAGCATGTTAATAATATACACGAACAAATCTGGTGTTCTTAAATGTTACCTATTTTTTTTAAGTTTTGGGCCGTGTGCTATTGATATTTACAATAAAATGTGTTCATGAACACATAAAGATTGGCATTTTCATTTGAATGGCAAGTTAATGGTGTTGCTACATATTGACACCACCATATTTTCCAGAAATGAATGAGCAAATATTTTATTTATTATTAATATATATATTTGTGTATTTTTTTGCTTATATCGTTAGTACAGAGGTGTGAAACTTTACCAAATTGGAACATTTGCATGTTAGTGTGGAGTATTTACTTTATGTCTTTCAGAGTAAATTGAATTTTTAGTATTATTTGTAAAAAAAAATTCTGTTACATCTATTTATAGCTGACCCAAGTTGTCGTGTTTTGGCTCTGTGCTATCCAAAATTTCTTACTGTGCTTCTAGATCTGTGTCAGTCTCATGATGTGGAATGTGCTGTTAATGTAAGTTGTCTCAGTCATAAATACCAGTCCCTTCTTCATTTCAGACTTGATTGATTATTCTGTTAAAAATCAGTGGAAATGCATAGGTTCTGCATGTTGAGATGTATTTTAATGTAAGAATGATCATGTGTGTAATTATAAGGGAGCAGTGGAAATAAATTCATGATAATTAATTAATTAATGGTAACAGAAGATGACTAACTGTATTTAGATTTACATCTTCACTTCTGGAGCAGGTGGTTGGTGGGCTCTTCTGGTAGGGTCTCCTTCTGTCCTATCATTTTGTTACATTCTGTCTATCATCTTGCTTCTTGCCAGCACAGTATGGCTATTAATACAGTGGAGCCCAAGTAAACCGAACTTTGGTAAATCGAGTTTCTGTTAAATAGAAGTGATTTTGAAATGAAGTTTTTTTTCCTTCTTTATTTCTATTAAAAATTTACTGCTATTTCGAGTTCGAACTGCCCCAATTCTGATAAATAGAGTTGATCGAGGGCTCTCATCCTCAATCAACTCAGTGTAAGTTAATGTAACTTCTGATTTCCAGCCCCGTAGCTGTGAAAACCAGTTTCCACAAACACGCTGACACAGGCCTGTTCAACAACTCCACGCTCACCAGCCATCGAGGGGGAGGGTAGAGGTGCCAAAAATGATGCAGTGGGTAGGCTGCAGAGCCTTCCTCTTACGTGTCTGTCCCGACCAAGCGAGAAACATGCGGTGGAGGGTGGCAGTGGTACGGGTCGGGGTCCCTGCACGCAGCGTGATTATGCCCCAATGACCAATGATTGATATCAGCCAACAATACAGTACGCGAGACGGTGCTCGCATTATTAATTTATGGCCAGTGAATTAATCGATTGTTGACGTAACCACAACAGGTAGATCTACAGCCAAGACACGGTATACCGTAGAACATAAATTACACACAGTTGAGCCGTGTGGTGTGCCCACCTTGCTCACATAGAGCCATTCTAATACACACTTGTGTAATGCTCGCTAAACATCACAATCATGACTGTATTCAAAAGTAAAACGTTATGGTAAGGGCCTGGAGGAACAAAGATCTCACTTCCACGGGGTTCTTAGCACCTCAGTACTGCAAATATGTGGCTGCAGTGTTAACACATTCACCACACTATACTCGATGAGGAGGGGGGACGAGTACGGCATTGTTACGCTGCGTAATAGTAATTCCACGCCACTGATAGCAAGGTGGGATAACGCAGTAGGCCTACAGTCTTGCATTTGAACATCGTACACGGGAGAATGTCTTTATCGATTGATGACGTCACACACAATACATGCGGCCAAGATAAAGACAGTTTGCTGACCAGCAACTGCCAGGTCTAGGCCGTTCAATGTTGCTTTTTTTTGTTTTACCGCTACGGTAGGGTCACTTCTAAAGAAAAAAATAATCGAAAGATCTCATGACTCATACAGATTCCTTGCGTTTTGTGTGTGTGTGTGTATATGTGGGGGGGGGGGGGGGAGCAAGACGAAGGGATATAATTACACGTATGGTATGGGGAAGACTGCAAAATAATGGTTATTTCTCTGCCCAAAGGTAAACCGAACTTTTGTAAATCGAAGTATAATCCATTTCCCCCGGCGACTTCGAATTATGCGGGCTCCACTGTATTATCATATGCTTTCTCCAAACTCAGCTCAACTCACTTCTGGGATTTCAAGTAGTTGATTCAAATCTAGAACAAGTTTAATGACTTGCAGGAAAGATAGGCTGGAATCAGCAAATATTGTGCCCTATTTTGCTTTTTGAAAACTGTGGAAATGCATCTGAATTTTTCAGGCCTTGTATCTTGTGGAAACATTGACAAAAGTGTCCTGTCATATAAATTCCCACTTGATCAAGCAAGACATTATGGCTGTCTTGACAAAAATGCTCAGTAGTCCAGAGAGTGCCGTGCTGGAAGGAGCTGTCAACATTCTGACTGAACTAGTCATCATGGGAACAACTGAGGTTTGATGTATTATTTATATTTTACTTTTCTGAACGAGACGTTGTAAGGAGAGCTAGTACAGTACTCAATACCGTGGTCTGTCATAGACATTAAAAAAAAAAAAAAATGAAAACTCTAATGATAGCAAATTAAAGTGCCTTTAATTTCTGCAAAGTTACAACAACATGAATATTAATGAAGACAAGTACAAAGTGATGCAGAAGAAATACAGTAGACCTCAAGTACAGTGGCATCTGATTGAGCAGTACCCAGGGTACAATGGAATACCAGAAATTCATAATCTCCATTTCAATAACTCTTCTTATTTAAAGGAAAAAACCACATGCACTGTTTACATTGATGGAAAATGATGCACACCTCTGGTGCAACAGTATTTATTATTCCCATGTTATGCAACACATTAAGCAAACTGTGTGGCTGAGAAATCAGGAGGTGGCCTGAAGGGGGCTGGTAGTGGGGTGAAAAATGACAAATTACGAATCCTTTTGCCTAGGCCTAGCCAGTGTCATGAGGGGTTAAAGTGGGATGACCATAGACTGCCTGGGTGGGCGATGACCCAGTGATGCGAGACTAGGTGCACCTTTTACCAGTCTTTTGTGTGAATGTATTTATAATAGCCAGTGGCTCACATGTAATTGGGGCTTCAGGCTGAGGCCTTCAGGAATGTACATGTGCCTCTTTGCTGTAAATGGGACTTGGGTCTGTATGTGTGTGTATTTTGTGATCATTCTGTGTGTGTCTCATGTGTAGAGTGGCTACCATTTAAGCTTCTCTAAAACTAGAATTTGAGTTTTGCAGTGGCTCAGCGGATCTTGTTGTATTAAAGTTCAAAGTATAGTAAATTTTCTTGATTTATTCAGTATCCACTTGCCTAGTTTTGAGAAAAAAAAAGGAATGCAAAATGTTATAAATTTGTGAAAACTGATCCTTTTTTAGTTAATTAATACACTGCTGTTGTCGGATTAGTTTTTGCATTTTGTGCACTTTGAAAATCCCAGTGTTCCAATATTAGTCAAGACTTTAATTTTTTAAAGCGTGGTGTAATTCCTGTGTATTTCAGGCAAAGACATCATTCGTGGACTCAGGAGGACTAAATCTACTCCAGAATGTGGTAACCCAGGAAGCTGTGAGTGATAACATCAAGGAAAAGATTCAAAATTTGTTGGAGTTGCAGATGATTCTTGGTCATTTCTCTTTGAGTGTGGGCTGATTAACAGTTTGAATGTCATCTGTGAATGTGACATGGTTGACAGCTGTTTAAATTTATTTTTCAGGTCTTTAAATGTGACATGATTAGCAGCTGTTGGGTGGTCTGAATGTGACACGGTTAGCAACTGCTTGAATGTTATTTGACAGGTCTCTGAATGTGACATGATCACCAGCCAGTTTGAATGTTATTTGACAGGTCTCTGAATGTGACATGATCAGCAGCCATTGTTTGAATGTTATTTGACGGGTCTCTGAATGTGACATGATCAGCAGCCATTGCTTGGATGTTAAATGACAGGTCTCTGAATGTGACATGATCAGCAGCCATTGTTTGGATGTTACGTGACAAGTCTGTGAATGTGAAATAATTGGCAGCTATTGTTTGGCAAATTTGGTTGACAGCTGCTGTTTGAATATTTTTTTTACTTATTTCAGAATATAACATGCTTGATAACTATTGTTTGAGTGTTGGCATGACATCTTTCAAGTGTGACTGTTATTTACTAACATAAAACTGAAATTCACTGGCCAGTATTATTTATGATAACCCCAACAGATGTAATTGCGAAGAAGTGTTTTGGGGGAATACTGTTTGCATTTTGTGATATTATTATCTTAAAAATAAAAAATATTTTGATCCCAAAGATCTCTGAAGTTACTTGTTAATGATTATTGTGAGCATTGTATCAGGCAGTGAGGTCATTAGCATGAGGCATGAGAGTTAGTGTTTTTTTTCTTTATTTTTGAGTGACAAAGACAATTGCGTACTGGTATATATTCTGTTGGTGCTCAAAGAGTCTCATTTAAAAGTAAATGTGAGTGTGCATGAGAAAACCCACAATATGTCGAAAGAGTTGATTTTGAGAAAAACGGCTTTGAAGTGAAAATATGGGTCCGACACAAACTTCCAACTTGGCTGTTGTTTAGGGGACCGTGGCATGTTACAGGGTAAACTGTAGACGAGCAGTGAACACCACTCACTATGATCTCTATAAAGGCTTTGTAATTAGATTACGGTCTCCTAACAAGATCCAAAAACTTCCGACTTGGCTGTTGTTTAGGGGACCGTGGCATGTTATGGGTAAACTGTAGATGAGCAGTGAACACTACTCAGTATGATCTCTATAATGGCTTAGTTATTAGACTACGGTCTCCTAGCAGCAATCATTCCAATATTAATGGGTCAATTAGCTATTGCCACTTTTAGGATTAAATGCCGTTTTCTCAAAATCTTGTTTCAGGGAGGTCACTGACTTCAATTTATCAGAAATGTCTTGTCTTTTATTATGTGTACAGAACTCAAAATGTCATGTTTGCGACTTATTGTTGGTTTTCTCATGCACACTCACAAATGGGTGTAGAATATGAGTTGGAATTCATAATTGCTTGTATTTCAGACTTTCATCATGAGCATACTGAGACATAATTTTTAGCATTATAGGAAAATCTGATAGTACTAGTGATACATGACCCACCAAATTCTTAACAAATTACATATATTTGTATGCAGGGAAAGGACTGGTATGTGTTGACAGCTACATTTAAAATTATATTTATATATAGTGTTAATGACAGCATCCAAACAGAGATCCCTATTCCCAGTTTAGATGTAATCCGAACCAACTAAAAACAGCTGCCTTACACTTAATACAGGCATGGGCCTTTACAGTGTCTTCTTAGGTCTATCAAAGTACTCTGAGGGTTTAAACACTTGAAACATACAGATGTATAAACACATTTTATTCAGTCAAGGATCAGCACATAATACATGTACTCACAACAAAGAGACAGCTGAGGAAGATCAAATAAACACGAGGAATATTTTGCCATATTGTTGTATTGCCAATTTTGAGGTTTTGTCATGAAAGTGGTTCTCGTTACTCCTAATTTTGTTATGTGTGAGTGTCATTCCAAACCGTTAAAAATGTTCAAGATTCACGTATATTTGTGATGTAATGTTGTATGCGCTTTGGCCCTGATTTTACACAATCTTCAAACTTTCAACCCTCATTTTCTCGGAAAAGCAAAAAAGCACATACAACAATATGGAATATGCCAGGTGATTAATATTGGTGGAAAATGGCTGAAAGAAGAACCTAAGGCTGAAAACAGGTGTTTTGGTTTCTTCACAATACAGTAGACCTCGTATAATGGCCTCGTATTGAAGAGGACCTCGGGTACAATGGCATACACTCTTTTCACAAGTAAAAAAAAAAAAAACTTGTTTTACAACAGTGGCAAATAAAGCACATCCCTGACACAGAGGTGTGAAACTTGTTTCAGAATACATCGAGCGAAATATTGCGCGGCTGAGATCAATCAGGAGAAAGGCGGAGAGGGAATACGGGGGGAGGGGGGAGGGGGAGAGAAATGATAATGTTATGACCAGTTGCCAGTCCTTTGTGTATATTCATATTCTTGCAAGATGGTATAACTGGAAGGTGGGAGGTAGTGTGGTGGATGGCCAAGCACTGTGTAGGTGGACAATGACACAATACTAGTCACATGTGGTCAGGTCTCTGTGAATGTAACGTATAGCAAATAAGATGAAAGGGGCCTATGAGGTTGGCATGTGTGTAAACCTAATTTTAAGTAACTTAGGGAGTGGCCACTCTGCATGCATCTCATGTGTAGATCTAAGCATGACCATTTGCTATGCTAACTTTTGAGCTAGCGCATTATCATTCACTTTTTGAGAAAATTGCACGGCGATTTAATGATGGCAACAAAGAAGAGAAAATGCTTTTCTCTTGAAATGAAGACAAAATTAATTGAAGAGGTGGACACGGCTGTAAGAAACAAGGCTCAAATCTGTAGGGGCAATGAAATTTCTTTGCTTCTGGGACAAGCCTTATACATAATCATATTTATATGGGTGTTTTCCCTTGACCTTCCTTGTCTATCATGGGACTTGGCTTTGAACGGCAGTTTGCAGTGGTCCTGTAGATGCCGTTATATATATCCGAGGTCATTGCGTTTCAATTTTATTTTAAATGGTTAATTTGGGTTTTCTGCATCCATTCTGTACAGCAAAACTATTTCTGTTGGAGTTCTGTCTTGCAGACTCCATTTTCACATTTGGTATTTACTTGTACACAAGAAAAAATAACGATTATAACAACAGTTAATTCAAAAAAAAATTGTTTTGTCTTTATTTGCAAATTGAATATTTGGATTTCACAGGCACTATCACTTTTCCCTCATCAAATAGTCTTTCATTTTTTATAAACCCTTGCACTCTGTTGACCAAACCCCTCAGTCACAGTGAGCCATTTTGTCATGAGAAACACTTTTAGGAGTTACTTTCTTTAATTAATCTCCTTGTGCACTTCTGGTTAGCTTCAAAGTCAGCTAAGTGAAAAATGATTACAGTTAAGTCATTGCACTGTATGAAAAATGCACTTAACCTCTGAGAAACACATAAAATTTTATTTCCCAGAAAGTCCTTTCGTCTGTAGAAACGCTAATTTCAAGCAGTGATCATGCCAAGCTTTGTTTTGCACTCAAAAATGTTGCCAGTTGAAGATTTTGAATTCTTGCCACTATTAAGAACACTATATAAATGCATGCAAATGTATTAGTTCATCTGTATGAGATACATGTCATCACTGCTCTACTGAACTACTCTCAAGGCATAAGTCATCTTGGAGACTTGAGATATTAAGAAAAAATTGCTTCTTTTCTTGACATTTGGTGACATGCCATTATGATTCTATTGGATTATTACATTTTCCTACTGGTGCATTTCTTTTTCCATTACAAGATTACCTGATAGCACTTATACTCAGGTATGCAATGAACCATCAGTGACCTTTTGGCATATATATGCCATTTTCATAAAGCAGTGATGATATCTTGGAATGCATCCCAAAACCAAGTGCCATATTCATTCAAGACCAATATTCTATCATTTCCACCAACAATTGCAGTACCTGATTTCCGATCTATGCACATGATGTACGAACTTTAAACAAGTCAGTACAGCAAACAAAATACTTGTACAAATCTATACTGATGCCCAATGTCTATGCTACACTGATAAAATGAAACTGACATAAAACATCAATAATAGAGGTTGCCAGCACTCCTGAGAACTCTTTCCTGAAAGCTTAGTGTAAATTTTATCAGATAAGATTTTAAAACACATTCCTTTTCACAACAAAGTTCTGATCATCTTGTTAAAAAAAAAAAAATCATTACATGATTACAGCAGTAATGAACGTACAATATGGAAATATAATAAACACTAACAATCTTTATTACATAAAACAGCAAATTCCCATACATAATGCCTGATTACTATTTGTTTTTCCCATCACTCTCTGGATGTGAAACTGCGTTTCATGAGCAGGATGTGGTTGAGTAGAATGTTTTTAACTCTTTCCCTACGGGCCAGCATTCCATGTCTGGACGGAGCACCTCTTGGGTTTATCTGCCATTCTGTACTGTGCTTTTGTAAACAAAGATCATTTAGTACTGACAACAGCTGTTCAAACTACACACTTATCGCACACATGGTATCGCCGTACAAGCTAGGATAAAGGAAGCGTTACCAAGAATTCTATTTTTAGGTTCAACGTCATGGGATGTTAATTTCCGATACTGTGGTCAAAGAATATCTTTACAACGTCCCAATGCAAGCTACGTTGTACCGGCTGCCACTAGGGAAGAGTGCTATGCAGTGTGGGTTGTACTATAGGGAAAGAGTTAATGAAACAGAGATGACATCATGACTATTTGTGCTTGTCTCTATTACAAAAGAAAGCCCTTTGCGGATGATTCTTCTCCTTATTTTTACAAGTACAAATCAAAGTCCAGTCTTGAAGAATTATAAAACTGCCCATGTGACTGATACTTGCGACAGAAGACTCCATTCCCCAGTGTTCCATCTTCTGACCAAACAATCATCTGTGAGGTGGTAAAGGGACCTTTCACCTCGGCCCCTTCTGTGTTCTCTGTCTTATACTCCCACAAAACACCCTGATCTGCTGTAACGGCTTCTGATGATGATGTTGCTGCTGGTGCCTCAGGAGGTTTGGGCTCTGTGGGACATAAATTTACAACCGCAATGACCTTCTGTCACTGTCACACTCTATACAAACAACCTGAAAAATTACTGAGAAAGACAGAAGAAGCTCTTTTTTGCACTAATTTTCCATGATCTCAAATAGCTTACCAGACATAAGCTTTTCATTTACAATTTCCAACTACTGATCTCAAACTGTGATGCCATTTATTATTATGTTCTCAACATTTTCCACAAATTTAACTCCTAATAATTTTCATTTAGTGTGTTGAACTCACTGGAGACTGGGCATTTTTGACATTTCACAACTGTCAGAGACGAGCCATTTTGAGGATTTTTTCAAAATCAATCAATCTCTAGGAAATTTTGAAAAATTAACAATAAAAATACTGCTCTGTCCAAAAAACAAAGCATATACAGTCCAATCCACTTATCTCGACATGGCTTTTCTCGACATTCTGGGTAACTCGACACAATTTTTAAGTCCCAACCTATTCCTTCTTTAATGCTACTAAATATTTCCCCGTATCTCGACGTGTTGATCCCTTCTTTCTTCTTATATCGACACATTTCTCCCCGACCGCGGCAAAACAAGTGCACTAGATCTACTACTGTGCTACTATAAATGCCCACACAACTCAATGCACATAAGATCTCTTTATTTCTGTTTGCGGTGCTGGCGGGGAGGGGTAGGAGAGGGGGTGTGTGGACACAGAGGATGACCCTTGGCTTCAGTAACGTGAGTGTGGAGTGCCTTGCATAAGCATACGGCAGTAAAGGTACAGAGTACTACAGATTGAGTAATTATTTTTTCCCCACAAAACATTCGTGCATTCGTGCACCGTTGATACTAGGCCTTGACCTAGATCTCTCAGTTAACTGCCGTACTGTGTGTGTATCCTACTAAATATTTCCCCGTATCTCGACGTGTTGATCCCTTCTTTCTTCTTATATCGACACATTTCTCCCCGACCGCGGCAAAACAAGTGCACTAGATCTACTACTGTGCTACTATAAATGCCCACACAACTCAACGCACATAAGATCTCTTTATTTCTGTTTGCGGTGCTGGCGGGGAGGGGTAGGAGAGGGGGTGTGTGGACACAGAGGATGACCCTTGGCTTCAGTAACGTGAGTGTGGAGTGCCTTGCATAAGCATACGGCAGTAAAGGTACAGAGTACTACAGATTGAGTAATTATTTTTTCCCCACAAAACATTCGTGCACCGTTGATACTAGGCCTTGACCTAGATCTCTCAGTTAACTGCCGTACTGTGTGTGTATCGGTATCATCACTTCTAAAGAAACAGTCCGGTCGAGTTAAAAAAAAACAACAACAGTAAAGGACTGCGCATTTGATAGCTACAGCATTTCTCCGATAACAGTAAATCTTTGCCACGCAACTGCTCCGCACAACAGTGATATTGGAGAAACGGGTGACAATATGCCGATAATTAAAAGAGAAAGGGACATAATTGCGTTATTTATTGATGTGTGATCTCCCTCCCCCCTTTTTTTTCTCTTCCACCACTAATCTGCTATTTCGACTTTCTCTTTACTCGACACAAGTCAGACAGTCCCACTGATGTCAAGATATCAGGATTGCACTGTACATATATACTCATCTAATACCTTTTCATGTATGATTTTTTTTTAAATTGTCTTTTTTTTTTTCTCTCAGTTCATAATGACTTCCATTGACTGAAATAAAAATCTCTGCATGTGGTGCACAGTCAAGATTTTGCTCTAGATCTACTTCCTGACACATCCCATCATCTGATACACTAGAATCATCATTATCATCAAATAAAAAAGACGTTGGTTCTTTCAGACTTTCATTTTGATGCCGTTTTGACTGTTTTCAGCCCAAAAAGGTCCAGTGTGGGTGATCTCCCTTTTAATTCCATCACTCAAAAAGTTACAACCCCACTTACTTGAAACTTTGCATAGAACGAAACGAAAGGCTTCTTTAGTGTAACGGGCTGTTGCCATCACTCTAATAGGAATGAAATAGGTGGAAAAAGTTCAAAAAGTTGATCCCGTTGGGGCACCGGGAACCGTCCATGGCAATGCACAATGCATCCTGTGAGTCTTCAGTGAATTAACAGGTAATTCTGTTGATTCATACAGCTGATACCGGTACCAACTTACAAGCATTATGACAATGAACATGAAACCTGAAATCTAACCTTTGAAAACAGCTGGATCAGTATTGGGGTCTTTTGCAGTGTTTTCCTTTGAATCAGAATCCCCGTCTGGTCCCTTCATTTTGGAGGCTTCCTTTGCGTCAAAATCTTCCGCAAACATATCCAAAGCATCATCATCTTTCATTCCCTCTGCCACAGTCAGTCTTGATGCCTGAAATTCAAAAAAAAAATATATGGTTCTTTGCACAAAAAAGGTTCTCCTCATGCATTAAAGACAAAAAAATGCACACAAAAAAAACAACAACCCCAAAACACCAGCAAATAATATCTGAAAATATGCTTCAAATTTACATCAAAGTGTTATAAATACCACAAAGCCATTTGAAATTACGAGCTGTATATCCACGGGCCACCTGGACCATGTCAGCAGCACTGAAATGTTTTTGAAAATTAGGTCACAAATACAGCCATCCACTGGGTAACTGCCAAATAGACTACTGGCACTGCTACATAGAATGAATTGTGGCACAGTTACATCTCTATGAAGAAGAAGTTGGGTTCCATACTCCACACAAAATTTTGTGATTCCATGGCTATATAAAGTATGTCTCCTTGTAAGTCATGAAAATATGATTTTCAATTTTACCTTGTCCTTTTCTTGCATTCGTTTCAATGTGAAAGCAATCCTTTCATAAGGTGTTTCATAAATGTCAGAGATCCCAGTCTGTACAATCTTGTCAGCCAGTTCCATAAGGTGCAGCATTTCTTTCTGTTCTGCCATGGCTTGGTCGATGGCCGACTGGTCTTCTGTGCTTGTCTTCCCTGCACTTTTCTGTTTCTTATTCTGTAAGTTTTTAAACCAAAAAATAGTGCCATCAACTACATGTTATTGCAGATGTCAAAATTTGTTTTAAACTTAAATAATACCTTCTCCTTCCAACTGGCAATTACAATTTTTAGTGAATCAGTCAATGGTGCAAATGCTCTGAGCAACAATTCATATATATTATTATATATAGAACCATAATTGTCAATACAATGGAATCTGCTACACCGAAAGCAGATAATAAAAAATTTTTTGTAACCAGCCACCCTCTTGTCTTCTAATCCATTCCGTGAGCCATTATAAATTTGTAATAGGTGTCACATCGACTACAGTACATTCTACTAATACAGTAATAGTAACAGTATAGTACAGTATATCCGATATAACTGGTTGATCAACACCCACAATTTTAGCTGTTTGTTTAGGCTTCTAAATGTGCATCTCACTCACATACACACACAAAATGGAGTTCGGTTGTTTGATTCAGTACATCAATGGGGGTAATAAAGTAAGCTTACCAAGGTGTCTTACATTCCTTACCTTTAAGAGACTAAAAATGGTAATTTCAAAACAATTACTCTTTATCCAGAATACTGTTAATAGGAATACAATTCCTGGTCCCCTGAATTTTGGCTTAAGCAGGTTCCACTGTACCACTGAAAACTATCAACATTCACTTCAAATTCAGGGTGGATTCTAAGTTTGTCAATATTCTAATTGGAATTATGCTAAATGTCAAAGGAAAATGAAATGACAAGTACGAACAAAGAAGACATCTCTTCTGAACAACCTGAGGATGCAGCATAGTTTAAAATCTGCGCCGAAAACCTGCTCTGCACTACACTCAACTAACCTTCCATCTCTGGCTTGCTGATGGAATCTTGGCTTTGTTTTTTGCCAGTCTTCTTATGGCTTTAGCAATGGTCTCTCCTTCCTCCAAAATTTTTAGAATTTCCTGGTAGGTTTCAATGGTATCAAGTTTCCTCTGTTCCTCATCACTTTCATCTGAGTCATCACTATACTGAAAAATCAAAAGACCACATTAACATGCATTTTTTGGAGCTACAACAGAAGGCACAGTGTGTATACATGTTCTGTAGTCACGACTGTCAGAAAATACTTTTTTGTTCAATTGTCTTACAAATTCAGATGTCACGATAAAAAAAAATTTTCTTATGAGAAGTGTTAGACATTTACTAACTTAGTATAAAAATACATACCTCAAATGGACGCTTTTTGTTTGCCTCGTCAGGATTTGTGTGTTTCACTTTTACCCAGTCAATGTTGTCGATCCAATTATCATGTATTTCCTGAAGAGACATAATGCAAAACTTTTAGTAACAAAAACCATTTCAACTTATGCCGAAACTTTGAAAACTGTCCTATTAATATTGCATTCAATTCATCTACAGTCGAGCACAGAGTTGCTTCATTTAGTTCGAGTTTGCCAAATTCCGAGGAATATGTGAAGCATTAACTCCATCACTACCAGGGCATTTTCCACCACTGGACCAGGCCAGATTTGGGACTATTTTTCTGTGCCACGACCTCATTATAAAATCCTAATGTTTGGCTGTATTTCTTTAACCAAAAGCACATGTTTTATGTCAAAAGAAATGTGAAAGGTTGAACTTTTCAAATATGCAGATGAATGCTGATTTTGAGAAATAAAAAAATATAGTAAGTTTTCAACAATGTGAAAAAAATATTATGATTATTGCCTTCAAACTTTCAACTAGAACAATAACTCTGATGGGCTTCACATTCAAGGATAATTGTTTACATTCCATTTATAAATAATCCATGTGAATTTCACAGATATTGTACAAGAAATAAAAAAGTTACAGCAAAAAAGCAGCCACTATTGAAGAACATAAAAAAACAATGTACAGACATTGACTGAACTCGGGCAATCATTTCTCTTCAGAGTAGCTCTGACATGTCTTTTCCTGCTTGAAATTAGCAACGGGAAGATCCTAAACTATTTTGGAACGTTGGAACGGATCTGCATTTCTTAACTTTGAAATATTGGTCTGGATTTTGATGTGTATTAGTCGAGCCATGAAAAGCACCTCACAAGCCAATTGCGGCTGTCAGTCAGACAAGCCGTGAAACATGGCTCATGGTAGCGATTGAGTTAATCATGAAGCATTATTGATGTATCTTCAAGGATAATAGTAGAGCTGACAACATGTACCATGGATTACCTCCCTTAATCCAATACAAATGAAAAAGACAAAAATAACAAAACGCATCGACATTTCATTGAAACTCCAAAATGTTCTGTGCATGCAGTTTGTCATATGAGTTTGAAGAACTGTATGTTGGTACTCTTGTTTCTTTTACTGTTTCTTCTGGAAGTAGGTAGTCCAAACTGCCCCGCTGAAGGGGCGAAATCCCATTTTGGCATAATTTTAGGCAAACATTACAAGCATACTACTGCTGTGAGTTTCTGTAAAACGGCAGGTACCCTACATCAAAATAAAGTTCAATTCTTCCTCTGTCAAAGTATATTATCTTTTTTATTGTTTAATGTATGTAGCCATGTGTTTTTATTGCTTGAACAAGACACAGTCTTGCCGTTTTCACCCCGAGCCGAACATACTGATTTGACCCCCTCATAACAAAGGATCACGGAGCATCGCGCCGATGTAGCGCACGTGTTTGAAAATAGCTCACACAGAAAGCCAGATAAATGAGGTTTAATTCAATGTATTTTTCATCCTGTTTTAAGTTGAAATTCCTTTAAAAATCGTTTGTTGATCGAGAAACTGGAGGAAACTTTAATAGATCAGGATCAAAATTATACACAAATGGACCTCAGCCTTTGTATTTTCAGGGTGTGCCAAAATTAGACTTAGGGCATGTTTCGGTGCAAAGCGCCGACTGTTTTTATAGACCCACCCAATGCTTGATTTCGTCACCTTTTTCTGACACTCATGCTAAGTCAATGGTGACGCGGTTAACCTCCTTTTCAATTAAAAAAATAATAAAAACATTATTTTTTGTCTCCCTTATAAGAGTTCACACAGAACTGACATTGGGTGAAGTTTGATGATTAAAAAAAGTAAACTGAGATGCTTGTACTATATTTGTACTCCTCGAAAAAATTGAGCGCAATGTACACCCCCTTGACCTGGAAACTGATAATTTTTAATGCTGTGACTCAATAAACAGTCATTTTATGGGTGGTCAAAGTTGGACTATTATGCAATTTGCAAAAGGTAGCAAATTCAAGGTGTTTTTTCACTTTTGAAAATGCCATAACTTTCAAACCCTTTAAGCCAGAGTGATAAAATTGGTATCAAAGTTCTTAGAAAAGCAAGCTCCATCAGATTTGACAGTAGCTGGTGAGTTGTGATAAAAAGTAAAAATCAGTTTGGACTACCTACTGGAAGCAATGCAGAGTTTAGTTCCAAGAAATCTTCCAAATCATCCTAAAGATCAGCTGTTTTATAACTGTCATGCCCCCACCCACGCCCCTATTAGTATTACTAGTGCTACGACTACGTCTAGGCAATGTAACGCTACTTTTGACACCGTTGGAGTCCCCAGAAAGCCTGTTTCTACACTAATGATTGCTCTCTGATTCCAATTCTTCACCAGAATCTGATTAATTTTGACTGACATATGGTTCAGACATGGTAAACACTGGGTTTTATCCAATTTTTATCAAGAAAAATGCTTAAACCAAGCGAAAACTTTGAAAAGACGACAGAAATCGATTGTTTGTAGAGCCTCATAACAGTGCTAGCAGTTAGTAACAGAAGTTACTTGCGGTGTATGGTTAACTTTGTAGCCCGATTTAAAGATGCACTGCAACATACGCCAATCGGTGAAATAGGCATCAGGATGCACTATCGGAAATTCACTGATCGGTGAATTAGGCAGGTTAAATGTTAAACCTTAAAATTAACAAACTGCACAATGGATAATCCACAATCTGAAATTTATACACTGAAAGTGCTTTGAAATAGAACCAGTGGGCAAACACTCAAAGACTTACCTCTAGATTGGAGAAAACTGCATTCAATTGAATTTGTGACACACCACTTCAGAGATGTTTTTTTTTTTTGTTTTCAAATTAATAATATCTAGCATCCTCACCTTTGTTTTGTCAAAGATGAAAGTTCCATCTGTATCAAAATGACCTTCTTCCATTTCCTCTCTCATGTTGAATGGGGTGATTTGAATGTTTTCATCAAAATCAATTGTGGCCTCCTCTTGACCTTAAAATGATCAAATGATTGTCAGATTGAGAATGTCTACGAAATATGTAAAACAATTAATAATAAGTAATAAAGATTTATAAAAGTCATAGGTTTCTCTGGATTACATCACCAGCTTCACCAATTTATATTGTATTACTTTCAACAAGTAATTCAACCTTTTCTTTTTTTTCAAAGTGCTTATTTGCAGATATCTTTCAACCGTATAGGCCCACACCATCTTGATCACTGATCCAGATCTAACCTTTCATGTGCATTAGACTCATCTGAATGAAGCCCATGCTTATTCGCAGACGTCTGCAAATTCAAATACGATCAGACTCCTTTTTCCAGGAGGATTTTTGGTTTTGTGATTTTTATTAGGAAGAGCTCCGTTAGATCACAATCCTGGCTTGTTTTGTTGAAATAATTAGGCTCTTCACTTAGTAAGATGGCTCAATTTGGAGTATCGCATGGTGTTTCTTGCGGTAATAAAGCACCAGGTTGTCTTTTTCTTTACGATACTTATCGGTTGTCGTATCCTGGGTAGCATTCTGGAGAGACCCTGCTTAGTAATGCTAAATTAGTTTTAGTCAGGTTCCCCGGTGGCATGCTAAGTAAACTCGCCTGCCAAGTTGGTAAGGGGGGTTCAAATTTTTTTTTGCTTACTTTTATTCTGCTTTTTTCCCCAATGACTAAGAATCAAGATTTTTTTTTTTTTTTGATGAATTATATTTATTAGTCAATTTTGTCAGGTGTGAAATCACAGAGAAAGTCGAACACTGCCAATAAATATGAACTAAACTTCCTGCAAACAAAAAAGTAAGGCAACAAAATATGACAACAAATAGCTGAATCAGAGGACCCCCAAAATATATTTCCAGTAAATACAGAATAGATCCAGGTTATCGTAGAAAGAGATGAGCTGTTCAGTTCACACTGACTAAAAGAAATCATTTACATGTTTAACCCTTGTCCCGCGTTGAGTGAACTCGTCCACGTAACGCCCCGTGCGGAGATAGCCAGCGGCCAGTCAGCCGATAACCTCGGCGGTCGGGTCAATCGGGTCCTTGTGAACACATGTATCGCGTATACTTCAGGACGCAATAACAACAGTACAGGTGGATAAATCGTAAGGGATCCCTATGATATTTGGATAAAGTACTTGTGATGATATGCAGTAGGTTTTATTGTGAAATGGAAGGCCCCAAATCAAGAATTTTCTGCATTTACATGCCGTTTAACAAACGTTTTATCATTTTCCCAAAAACTCTGGGCTTTTTCTGTCCCTATGTAAGGTCATTCGGGTGAACAAATTATTTTTTAAGCCATTCGCTTAAATTACTAACCACATGTATCGTGACATTGCCTTCTCCCTCCTCATCTATGTAAAGCGTCCACTTGCTATAATGTTAGTTTTAGCGAAAGATTTGATTTCCAGTTCCAGGTCGTAGAGCACATACATGTACTGAAAAGCGGTTTAATCAAAGGAACACAATATCTCTCTAATTACCACATCAAATAAAGACAACGACCAACAACAAAGTCGGTCATTTTCTCCCAGTTTTCCCTGATGAAAAACCTACTGACAGATGCCCTTATAAATGCAGCATGCCCTAATAATAAATATTACATCGGAATTCATAATTACAGACGTAGAACGGCGTCTCAAATACGCACATGGCCCCTTTCTTCTCATTTCACATGTAGATGACAACCAGCATCAAAGTAAAAGTTTCCCCAAGATTTTCCCCAGTTCAAAATTCAGACCGTCAGTACTATTACATGAGTATGACGAATAGTTGCGAATAGTTGCGTCGTAATAAATGTAATCGGACGATACCATTTTGTTAGATATAGTAGGGGTGACAGGATAGATAAACACGTGAAAATTGTGTGGAAAAAAAACGTGAAAAAACAACAACAACGACAGCCTTGGCAACCGAATAAACAAAGCGCGAGGCGCACCTTTGCTATACAAAAATGTGGCCTCCCGCAGGACCCGCGGTTAAGCGTGTCGGACAAAATAATGGCCTCCCGTGTCTCGCGTGTTGCGCGGGGAGGCCAATATAGTGGCCTCCCGCAGGACTAGGGTTAAAAATAAAATTTGATTTAGGCTAGATTTTTATTTCTAAGTAGCAACTATCCCGTTCAATGAACAGGAATAGTCTAAATAAAACGAAGTGACTGTATACTCCAGTCCCCCCAACGAATAGCCAAATGGCTATACTCCGGTCCCAGACCAATGAAAAGCTGTCTTTCATCGCCAAGTTAGGCTAGGGTAAGAAAACAAACATTCGCATGGAGGCATGGATGTTGATAGATCTAGATCTATCTAGATCTACAGGTTTTGTTGGACCTGGGGGGCGTGAGGGTCTAGTCAGTTTGTATCAATGGGCGGTAGTCAGATTGATTAATCAGGCGAAAAGGAGCTGGGGTAGCCATTGGCAATCGATGTACACACAAGTCCAGGACTGGAGTATAGGCATTTGGCTATGCGTCAGTCCGGGACCAGAGTATAGCCACAGCCTAAATAAAATGAACAGGAATAAATGAAGGAAGTAATTTGGAGCACACTAGAGTATAGTAATAATGATCAGTTTCCCCACGACATCAATATAATTTCGCAAAATCCTTAGGGAAAAAAATGATTCCTAGGAAGGTCTTCCGCCCGTCCGCGCCAGTCAAGAAAACACAACTACCCCAGCCCCTTTTCGCCTGATTAGTCAAATCTGACTACCGCCCATTGATACAAACTGACTAGACCCTCACGCCCCCAGGTCCATCTGAGTATTCCAATGCAGGTTGTTTAAGCTTATAATCATACATGTACTATGTTTGTTAACTTTTTGGTAAGTGGTGCGGACGGGGGGAAGACCTCCCGATTCCTAATTATGAGCGGTAGCCTACTAGAGTCTAGATCTAGTGCTAGTCTAGGTTTTTAAAAAAAAAAAAAAGCTTCGGCATGGGATTGAAATCAAGACGGATTGAACCCATAGTCTCAAACTGATAACCGCAGATGCTAGTCATTGCGCTACAGCAGAGAACGATAGGCTGGTACAATTTTTCCAAAGCAGACATCACAATTTACAAAGAAACCTCCATCTGCAAATACGATCAGGATCTCATTCGCAGATGTCTGCGAATAAACACTTCGATGAATGAATGACAGACACTAAATAGGCTAAACTAATTTCATGGCAAAATAGTTGAAATACGTGAAACAATGCAGCTTTTCCTTTGCTGTATTTCCCTGAAATGTTCAAAATGTTAATTAATGGGCCAACTTTATGGTCAGCAGTGTGAGTGAGACAAAGTTGACAAACCTTCAATGTCATCTTCCGCAAGAACATCATATTTGGGGTCTTCATCTTCTTCGTCGCTGTCTAGAGAATGTTTCTCTTTAAAGCGTGTAGCCTTATCACTTTTATCAACATCATCATCGTACTGTGCCATAATTACTTAGGTCTATACTTTAGCAGCAGAAAAACGCGCAAGTACAGTTTTCACTATTTTTTGCTGTGAGAGTAATCGTTCATAGTGTGGACGGAAGTATTGTGCCGTAGCATTACTGACGAAGGCAAGAATACTAATGATACTTGAAATGTTTGTAACTTGGTCTTCGCAGACAGGGGAAAATAATCAAAATTAATGTAAAAAATCTTCCTGCTAACCTCGAACCTTGTGCTGTAGAGAGGCCTGAGTTGTAATTATGAAATTTGATCTTGATCTAATTCTATGACTTTCTAATTTAATTCCATCATAAATATGTAATGTGCTAGATATACGTCATTACAATGTTCAGTGAGCAGATAATAAAATCATGATGAAAATATTTAATTTATGAGTATATGAAGAATCTGGAACAGACGCCTCAGTTCTGGTTGCCCTTTACTTCTTTTGCACCATGAAATCACGTCGTGTAATGTTTACAATTGTAAAACCTTTGACCAAAAAGGCTGGGCTCGACGTAAACAATGTGAAAAATTATAGGCCTGTGTCAAACTTACCAATTGTGTCCAAGATCCTTGAAAAATCCGCGTTGAGGCAAATCATGGAGCACATTGAAATAAATAACTTGAATGAGATATTCCAGTCGGCATACAAAAAGGGCCACAGTACTGAGACTGCTATCCTCAGAGTAGTGAATGATATTCTTCTAGAGCTCGATAACAAAAGAGTATGTATTCTTGTACTTCTGGACTTGTCTGCTGCCTTTGATACTTTAGATCATAACATTCTATTACATCGTCTAGAAAAGACCTTTGGTATTGCAGGAAATGCACTGTCATGGTTTCAGTCCTATCTTTCAAATAGAAAACAATGTGTGAGAGTCAATGATAGTTGTTCTAATGTCCAAACACTCAATTTTGGGGTACCTCAAGGTTCTGTTTTGGGCCCAATTCTTTTCACATTATACACCCAACCTCTTGCTGATATTTTCAGAAAATATGATCTTCAATACCACCAATATGCTGATGATAGCCAAATATATAAAGCATGTGATCTTGAAAACCTAGATGATACGATAAAAACAATGGAGCATTGCATACAAGAAGTTAAGAAATGGATGGATGATAATAAGCTAAAACTAAATGATGAGAAAACAGAAGTTATGCTCATAACGAATCCAAAACAAAAAATCAATCCACCAGATCTCAATGTAAATGGCCATCTTATTAAAATGACAAGTAAAGTAAAAGATCTGGGCACAATCTTAGATGCAGAGATGTCAATGTCACCATTTATTAGTCAGCTGTGTAAGAATCTTAATTTCCAGTTACGGAAAATCAGCAGTATACGGCACTGCCTAACTACTGAAGTAACAAAACAGCTTGTAACATCGCTGTTTCTCTCTAGGCTGGACTATTGTAACATACTGCTAAGTGGTCTTCCAAAAAGTAAAATCAATAAGCTTCAGTTAATCCAAAATAATGCTGCAAGACTAATAACAAGAAGAAAAAGGATAGATCACATAACACCAATATTTAAGGAGCTCCACTGGCTACCTATTGAGCAGCGAATAAAATATAAATTGGCTTTATTTTGTTATAAATGTGTCAACAACATGTCGCCAGAGTATATTTCAGAACTTATAGAACTGCATCGCCCTGCAAGAGCATTAAGATCATCTTCTGACAACCTTAGACTAAAAGTACCCGTAGTGAACCTAAAAAGTTTTGGTGAAAGGGCTTTCAGCCATGTTGGGCCCAGGGTGTGGAATGAGATTCCTTTAGATGTCCGCAGTTCGCAAGTATTTTCACAGTTTAAAAGGATGTTAAAATGTCATTTGTATGAGAGTTTCTAGTCTATGTAAAAGCTATCTATTATTATTATTATTATGTGTGTATCAATGTGGGTTGTGTGTGTGAGTTTACCCATGTATTTTTTGACATGTTTCTGTAAAGCGCATAGAGCATTTTTGTAATGGATAATAGTTCGTCCATCAGGTATGATGATGACCTTAACAACACCAGAGGAATAAAGAACAGAAATTGTTGAGAATTTCAACACATGGACAATAAAGAGAACTAAAGGACACAGAGGGCAGAATGGAAAGACTGTTCTTTCATGACTTATGGCTTCTCATGTGACTGATAAGTCCTATTTTTGCCCTACAGACCCTTCCGCATAAATGACAAGAGTGCTCCGTTGGTTCAGTACCACTGGGCCTTTTCTTGCGCCGTTCTCTTTTTTTAATAGCCTGCTGGACTCTGTCAGCTTCCCATGCTTTGCTGCCTCTGGTAAGGGCCGCCCTCCAATTTGCTCGATCAAGCGAGAGCTTTTCCCACTCACTCACATCAATGGCAAAGGCCTTCAGTGATTGCTTGAGAGTGTCTTTGTAACGTCTCTTTGGGGCCCCAACATTCCTCGTTCCATTGGAGAGCTCAGAGAAGAAGATTTGCTTAGGGAGTCTGGAGTCGGGCATTCTGACAACATGTCCTGCCCAACGTAGCTGAATTTTTTTCAGGTGGCAGAAGATGCTCAATTCCTTGGCACGACTGAGGACCTCAGTGTCTGGAATTTTATCCTGCCATTTGATCCTTAGGATCTTTCTAAGGCAGGCCAGATGAAAGTGATTTAGCTTTCTGGCATGCGATTGGTACACTGTCCAGGTTTCAGCCCCATAGAGTAGGGTGGGAAGGACCACAGCATTGTACACTGTAATGGATATGCGCTATATAAATGCCATCCATTATTATTATTATTATTACATTCGTACAATGTACATACCGATAGAAATATTAACCGGAAGTTTTTGCTATCGGCGCAGACGATTTATGGCGGCTGAGATTACTTCCGCATAAGGGCATTGAATGAATCATCCCCCAAAATACTCTGCAGTTTAAAGACCTTTTGAAATAACCACAGCCATACACCATTGACGCGTTTTGCAAACAATTGTTAAAGCAACTACGTCAACTGTAATCATGACAGATGCCAGACAGGTAAGAGCAGCCTAATTGTCTCCCCAACCCATGCCTTCATGCACTGCAGCAGAAGCCAGAATGAGAAAGCCACTGTGCTTCATTCTGACTATGATTAAGTTCTTCTTTGGCAACCCCCGAGGAACAGCTTGGTCTAGCTATTAGGGGTATACATGTACATGAAAGGGCTGTTTGATAAATATTCAGGTCTTTGATTAGAGTCTATATAGACCTAGAGTTATTGTCCATTGAAAGCTAGATCAGTAGCCTCCACACACAGTGTGAGTGGGTAAACGTGCAGTATCGCGACATATGTTGTTTACATTCATGGCGGCCGTTCCATAGTCCGAGTGAAAACAATACATAGCTACCCCGGCGGCTCACCCTGAGTGGCCTGATGTCAATCTGACTACTGCCCAGGCGCACTTACCTAGGCTATATATTAGTCCATTGTCAGATTGATATGTAACGACGTGAGGGTCTAGTCAGTTTGTATCATCGAGGCCGTAGGCCGATGTTCGTCTGGGCAGTAGTCAGATTGACATATCAGGGTGAGCCGCCGGGGTAGCTATGTATTGTTTTCACTCGGACTATGGAACGGCCGCCATGGATGTAAACAACATATGTCGCGATACTGCACGTTTACCGTGTGAGTGTTCTACAAAGTTCTACAAAACAAGTAGCCTTACATCTACCTTGGAAACCTAAGGACAACGTGAGTTTCACAACATACCAATTTTGGTAGATCTAGATCTAAATCTGTGTCACCAGCAACAGTGATAGATAGTTAACACCAGTAGCCTCGTGTAGAATCTACTCTGTACTTTATCTATGAGCAGTGCTGCCTTCCCATTCCTAATCCTATTCAAAATTTTAAAACATTTTCTAGATCGTCTAGATGTACACCAGAGACTCAGTAAGTTATTTTTTTGTGTGTAAAAACTGTCTAGATCTAGATCTAGATAGATCTAGGTTATTTAGTGGTGCTTGCTGGATTTAATGAGCTTGATTGGCTATGACTATGTGATGACCTCTGACTTGGGTACTACAAATGATAGGTTGATATATATTCTCCTGATAATTTCTAATAATAAGAAAGAAGGCAAGTCAATCTCGATCTAACATACATTTAAATTTGAATTAAACCTGGAAATGTGCTGTTAGTAGCAATAGACTCTAAGGATGATCCGTACTATGGAAATTACTTCTAACAGACTACACAGCAAGGCAAACTAGATCTAGATCAATACAGTTACATAGGCCTAGCTCTACATGTATGTTGAATTGAACTTGCATATTTTTCGGTTGTCTTGACCAAGTGTGCTCTACTTCAAAGGAAGCAGACAAAAAAAACTGCATCATGATCATGATGGTACCACATAGAGATCTGCACATAGATCTATAGTTGATGTGCAAGCTTGAGATTTTGGGGATTTTCAACAGTAACGGTTACATTCTGTAAGGATGCTTTCTGCAAAACAGCTATCAGATTTGGAGCTTATAAATGTCCATTATAATTTCTCGTCTGTTTAAAGTTAAAGATTCCATTATAAATAATACATCATTTGAGATTTGACTGGTGTGCTGGTAAATTATTATAGAATGGAAAACATCTGTAAATCAGCCAGTATCCTAGTGAAATGAAAGGAAATGCTGAAGCCTCCACAGAAACTATACAGAGATAATCAAAATCTTTCTTCAAAGCCAACTGACATGATTGCTCAAAGGTTTTCACAAATTTAAACATATTCTAGTTCACAAATATTTTTTTTTAATTGTCAGGTGTCTTTTATAATTTTTATTAACTGGAAACAATAGATTAGTGGACAGTGGGTCTAGATAACAATACTCAACAAATACTAAGAAGAAATTCTCATCATCACTGTTTTACACTGTTTCATGGCGTTATTCGACAAGATCTTTAACATTGTTATTGTATTGTAAATATTGAAAAGAGATGTAACAGTCCATCCCTAGGTATTTATCAATTTTGACACGGAAGAATAATTTACATTTGCATTTAAGTTTCAACATTTTAAATCCATGGATTGGTTACTTTGTCATTTCATAGATTAATCTCAGGAGTTGCTTGTCATCATACATTGTAGTCTGTAAAGAGTCTCTGAAATGCTGCAAAAAAGTATACAGTCGGTTCAGTTACCCATACATTTATGTGACCTGTGGCCGTATGCATAATCAATGCGTAAACTAAAGTAAATACGTTAACTGGTGTTAACACGAGAAATTGTATTCATTTCTTGCGTTAACACCAGTCAACGTATTTACTTTAGTTTACGCATTGATTATGCATACCTCCACTGGTTATTTGATCCAACATATCTGGGGTTTTTTTTTTGGTGTTTAATTTTTAAATTTTTTTTTGTGCATTTATTTTTTTTAAAAATTGGTGTATGATCCTTATCAATTAGCGCAATTGAGGCAGCACTAGTACTTCTACAATAGAAGGATGAACCAGGGACAGAAGGAAATGTTTTTGCATTCAAATGAGTCATATTTTTTATTTTTGTCAATTTGGTCAAATATTTTGTGTTTTTGTTCCAAAAGTAGATTTAAGCATATAGAATGAAAATGAGAAAAGCATCGCTGTATAAGATAATCAAAGATAACATAAAAAAAATATTGGAAGGAAGTGCATGTTAACATCTATTTGTTGATAGTTATCAGTTTGAATTAATTCCTTATAAATATCATGCAGTGCTAATGCTAGTTTTGTTGTTTGAAAGATACCTAATCATTCTCAGCATTCTGGTTTGAAAGATACCTAATTATTCTCAGCATTCTGAACTAAGCCAGGGCGGAAGGTAACTGGAGATCAACTGATCAAAAAGAGAAAAAAAAAACCATGTTATCTCCCTTGGTATTAATTTTTTTTGTCCCTCTTCCTGGTTAATTCTGTCTCTGGATACTTGTTACCCTTATCAGTTCATAATTTCTTTATTCTATCTATTTGTTTGAGTTTTTCCTCTTTCCTTTTCACATTAGAAGATAATTTGCAAGAGAGGAATGTAGTTCTCTTAGCCTTCTTTAGGACAGCTGTAAAGTTTGGAGTACAGCCAATGTCTCTCTTTTCAACAAAAAAATAAGTGGACTCTGTAACATAATTTGTACTGGGGGAAATTAATTTAGAGCTTTTTAACTCATTAGTGGTTGATTTATTTATCCTTGAAATGTACTTTCACATCTTAAATTTTTATATTCATCCTGAAGCAGCCTGTAGTTTGTTTTCGTCATACTTTTTGTATTCAAGAAAGATTTTTTTTTTCTGCCTTTAAAGTAAAGTATGTTGTCTTTATAAGGCCCATTGAGTGTATGGTTCATTTTGCATTTCCTAATTACATTTTTCTTCTGATACATAAAATTGCATCAGAAAAGGAAAAATTAGAAGTTTTATTTTAATCATGTACTCATGTAGCAATCCAATTTTATGCTCAGGCCACATAGCATGGCTGTATGTCACTGACAGAGTGTGTTTGTGGAATTCTAGTTTTTGTTGTTTTTTTCCCTTTCCCTCAGATGTAAAATGTGTTTACCAAATATATGTCACACCATAAACCTAAGCTTCTCAGTTGTAGGATCTGTTAGTTGCATGGGTCAGGTGACTTTTTGTCAAGTAATGCACATGCAAGAAAAAGGCTATCAAGAAGTGGATCTACATTATACTTGTGCTATATAGCTGGTCTACATTGTATGTACTTCATAGCCCATAAATGCATTCTTTCAGAATGAAATGAAATTTTTGTTGGACAGTAATAATAACCTTCGTATGGAAACTTACTTGCCCATTTCTGTGTTGGGAAAATGGTGACTACATTCCATAATGGAATCATTAGGCCATGGAAAAAGTGGTGCTGTCAAAGGATGTACCAGCAGCGTACTGCATGTGTCTTTTTCTGCTCCAAATGTTTTGTGCATAGAGAAGGGGGGCGGGTGTGGTAAGGTGGGATAATGTGATGCCAAAAAAATTATGCATGTTCACTTATGAGCTAGTTGTGGCCAATGTGGTCTAGGCCAGTTCAGAACAACAGATCAAGTAAGGCATCCTGGTAAATCATCCCCTTTTGTGTGTCATACCAGGGGATTGTCCAGGATTATCAGATAGCAGGATCAGGGTAATGACTGGTCAGCATTGTGAACAGATTGCCAGAGAGTGATAGTGGTGGACTCCTGGAGAGTTGAGGCACCAGGGAGAAAGGATTGACTAACCCTGTGTGTGGCAGGAGATGGAGAAAGATAACTGTGGCATTAATACTTAACCTGTGACAATGAGAAACTTATTTCCGGGTGTCTACCCTTTCTTGTCAATGTATCTTTCTATTTGAAAAGTTATGTAACCCCTGTGCCTATTTCATTGGTTGAAAGTGAATGTCATATTTGTGGTGTAAATGTCCAAATTGAGACAGAAATATAAAATGAAATATAAAAAAAAAAGATGAGTTGTGTGTTGGGAGGGCATAATATAATTAGTATACTCTGAAAAGTGGTGGGAGTCTGCTATGAGACTGAAGTTTCATACAAGGAGAACATAGAATATTTAATCATCTTCCACCTTAGAATAAGGCCTTTCTGTTAAACTTCCTGTCACATTTGCAACATCCACTCGGTCACTTTGGCAACATCCCCCACATCCTGGCAGTTTGTGTGTTTCCACAGCTGTTTCCTCTTGTTATGGTATTCTCCTGTTCATGTTGTGTTTTGTCAGAAGGTGCATTTATTTCAGCTCTTTACCAAATGTTGTATATTGTCATGACACAGATTGTGAAATGATTGACCTGCACGCCCCCCCCCCCCTTCCCCACCCTAATCCTGCAAGTTTGAGCCTTTGTCAGTTTTAAATCATGCACACAGCCGCAGTTAAATATTCTTCATATCCCAGGTAGCCAAAATTTAATTCAACATTCTCTATTCCTTTGGTGCTATCCGTGTGGTATTCTATTTCTGTTACAGTCCCCTCCTCTTCGCCAGTGTATGTAACCAGTGTCATTGTCTAAACCCCTTCTTTTTGTGGTTTTTGTGGTCCTTTTTTTGTGTGTTAATTTATTATTTATTTTTCAGACGCTCAAATGTCCGATGGCTGATCAAGAAATGAAATAGTTTTTGTTCCCTTACTCATTCGGGTATTATTTTGTGCCTTTCATTAAACAGGACGTCTAATGCAATGTTCTGTCGTGGTCTTTCATTCCCAACATCCATATTCATTATGTAGAGGGAAAGCGGGGGGGGGGGGGTGTGTTGTACAAGATAACAGTTCTAGAGCACGTGCTACTCAAGTGAAGTTTTTTATATTACCATCAGATTGTTGATGCTTTTGTATTCATTCTGTTTGGCATCTTTTTCTGTTGCTTCAGTGGTGATATTCAAATATACGTTGCTTATTACTTTACCGCCACATCCCAAGTGAAACACGCTTTTTTTTTTTTTTTAAATTTGAGTCTGAGAAGACAAAATACGGGACACCTTTCATTAGAGTGCTTTGCGCTCCCTAGCCTGTTTCTTTGCCTAATCCAGGCTTTTCAATGAAAATTGCTACAGTAGCATGCAGCAGTGCTTCAAGTAATCCCTCATATTGTTCACCTCGTCATTGCCGCCATGGAGAAATTCTCTATACGGACTTTCTACCGAGCACCCCCTGTGATCGACAGAAAAGGGAAAGCAGTTAGACTCACCGAAATGTGAAGTTTCCAGCCTTTCTATAAAAGCTTGGTGTCAAGCCTAATGCCCCAAAACTGAGACTAGCCAGCAAGGTAAAACGTCAGATTCATGATACATGTGTATTCTGGAATGTTTTAAGTAAAAACGGATATCTTTGTGGTCCAATTTATTGTTGGTCCGGCACAATAACCATTTGGAGTAAACTAGTAAATTTGAATTGTGACAGATTCAGTGCTCTACGGAGTGCGGCATTCCTTTATGTGGAATCTAAATGATGACTATCTTCGGGTATTTGCCATGTTGTTGTGTGTACATTTTTGCCTTTTCGAGAAAATGCGGATTGAAGTTTGGTCGGCAAAAGGGCTACAACGCTTAAAACATTACATCACAAACATATATCTCGAAAAGTTTTTAACTGATTGGAATGACACTTATACATAAATTGAAATTAGGAGCGAGAGAACTACTTTCATGACAAAACCTCAAAATCGGCAAAAATGTCGCATGCAACAATATGGGAATACCCCTCGATATTATAAATTTTGGTAGATTTATGATTTAAGAGGTACTGCGGTTGTCACCGAGTCAGTGTGTTGTTGGAAGTATTGAATGAATCACGCCTTTCTAAAGACTCTGTTCAGGACGGAACTGTCGCATAAGTTACTGGGATTCATTGTCCCGGTGCTCGATTCTCATTAGCACAGTATCAGCATTTTCATTCTCGCAACGAGACTGTTGCTTTTCTAGATAACATCTCTTGCATTTATTGTTGTTGTGTAGATATGAATACCAGGCTTCCAGCTAGGCAGACACTTTGTTACAGGGTCGTATTTCTCAGATTTCATCTACTGTACTCTTTTCCTGCCTTATGCATGTCACGTTTATTCACAAGTGAAGGCTCCCCGACTCCAGTATGCAACGAGGTATATTTCGGGCTCTTCATCCATCTTCAGTGAGGTTTACATGATGTAGAGCCGTACTTTGCTGTGTGCGAGTAAAGACTGTGCGATGTTAATCAACATTTAATCATTTCCATTTAAATAACCAAAATTTCGTCGGTTTTTGGCCAGCTCATTGCCAGAGAGAAAGCTCATGAACTGTCAAGTATTCGACCTGGCATGGTTTTACTTCAGTTTGTTTGCTTTCTTTTAGCTCTGTAAACTGTTAGCCTTGGATACGTGTACACCTGGCTTTACGTCAGGAGAGAAAGTTTGTGCTGTGTGATAACTTCACTCTCCGATCATCATTGCTAGTTGAAACCTGTACAGGTATTGAAGTTGAAACGTGGAATGGAACAAAATTGTGACTTCTGTATTTCTGGGTGATACCTTCACAAACTCTCAGAAATGTATTTCTTTTTCTTTACTGAAGAGAATTCCGAAGGTCTTGCCAGGTTGATTTTACCGTGAAAGCGATGAAAAACGAACTGTGATCTTCACCTTGTGAAAAATGCCAGATTTTTTTTTTTCATTGCACTTTGCAATGCTTCCATATAATTGCAAATTGTGGTCTGTCGTTTTTTAACAGTATTATGAACCATTAAAACCCTTGTGTTGCGTTGACATAGTCCACTTGGAAAAGAAACAAGAAAGAGAAATATCACTAAAGAACAGGGTTTCTGTGATTTACATAGTGAGGACAGAGGTTCCTGAACATTCACTGCTGCGGAGGAATCAGTCTAGCTAAGACTTGGACGGTGCTGCGGTTTTCTTACATCACATGGCATGGAGGAGCTACTTTTGAAGCGATTCCGACGAAAAGCGGTACGTTATGCTGAGTGAGAATGTTTGTTTGTCCACCTGTCCATTGTATCACATCGTTAGTATGCTTATGCTGTTTCTTGTGTGTTAAAAAAGTGACATTTTTTAAGTCATGGTGGCGTTGTCGTTCACAATCTTTTTTTTCTAGATATAATTATATCATGCATATTATTAATATGAGTATGGATGTGCTTAGCGTCAATGAATGCTTCTTTATCCACCCCCTCCCCCTCATTATGCTCTTTGTGGCAACTTTATATTCCCTTTCCGTAAGAATATAAATCATTATGGAGTTGCCAGACTATATGTCGGACTGTTTTACCGTTTCCCGACACCCGTAAATAGAGGCGGCGCAGGTCGTAGAAGATTCCGTCTGACATCGTAGACCATCAAATAAATTGCGTCCAGCTCAGGATACTCTTCTCTCTCTCTTTTAATGCGCTTTGACCCACGGGAGCCTCTCCTAGTGCAGAGATCCACCTTTTTTTTTTTTATTATACATGTTGATGATGCAGTCGGACCTTTGCCTGCGAGTATGAAATCACAAATTAGTGCAACTGGTCATAAATGCAGCTTGTTATTGTAGTGCGTTGATGTAAGCTTCGTTTTTCCATTTGCGCCATGAAAATGATTCTTTTCATAAATAATTTTTCCCTGGGCTACTCTCCCTTTCTCTCTCTCTCTCTCTCTCTCTCTCTCTCTCTCTCTCTCTCTCTCTCTCTCTCTCTCTCTCTCTCTCTCTCTCTCTCTCTCTCTCTCTCTCTCTCTCTCTCTCTCTCTCTCTCTCTCTCTCTCTCTCTCTCTCTCTCTCTCTCTGTTCGCTTATATTACAACAAATTTTGTCAGTGCTTATAGTATTATTTTTTTTCTAGTGCGGTTTTTTATTTGTTTCCGTATCTTTCATTCCCAATCTACATGGCTTTTACTATGGCACTGTCATATTCGTAAAAGTGCCGCACTTTCCAGAGATCCTAATAAATCGTATTGCATTGCATTTTAGTTTTTACCTAAACTTGTATCTGAAATGTCATTATTGACCTGACTTGGCGGTCGAGCGTACCGAATGCCGTGAAGCGATCGCCAGTACTCTTCACCGCGATAATGAGCTTCCATACATGAAGTTGTGCATCGTTTGTTTTTTTTTATACGCTTTTTCTCATGATATTATAATTCGTCCGAGAGAAACTGAACAGGTTTATCTAACACTATGAAATACACAACTTTTCAGTTCTTCACCTATCTTTCGATTCAAGATTACTCAAGACGCCCAGAATGTGATTATGAGGCTACCGCTTCATTGTAACTGATTCGTTGTTTTTGTTCTTAGAGCTACCTCGGAGTGAGACATGACTTATGACTTTTTAGAAGCCGTTCAGCGGGTGTATTTTTGTTTTACAGTGTGGGTTCATATATGTGGGTTCATATGATATACACATATATATACCTATATTTGTTTTGGTTACGCTAAACTCCATGTACATGTTTATTAATGAAATGAAATAAAAGGAAAGTTGCTGGTTTACATGATTTCATATTGCACGTATATAGCGTGTCGTCATAATTGAGCAGGAAGTACCAGAGGGAAAAACTTTCAACATTTACACAGTTTGAATCATACACAGACCTTTTCACATATGAATTGTGCGAGAATGATTTGCACCGAAGGAAAAAAGAAGTACAGTATTTCCTCTCTAGGGTCTGAGATTACATGGTTTGAGGGCATTGAATGTCATGGTCACACCTTTCAAACTTGGCTTTTCTCACGCCCAAAGTCTTCACTGCACTCAAATAACACTTACATTTCCCGACAAGTGCTCCTGGAAGGGCGAATGAGTTCTTCCGAACCACTACTTGATGAAAAGGTAAAGGCAGCCCCTTCTAGTGTCATGGGGGTCTGGAAATCTGTGGCAATTCTTGCCCATCAGAAGATGAGTCACTTTAATACTTGTGTCCGTGTTCAGGCATACACACTATATTCAGATCTTGTACTTTACTTACTGGAATAACGCACACTATAATAATATTAACGACCAAATCCAAATAAACTGTTCCCTATTGGAACAACAAATTTGATAATACATATTTTATTATTAGGCAAGTTCATCAACATGTCAGAAATATTGTTCACAAATAAATATGAAGTGTAGTTGATATCGGAGAAGGAGAGGGGAAGAAAGATTATCCAAATCAGCGATTGGGAGCGAGATGACAGTAAGCACTTGAACAAGAAATGGAACTAGAGAGAGAGAGACTGAAAAGGGGATATGACCGATTGAAAAGCTGATGCATCCGACGGGGCTGTAGCACTATTCTTGATTCACAGAATGAAAAAAATAATTTAAAAATTTATACATGTAAATAAAAAGAATTTGGCCAACTTGTAATCTGTAGATCAACCTTATCAATAGGAATGTTGATAATCCCTGGGCATCTTTTGGCAGTTAGCCCGATTTGGGCCAAAAGTCAAATCGTCTGCCGCAGCATGTTCCTGCTTCGTTTGCAGGAAACAGACATACACATCCAGTTTTTCATTTTGTTCTCTTTTACAAAAACACGATATTTTCTTTATTCTCTGACACTACATTCAGAAAGGATGTGATTTTTAAAGTAGGCGACCTGGATCGGAAAAGTAAAGTAAAGTAGGCGACTGATGAAGGAGTTCAATCTGCTTTATTGATTCTGCAAGGGTCATAGGTCAAGAGGGCATTAATCCAGGAAACGCACTTGGGATTGGCATACGGGGAGAGAAGGGTTGATGGGCGGAGGTAAGGAAAGAGTTATCGGAGACCAGCATTCAATCAGTAATGACCTGGCCTAACCTCTCTTCGGGGTCAGCGCTAAGTCCTGGGCAAACACAAGAATGTATACACCACTCGACACCAGTAGAGTGATACAACTCGGTGCCATTTTAGAGAAAGCGCGCTTTCGACAGTAATTGGCAGTCCCAATAATTATGTTAGAGCCGAATGAATCGAGTAAACAGCAAAGGGTGGTATTTTTACTCTACTTGAGTGTAAAGTACTCCTTGTGGGGTTTTTTTTGGGGGGGGGGGGGCGCACCGAAAAGACGGGCTGGTTGGCATCCCCAAACCATCCCAGAAATTCAAAGAATTTTTCTTTTACCGCCTAAACCAGTTACCTTTGAAATTGAGGCATCTGACATGGTTGTGTTTTAATTTTTAAAGAGCGTGTCAGAGATTGAAAATCTCAAATTTTTAAAATTCTTTTTAAAAAGAAAGTTCTAATGTGCCAAAACGATTTTAGGCAGGCCTCACTGGAATACTAGAGATCCAATTTCTTAATCAAACCGCGTACAGATTTCGCAATTAGACGTCGAAATTCCAGCGCAGAACTTATTGGGTAGGATTAATGCAGAGCAGGAGAACTTAATTTTAACTGGCGAGTGAAAAAAAAAATGGAAAGCACGATTTTATCTGCAGGGGCCGGATTGACTTTAGTCTATTTATAAATTAAAAAAAAATAAAAAATAGATCGTTGGTTGCAACCAAAACTAACAAAATTCCTTCCATTTTGAAACATTTAGGCCAGCCTATGAATGTCGCACTACGACAGTATTAAAAGAAATAGCCAAAAAAAAAAAAAAAGTTAAATTTTCCACACTCTGACCAACTAAAGTTTGGCACCTTGCTGTCCTGTTATCGAACTTTAACTGCCAAAAGACTGAAATGTTCACTCAGTCCCTTGCAGAGATGGCAGTGCTAACTTGTGTGAAGTTGGTGTAATCTCCGGGATCAGCAAGTGATGAGCATCTGTAGATGAGGCTGGACGAGCATGGCAATAACATCTGCTGTGAGTTGTGGTGTGGGTTTAAACAGAGGATCCGGAGTGTTAATAATTCAGCCCACCTTGTTTTTAAGTATGGCCATCTGTATATAAATGTACGCGACTTAATGTGTTTGGTTTTCTTTACTTCCTGCCCGTCCTTGCTTCTAGGTTCGCAATGGGCTCTCGGTGTCTGTATGTAGCCCAGGGCAAGTCAGACATAGGCTACTGAAATCACGTCGGAGACAAAACAATGTTTTTAGCTCAAACAATGCTTGGATATTTATATAAGGATTGTTTTGTGAAGATTTTTTCTCTTCGCGAAACTTCTAAGGAAAAGACGTCAAGATCTCGGGTTGGGTTTGGGGAGATGAGAGTAAAAAGCACATCTATTGCTGATGTAATTATGTTTGGTATTTCTTTTTTAATGACATTAAATGCATAACACATTTATTGTTTGAGTCTAAAAATAAAAACAACGAGGGCAACGCGTTTCAGTTAGACGCTACATATTCGTTGAAAAAAAAAATGACATAGGGGCAAGGCAGGAATCGAAGAGATTCAGTTTCAGACTCGACTCCAGTTCCATCACCTCGTCAAAATATAAAGGTGTGAACGAGAGAGAAAGCCCACCCATTTTTATCGCACCAGAGAAGTAACATGATTTCCATTTCATCTCTGTTTGCCGATCTGCTTGAAGCCGTTCGCAGAGTATTTATTGTAGGGCACCGCTGGTGGTAAAACCACCACGGGTGGTGGACCCTCTGGCTGTATAAGCATAGGACATAGCGTTCTAGAACGCTATGGCATAGGCAAATCTGGGCGTAGGTAGATCCCTGAAACTCAGACAATGAGGCCCACAGAATCTCAGGCAAATGTAATATGCCCTGTCAGGTATATAGTTTCATGTTGGACGACACGGACATCTTGTCATTCCATGCAGATGACCCCCAAGTATCTTTATAACAGTATTTCTAGTATCCGTTCTAATTCCTTTTATTGCCTTGTATGTCGTCGGGCTGAATGGATTTTGGAATGCAAGTCTTTGGACAGTTCCATTTATTGGCCTGTTAGAATTATATTTCCAAAATCTTGCAGCCTGGGGTGGAATGTTGTGTGGTTTTGAAGACAGTTTATAACACTGGAGGAGAAAGAGATCCGTGTGTTTTTGTGGATGGAAGTGGGGCTGTTGGTTCAGTATTGTTTTTAGATAGTGGGTAGAGTAGTAATTCTATTCTGCTTCTAGCAAAGGGAATTTTGGAAGTGCGCGCAGCTCGATTCTCAACAAAAAAAAAAAGGCAAGAAATTATCCATCATTGATGTTGTTTCAGAAAGATCTGTGGCTATTAGGAGTGGCAATTCGTGAACAGACTTTAGCATGTGGTTTCTTTTGATAGATATGCTTGCGTCAGTGTTGAAGATATGGTCATTTCAAATTCATTGCATTCAGTGATCGAACAGTTTCATGTTAGAAGTTTTCCGGGCAGAGATGCATTTTTAATCAACAGATGCCATTGAAGTGATATCTTGCAACACGTGCGCACTTGCAACGCTTGCGACTTATAATGGTTTCGATTGTTGGTATGCTCGTTGTTCTATAGACTGACATCAGACAAAGGAAGGAAAATCAACTCAAGTGGGAAAAAAATGGTGTGCGGAGAAGAGATTGAAAAGTAGTCGCAGATGTGAACGTGAAACCGAGGCTTGGCGCTCTCGAGCAGAGGGGAAGTGTAATCTGCATTTTATGAGCTTAAGAAAAACGACATCCATGACACATTGTATAACTTCCATTCCCATCACTATGATCATCTTTCCGTTGATGTTAGACGCTAGATTTTTAGTCTCCGACATTTCCTGTTCCTAAGTTAATGTGCTTCCAGATTCTTGTTGATAGTTCTGTTTGTTAGTATACAGTAGTGTGGTCTGGCGTTAGGTTTTGCGCTTACTCACCTTCTCTTTCCGGTAGAAGATCTTGTCTCCATGCTAGCAGCAGTCGTATCTGATTTTGGCTGTCTGTTTTAAACTACCATTTACCTTGTGATGTGTGTGTGTGTAGGTATGTTTCTTACCGTGACGCTTACCTCTCCCCCCCCCCCTCCCCTTCTCTGTGGTGGAAACACTTACCTAAGCACGTATACCTTACACTCTGTCATCATTCTCAAACCCTCGATCGTTCGTTGATGTTTCAGGTATTAGTAAATAATGACATGATATGGTCTCTGTTTCCTGTTAGTAATTGAAATACTGTTTACTTTGTCCGTGTTTATAGATCTCTGCCCCGCCAAATGATCCAGGCTCCTTCTCTCTTCCTCCTCGCTTCACCTGTCTTTCTTTCAGGCTAACGGATTATCCTTTCAGTATGGTATGGCCTCCACTTCTCACTGTGTGGCATTCTTTCACTCTCAGTCTCAGGCCATTGTTTAGTATGTTTGTACAATTTGCAATAGACTTTCCTTCTCGCCATAGCGTCTGCTGTCTTTAGGTCTCCCCCTTTCTCTTCCTGGTCACTAGTTTATTTCCTTTTCTATTCTTACGCCCTCTTTATGGTTGTCTGCTCATATTGTTATAAAAGAGCTACTTCACCTATAATGAAATATTTTCCCTTTCGGCATTATGTGGTGGTAACAGTACTTGTGGTGTTTTCTCCTGGAATTTACCTGGGTTTTTCATGCGTATTTATTTTTTGTCATTTGACTCTCTTTTCTCAAACTCTTTGCCTGATCTTTTCTTTTCCGTTGGTGGTCGAATCATTTAGTACAGCATACATGACTTCTTCATTGAACAGAGCTGTGGAGTTTTTTTGTTTTTTTTAAATTCTGCTGGACGTGACGTGTACTCTCATTTTCTCCCTTGGGCCCCTACTCCATTTTTGCTCAGTCTGTTTGTCGATCTCTTTCCAGTTTGTTTCTGCCTCTGTCTCTCTTTTCTCTCTCTCTCTCTCTCTCTCTCTCTCTCTCTCTCTCTCTCTCTCTCTCTCTCTCTCTCTCTCTCTCTCTCTCTCTCCTACCTTCCCTTTAAAAAATTTAGTACCCTGGTTTTAAAAGCGCCTTTCCTGAACACAGACGTCCCGGGGCCCTGAGAAATGTGGGAGAAAAGGGCGTATTAAGTTTATGCAAAAATTATGTGATCATGAAACATAATTTTGTCCTTGTTTACACAGTATACCGGGTAACTGAATCCAGAAATTTCTCTTTCCGGCCTTATGCTAGCCATAAGTCGGTCAGTGATAATATAAAGCTGTGGGTATATCAAGGAGGAAGAGGGAACCGTGCCTAAAGGGATATTATTTGTGTTTTTTGTTGAACCAAACATAACACCAAAGAAGAAAAACCGAGGTATGACACTGATAACCTGCGTGTAAATATATCGTTAAATGACACGGAGGGGCAGACTTTGCGTTTCGAAGTGTCGCATGACACACATGCACCGTTGTCTACATCATGGCAGAATTGCTCTAACGTAATGCCTTATAGATAACCGGGATTTGATTTTGGTATGAGAATGCCAGCAACTTATGCAGCTATATTCCATGCTACTAGTTAGAGTTGTTAAGGAACGAAAGAAATGCTCATGTAGTATGTTATTTTCAATGCAGTTACACTTGATTAAATCTCCGATTTCTTGTTACTAAATATTAGTGCCTCCAAAAGGAGGTCATAATATGGCAAAAAGAAAAAATGTAGGTAGTAAAGCTTCAGGCCTTGCTGCGACCCCACATATTTTCCGTGGTCTTTATAATATGCCTTTAAAATAGTCGTTAAGCGGCGTTTGGACTGTTAACAAAATAGATATGTATTTTGATATAATAGTTATCCTTAAAAGTGATCATCCTATCGATATTTAATTAAGTTCAACAGCGAGTGGTAAGTTTGATATTTATCTGTCATGAGTTAATTTCTTTTGCGAAGCATATGGCAAAGGTTGCGTTAAGTACGTGTATGAAAGTCTGTTTTCATGACAGACGAGGCTAGCCTGTGATGCCGGCACAGAGGACAATTTACGAAGTCTCCCATCAGAATGAGAAAAATGCCGATATTATTCGTATTATCATAAGCTCTATCGCTTGACTGGTAGACACTTTGAGTGTTGGTCTGCCTGTCGGACAAGGGGTACCTTGGTCTGTTTGCATTGTTATAAGGTGGCCCCTTTTTCCCGGCGCCTGGCGGAGCAGGAATTCGCATACTGTTTGTACCAGTAGGGACCTGCGCTTGATAAAGGTGTTAGTTACTTGCAGTTACAGCCACATTTTATGTGAAAGTGCTTATGTAATAAATAACGATGGTGTTACATGCTCCCCCAGTGGAAGGTATGTGTGGCACATTTGTGAATACAAAGCTTCATACTATGGCAGATCCTGACATCAGTGATTGCCGCGCCTTTGCGAACTTAATATTTTCTGCTGCAGTTGCTTTAATATTAAGAGTCGGCGGTATTTTGTATATCGTTTAAACTGAAATGCTTGCGTGCTCTCTTATAACATTGTGACATTCTCAGCGATATCTTGTGAAAACAGTCGCGACTGTAATGTTAGTTTATCGTGGTTTTGCCTCACCATCGTTTTCTCGAGCACGTGACTGTTTGTTCGTGATCACAATTAGAATATTTTTTGTGATGACTACTTTGGATAAATTGCGAGTTAGCACCGCCACCAGCGAGTATTATGGAGCATGCCATTGTCAGAAATGCACGGTAGTAATTGCTTCTTGTTGTAGACGGTGCGGGTGGGCATTAAAGTTGTGGTCCATAAAGAATTGCACGATAAGTGCTGTTTTGATTCTCTTTTACTCTGTCCTTGTCTTCCTATCTTCCTCTGCCTTTCCTTCTCTCAAGGTCCTTGTCTGTGTCTTTTTTTCTCCTCTCTCTGTCTTTGCATTTCCTTTCCTCAGGTCTGTCACCCTGCACTGGTATAATTATTACACCCCACACTCTGTCAAGCAGTGGCCGTTGTCAGTGCTTATGGAGAAATCCACCTAACCCTGCCAAGGTAACGTAGTTAGCGACCCAGTCAATGAAACCGCCAATGCTAACCTCATCAACTCACTGTTGAAAAGACAGTCCTGAGATGTTGATCCCGTGGCAACTGTAACAGTGAGCATGCCTAGTCAGTTTAGCTTGTCTGCTGTAAAAAGTCTTCCCTGAGGTCAGTCAGCATACCTGTCGATGAAAGACATGCATAATATTAGGTTTGGACGAGGAAAAGATACGCTTAGAGTGGGACCACGGGACTATTTAAAAGTAAAATCGTCGTAGAAAGCCTCTGATAGTTGGGGCTTCTTCACACAAAAAATGTGGGCGAACGCACACGTCATCTTTCTTCAAAAACCGCCGAGGTTTGTATTTTTTATGAACAATAGTGCAGCCAAATTTGGTTTCGCGATTTTGAGGATAACATTGTGTGATTACCAGTGCTTCCAGACATCCGCAAATTTGCGGAAATCCGCAAATCGCGAAATTTCAGCAAGTTTCGCAAAATTCCTCTCGATCCGCAAAGTTCACAATATAAAACGTACAAGATTTACGATATTCGGCGATTTGCGGATATTGTCGTCGACGCGTGCGGTCACACTTGAATAACATGTTTGTACTACTCGTCGTGAACGGGTATTATTTACTTATATTACCGCGGGTGCTGAGCGGTTACTAGCTGTAGCTAATTTAGCCAACAGTGGAATTAATTGATACCCGAGTCCCCGTTACTTATACTAGTAACTGTTACCCGGTTCCTCATCAATACCCGACCGTAGCAGGATCTACTCCAGGGTTGCCAGGTTTGGCTCTTTGGGTGCCAGAATCCAGAAATCTGGCTCTCTGGAACATAGCTGGCTCCGAAATTTCGTTTTCTGGCTCTGGCTCTTTTTCTGGCTTTCTATCAATATTCATAGACTACGAACGTTTCTAGTGTCTCTTTCTAGCTCCTTCAGTAGTATTTTCTTGAATTTAATGGGTAGATTAAACAGTAGAACATCTGCTTAATGCCTATCCCGAACACCAATCAATCAGAAGTGAAATATGGCCCACACCCACCCAGGCACACACGAAACTGTACGGCACTTAGGGATCTGCGGGACACTGCATTATTCGTTAGACTTTAGACTGACAGGGGTAGCTGTCTAAAGGTGTACGAAAAAGAAAAATTGTAAAAAAAAAAATGAAAAACAAAATCTGGCTCTTTCCTGGCTCCCTGGCGTAATGGATCTGGCTCCCAAGCGTAAAACGTACCTGGCAATCCTGATATTCTACTTCCTTTGTTTAGTTGAAGTTTGTGGACATCGTTGAATTTTTTTTTTTTCTAGTTGCCTAGTCTTAATCTAGATCTAGAGGATAGTTTTCTTTCCTGTTTGTTTATTCATGCGGAATGTAGTTCCCGGTGTTATACTTAGTTTTGACTAAATTATTATTAGTTAAGAATAAGACCGATTCCAGAGAGAGAGGTGAGGCCGCCGGCCACAAGAGAGTGGGCGAGACGACAAGACTAACTAAGAAAGAGACGCAGTTTTTCTACTCTGAGATCGAACAACAAACAAAACATGATGGTGGCTTTGTTCTTTAATGAAGATAGTGACTTGCAAGAATCTTCCTGTGACCCTATGCCCTGCCCCTATACTTGTACTATTACTATAGCCTAATACTAGGGCCTATGCATTTGTATTTGTATTTGTATTTGTATAACTCTTTAATCCCATTTGGGAAATTTTGCCTTTGTGCCATTGCAGCCCAGTTATAACTGGAGCAGGCACGTCGTCGCCACAGTGCAGCGCCGGTCGGCGGTTTTTTGGGGGGAGGGGGGGGGGAGATGAGGGGGGAGGGAGAGGGACTGATAGAGATGAATTTAATTTAATTTTGCCCGGGCAGCGGCCTGTTCGGCCTGCTCTTTACGATTTCCAACTGCCAAGGTATCTTTAACGTGCGCAACGTGCACACGGGCCCTCCGAATTTTTTCGTCCTTAGCCGAGAAGACTAGGTACTCGATCCTACCCCTCAATAGAATCAGGGACACGAAAATATGAGAAAAATCCCAAACTTCCAACATGCCTGCACGGCCCGGGTTTCGAACCCGGGACCCTTGGCACGAGAGGCGAGCACCTTGCCTCTAGACCACCTTGTCCCCTGTCTAGAGTCTAGAGTGAGGAATTTATTTTTGTTCCAGTTTGAGTTACTATACTAGTACATGTACTAGTTACTGCAGTGAGTGACAGTTCCTGCTGGTTGTTGGAGATCTCTTCATCTGTCTTCATATAATATTATTATGGATGCACATGCAATTTAAACTTAAATCCGAGACTGGTGGTGTACTGTTGTGAGTTGTGCTTGGTTTTTACTAATAGTTTAACTATGCTAGACTTTATACTGTATAAAGAGACTGTGACTTCTAATAGCCTACTTCTATCTCTAGTACATTTTTGTGAGGGGTCTAGCTAGTCTGAAGTGAAGTATGTTGATTGGCCCTACAACATGCTCAGATTTTGATTTTTTACCCTCTATTTTTAAAATTTTTCTTCGGCTTCAGGGGGACGTTGTCCCCCTGAAAACCCCCTACCAGGGCGCTGCCCTGGACCCGGACAAATTTCCTCGAATTTCTTTCTTGGCTGCTGGAAGCACTGATTACGAAGTTGGTGTGATGCTGGAACGAAACATTGAATGTTTGATTCCTCTCGCAAGAGACAAAGTTTGGTTCTCCGTATTAAACGATGTTAAAGTAAATTTCATATATTATGGGTAGCATGGCATGCCTTTTTGAGTAGTAATAGAAGCCGATATGACATAAGATATTGAAATTTTAAGTAATATAATTGAAGCCACAGAACTATGTTCAGAAATGTGACTGAAAAACGGAAATGTACTCCCAGCTTCTCAATAAGTCGCCTGTTTATGAAATGTTATTTTAAAAGAAAAGAAAACGACCATTGCGTATGTGTATATAAAAATGGAATGCTTTTCATTACATAACTGACAAAAAATATGATTCGTCTATGGGGACGGTAGAGTATGGATACATCCCATTCCCGTTAAATCATAAATGTGAGCAGTGCTTTCCTTGGCACTAACTTTTCGAGCACGTAAAGTAAGCTGCCGTGGTTGCTAAATTTTTCTCATCATTTGGCATACTGTTTGCCCATTTGGTATAAGTTAACTTGTACATAACTTCATTCCGCTGGCTTTTAATTTAACTAGTACTAATGGTACTGTGTGTCATAACTGTCATCCTCCATCACTGTAAATAGTACGGGATAGATTCAGCAGATTTTCTAGTTCCTCGCATGTTAGATTTAGAGAGTAAAGCAAGATGTTTGTTTGCTGTTTTTCATCTGAAATGTTTTACTGTAAAACAAATTGGTTTAACACCCTGGCCATTCCCATGGTGTTGGTAGAGCGGAAACGTTGATTGCATCAGGATCTCTTGCTATTGTGTCGCCTTTTTGTTTTAGCTCATTTTTGTGTGCTTTGATATTGAAGGATTCCTTGAAGATACGATTCTTCACGTTTTGCGACAGCAATTATTTATTTTATTCTCCCTCTCTATTCCCTCTTTCTCACTCGCCAAATAAAGTGTGTGATATGGGGGGGGGGGGGGTGTGTGAAGAAATAAATTTCATCTTTTTATGAAGGATTTTTCTTAATTATTTTAAAACACTGCATCGTCATCTCGTCTTGTGGTTCAGAAATGAAGCATAGAATCTTATCAAAATTCTCTCTCTTGTGCTTCCACCATACAAGGTAATTTAAACGTAGATAAGTTTATCTTTACTCAGGTTGTAATTTTCTTTTCTGGTCTAAGAACAAAATAAAGTACAAGAAACATTAAGACGATCAAATAAGAATACGGGGTTTTCTTTGTCGGTCAGTCTACGGGGTTTTCATCGGCCAGTAACCCCGTTATGGTCTCTGCCTATCGCACAGTTTTCCACTTTCCCCTTGATGAAGTGGCAGATAATCATTACTCCACGAATCACCGTGACATTATCAAAAGGAGTGCATGCCTCTTTAATGCGGACAGGTAGAAATCTTTGTGCTGGATAGGGAAAGACCAGGAAAGCTGTTCTTTAATCGCCTGAGACTCCCTTGTCATTGCCATTGAGACCAGCATGTACCGAATTAGTCAAAGCGTAAAGATTTGTTTCTGTTGCTGTTGGATTATGTAGACATGTGGACATCATTCTCTTTTGTTAAAAGAAGGCCCAGACATTTGGAATTTCTATTCTACGCCATCTTTGGAAAAAACAAAAAGTAGTGCTAGTGTCTCTGTTGTATCTGTTGGGGATAGGTGTGAAGTCGTAATATTTGTCACATACATGTGCAAAGAAAACCGTGATGCCAGTGTGTCATGAGAATATTATATGAACCAGACAATACCTGGTGCAAGTCTGTACAATTGAATCATTGCATGTCTGTGAATGCGCCTTTGGAAGTCTTACAAACTCATACGCTGACCAGCGGACTATCTTTATGTTCAGTTTTATTTCAAAATAAAGGAACGAAACTTTACATCTAAAATAGTGCATAAGTGTGATTATATTAATTACTTTGAGGTAATGCGAGATCAGCGAAATTTATTGACAGGGTGTTGAATTACTACATGCAGATATGGCTCTATAAACTGATTAACGGATTCCCAGGAAAAGGCTCTACTTTTGCCCCCATGGTTGTTCATCTTTGTAGTGTAGTTGTAGACTTGGCTGACCCTAAAACTGGGGTGGGAGGAGGAAGCATCTCACTGTGGTTTTACAAATTTCAAAGGCACCAGCACGGCAATGGAAAAGACAGCCCATAATCCATAGTTAAGTCGTACGTCGTGCTTGGGGCAAGTCTAATCTGGCCCTGGCAAAGAGAATGAGATATTGGGATAATCTTTAGTTTAACTTGACTGGAACAAAAATGAAAGCCAGTAAACATAAGTTTTGAAGAAGAAAAAAAGTGTTCCTTGGGGCAGAATTTATCTTTGCTCTTTAAGGCAACAAGCTTGTGTTTTCCTGTAGCGATTATTTATGGGCTTGCGGGCAAGATAACAAAAGGCTAATATGAATGTGTTGCCGTCTTCGGTTTCTCTCGCTGTCTTTTGCTGCAGCTTGTGTTTATGTAAGTTTAGGCGTTAATGTTTGCTTGTCCGTTTTTTCTTCTAAACTTCACTTCGCATTGCCGGGAAAAAAAAAGAATTGTTGTTTTGTCTCCCCCTTCTTTCCTTGACCGTATGATATGTTATAATTTTATGTAACAATGTTTCGCTCCATACACGTCCTCTATGTTTTATCTCGTATACCATCACGAGTGTAAATAAATCTAAAAGTAGATCATTTTTCAACGTAATGCCCAACAATTTCATCCTGTGTGTAAAAGTGATGCTGTGCCTGGCAACTTCGCACAACTTAAATAGTGCTGTCACAGAGCTTTAGAATCTGAGAAACCAGATTTGTATGTGGTAGACTTTTCTTGAGCTCGGCAAGGAAAGATGAACGGCGCGATGTTGTTTGTTTGGGTTTTTTTTGTTGGTAATCTGAAGGCTTAAAAAGGCTAGGACAGCACTAGTTTGCAAGAAACTCAAGTACAATCATAATGTTCCAGGACAAAACCTGCAACGCTGTGAAACAACGGACGAGCTATTTGTTTATACCAGTCTACTGACATCTCAGCCCTCTGGTGGTCAATCTGTCTCAGATTCTGTGTGTTAGTCCCTCTGTCGCTTGTATACAATGAGAAGTACACGTACAAACTAAACCGTATTGTAGTCGCAATATTTTGTATTATGTTAAATGTCACATCCAGTGCCCATTCCCCGGTTGCGCATTTACAGAGGAAGTTTGGCATAAGATAGAGTTATGGACCAACCTTTATCCGTTTCGCTATTTTTTGCAAATATATATATTTTTTTTATAGTACTCCACACCGATGGGGTCATTTTCTAGCCACTGATGCAAATACTCACAGTTCTTTCATCTTCCCCCTCTTCTCCTGTTTACCTTTGTCTTTCATTGCCTTTCTTAGCTGAGAGAAGTGGTCGTCTTACAATTTCTTTGCTGTAAATGAGAGGCAAACAAGTCCACCTACATAGGTTGCACTGACGTCCTCTGGCTATTCAACGAATCAAAGGAAAACTTGTAAGCAAGTAGATCGCTTGGTTTGGAGTACGGATACCCAGCTGAACAATGTACATGGTAAACGGCAGATCTTAAGGAGGATCTGGGTATTGTCTGTCTATCACCACGACCCTCACATAATTGTATTTCCACGTCGCGGTTTGGCCCGACAGAAGAGACAGGTGGCGCTGTAGAAAAGGTTATTATTGTTGCTTTTAGAGTGTCTCCGTCTAAATCCTTGGTAAACATGCGGGGATCCCGTACATGCATTGGCCTCCGTTTGCCAGGAAATTAGGTCTTGCCATTAAATGGGTTTTCTGTTGACTATTTCACTGCTTACTGTAAATATTCGGGCCAAAAGCCAGCCTTTTATGTGGAAGAAGAAAACCGTAACATTGCATTCGTGAGTTATCTCATATCCTATTTCATTTTAGTGAAATTGTTATGGGGGAGCCGGACGGCGCGGTTAGAAGAGATACCATGTTGATATTTTACACAATAATGTATGTTCGAAAATTATGTGATCTGATAATTGTCCATGGCTGCACGGTCAGAGCTAAAGGCAAGCAAATTTCAGGTCTTTCATTTTTTTTTCACCTATTATGAAATATTTAGACTTGGACATAGGCGTTAAAAAATATAATTATAGTTGCCCTTTCACATTTTTTTTCTGTGTATGAGAACTCGTAAGGACGTGCGCAATTCATATTTTTTTTCCTGTTTACCCGTTGTTAAGCTTACATCCTTAATTTCTCTTTGGATCTGTCTGTGTGTTTGTTTGTTTTGTGTACTCACAGTGTCCCATCTTCCATTGCTTCTGTCATTTGTTTCATTACGAGAAAGGCGAGAGCCCCGGCCGTTATCTTAAAAGTTTGAGCTTTTACTGGGCATATGTTTTGAAACGCTGTTGCGCCAGAAGTGAGTTTGTTTGTGAGACAAGAATATTATCATGTCTTCAGGGTAGAAGCATTCCAAATATGCAATGCTGAAAGGGGTGCTCCAAGCAAAATATTTGACCTTAAACAGAACAACTTTTCTTGAAACCACCATATTTTTCTTCAACATTTTAAGGTTATGCATGTATTGATTGTAACAGAAATAGACTTTGCTGTTTATAATCTTGTTAATGGCGGTATCTGCCAACGTTGGCCTAATGCAGATTTTAAAAGATGAATTGAATTTTTTTTTTTCAAGCCAAGTATTGCCAAAAATGTTCAGTTTTAGCTGCCGTCGCCATTTTCATTTTAAAACCATTCACAAGATGGAAAAGTCCACGACAGGGAAAATCAAGGCATTTCTGTGTGTGTAAAGTTGTGAAAGCAACTTGGAAACAATAATTCTTGAAAGACTTGGCAGTATGCATGTTTGAGCTTACATTCCTGTACTGAACAGTTTTTATGCTGCTTGTAATTGCGCCAGCTAGGCATGTTTTGTGTTTAGTGGGAATTCTTACACACAGGTGTAGTGGCCTTGTGTAATAATGATAGTAATGGGTGTTTGTTTATATGCCTGTCTGTCTGCTTGCCTGTCTATCTGCTGTAATAGTGTCTTGTTTATCACATTGTTGTATTTTATTACATTTCTCTCTCTCTCTCTCTCTCTCTCTCTCTCTCTCTCTCTCTCTCTCTCTCTCTCTCTCTCTCTCTCTCTCTCTCTCTTTCTTCCCCCTTCTGCCATCTTCTACCCCCTCTCTCTCTCTCTCTCTCTCTCTCTCTCTCTCTCTCTCTCTCTCTCTCTCTCTCTCTCTCTCTCTCTCTTGTCCTCCCTTATTCCCCGAGTCTCACTCTCTTTCTTCCCCCTTCTGCCTTCTTCTACCCCCCCCCCCCCGCTCCCCTCCCCCAGGAACGAGTAGCTGTATCTCTACTGCCGAAATAATTAAAGGGACTGTCATATAATCTCGTAATTTACACCGGCGACACAACCGGACTGCCAGTACATCATTAAGTAAGCCATCCTGAGTCTGGAGCAGAGGCTTACACGAGAAGTCATTCACTGGCAAGGTCCATTAGGTTTCCGCCTAACAAATTTCAAGCCTGGTTAGGAATCAGAGATGCAGACACGGGGAATTAAAAAGCGCAGCCGCTGTCGACAGCGCCTATAGACACATAGAACACAGGTGGAGAAAGCAAGAAAGTGCTGATTTTGCCCCATGGCCGTCGTGAGCCCAGCCGGGATCCTTGTGATTTCAAGAATTACCAACTGACAGAACTACTTCAGAACAGTTGATTGTGGTCAAAAGTGTCAGTGATTTGAGGCCTGGTCTCAACTCACATTGTAGAAGAGGCCCATCGGAGATTATAGTGGCTACCGAAGTCTTACAGTTATGACTTGCACAGGTGTGATGAACAGTACAATAAATGGTGGCTGAGGCTTTTGAGTTTACTTTTCAATTTTTGCAATCATTTAGTCATTTGTTTCCTTCGGGTTAAAAAAAAAAGAAGAAAAAACCAGCTACTTTGTTTTTGAAATTAACTTGAAAGACAAAGGAAATTGAGTTGTATAAGTATGGATCGTTTTTTGAGAGATAAAAACGAAAGCCGATTGATTGGTTCTATGGTCGACAGATTAGTTTATCCTTGATTCTGTTCGTTAGGACTGTTGGGTGTTTCCGATGCGACAGAAAACCAAGCAATGATTTGCCATTATATGTTGAACCATGTTACATTGTACATTTCTGGGAAATTTATGAAATCCCGTACTGAAGCTTTCTAGTGATGACAATATTAATATTTGTCTAAGATCACGCGCGTCACTTCGCGTGTTATCTTAAGTGTTTCATAGTGGAACATGAGTATTTCAGTCAAGAGATGTCAGTATTTCCACCCGGGCCCTCAGAAGCTACGAGGTAGTCTTTTTTTCTTCTTATTCTTTTTTACCACTCATTATTTCAAGTTTTTCAAATGGGCATGTTTTGTATACTTTTATCCAACCACGTGGATAGTTTTTGTGGGTTCCGCGGAATAACTGATTATAAAAATGAAAACAACAGGTCATTAGAATGGACAAGATAATTGGAAGAGAATGCCCGAGGAAAAACAATACCAAGAGCCCAGGAATGCTAATATATGAAAGCTTGTCATGCTTGCCAACAAACCACAGAAAAGAGAACAGTGTGAGCCACCGTGCACATGTGCTTTCACAACCGCGTGTAAATGTTCGTGCGCTATTTTTGGCGTGATTAGGAAGCTAATAAATAATAATGAAAAACAAAGGAAGATACAGAAAAATAAACAACGAAGAAGTGATGTGAGCCAAATAAATGAAGATGCTGGGAAGATAGGTTTCTTTTTCTCTTCGGGGCAAACTGCAAGAAAGTGCGGTGCTGAAAGTGAAAACGTGGAAGGCAAAACAGTTATTCACTTAGGTTGAAATTGGCAGTATAGCCATTGAATTCGGAGCTTGCAGATGATCTCAGAGGTTGAGACTGCCTATACATCAGCGCTTTATAACAAAATGTTTGTGTATACGATATCGTTCATTTTTTTTGTTTTTTTTTGTTACACGTTAAGAAACATTATGGAAATGTGCGATTTTCAGAAAGCCAGTGCAGCACATAGATCATTTCGAAGTGAATGCTGGAGCGAGGAAAGCAAGAGGTAGAAGGTGGGGGTGCCGATTGTGTGCTACAATATTTTTGACAATGATGAAAACTGTGCATTGGTAAATGTGGAACTGTGGATATATTTACAACTTGTTTTTGACGTGAATAGTGATATGCATTCGCATCACAATTCTCGTTGTTTTCTCTTGCGTGCGACATACTACAAGCTACAAGATTATACTTAGAGCTTGCATATATTGGTTTTATGGTGTGTAACGAGTCCCCCAATCCCCTAGCATCCACCCCATCTCACCCGATTTTCTATGCCTAGTGTTGCGGTATAACTGTATGAAACGTTTTGAAATACTGTGGAGGCCAACTGTATGAAACGTTTTGAAATACTGTGGAGGCCGAGGGGAGCACCTCTGTAACCAGCATCACGCTCCTGTAATTTAACATTAAATAATAATGATTTTTAAAAAAGGGTAACCGACTCTGGCACATGTATGTACCTCGTAAATTAATGACATTTCGTGTATATTCAGCTAGCATGATACAGGATCGGGCACAGATGGAAAAACATATCCTTTCCCTGAAAATGTTCACTGATCCATGATGGTTTGGCCTTGTCAGTCCCAGTTCTCCCTATGTCGTCTTGGTCATCATCTACCTTATATTGATACCACTGAGAGGTACAGTTTTCGTCTTCTTGTGATCTCTTTTTCACCATGGCATTTCATTGACTCGCCTATTTCTGATGCTTGTTGTGTCCTCCATCAAAGTCAAGCCAAACGAACACATTTAGCTGTTACTCTATGAGTTTTAAACTTGATTACTCTCGGACGCCAGTAAACTTAAAGGCGACCCAGACAAACATGATTTACAGTGCTTGTTGATCGATGGCTTTTTCATTTTTAGTCCGGAAGTAATAAACTTGCACGTGAGGTATCATCAGAACCCTGTCTAGGAGGGAAAGCAAGTTATTGATACAGTTTGCACGCTGAAGAATGTGACCACGTCTATGGCAGTTTGTAAGAGGATGTATATAATCAACTAAGGTTTTTGTGAGTAAGTTAAAGTGCCATTCTTAATGTCTTTATAAAAAAATTCTAAAATGGGTCCAGCCTGAGAGATTTAACATCTGCGCAATTTCACTGTTGGGCTAATTTTACATATTTTTTTTTTATCTTCTTCATGGCGAATTTAAAGTAAGGCTGTTGTTTTAAAAAAAAAAAAAAAACCCACACATTTCGTGTAATTCCTCACTATCCAGAGGATGGCCATTATCATTTTCAGACTTTGTTTTCCTTTTCGTCTACATTTTTGAGATTTTGCGAATACGATCATGCTGAGCAGCTTGGTTCCGTGAGAGAAAAGTGTTGAAAACTATAAATTTTAATTATGCAGATGGCGGATTTTTTTTTAAGGAAGGGGGGGGGGGGGCGTAGTGGCAGTGTCGACCCGGAAATGAATAAAATCGAGCTCTGGACTTTCATAATAGACGATGGGCAAGCCAATCCGATAATCAGACCAGATGTCATATCAAATTCAGTATCATCCCGGCAATACTAGTAGCACGGCCACTATGAACACGATTACAAGGCTTGATGATTAACCAGCGACCACTAAAATAACAGGTTAAAAGTTTAACACTGACAGTGATGGTTTCAACACCCACAGCAATTTCTGTTTTCCCCTGCCAATACACTACCAGCGCAATACTGTTGCATCAGCAATCGCGACGACAACAATAGCCTTGCGTACAATAAAGTTAATTTTAGCCGCCTTGTGTGTTTCCAGAATCAATACTATTTCCGAAATCAATTATTCCTTGCTTGTTATGTATCTGTTTTGATCACAGAAAAGCCGTCCTGCAGCCGTTTAGGGGAATAAAAATGAAGGAAGCAAAGGGAGCTCCTTCCAGCTTCGAGTGACGCAAAGTGACTCTCAACAGCACAGCAAAACACTAACCAAATATCTTTCACAACAAATTTGCTCTAAAATCTGTCTGTCTGTTTGTCTGACTGTCTGTCTGTCTATCCGTCCGTCCGTCTGGCCACTAATCCAACCATCCATCTATCTACCCACCCGTCTTCTGCCTTCTCCTCACACCTCAAAGCTGTTCATCACAGGTATTCTTGTAGAAAACACTTCTTAAGAAATCGAGGCATGAAAGAAAAAAAAAGGGAGGTTACACTGCGTCTTACTGAAGTACATCGCCAGTGCTAACAGCGTATCAGCCCGCACCGTGCCCTCCATATCTATAGCCGTGTGCACCGAGCGGAATAAGGCAGTAGGAAAGTAAAGGAAAAACATACGGAACTTGTAAAATATCGGTTTGTATATTTATGGATGGACTCTTTTTTTCCGATGGTGATGCATACAGTGGATTACTTGACATCGTATTCTTTACAGATTTTGAAGGGTGTCCCGGTGTTTGTGACGTGAAAGTGTTTAAACAACCTTACTGCCATTAACTACGTGGATTAATTCACTGAGAAGTTGTGTAAGGAGTAGTGTTTATGTCCCACAGATGATACAAGTGGGTCAGACTGCACACATTGACCATTTTGTCACTAGGTCCGGAATGGTGTATGATATCTGTATAAACAGGCTAGTGCTGCCTAAGTGAGTGAATGCGCTGCCAATTCTGTTTGATAACATTATCTGTTTCATGAAGCTATGCGATTTTTGGGCCGAAGCTCTATTAATAGTTCATGCGTGGAATGATCTAAAAAGAAATATTGCCAATTTTGCAGAATTGAACATAAAATGACTCTCTCTCTCTCTCTCTCTCTCTCTCTCTCTCTCTCTCTCTCTCTCTTTCTTTCTCTTTCTCTTTCTTTCTCTCTCTCTCTCTCTCTCTCTCTCTCTGTCTCTCCCCCTCTCTTTCCTACTCCCCCCCCTCCCTCCTGCTTCTTGTAATGATATTTAAAAGTAATGTTTATTGGAATGTACCTCGAAATGTAGGTATTTCCTTATTCATATTTTTAGGATGAGAAATGTAAATCTAACACTGAAATAATGTTTTGGGGCTGGTGGTACTGGTAGGTTTAGTCTCATACATCTACAGAGAGAAGTCATTTTATCTTTGGGTCTTGGATTAGGTGCAAGAAAAGTGAACTGTGCCTATAATACACAGATCTACCTGTAGGTATGTTATGTAGGCCGATCGCTATTTTTAATTGCAGGTCAGACTTCAGCGTTTTGACGCAATGGCTGTGTTGTGGCGGAGAGCGTGTGGGAAAATGTGTGCTGTGCACTCGTGAGCCTGAGCAAATGCTTAGTTGTTTACTTGCTAAAGAGAAGTTGGAGATAGGTAGAAGTTTTGACAGATAACATGTTTTGCAACTGCAGGGAAAATCAGAAATGTTAAAAGATGATAATATCACTTGTATTCAAGTTTGAACTCGTTCGACAATGTTCAGTATCATGTAGTTTGTTTTGTTTTGTTTTTTTTTCTGTTTCGACCAGATGGGTAACTTCTCATTGTTAATCACAGATGAAATAATATCTTCTTCTAATAGTATTTAAACACCCAGCAACACAACTGGTCTGTTTTAATAGGTAGCCTACATTCAAAGTCAAGGACAAGGTTATTTATAGCAATCGAAGATATTTATGCCACCAATTCAGCACGATTAGTTTGTTTAGACGGTGTCGAATGTGCATTACCGTTCATGTTTTGTTGGGGGGGAAAAAAAAACGAAAAATAAATCGTCTGTCTTCTGGTTCCCCATCACTTGTGGTTGCCTACTAAAATCGCCCATGCCCTTATTGACCATCTATTTTCAGCGCTGATGTAATGGTGCTGTTATGTGTTATGTAAAAGAGCCCTAGAGATTTCCTTGTTCTAATGCCATTTATGGTTTGAACATGCAACATGTCTAAATGGAAAAGTGTGCGCCAGTTCAGTGATGTGAAATGTTTGTTTCCAGCCTCGAGCTGAGAAATTGGACTATTATTCCAGTGATGTCATTGTCTGCATTATCACAGCTGTTGGGAAAGGCACGTGCACATGCTTACTTGGCAGGTTTGTCGGTGTCATATTCGGCATTTCAACGACTCCGTAAGGTCTTACATTGAAGGCTGTTCCATGTTTCCTTGAACGCTTCATTATTATTATATTTTTATTATTTGCCAGACTCGTAATAAATCTGTTTATTTGAAAAAATGTTTGTCATTTAGATCTAGTACATGTAGATAGGCAGTATCACATCTTGCGGTGCCTGGTGTAACATTGCAGCCACCATTGTGATATTCTGTCTTCATATTTAGAAATACTGTATAATGAAACAAAATTTACAACTTCCCCACCCCACCCCTTCTCTAAATCATTCGCCCCATAGGTCTTTGAATTTTATATTGATACCACTGAGAGGTACAGTTTTAAATCAAATACCCATTATTAATCTTTTATTACTCATTTTGTCGAAATTGTGAATACAAATAGTATTATTCGGCCAGCTTCGTAGAGTTCTTAGAACCATGCTAATTGGAACTGATCATCTTGTTAATGGAGTACAATTTACGGAAGTCAATCGTATTCATAACGGCATGTGCCATTGCTGTCCCATACTTCACCGTGAAATCGATGTCCTGAGACAATGTAAACAAAACATTAAAAAACGCAGTATTTCACTGCTCTCTCGAGCTTATTTAAGCATTGTCATGCTGGGGGCACGTTTTCTGCAGCCATGTCAACCTCTCTCCGATAGCAAAAGTAGGGCCTGTGGGTGTTTTTGGTCAAAGGAGTGGCTCTATTGCTGCGTGGAAACGAAATAAAATAATTTGTGTACAGCCAAGGATAGTGGTACAACACAGAACGTTTCAGACACAAAGGGGGCGGAACAGTCCAGACTCTAACCTGAATAAACAATATTACTCCTCAGTTTTGTGAATTTGTGGAATCCTATCAAGGCAGTGATTTTCAGTTTAAAAAGTTGCTTAGATTGTTGTTGCTATTCTGTCCATGACATTAAGATTATATTTGCGCCAACGGAAGTTAAGTGACAGTGCCCCCACGGTACTCTGATTGCACATCACCACTGGATGGGAGCGCCCTGGTAAGCCTTCCTAGGTGAACACAGAGCGCGCTGTTCAGTGAATATTGCGGTTCCCACCTCGAAGATTGTTTAATGTTTGACTCACTCTCGTCCTTTACGTATACACACGGTACCGCTCGGTGCGTGTCTCCTTCTCTGATAAATACTGGGCGGCAGATTACTCTTTATACTTCCACTTGGAGAAAAGAAGAAGGAAAAAGATGAAGAAAGACAGTAGAGATACGGGGAAGAGTATTTCTCTGTTTCTTCCTCTTTTTTTTTCTGAGCCGCCACCCACTTTCGGAATGTCAGTGTACCCCGTCCAGATGAGCAAGCGTATATAAATACACACGTACACATAATATATGCACGTGCGGGAAGATCTCTCTGCCTCTAGTCAAGGAGCCTGCAACGAAAAGGGTTAAAGAACATGTATGAAGATTGTTAACAAACAAAAAAAAAAGTAACAAACGGGAAAAGTTGTCTACACTTTGCTCTGGGTTATTTTTTAACCTCATGTTTTGTCGTGTTGAGTTAACAAGAAAAGGAAGCGCTTTAAAATTTGAAACGTAACCGTTGTGTCCTGAGTAGTAAAAAGTAATTCCACTTTTTCATGATTCTGTACCTCTGTGTGTAGCAACTCTGCTTGCACAAATCCATTCTGGTAAATAACGGTGAAGGTGAAGATTGATATTTGTGAGATGCATAGCTAATGTGTTGCCAAGGGTAGGCGGTGAAAAGTTAACTTGGAGATCCATCGGTTTACTGGCATCTTTCTCTTCCCTCCCCCATTCCCTTCCTAAATCCCTTCTTCCTTTCTGCCCCACCTCGCTCCTAGTCAAATCATCTCTTTCTAAGGAAGATATGCCAAAGGCACAGTTTTTTTTTTATAGTTTGTTATCTTTACTGGTAGACACTACTTCCAAGCTATAACCACATTGGTATTTCCCGACGAATAAACCTTAAGTTGGTGGGCAGGAGAAGAGGGAGAGAAATGTGTAGCGTAGTTCGAATACGTTGGAAATTGGCTTGGATGTTAAAGATAGGACAAACACAAAATGAAAAAATACATTATATTTTTTTTACAAAATGCCCATCGTTATGTTTCGTAGTTTCCACTCACGTTCTCCATGACTTCCAGCCAGCAAGCCCCCCCCCCCCCACCCCCTTCCTTTTTTATGGGATGTCACCAAAAAGCATAGTTAATGTGTACACATGTCAGGCTTCTTCAGTATGAAAAATGTCTAGTCCTATTTTAGGATGGCATACATGGCTCAACTACTCATTTTATCGCATATTTTTTTGTGGGACGTCTGATCTCACTGCCAGTTACAGTTCCTTTGATAATGCATGTTGTAAAGTATTGTGCTTGAAAGTTCATGGATAGTTTACTTTGAAAGTGATCTATCTTAAAATAGAAGGGTTATATGTCATTACCTTATTCAGTCTCTTAACACTGGAAGATGGGTGGTTTTGGTCATTTCACTGTCTGTAATGTTTAATTTTGAATGTCCCAGTCATTGTTGTTACAAGTACCAGGCATGGTGTTAATAGTGTGACGGATGAACAGCCTGACTAACACTCTGCATCTGATATTGTTCGCTCCTTTTAGTTGATCACGGGCCTAGTTATCTCCCGATAATGTAAATCCATTCACTCATGTAATTCGAAGATACCGAGTTTTCATCATGATACTCTTAAGGAGGCCGATAGTCCATGGAATAACATCACAGTTGAAGACGTGGGAAGATTCTGCGAGCATATTCAGTCAGAGGATGAAAGAACGCATAAATGATAACCACGAGAACGCCAAGACACGAACTGTGGATTTACATAATAATGCAAGTTGTAGATTGTTTTTGTAGTCCAGGGTAACCTTTTTTTTTTTTTAAACAAATCTTGAATTTGCTGTTGCTGATAGGTGGTTTGCTTAGAGAGTTAATTATTCTTTAATTGTGACTTAAGTGATTGGCAATATCACGGAAAGATACTTATTAGTTGTTGTTGTTTTTTTTGCCGTCTTTTTCAGGGAATTTTTATAATCGACAATGTGCAGTTTATCTGATATGATAAATATCCAACAGAATTTAGACAGGCGGATTGAATTTAAGGAGCCACTCATGGTGTAGTGTCAGTGACATAGTATGAAGCATAGAATATCCTCGTTTTATCCTTATAATACCACATCAAGTGAAAACTGATGAAACCACTGTAGCAACCGGAGAGATTTATTATAGCGTGCATTCAGGTAGATCACTCTCTCTGCTACTTGCAGGTCGTGTTGAAACAAAAAACTAAATTTATTACAGTTCGTCTGATAACGAGAACGGCTGAATCAGCTCCTTCCGCGTAAAAACGGTCTCTTGGTCGACTATTCGTGTTTGCAGGTCAGTGGAGTTGTAAGTAGATGATGTATCGTGAGAGGCGTGGCGCTTGTTGCCATTAGTATCGCACCGTAATACCTCGCCATTGTTTTGCACCAGGTCGTTACTATTATAAACAGCAGCTGCGTGCATTTGGTCCTCGGATAATGAGAATGAGGGCGGCCACCTAATCCGGGACTCTTTGATATAAATATGCGACGGCGTAAGTACTTGCTGGACTTGTCAGTTATGCCTTGCACATCTTTTTCACTGACACGTTACTGTGTTCTCTCTATCTTTCCCTCCCCAAAGCAGTAAGTGTTTACAGTATACCTACATGCGTTGAAGGTTTGGTGCTTGTGACTAAGGAATAGATTAATGGGTATAGTAAGGATGGATGGACAAGTGAGTGGAGGGAAGAGAAAGGGATTGGGAGGGGACTGAGTCAATATTGCCGGAACCCAAAGTTTCCGTACAAAATATTAGAGGTTACTAAGCCTACCAGTACTTACAGAAAAGAAAGGAATGAAAACATTGGGTAGAAACTGGCTTTTTGTACACATGTGGCGCCAATACCTCAAGGCGTTATTTGTTCTTCAAAAAGTTCACGGAGATACATTGTATCCTTTTCATTACAGGATCACCGAGTAATTTTTGTCATTGTTGATGTAATACGCGCTCCCCCGCCCACGAACATGAAACTCACATATCATCAGATCCGACGTTTTACTTTTTCTGACAAAAAAACATAAGGCACAAAAATTACTTTCAGCATCCCGGTAATGCGTCAATGTGAACCTCGGACACGGAATTGATAATGATAAATCAAGAGCAACATCAACACACGACCCTTGAAACAGGAAATATGCACAGCACTGGCCATGCACATGAGGCCGTAGAGCATTTCCCAGAAGCAAACCACCTGGCGGATGCCAGAAAATGTATAATATACGACACAGAATGACCAGCGCAGCTCTGGCCATTTTCTGGTCGCGACCGGTCTAACGGCCTGAATATCTGTTAAACAGAACAAAAAGAGAGAATTCTGTTGAGCGGCGGGCAAATGATGATATATTCTTAGAATCCGCTTTCAATGTTTCTTCCCAGAGTTCCACTGAACATCCCCACTCCCACTCCCATCCAGAGAGAGGAAGAATGCAGAAAAGGGGGAAATGAAGAGGATTTTTATCACCGGCAGCTCGTGTGAAGTTTCGAGGCCGAGAGAAAAAACTGATCATAGAATAGATCGAAATGGCGCGTGGGGAACGAATGGGGCGGGGAGGAGTGGTCTCTAGAATGTTCCATTTTGTTTGGAAATTTCAGTTATGAAAATGAAACATCAGCAAATTAATTATATATCGTTTATGCGTGAGTTTATCAAAGAAGTGTTATGAAAAAGAACCAGCAATAAATCTGTTTTAGTGAAGGAATCATGAAGAAAATAACTGGAAGCTGTTGGACCTTATCATGTGTATGGCTTTCATCATCCTCACACCAGCATTTTTCTGCATCATCATCCGCATCAGCCTCACAGTCCCAAAGTTCAGCTTTAGAAAATTATATTTCACATTATAGGTTGGCCAGGTTTAAGTTGTTTTTGGTTTCTCCTCTCTCATTTGGTAAGCAGAAGAACGAAGGGATCATTCAAGATTCTGAGTGCCCAGCAAAGTGAAGTCTTAGCGCCATTTAAGGGAACTGTCACTAAATTGAGATCTCCCTGGAAGTCAATTACAGTCTTTCTCGGTCAGTGCCTGCCTGTATGTATATAATTATGTATGTCCGGTGTCCTCTCTTACCACCGAGTACTGTTGGAATGGGGAAGTTTTAATGTAGCATTTCCTGGAAGTGCGTTCTGGTGGACTGCATTATTTCGTTGTGCTGATTTTGTCCCGTATTGTATGATCATGTCTTTCTTCTGGCTTTTTGCTCTCTTTCTCTTCACTTTCTTTCATTCTTGCCCTCATTGTTTTCTTTATCTTTAGTTTTCTCTTCGTTCTTTCTCCCCGGTTCTCCGTTGTACTTACTGCATTCGTCTCGTACTCATAGTTTCAGTTCCCATATCGATGGAATGAATGAAATTGGTTTCCGGGTAATTCCAGGAAAATCTCAATGGGGGGGGGGGGGGGGATCCGGTACTGTGGGGACAGAGTGAGGAATAGCCATGGCTGTGCCGAATGCGAAGCCACATTTTTACATTTCCTCTCTCATGAGCATTAAAGCTGAAAAAAAAAGAGAATTTTTTAAAGCCTATTCAGAACTGAATCTCCACCTGAATGCCAACATTTTATTGATCCTTAAAATGCCGGATATCTTTTGTATGAAGGATACACTAAGCATCCATGAGCTTTGGTAGATAGGGTCGTCCGTATTGCCCAATTAGACAAAAGGTTAGCGAAGGGAACAACGTCTCTAGGTCATGCGCTAAAGTTTTTTAGACTTTCCAGTTAACCTTTAAAATAATGATAATAGATAAATAAATCCTGTTCATATGTTAATTTTCATTACGCATTTTTCACATTCCAGTAGTTTACAGTTACATTATAGTTCCGGCCGTCTGTGGTCAGTTGTAACAAGTGAAAAGACACGGCGTGAGAAACTGTAAGAAACGCATGGGTACTCCTCAACAAGACAGAGCCCGCTCTATCACCATCGCTTAATCCCTAATCATGACGCGTGAACTTGTCGACACGGCACGAGAAAGAAAGATGATACCGGCTTGCCCACTGCCTATCCACTTCATCCTGATATGTGATATTTGGCATCCTGTTTTTCAGATCATCCCTGAAGGGAAGGACATTCCCATTTTCATACTGTTTGTTTGATTGTTTTCACTGTGGTGCATTTTACATTGTGTCACGTTATAGCCAAAAGAAGAGAAAGAACGTAGACGTGACCTTGCCTTTAGAGAAAGATGTCTTTTCAAGTAAGTCCTGACATAGGAACTGAATATTGCGTTAAAGTGAACTTTCTGGGCCTTCTTTGTGATGATGTTTGACTTCTTTCTCTCTCTCTCTTGTCCTTTCTCTTCATTCCCCCCCCCCCTTCCCCATCGGCGACTTATATTGTCCTGTCTATTGGCTAGAATTAAAACTTTACTTAATCCTCAGAACACATTTCGGGCCATTAGCAATTGGGTGTTAGAAGATTTAAAAAACAAAAAAAACGCCCGAACTCAAATGCCTAGTAAAATATTTATTCAGAGCCCTTTTGTCGGGTTTTCTGACGTTCTCTATTTGCTCTTTGGGCGTGATTACTGGCTCAAACGTTTTGTGGTGGTAATAGCTAACAGTTCGCTTTCGACCCTGGGCTCAGCATGTGACTTTATCCACCTACCCTCCGTGGACAGTCAGCTGGGTATCTCAAGTTTCTCACCTGTTGCCGGCTGTTCTGTATCGAATGCCTGTTGAGAACTTTTGTAGATTTGTGTTGTTATTTTTTTCTTTTTTGCAGATAACAATAGGACTGGGAGTACGTCATTGAAATATAACCGTCATGTTTATCATAGGATATTCAAGCATAGTATCCTCATACAGTGGATAATTTCTGTCCATCTTGTGGCTTTGTGGCGGTGGGACAAAAGTGGAAGTAAATGCCGACGGATCTGTGACATGCCCGCTATACGCTACATGACACCAACAAAAAAACAAAAACAAAAAACCCATCTGGGTGGTCTGTGGTCAAAGGTTATAACAAGTGATAATAATGTAAACATTTGACTTTTCAAGGTTCAAGAAGGAATGAATAATAGAAGAGGATAAAAGTTAAATGAGAATCAGATGGTGAACTATGGGTAATTGTGAAAACGTGATGATTACAATACAGTGTATTCAATGAATAAAGAAAGACTCACGAGGTTTGTTGTTTGACCCACCAGGGAAAGAGCATTGATTAATCATCAGGGCGATGTGTATTGATTTGTAGTGAGAAATGGCGCAGTATTTTAATCCAATATCCAATGGCGTAGGCAGTTGATGCCTGGCACCGGTAAATTCCGCTGGAAATTCCATAGTGGAAATTTGTAAAGGATCAGCAGTATTCAGTTCATCATTTTCCTAAATAGGTGTGTTATCTGGAAATGAGAGGCATTCCATACTTCAATTTCTTCAGAACGAATGCTTTCTTTTAACTTCAGAGGAACGAAATCTTTATCCGATATGTATATATATTCTGTTGAGGTCACGATGATGTACTCTCGTAATTTTTTATTGGCCAGTTCGTAAGGGATGCTGTTCATTTTAAATAGGCGCTGGTTAACTTGGCTTTAACTATATCTAAGGACAAATGCACCATGGAATCTAAAAGAAGGGTCAATTTTTTAAAAAAATACTCCAATGTACTATCATCTATAATCAGAGCTTAAAAAGGACAGGGTATTTCACAAAAATATGTTATATTGTAGACAGTTGAGTCGGGAATATGAAAAGCTGTGTGTTCTCCTGGACAGACGTGAAAACAGCCTTGTTAAGTGTATAAAATAAAATAATGTGTCTGGCCATTTCAGAAAAAGATTTGCTGTTTGCGTCTGGTCACGGACAATTTAGGGAACTGCTGATATTTCATTCTGAATTTATACGAAAGGAGATTTATAGGACTGGATATTCTATAACGTGACCCAAGGAGTTTTGTGCCGAAAGCCACCGTCGTGTCCAACTCATTTTCTTCCCGATGGTATGTTCCCCTAATTTCCATAATTGTTATTATTAGCTTGCTTTGGGAACGGGCCCTCCCCAGAGGTGGTGTCTGCGTCAAACGTGGAGATACCGAGACTTTATTGAAATATAATGGTGTAATTATGTACCTGTTTTGGCAGGCTGCGTGAGACATGCGATATACCTGCATTATGGTACGATGGTACTGGTAGATATGGTTTTATTTTTCACGTTCTTGTTAAGTTGGTTCCCATAAACACTTTAACCACATACTTTTGACACCTATTATTTTCGTGGAATACTTTGTTATCTTGTGTATGTGTATCAGTTTGATGGTTTTTTAGGTTAGGCGTCATCGGGGACGTCTACATTGTGTATCGTTTATGATACTTCAGTGTAGGCCTATATCATCTTGTTAGGCTTCATGTTTATCATCTGATACTTGACTCAAATTGCCATGGCTAAGTTTAGCAAAAGTAGTGTGGCTGCCACAGTATACTAGCTTTCCCATTGGATTAGGATTCTGACATGAATAGCAACTGGAAACTGCACTATGAATGATGTTTTTAAATCCATTGTTATTTAATATGACATGGACTAAGTTATAATGTTTCACACGTTTTACTGATTGGAGCAACACTAACGGATAGTGAATCAAACTTGAAAGGTAGTGTCTGTTACACAGTTACGATATATATTATATTACATTTTGGGTTCCCGAGCAGTGCCTGGTCACGGTACAAATGTATTTTCAGTTTGTTTTCTGTTGAGACAATCTTATTGTGGTCACAGAGCTGGCGGTTCGCATGTTTAAGATTGGTACAGGTCGACATCAGGTAAGTTTCACACATATCCCCCCTCCCTTTTTTTTTTCTTAATATAAATGTTATTTGTGTCCGTTGAGGTCTGATTCGTACGATCAGTGAAAGAACACAGTCCGAGCAAATTTGATCTGGTTTTATAATAACTTTGGAGGCGGGAAATTGAAGCAAAGAGGAAGTCAAACTGTAAGGTAACAGTTAAGACTTTGTATCTCTGTCAGTGTCTATTACCCTTCTTTGGCGAGCAAGAAATTTTTAGTTATGAAAGTGAGATACCTTCATGATACAGATAAGAAAGAGTTCCTGCCATAGTTGATTGTGTTACCTGTCAGATTCTTTCTTTGAAAAAAATTATGGTGTTTAAAACTGTGATCCAGAGCTTGAGGTTAGTAAGAGGTAAATAGTTCTTTCAAAGTGGCAGCACTGTCTCTCCTCCAGTTTTCAGAATGCGCTCTTTTTCATCAGTCATCTTTTACTCCTCAAAACTATAACAGATAACAGTTTTCAGCTGGAATGTTCCACCCGTTTCTTACAGAAGTCAACCCCGAATGTGTAGAACATTTTGTAAAACATAAAGGAACCTTATTTATTGTGAAATGTTGCATTCGGAGAGATGGATTCCTAAACTGTGTTGTACAACGAGGTTAGCTCTCTCTCTCTCTCTCTCTCTCTCTCTCTCTCTCTCTCTCTCTCACTCTCTCTCTCTGTCTGTCTGTCTCTCTCTGTCTGTCTGTCTCTCTCTCTCTCTCTCTCTCTCTCTCTCTCTCTCTCTCTCTCTCTCTCTCTCTCTCTCTCTCTCCCCTCCCCCCCTCCCTCCCCCCCCCTCTCTCTCTCTCCCCACCACCTCCCCCAACCACAGCTGTGACTATGAATATGTTAGGATTTCTGAATGAAATTACACTTGGGTGTGAACAGAAATTAGTTTGATTCAATATGCATTGGCGGTCTACATAAAGGATTGTGTCATCGTTTATAATTCCGACTTTTTGCCAGTGCAGAGTCACAACGTCTGTCGAAACGCGGTTGGCGTTACGGACATGTGAGGTGCCAAAAGAAACTGGTGGCTGTGAAACTTTTTTGTCGGGTTAATGAGGTCATCCGAGCCACATGGAAGTTCACCGATAAGCCGTAATTTAGTAGTGGACATGTGTGTCTCAGAATTTTACGAGCTGTTTTTCTGTCAGTTGTCAGAAACGTTTTCAACACCTGACTGGGCTTGTCTGTTTCTCTGTTGTGTTATGTGTTTATTTATATGTTTTTAGTGTTGAGAGGGATGTAGGCAGTTTACAAAAGCGCTGTTTTTGGCCTTTGGACAAGTTTGTGGAGACACTGAACGTTAAAAACAAAGCGTCAGCTTTCGTTTATTGCTGTCATAGTGTCAGAATTGGACGAAGTATTTGGCACGTATTAAATAAAAGAATAGATTCGCGCACTTGTAGTTTGATCGTTTGGTTAGGCAATGATATGGTTATACTATTGTGTTATCCTGTGGTCCGGAAATGGAGGAAGAGTGTGTGTGTTTTTCCACATACACATTTATCACGTCAGTTGTTCATTCCATTTGTCTAATATTTCTCTTCTCGTTCTCTAACTCCAACGCCCTGAATTGTATGGTTTTACAGTTCAGTGTTGTTTTTTTTTTCTTTCAATTTTTCGATATTGAAGAACAGTTCTTGGTGGGTTTTTTTACGGTCTGGGACTATAGGCGTGAATTAGTCTGATGTGGAAAACAAGCAGTGCCGTTTCGAAGCAACAGAGCATAGTGTTGGGGTATGTAGTCTGGTGACACGAGCAGGAAAAATAGACCAGTTTGCGTCTGTCAATTATTTTCTACTTTCAGCATTACCAAAGACCACACGCCATGCTCCGTTTCAAAATGCATCGCCGTCAAACCTATGCTGTTTGACTAACTCGGGCAGTTTATCTGTCCTCGGCAAAACTAACGTGTGACGGTTCCATTGGCTCGTCTCCTCACTCCAGACAGACTGATACACATCTACTCTGTAAGCAATAGCTGAGGATCAGAAGAGTCACGCCTGGCCAGCAAGCCCTATTTGTCTTGAGTGTACGGTTATCATCCTCACCTTTGTTCCATTTTCTTTATCACGAATTCCCGCGCTTACCTTAGCCTGACCCCGGGTGCCCAAAAACTGGAAAGATTTTGTAAATTTTCGACGCCTTTTCGTGTAGCCCCTTTTGCTTCACGCCATGAAACCCTTTCAGAGAGGCTGATACTGTTCCTGCTCGATCAGATCCTGAGAAGTGTATGAATGCACAGCATGAGTCCAGGCAGTGGACAGCGCCATGGGTATCCAGTAACTGAAAACAGCTTATTATCAAGGCCTTCACGCCCACGATTGTTTGGATAGTGTGGGTACCTATTATGTGTATGTGAATATGTATGTGTGTGTGATTTATGTATGGAATGGGGTGGTTTGGAGTTCTGGTATTTCAGTCAGTTACTGGGTTCTAACATGTCTGAGTGTCCGAAGCTACTTGAAACAATTACAAACCGCTTTACTGGGTAGTTGTTGTCGTTCTTCTTTCTCTTCTTCCTCATCTTTTCATTTTGCCGCACTAATGTCAGAAGTTTCTAATCCTTAGCAAATTTCTCTTCCTTCTTTCAGATAAATTAAAATAAGGGGGAAGGTTTATGTACATGTACAGTACTGTAACAGGGTGATAGATTGGCAAGGTATAACTAGTAGTTATAATAATATTGTGCCTATAACTAGCGTGGGAAGATAGTTAACGGCGGGGAGACAGAGTCATTGTAGGCCAGAGGGGGAAAGTATGGGATGCAACTGAAGCGCTTTGACACCCGAAAAGGGTAGTGTTTACTTGACCGCCGTACTTGTCGATCAGATCACCTGGGAATTGCTTGGGGGGTAGAGCTGTTTCAATAGTATTTGACGTGGAGCCGACGGGGGTGGCTATTAGGATAACTAATGCACACTCGGTGGGCGTCTTGGGACGCTACCTGACTGGGTATAAATCCCCGAACGCTCCTTCCAACTTCAGACCGCTGAGAGCACTCACCAGCTTCGTGCCGAAGAGGAGACCACAACTGCAACTGTAACTTTGTACTAGTCTTGTGAGTGGGGAAGGTCAGGGAACCCGCAAACATCCTTTGTCAGAGCGTGGTATCTTTGGTATCTTGTCGGCATTTGAGCTGTTGCTGAGTGAGGAGGAAGAACAACACCTTCTTGGCTTCTCAACTTCTTGTACTTTGATTAACGACATCGTGGCTTCTTGGCTTCCCGACCTATTGGTACCTGCCGATACCTGTTGATCTAACTGCGCAGTCAAGCCAGGGTAGAGAGGAAGAACCAGTGCCCAGATAGCGCCATACACCCCTAAAGGAGAGGTTTCCTTATGCTGAATGTTCCCATGTGTTTTATAAAATGTGCTAGAAATTGAATATTACGAAGCCATTTAATTAGCATGTACTGATTTGCATCAACTTCATTCCATCGAAATTCACATGAAATTGTATGACCTGTGTTCCTATTATTATTGAATGAATTAATAATTATTGTATATATGTAAGCAATACAGATATCGTTGTTATAACTTATAGAAGAGAGATAGTCGATTATTTAGTGTGTTTGTGCCGTGCCCATCACGGCTGGTGTCAGAAGAAAGTTAGTGAGAGAAAGTGGAAACATCACAATGGTGTCAGAAGTGGGATCCTGCTAGTAAATAACATTTAATTTTGATCTGGGTCGTGTCAAGGGGCTATTGTGTGATTGTGTGGACAGGTCATCTGCCCTGAGGCGAGTGAGAGAGATTGACATTTAGTGCCTGCGACATGCTCTGATTTTACCTGTGCATTGACTGTTCAATTTTATCTTTTGTCACAGAGAAAATTGTTGTTGCTATTGCAGGAATATTGTTGTTAACTTCACAGTTACGATCCACGCTTTATTGTTAGCTTTGTTTACAGGTCAATTGCTGATGGACTATCTGGGCGCACTGAAGCTTGCCAGACAAGAAGGCATTAGTGATGAGGAATTCAAAATTAGGTGGGACGAAGAGAAAGCCCAAAACCGAGAACAAAGGGCTGTCGAACGAGAAGAAAAGGAGCGCGAACGAGAAGAAAAGGAGAAGGAAAGACAATTTGAAAGGGAGAGAATGGAATGCGAACGGGAACTAGCCAAAAACGGGTGTCACAATGGTAAAGGGAATGGAAAATCTGCTGCCCGAAGGTACCTAAAATTGCCATTTTTGATGACTCGCGCGAGGATCTCGACTCGTATTTGAAAAGATTTGAAAGGCTCGCGCAGGCAAATGATTGGGAAGAAGACACCTGGGCAGACATGTTAGGGGCATTGTTAACTGGCAGGGCGTTAGATGTTTATTCCGGTCTCAGCGATGAAGACAGTAGGGATTACGAGAAGGTAAAGAAGGTGTTGTTCAAGAAGTATCACCTCACGGCAGAGGGTTATAGGCGTAAGTTTAGGGAGAGTCGTCTAGATAAGGACGAAACTTATACGCAGCTGTCCGTGAGATTGCAGAGATATTTTGAGAGGTGGGTAGACCTCTCAGAGGCAGAGAGAACTATGGAAGGGATTACGGATCTGTTAGTCAGGGAGCAGATGTTGAAGATTGTCGACTGTAATCTTTCCATATATTTGAAAGAGAGGGACCCCAAGTCCGTGCATGAGTTAGTTGAGATGGCGGACTTGTATAGTGAGGCTCATCAGTCGAAGCGAGGGCTGGAGCAACAGCAGAAGTCAGGTAAGAGGGTTGAGGAGAGCAGAAGTAAGGGTTTAGGAGTGAGTAAACCGGTATGCTTCAACTGTGGCTCTCCCAATCACCTGAGTAGGCAGTGTGACCAGGGCAGGACGAAGAAGGGTGCTGCTGCCACTGTCGAGGACAACCGAGGTAAGTCCCAGCGTGAGAGTGGGCGTGGTTGTTTTGTGTGTGGGTCACTTCTCCATATTGCGAGATTCTGTAGGAAGAGACAGAAAGAGACGACCGCAGTCGTACTAACCAGCGATGAGGAAGCCGATGACAGTCAGTGGGAGTCATCGGGCAGGGCGAATACTCAACCAGGGGCTGAGCAGAGTGTTGGGCCACAGACCTTCATTTCTTGGGAGACGGAAGGTAAGAGTATTGAGTTAGAAGGTTCGACAGAACATGAGCCCGAAGACGATGTTCCGGAGAATGATTTATCCGCTCCATTTTTGGAGAAGGGGAGGATAGGGGATAAAGAGATTACTATCCTTCGTGACACGGGATGCACGTGTGCGATTATAAAAAGGGACAAACTGCCTCCTAACAGCTTAACTGGGAAGAACAGGAGTTATGTCCTGATGGACGGGACGAGAAGGTCTGCTCCTGTCGCGGAAATGTGGGTAGAAACCCCATTTTATACTGGGCTTCTCAAAGCGCTAGTAGTGGAAGACCCAGTGGCCGATTTGATTATAGGAAACATAAAGGGGGCGTCTCTTGAGAAGATAAGTGTGGTACTCACGCGATCTCGCAAGGTGGAGATTGACAAGGAAGAGCATGAGTGTGAGAATGCGAGTGCGAAAGTGAGTCAGACCACAGATAATGAGGAGGCCAAGGGCAACTCAACGGAGGAGGTAAGGGTAGGGGCCAAGATAGGGGAACTCACACCAGGTGAGATAGCCCGGGCCCAGAGAGAGGACGAAACTTTGAGAGTTTTAAGGGAGAGAGCCACGTTGGAGAAATCGGCTGAGGTAGGTACTCACATAAAGGAGAGTAAGGGAATTTACTATCGGGTAAAGAAGGCCGGGGCTGGACGTGCTGATGTGGAGCAGTTGTTGGTACCTAAGCAGTACCGAAGTGAGCTGATGAAGATAGCTCACGAAGGAGTGTTCGGGGGACACTTAGGAATTTCGCGCACACAGGACAGAATAATGCAGTCGTTCTTTTGGCCTGGGATAGGTGCGGACGTAGGTCGTTTCTGTCGATCGTGTGACGCGTGTCAAAGGACATCCAATAAAGGTAGGGTGACAAAGGTACCCCTAGTGCCGACACCCCTGATCGACACGCCCTTTTCGCGCGTCGCCATAGATTTGGTTGGTCCACTTCCGCGTACGGAACATGGGAGATCGCGTTATATTTTGACGCTAGTAGATTATGCCACGCGTTTCCCGGATGCCGTAGCCTTAAGGGGGATATCAGCCGAGCAGGTCAGTGAAGCGTTAATGGAAATATTTTCTCGGTTAGGCATACCAAAGGAAATAGTTTCAGATAGGGGATCACAGTTTACCGGTGAGCTGATGAGAGAGGTCAGTGCACTTCTCAAAACGAAACAGATATTCTGCTCGCCCTACCACGCGATGGCCAATGGTCTGTGTGAAAGATTTAACGGAGTGCTGAAGACTATGCTTCGCCGAGTAGCTCATGACAGACCCAAGGACTGGGACAGAATGTTGTGTCCACTGCTGTTCGCGTATCGCGAAACCCCACAGGCCAGTACAGGTTTTTCGCCGTTTGAACTAGTGTTCGGTCACCCTGTGAGAGGACCACTTGCAATACTGAAGAATCTGTGGACTGGGGAAGCGGAGTCAGAAACGAGGTCATCGTACGAATACGTGGTAGATATGAGGGAACGATTGGAGGATGCCATGAAAGTCGTAGCCGAGAACAGCAGCGTCGAAAAACACAGGCAGAAGAAATACTACGATAGGGGGGCCAAACAGAGGAAATTCCAAGTGGGCGATTCCGTCCTCATACTTCTCCCAAGTGACGGATCGAAACTACAGATGACTTGGAAAGGGCCTTACAAAGTAGAAGAGCAGAGAGGGTCAGTGAACTACATGGTGAACGTCAAGGGGAAGAGACGACTGTATCACGCGAATATGCTGAAGAAGTATATTGAGAGGGAAGACGAACAGGAAAACACAGAGGCAATAGCTGCAGCTATAATTGACGAGACCGATGAAGGAGAGGAAGCGACTTCGATGCCTCTGGAGACAGTCATGCCTAAGCTAGAACAGACCGAAACCTACAGGGATGTACAGTTAGGGGACACGCTAGATCAGGATCAGAGAGAACAGATGCAAGAGCTCATGGAAGAATACAAAGATATATTTACCGATGTACCGGGGCTCACTGACCTGATCAAGCACAAAATACCATTGCTAGATCAAAAACCTGTGAAGGTAAGACCCTACCAACTACCGTACTCAACTAGAGAAGCTGTCAATGCTGAGGTAGGCAAGATGCTTGCGGCCAGAATCATCGAACCGTCCGAGTCCCCGTACAATAGTCCAATTGTATTAGTTAAGAAGCCCGATGGTCAACATCGTTTCTGCAACGACTACAGGCGGCTAAATGTTGTGACTGCCGATGACGCCGAACCGATGCCTGAGGTAGAAGCCATTATTTCCAATCTAGCGGAGGCAAAATATTTCACCAAGCTGGACTTGACAAAGGGCTTTTATCAAGTTCCGATGGCCGAGGAAGATAAACACCTGACGGCGTTCGCCACACCGTTTGGGCTATACCAGTACAGGGTCATGCCGTTCGGGTTGAAGGGATCCCCCGCCACATTTAACAGGCTCATGAGGAAAGTATTAAAAGATGCTGGCGAAGGGGTAGATGCATTTGTAGACGACTGTCTTATACACAGTGCAAATTGGCCTGACCACTTGGAACGTTGTCGGAATGTCTTCGAGCGACTGAGACGGGCAAATTTAAAAGCTAGACCTACCAAGACGCTAATAGGGATGACAGAAGTCGAGTACTTAGGCCATAAGCTGGGACAGGGGACTGTAAGACCGCAGGAGAGTAAGGTGCGAGCCATTGTCGACTGTGACCGACCGACGACCAAGACACAAGTGAGGAGTTTCCTGGGGCTAACGGGGTACTATCGGAAGTTTGTACCAAATTACAGTGCAATCTCGGCGCCGTTGTCAGACCTCACAAAGAAGTCCCAGGGCACAAAGTTCGCGTGGGGACACGCGCAGGAGAACGCGTTCAATGGCCTAAAAATTTGTTTGAGTTCCGAGCCGATACTACGGATGCCAGACCGGAACAAGGAACTGATTCTCCAGACAGACGCATCTAACCTTGGAGTGAGTGGCTGCCTACTTCAAGAAGACGAGGGTACGAAGTATCCAGTTGTATATGTTAGCAGAAAGTTGAAACCCGCGGAGAAGAACTACTCAACAATTGAAAAGGAATGCCTGGCCATAGTTTTCGCCGTTAGTAAGTTGCAGGCGTATCTGTATGGGAGAAACTTCGTGTTAGAGACGGACCACCGACCTCTAACTTGGATGCGAACTAAAGACCAGAAGAACGCGAGGGTAACTAGATGGAACCTGGCGCTGCAACCATATAACTTTCGAGGAGTCAGCAACATCAGGGGGCGAGACGCTCTATGGGCCGACACTCTATCTAGATTACCAGTAGATTAATAATTTTATTAGCCGATTTTGCCAGGGAAAATCGACTTAAGTGGGGGCGATTGTAACAGGGTGATAGATTGGCAAGGTATAACTAGTAGTTATAATAATATTGTGCCTATAACTAGCGTGGGAAGATAGTTAACGGCGGGGAGACAGAGTCATTGTAGGCCAGAGGGGGAAAGTATGGGATGCAACTGAAGCGCTTTGACACCCGAAAAGGGTAGTGTTTACTTGACCGCCGTACTTGTCGATCAGATCACCTGGGAATTGCTTGGGGGGCAGAGCTGTTTCAATAGTATTTGACGTGGAGCCGACGGGGGTGGCTATTAGGATAACTAATGCACACTCGGTGGGCGTCTTGGGACGCTACCTGACTGGGTATAAATCCCCGAACGCTCCTTCCAACTTCAGACCGCTGAGAGCACTCACCAGCTTCGTGCCGAAGAGGAGACCACAACTGCAACTGTAACTTTGTACTAGTCTTGTGAGTGGGGAAGGTCAGGGAACCCGCAAACATCCTTTGTCAGAGCGTGGTATCTTTGGTATCTTGTCGGCATTTGAGCTGTTGCTGAGTGAGGAGGAAGAACAACACCTTCTTGGCTTCTCAACTTCTTGTACTTTGATTAACGACATCGTGGCTTCTTGGCTTCCCGACCTATTGGTACCTGCCGATACCTGTTGATCTAACTGCGCAGTCAAGCCAGGGTAGAGAGGAAGAACCAGTGCCCAGATAGCGCCATACACCCCTAAAGGAGAGGTTTCCTTATGCTGAATGTTCCCATGTGTTTTATAAAATGTGCTAGAAATTGAATATTACGAAGCCATTTAATTAGCATGTACTGATTTGCATCAACTTCATTCCATCGAAATTCACATGAAATTGTATGACCTGTGTTCCTATTATTATTGAATGAATTAATAATTATTGTATATATGTAAGCAATACAGATATCGTTGTTATAACTTATAGAAGAGAGATAGTCGATTATTTAGTGTGTTTGTGCCGTGCCCATCACGGCTGGTGTCAGAAGAAAGTTAGTGAGAGAAAGTGGAAACATCACAAGTACAGTGTTAAAATAACACCTTTAAACGCAATCATAAGACACAAAGTTGCAGTCGTCAAGTTTTATTATGCAGCTCAGTAGCTTTCTGATGGATTCTTTTCAAATTCAGAAATTTGTCTGCTGAACTTGGTTGTTCAGCCATCGTAGGGGAAAAGGGGGTACGGAAATTGGTTTGTTATTATTATTATTTTAATGAGACGGTATTTCCAAGGCATATCTATAAAAATTTTGGCATCAAAAGGTCAAATCTCAGCCAAGTTTATTTTGAAAAGTAATTCTTTATACATGCCCCGTCATCTCTCAAACTGTCTCCAGGTTTTAACGCGAGTATTTCTCACTTACGTATCCGAATGACACTGCCGTTTCTTGGTATTAAATGTGTCTGTAATCACTGACGGCATTGACCCAGCGGTATCTAATGCCGTTCGCTGGCGGTTCCCCGCAAGCTTCTTGGCACTCAATGATTTCTACACGTGAGCTGTTCATTAATCACACCCCCTCCTTCCCGTTTGGAAATCTCCCATGCAGAGATGCCCAATGAAATAGAATTGGCTCTGGTATACTGCTAATATCTCCTGCAAATTTCGAATATTTCCAAATCCAAAACTGATTTTTGACGACTGTAACATGTACTGCAACACTCCCAAGCGCCCTTGCTTTTGTTGGGCAGGGTCACGGCCCTTTAGTTGGAAACTCCCTGTAAACTGATAGTTAAGTACCTTCGTATGAGGCCAGACGGGCCACCTTTTACTTAGCTTATTAGGGACTCTGTGAGTTTCGTAATCTGTAGTATTAGCAGTGCTAGACTGAAAGTCAAGTTTGCATAGTTCTCATGTGTGAGGATTTGTCCTGTCTTAGCTTTGTAATGGCTGGACTAGAGGTTACTTCTGGGCACCGTGTTTAAACAAACACACACACACACACACAGTCACATTTTATTTACCCAGTTAACACCTTATACATCAATTGGTTCCCTTCTCTCTTTTTCGCTTTCATTTTCTTCTGCTTCTCTGCATGTCTGATTTTTTGTCTGTCTGTAGCGTGGCTGAGGAGTGAAAACGAGTTGCTTTTGGTTTAAGAATGGTGGGCTAGACCAAAAAACCTGTCAAGTAGAATGCCAATGGCTAAGAAATCCACCAAGCTTAATAAATAATATTAAAGTCTCAGCAATGTGTCTGGAAAGGGGAGGGAATAAAAACAAGTGTTTCCCAAAGCATTCTAAATCCTGATATTGAATTTCAAATTAGCAATTAACCCGCAGCCCAGCTTGAGTGCAGGTCATCCAGCAACATTTAAGTCGGAGCTGTTCAATTAAGTTTCACTGGGGTACCGGCAGTGACACAACACGACCTGTTCGTCGCATGAAATTTTGTACTGTCTGTAATTTGTGTTTTCTTTTTTTGCGGAGTGAACCTGTGGCTAATTTTTGTATGTGTAGAGGGAGAGCACCCAGAGTGTGTCAGTTTGACACGGGATCGTTAGTGAAGTTATAATTTTGTCTTATCGCAGCACGTTCGGTTCAGCGCTTTACGAATTATTATGCATATTTAGTGCAATGGGCTCCGTAATGTCATTGCAACCCATGTCCCAAACATTATTTAGAAAGCTAACAAGGTATCTGGTTACGTTAATTTCTTTTGAGCACTTTAAACATTTAAGAGTTAAGGAAAATGAACCGTAAAGAAGCTCCAGAGACAGCTGTCAGATTGAATTCAGGCAAGAGGTTTAAACATAATCAGCAGTGACGACATGTCATCAATCATCTCTGGCACAGGTCGTGACATTCGGTAGAACTGTTTGCGTTTGAGGCTTTCTCTAGCCGTGAATTGAGGTGTTGTGTGGTTTTCAGTGTAGCACTGTCAGGGCTAGTTTTCTGCTCTGTCATTTTTTTTACTTAGTATTCTCACTTTGCGTGTCAATCTTCCAGACCCCTGCTGGTCTGTCTGCCTTGTCTTTCTGTGAACATCTTACTGTTGCTGTAGTATTCCTGTCTGTCTTGTTGATTTTCCTGTGTTTCCCTTCGTCATCAACAACTCACCCACTGCTCTCTCACGTTATCCATGGCTCCCTTTCCTCTGTCCATTCATTGACCGCCCGCGTGCGCTGCCCTGCAGAACCACATCGCACAGTCAGTCGCCCCTTAGCGGCACGGTACCCACTGATTTCACCTTTGACCTGTGAATATCATGGGAATCATCTCTCTCTGCACCGCTATCGTATCTCATCTGGCAGGCTACTGATTGCACAGCGCATTGGTGTCTTCAGTTTCCATCAGGCTTGTCTGTGTGAAATTCCTAGCGGACGTGCCATGATTTCCTGGAGTATATATTATGCATGTGCGAAATTAATTTGGATGTTTAATAAAGATGATCTAATTTTCCCGTAACTCCGTTCATGCACTACTTCCATTTGATAAGTATATTTCTGTTAAGATTTATGAGAAGTGGGCAACCAATTTTAAGTTTACTGCAAGAATGTCATCATGAATTAAGTGTTTTGTTGAGCGTCAGGCAAAGGCCATTAGCGCCTGTAATTGTCCAGGCTCATGATTGGCTCCTTCATGTAATAATTGAAGGGCACAAGGGAAAGAACGGTAACAACACAACCTTTTTCGACCTTTGAAAACAAATAATATTGAATGAATCATCAGTCTTTCAATACTCGTGTTGCATCTCTTTGTATATTTGATTGTTAGCCAGGATTTGTGATGTAAGTAATATATTAATATTAGACAACAGTTTGGTTTTATGTCCTGGCTTCCTTTTATGGTGGCTTTGTTGGTTTTAATGAATTTCTTATGATTAAAATCGTGTCCATGCCTATTCAAGGATGTGGCTGGTTTTGACTTTTTATATGATGTATTTTGCAGGTTGGCATTGAGATGTTTCAGTTGTAATTTTAGGTCATGCTTGGGTTATGTTTAGGTTTTGTTTTTAATCGACGTCCTCAATGCTGGAGGATGAGTCGCTGTCTGTGTTGTTGTTACTTGAAATGTCGTACTTACATACATTAAAACTTTACATGCAGAGATGGTTATCTTACAGAGGACATCAGCCCAGTGTTCTTGTCGAGTGGCGGATGCGGTGCACTTCAGTTCTGAGAGAGTACTTTGCTGTCATCCGAAGATAGGCAAAATGTTTTGTTGGTGGCCGATACATACAGACTGAGACCACGATTTAAGAGCCGTTTGGGACGAGGGCTAGAGAAAACTCCCTTCCTTTAGCACATGTTCTAATGTTATGATCCGGTGTGTGCGTCAAAGTAGGCATTGCTTACAGCTGACAGAAAGTAGTAGAATTCATTCTTTATCACATTTCCAACGGAGACTTTCATATTTCATGTAATTGCAAGAATGATGTTGTATAATTATGTAGTCTAGCGGACGATAGTTTTAAGTGTTGCATAGGCGCAAACCGCACCGGCTGAAAATGTAAGCTGAATTCATAGTGTCAGTCATCGCTCTCATTAATGCATCGCAGATTCATGTGAAAGGGTTTGTTTGTGTCATCTGAGGAAATCACATGGATCCTTTGATGCTTTGTGAAAATAGGCGCTCAGCAAATATACGAACGAACATGTGACGATATAAATAAGTGCGCTACGCGCATTTTCTCATTTAAATGACAAAAACTATATAAATATGGAAGTGTGACTCGTATTGCCGATCGGGGTGGTGTCTCATTTTACCTGGGAGTTAAATTAATGTGCACGACTGTTACACAGTATTGTCTTTCAAAATGCAGTCTCAGAACTCGTGCAAAATTTAATTGAAGGTTAGTGTTCGCCCGTTTATCGCCCGGAGATGTGGAGTGATCAATTTATGTTTTAGTATTTTGTTAATCTGAGTAATTACAGACGAGTGGTAATTGCCGTCCTTTGTAGAAGCGACATATCTGTCTCCCTGAATTGAAAAAGTAATGATATGATACAACTGAGTGCACATGGCGATGGTCATGTGTGCATAGTAGCTTTTTGTAGTAATTTTCTGTGTTACTAAGGATCGTGCTTTTTCTTGATAGTATCTTAATGGATGAATAATATGCTGCCTGGAACTCTCTCCACTTGAACTGAGGGGTTTACTATATGTCTGAATTCATTTTTCAGAAATATTATCAGAGCGAAATTGTTATTTTCTGTTTAGCCTTTGAAAAGGCAAAAAAAGAGTTAAACTGCAAATTTCAGTCCATGAAAATGGTGAGGGTCACTTTCCCTGCTTGTTCTTCATTTCCAATTCATTTATGAAACGTCTAAATCCACTATTGTGTCACGCTTGTTTCGGGATAACGTCTTCAGCACTGAACTTTCCCTGCATTGTTGTGCATGTACCTAAATACTGTTGTGTTCCGCAGTTAAAACGTTTAGATCTTGTAGACTCTTGCCTTGGGCTCCTCTTCCAGGACACCCGGGGCGTACTCTTCTCACTAGCATTATGAGCGCATTCTGAGCCTAGTGGTGTCCGTTCAAGCGTAGATCCTGTCTATTGCTTTCAAACGGTAGAAATTGCTTGGGACAGTATAAATTTAGGAGAAACTTCACTGGACTGCACTTTGCCATAAGGTGTCACCAACCAAGATTTTGATAATTTGGACATGTAGATCTATACCACCAAGAAAATGTTTTTGTTTGTTCATTTGTGTAAATTTTAAAATTTCGACATGCTGGAAAGGGAAAGTTGGAAACAGTTGATGTCGCCGTTGTTCTTCCTTTTCTTAGTATTCTTCATGTAAAGTTCTGTACCAATAATGTAATTTTTTTGCGTTTCCCAAATGAGGATGGTTATGGATAAACCAGCTAATGATTTCTCCGCAGTTATACTTACTGGACAGGCTATGCTCGTTAGTTTAACAAATAAGGCGTGGTCGTTCTAGTTCGAGTGGTGATTCTGTAATACGATTTCCTGCTGACAGATTTAGCCAGAGATTTACTGAACAGTCTGTGGACTTCTCCGCATGGGTCGCTGGTAATTGGGAGTTTTCCGAAAGCTCAGTCAGCCGAAGTCCTGGAGAAACCATAGTTTGTTGAACTTCATATTCCAGCAAGCATGGGTTGTTGTTTTTTTTTTATTTCGACACTTCCTTCAGCCCCACCTCTAACACCGTTGCCTTTTGTATCGCCATCTTCCAGAAAGGATGTGCCCAAAACTACAACAGACCAAAGATGGACATTACGTATATTGTTTTCTTGAATATTGAAGTGTCTTTTCACACATTGCAAGGCGTTAACTGTCGTATCCCTTTGAGGTTGGTCATGCTATTATTCGAAATCTGCCAGCCAGAAAGGCGACACACATTCTATGGTAATCGGACGGTCGGACCCTCTCAACGTAATGACCATTTCGCAAGACTTAAGCTCCCTGTACAGTAATTTTACCACTGATTTTCTTTCAGACGTAACATCGCAAAGCTTTTGTTGAATCTTGTTAGTGGTTATTTAAGTGGCATCCCTGTTGTATTCGCATGTCTACAGCCCCACCATCTCTGTGTTTTGTTGTTCGCTTTTCATGTCTCTCGCCCTATGCTCTGACCATTTCTTATACACCCTCACCCCAACAGCAGGGAGTTGGGACGTTGTAAAGTCCACGACTGAAACTGTAAAGTTCAGACTACCTGAGTTTGTTCTCTGTGCTATGGGCAGACACCTTCTCAGTTTCTGGTTCCGTTGCCAAAATTTTGTACTTAACCATAATATTCTTATGCTGGTCAAAATATAATAAAGAAATGAAATTTGGCTCTGTTGTACAGCGTGCGTATAAATAATTGTATTTGGAGAGTATACATATTCACATCCCGTGTTGTTGTTTTTTTGGTAGGAATTTCAGGTTTGAAAAGCATCAGTATAGCATAACGGATTCTTGACATTCTCTTCGTCAGCGAGTTGTTAATCTTGTACACACGAAGATCGGTGTCTTTTATGGGATTCTCATTCCCTTAATAAGTGAATAAGAATTCGCAGATTTATCGCATCATTTTCAGATTTCCAGAAACAACAAATTCTCCGTGGAAATGGCGATGTTTGGCGAAATCTTAGACGCACTTCAAAACCATAATGGGATGTTTTGGTGTTGGAGTTCACGAATATACTACTTTGATTGGAGTAAATGAGGTCACTCCTTTTAATGCAGTTTGAGAACCCTGTGTCTTTGTGTTTCATTTTTCTGCGCATATGCGTCGTCACCAATCATTTCTCATCCCAATCATTTTCATCCCTGTGTTCTCCGATCGGCAACCAACGAATTCTACGCCACTTTAGACCATGGTACAGTGTCTGTCGCATAAGACAAAGGTTAAAGCCACCGGCTCATCTCGCGTGGTACAGGCATAAATGTTATTATATCGTTTTGGAAGTGAAAGCAGCAATATTGTAAACTCTGTCCACAATTTATGAGGTGAGATCACCGTGTTGCACCGCACGGCCAAGAAAAACTCATAAAGGAGTTGAAGTCAACAGTCGTAATGACCCGCTTCCGTTTCTTCTACGAAGACGAGCTGGCTTGTTCAGTGTGATCTGTATAATAGAGAAGACATAAATAAATCAAGTGCAGTGGTAGCAGACATTTCGTGCTGTGCTGTTTAGGGATAGACATGCTGGTAGACGGTTTTATTCGTATGCGGTGTGTGCTGTGGCCTTATGAGAGTGAAGAATATTAATATTGAAATCTTTAAGTTACTGATGATAATTTCATTGATTACGCTTTTGTTCAACCTACATTCAGAGTAAAGTTTGTTGGCGATAATTTACCTCCATTTAGGTGTTTGAAGTATAGTTTTCTACCACTAGTGTTTGTGAGAACTCATAGAACATTTAGCATGAGAATTACTTTGTGTGAATTGTAAGTTCTTTTCGATTTTTTAATGCAATTTTTAATTTATTTGAAAATTCAAGCATGTCATGCATAAAAAGCATTTATCGATGCTAACATTGTAATCGTGGAAACGAAAGTTAATCGGTCATGTCGGAAATGAAATCCGAATTCTCGCTCTTTTTTTAAATCGGGATGTCATGTCTGTCAAGGCCGCCATCATTATCAAAATGCACCGTTCATTGGTGTGACAATCGCAAACACACGCTTGCAAACATGTATTCAATAAATCGTCACGGATGGCAGAAATAATTGTGTTGCATGTTCTTAAAATATCATATGTCGTCTTCCTTGTCGCACGTCTCTCATTGACTTGCGCACCGTTATTGTGCTTGACACATTTGGATTTTTTTTTAGTGTGTTTACCTGCACCAGAAATATAGAGTGTAGTGAAATGTAGGTTTGACAGTGCGTGCTAACTGTATTCGGATAGGGCTAGCTCGATGAAAGGTTTGAGTTTACACCAGACATTTTTGTTGTTGTTGTTGTGTTGTTCGCTTGTGCAGTTTTCTTCTTTAATTCAGATAGATGCATCATCATACTGAGGCATGGCTCTCATTGGATATTTATATACTTTCTCTTGTCTGCCTTTTCGCAGTGGGAATTTGAAGACGCCATGCCATATTGTATATTGCCTTGCTTGAGATGACGTTTATGTTTCCTCCATTGAGTCAAGTCACTTAAGGGGTTGAAAAAGAAAAAAAGCTTTACAACTTTTACATGTTAGACTGAGAGCTGATTATGTGGATAGGCAGGCAGTTAGATAGATATATTAAAATTGTGGGATGTAAATCAAAAATTTTTATGACTTATGTTGGATACATCTCTCATTATATTGCACTATTTTATAATGAAAGGATGGTACTGAAACAAACAGACCACATACAGATCATTTCCCATGTCCTCGCAAGTTTACGTCCCAGGAGCTCCCACTTATTATAAACAAGTGCTTGTATTGTGTTGTTGAAGCATTCACAATCGTGCAGTGTATTTATTGTTCTGACCTGAAGACTGCACCTTAAATAGCTTGCACAAAACAAGTGCAGAGAGTAGCAAAGTGGCCTCGCCCGAAGATATGATGACCAATAATGTTTATGTGAGAGAGAATCTTAAATCTTGCTTTGGGTCTCTTGAGTTAAACAGAGTTGCATCTGTGCTTATACTATTCAGTATTGTTAATGCTGTGAAAAAGGAATTTTGGAAGTCATTTGAGTTACAGTCTGGGTGACGAAGATTGGTGTCGATAATATTAATTGAACCCGGGAATCTTCGGGAAGAGTACAATGTCACTGCGTTCTTCTGCGATAATGTGAGTGATTTTTTTTTTTTAAATCTGGTACACCGCTCACGTCGTGGGTGACCAGTTCTTATACATCTATTTAGACAAGACCTCTACAGAGGTCATGGATGTACTGTCGAGATGTTGCTGGCGTGTTTCACAATCTCGTATGCTGTGGCAAATTTGCCATTTGAAGAAAAATTAAAATGGAGGGGAGAGGAAGATTAGCTTGTGCCAGATTTATGAATTTGCCTGAAGTCATGTCGCCTGTGCAGTCAGGAACTGTACTGTGTATCGTTGATAAATTGATGGTTGATGTCAGTTGTCGCTGACTTTCAACACGGGCGCCATTGTCCATGTCGTCTTCAGTATTATGCGAGTTCGAGAAGGAGGGAATTTCCCTCTCCGTTATCTGGAGTTTTGTTGAATTCAAGTGTACTTCATTCATTCAGGACGTGAAATGTGTCGACTGGAAACTGGGTTCAATACTGAGGAGGCGGGCGACGCCATCTAGAGATGCCTAGCTTCGTCTCTCGTCGTTTTCTCATCTCTCCCTGCCCCACTTCTCTTGTGTCTTCCCTCCCCCTCCTCCCCAGCCGGCATCCCCGCTTACAGCAGCATTAACTCTTTTTCATTGCGTATGGACTGCTAATGTTAACAAGAACCTGCATTCTTTTCAGTAGATATTGATGAGGGATACAGTGCAGGTGCAAATTTAATGAGCTTCTCGAAGCGTTCCGGATCAGCACAAGAATTCTCTGAAGAAGTTATTTTGACCCTATATGGTAAAGAGCTTGACCAAACGAGTGTTTTGTTTTGTTTTTCAGTGGGTGATTCTGTCTTGCCCTGTTGGGGCTGAAATAACGGGACCGTTTTTTCTGTTGTCTCTTCTTTTTGTTCAGATTCATAAGTGAATACCCATAAGTTAAAAGCAAATTCGACAGTAATTTCAAATAGAATGGAAGAAACTTGTCTGTATATATATACGTTTACTGTTATGCTCAGATCAGCAAACTTCGGAACTGGGGAAATGAGGGACTTTGAGGAACTGAACGAACACATTTCAAATTCTTTGCTTGCTGTAGTTTTTATTGTAAGACAAACCGTCAGAACATGCAAGTTTTTGATGTGTAAGTTCTCTTTGGCGGGTGATGTTTTCTTCTTTTCTTTTTTTTTTTTTTCATTTTCTTTTTAAAGAAAATCATAAGATGGCAATGTTTTTCTTCCCCATCACGTAATCTTACTTGCTCTCTTTCTTCCTTATCGTGTGAACGCCTCATTGGCAGGTATCTTGGTTGAGGTTGGAAGAAATATTTGTCAGTATCTTTTGTCATAGTTTCAATTGTGTGTTCTGCAGTGAAATGGATGATTTGACGAAAAGCTATGTCCACTATCTGTACGGATTGAAATACGAACTTTGTTTCAGATTTCCTTGACCCAGCATTTTCTTCCGTGTTCATTTTTTACTCGTGCTCTCGTACTTTCCCAGACTCTTCTGCTGCCGTTTCCTGTCATTCCTCTAGCTAGGTCTCCTCACTGAAGTGCTTTATCTGAGATGAATTAAATGTAAAGAGTGGCTGGAAAATCGTGAAAGATGGAAGAGAGGAGGCTGGTGGATAGTATTTTTAATTTAATCTTCTTGGCATCTGCTCCAACACATAAGACCATGAGATGGGTTTCCGTCTCCGAAATACATTGGGTTCAGGGTGTAAACATGGGTTGTCAACGTAACTTTAAACACAGTATTGCGCCGGGTAATCATTCCAACTTTACACTTTTTTTTTTAATTTCTAATTTTTTTACTGGTCTTAATTATAGAGCCATAAACTTCGTTCTTGTCCAGACGATGGCTGTGATCACATTTTACGGTTTATAGGCACTCTATGCTTTTCCTTGGCGCGCCCAGGCTTCGTGTTACATTCACAGTTTCGCTAACTTGTTTCATACCCGGCTTCCCTGACGCTGGCCCTGAAATCTGGAAGAAGTTCCGAACTGTATTGGGGCTTACAATGCATGAAACAGAAGTATGCAATCAATTTGTAACTTGTCTAAGGCCATATGGCATATATGTATCCTTCGCTCGCCGTACATTTGGACATGAACATCCGAAAAGTATGTACAGGTGACAAGTTAAACTGGAGGGGTGGTGCCGTCATGGTTTGTGTTGGGAGGAAGAGACAGGTTTTACTTCTCGCTTCAGCATGAGAATGTACCGAAGAGAATGTAATATAGACTAGCACAACCAGTCATTTACCTCACATTTTGACATTTACACGTGTATTTCTCTGACAAACTATTGAGAAAAAACCCCACTGGTGTGCGTCTAGGCATATCGGGTGATCTGTGTATATGTTTATGGCTGGGCCCTCCTTGTTTATCTTTGGACGCCTTAGGTGTCGCTTTGTTTCTTAATACTAGTTTCGTAATGAAAAGCGTGAACTCCTGTACAGACGGAATATATAGGACGGGCAACTCTTATTTGATCTATAAGCATCTTTGTGTTATAAACTTGACTTTGTTTTGTTTTCCTTTAACGTGCACTTGTATATTGTGCAGCTTGAGCGATGCAGATGTCAATGCAAAATGTTTACCTGTCGGCAAAAGCCTTGTGATGAAGGTTATCAGTTTATTTTGTTGATTTTTGTCTCTCATTGCGTGCTCTTTTATACGGACCTGCAGTTCCTTCTTCTTTTCTTTTCCGTTGCTTCTTCTTCCCCCCCCCCCTCTCTCTCTCTCTCTCTCTCTCTCTCTCTCACTCACTCACCCGTACACACACACGTTTTTGCTCCCATCTTGTCTCCAATTTACGCTCTTTCATCTCGTTCTAAGAGTTGCACTTTGAGGGAAACATTCCGCCGCCAGTTTTTTCCAATTGCTCTTGCTATGTCTCATCCCTCTTGTCTCTGGCTTAGCCACCCGCCACTCTGACACGCGAGCGCACCCGCCACACACTGGCCGGGACACCGTAACACTTGAGGACAACATAACGTGCGACTCCACCAAACAGACATGACTGTGTTGCAGTAGACATGTTTATAGTGCAGTGCTAACAGTCATGGCCGTGAGCATCCCATCACTGTATTTGGACGATCTTGTCCCAAGTTCTGTGTGCATTATTTATGTATGAAAATACGGAAAGCCAAGATAACCGTGTGTGGAATCTGAAATTGATCGTGAGAGTAAGGTTATCGGTGGTGATCATAATTATTTTCTGTGCTGCTTAAGCATCTTAATAATGACTCAGGCCGTTCTTTACGGAATCATATCATTTGCCGGGGGGGGGGGGTGAATGCTAAACACGTGGAATGGATTATTTACTACGTTTTTAGTTGCATTAGTGTTCGGTTTTTATTTTTATTTTTTTAGACGTGATATAACTTACTATCAGACAGATTGGTTTAAGTTTACTGGTGTTGAAAAAAAAAAATGCGCGTTCACTGTATTGAATAAAGCAGCAGGTCACAAATACAGATGGCTGTATTATAATGATATACAGTTAGAACTAGTTTAGAAAAGAGTTACGATTTTAATCATTGCGTGGTAGAGTCGAATATTGCATTCAAACAAGAGTGTGAAAACAGTTTTGCTCGAGGTGCATCTGAGGGCTGAGAGCTAGCCCAAAGAGAGATGACGAAAAAACCGTGAGAGGCGCTAAGTGGCCGTATCGTGCTGACGCACCGTTAAACTCAAAACTCAAACTCAGACTCAAAGCTTGAGGTGCATATTATATAAAAGTAAGAGTATGCAAATTTTACTAAGATTACTGGACAAGATACAAAATAACCACGCACCAGTAATAGTAATAGTGACGAGAAGAAAACTCTGACCGTCCAGATTGTAATAAACTAAGTGCAGAAGACTAACGTGTGGCGTGAAAATGGTGGCGATTATTATATTACTCATTATAGAGAGGCGTACCCGCGTTACAAAGGTCTTATATAGTTAGCCACACATAGCCAAGTACATGGAGTGAAATTATGCATACTCAGTTGTGATAAGCATCCTAAAAATTGTCTTTTATCACATCATAATGAGAATTCCTTCAGCGCTCACTTAGAGACAGAACGCAGAGCTGTTAGTACGCGACATCTAGGTCAAGTAGTACACATAATTATCTGAAGACAAGTGGTTGCTGACAGACCTCATAACTGTCTATGTGCGATGTCTGTACAATGTACAAAAGTCACTGCTTATATTCCTGTATGTAGACTACAGTCCTCTTCTCCCCCTCCTCCCCCCCCCCTCCCATTACTGTACCTGTGACACCGACATCTGTTATGCACCACGGAATTGCACACCTTCAGATTGGCTTTATATGCATAGAAGTATTCACGCCACGAGTTTTCCCAAAATACAAGAAAGTGGTTGGTCCGAGAAATGTATATTTTATCCCGGCCTCATTTGCAAAGAGTACCACCAAAATACCGCCAAAGGCTCAAAGTGACCCTTGTGGTGCCGACATGCCGCGAAACCGAAAGTCAAACTCAAAGCTCGTTTACATTGTTTTTGACGCCACGATTGAGCAATGTAGACATTTCTTACTGCAATTGAAGTTAGATTGTCTCACGCTTGTCTTTTCTGGGCGTTGATATTACCAGTTTTCTCCAATTTGAATATTGATTTGGGGGAGGGAGGAGGGTGAAATAAATGATATAAGTGTGTATTTTCATCTATTTCCAACTGAAATTCCGTATTGTCTTAAAGCGTTAGCTAGCAAACAGCATTTGTCATGGATCATTGGATACTGTGTTTAATTTACCCGCTTGAAAACACAGCGGCTAAGTACATCTGAACCAGATGTGAATAAGAGACCGTCCTCGCGTTTATTTGAGATAGGATGCCGAACAAATTAGTATCGTTTGGAAATATTGTTGTACAGTCATCACAGAAATATTTATGTCCATGTGGATAGCACACTTACTGAATGTAGTGAAGGTTCTTGCTTATACATTTTAATGTTTGGCAGCGATAAATTTTCTTGTGTGCATAAACGTCGGAAATTTAGATCTGCTATTGGAAAATTGGGCCGATGGGTTTGATGTCTACACGTTGGCTTTTGCCCCAAACGTGTTGGGCAACCACGTCGTTTAAGAATTTAGTTTGTTCGAGTTTTAGGTGAATAATGAAATTTCCAATAGTGATGAAATGGAAAAGTTTAATTTGTCCATGAGATGTCCAATCAAAAGGTCATTGACGCAGCTATTCAATTTGGTTCATCTTCTATTCTGTCTATTACTCCGTGACTTCCAGACAGCCCGGAGAGTTGTAGGGTTACAATATGTTTGTCCATACCGACACCATTTATTCGTAAGTTTATTGTTAATGATTTGTCAGCGTGTTTTCATGCCATGACTGTCGCAATACAGAGCCTCACAGTTTGTTGTGTAAAGATCAGAAAGTGTCAACTGTATCACAGCGTCGGTAATGCTGCGAATTTTGCCACCATTTTTTTTTTTCAAACTCAACCGTGACTGATTACTATATTAGACAGGGAACAAAAACAAAGACAAAAAAAAATGTATCTGTTTTTTTTATCAAAGATCTCTATACTTTGTATCGTTCTATCAACGGCCTTCTGTTTCTACGAGCGCGAGAAACGTGTTTTATCAAGGTTTTAATCTCTCCATGTGCTCGTCAGTTTATACTGATTCACACAGCGGTTGCTTGCGATGTAGTGATTTTGCTAAATGTTATACTTGGAGTAAATTACCTTCCTGGCTGTGAAAGGAGTGAATCACTCGATGTTATTCTGTTGATGTGAAACAGTGGTTCAAGGATTATTGTGTGCAGCCATGATGTGTGACTGCAGTGGGGAACGATTGTTTAGTTTCGGTTTTCAGCCGAATTCGCATCTTTTGGCCCTGATCGTGGACATGTATTTTATTTCCGCAAGTGTTTCAAACTTTGGCATGTGAAGAGTGGTATGAAGTAGCATTGTACTTTGTAGTGACTTCAGGTATTTGTGTTGAATTTTGTTATCCAGCCTTGGTTTGGGCGGGTTCAGTGTTGAATCAAATTGTGTCTTTGGATACTCCCACAGTGTCGTCATTAACAGTCTAGATTCCCTTGTGTAGAATGACTCGTAACGTGTAAAGCGGTTTTGTGTTTGAACCTCATGTCTTAATGATGAACTAACTTTATGCTTGGGAAACATTGTGTCCGTAGCTGACACAGTAAAATATTTGTAACGCTACAAACGCCTTGATTAGGCAAAGCTTAGCCGAAACTGTGACTTGTCTTTCTTCTGGAAAATCTACCTTTAAAAGCATTCCATCATGAGTGTTCCAAATGGATTACAAAACGGAACTCCAAGCCGTTACCCCAACATACCTTCGAGAGAGTCATCAGTTGGACCAGCCGGAAGCGACACCTCAGAATCTTCTGTGGATTCCAGCAATCACCCAAAGGCGAAGAAACTTATCCGCATCCGATCCAGAGCTGGAGAATTGACTTTCGGAAAACTGCTCACCAGTCCCATTGTAAGTTTGGTTGTCTTTATGTTCATCACGCTGGCTTACAGTGCAAGAAAAATAAATGTATTCCCCAGGCTTCTCGTTTGATATACGTCAGCCACTTGTATTATCCTGGTGCTTGCTTGGAGCACTCAGTATTTATCCACGCAAAGTGTATACGGAACAAATGCATTGTTGTTAGCATGGCCTTCATTGTTGTTGTTTCTACTTGTGTTGTTCTATTCTTCTTAATGTTGATGTTGTTACAGGCTTTACTTCTTTTACAGCGGAGGCAACGTTTCCTCTAATTTTTTCCAAACCTCTGAGCGGAACTTTTGATGCTTTGAGCAAACACTCTAAATTCAGTGCTAGTGCGCGACATTCAAACTTTTGCGCAACATGATTTTGATGTGTGCGGCACCATACAGTCACTGTGCACCCGCGCAGTTTGAAAAGGAGGGGGGAGGGTGCCACATTTGATTTTTGGCTCAATCATGTAGATAATACAGCAAAAAATTGCGTTCAATTCAGACAGATGGAGATTCACAATGGAAATTGGAATGGTGTTTTATGTGCGAACTCAGATATAAGCAAACAGATACAATGCTCTTTTCACTTTTCCCTACGAATGTCTACGGATTTTATGCATTTTGTATGTATTTGGGAGGAGGCGTCAGAATAATGAATTGATCGTAATAATATAGTCATCGTCGTCTGATTCAATGGGATGCGCTAGTCGTTATTCTAAATTATTGTGTTAAGTACCAATGGGACTTTAAATCTTGGAAAAAACTATTAATCTGTAGTGAATCGTTTAAGATTTATTACCATTCTGAACTGCGTAAGCCACGTCCATCAGGCTGCGCCGCGATTTACTCAATACTGGAAAGTAGTTACTCTACTTTCGTTTGCTATTCGGCCATGGTTTAAAGGTATAATTTATTTATTCCGCCCTCCTCATGTCTGCTGTGTTTCATTGGCCTGACCCACATTTCTTTGCCTATGTTTATATTGGGCAAATTTTTGTCAGTCCTCTGTTATTATTTTCCACACCTTTCTCGCCCAGTGCTGCCGGGTCTTGAAATCATGTGTTTATCAGACACGAATTTCCTGCCATTCCAGTTATTTGGAAGTCATTTTTCTCAGTATCAGAATCGCGGGAACATCTGGGCATCTGAACGTTTCCTCTGCTGCCGCTGTGAAGTTGATTTTCATTAGGGTTGCAAGACTGTTTGCTGTTTTTGATCATAGACTGCAAGACCAATACAATCAGAAAAGTTTGCGGAAATAAGTGTACATTTTGGCGATAGTTGGCACATTGTTTCTTCATTATTTAATTTATCCATCAGCACTTCTCTTGTCAGGAAGAATTTTAAAACACATTGTACTCAGTCAAAAACCTCTTTTTTTTTTTTTCCAACCTGAAGTGAAGAAACCACTGGTCGATGAAAATCTTTTTCTGTATGTGAGATGATCCACTGGTCAGTCAGTGGCTAACTGGAGCATGTGGGCCAATTGGGGGCCGGTAACGTGCCCCGGTACGGAGTGAAAGGAGCCTGAAAGTCAAATTGTTGTCAATATCCAGATATCCTGTACCCGGTACGTGAGCAATATGAGTCGTCTAAATAGTGCGCGGCCCTGCTAGCCGCACGATAGCCACTCGAGCACACCATTACACCTGTTTGATGGGAAATTCCCTTTATCTACTTCTAATCTCAGGTGAAACATTGCTGGCGACTTTTAACAGATTGTTAAGAGATGAGTGCATGTAGTAAGGGTGGTCGCGGGAAACAGACAGAGGGAAAGAGAGATGGGAAGAGATGATTTTTAGTGGCAACGGCAATTTTGCATAACTCTACATGTGGGGGCACAATGAAGTACCGCTTTGTCTGTCTGTCTGCCCCCCCCCCCCCCCGCCCCTCCACCGACAACTGTGTTGGTCGAAAAACGCACTTTCTTTGCACCGTTCCCCACACACGGGAAAACAGGCGTCTGGCCTCTTTGCACAATTCGAAAACAGTTTACCCTATTTTGGCCGTTACATAGTTAGGGTGGGAAATCAAATTTTTAAAGCTTCTTAGTATGCATGCCAAAAACATGGTTTTGTCGCGAAGTTATTGTGGCAGCCTTTTAGTGTTTCCATTACCCACTGGCACGTCTTCTGAGTGTGTTTGTGTGAGTGTGAGTGTATTGAGTGTTGGAAAAACGGGATGAAGGTATGCATAATTTATATCGGTGTTTATTCATTGAGCATTAGACGCAGACAGAATCCCAAACAGTCCCGTATATACCCTTGACACCCGGCGTGTAAGAGAGGAATTTTCATTGTGTTTTTATAATCAGGCGTAGCAGTAGAACGACACAGTGTCAGCTGAATAGATTGAAGTATAGCTTTTAGTTAGCTTTGCGGGGGAGCTAATGTGAACAGTGCAGAAAGGAATGCCAACCCAATAGCGCTCAGGCTGCACTCTTCACATCTTGATTATACGGGTTAACCTTGAATGTTTCACCAGATTGCTGATCTCTTTACCCCCTTGTCATAGTTGACAGCTGACTTACTGAAGATGCTAGCGATAGAAGTATGGGTTTAAAAATGGAAACATTGTGGAGTCGAAGGCATGTTGAAGGGCCGGAACTTTATTTTTGTAACAGAGAAATGCCATGTAATGACAGGATTTCAGTTCATATATTTTTTTTTTACACTTTATGTTACAAAGAAAGCGCAGCTTTTGCATTGAATCCAGTTTTTAGGTTTTTTTATCTTTGTTTTTTTTTTTCTGCAGTGTATAGGAAATCTGCATAGATTTTTTCACACTTTTTATGCACCCATGTCGGCTGCCCCACCTTTAATTTTTATCAAACTACCAAAATGCATATCCCAGCAATCGGCTGATCAGACACATGTTTTTTATTCTCTACTGTGGTATTTGTTCTTCCAGTCTCTGTGTCTATAGGCCCTATTTTAGGTCAGTCATTCTGCCCACAAAGATTTTTTAACTGAATCATGAAACACAAAGTGATGAAGGTCTTAAGTAAGTGCATCTTGTGTAAATTGAAATACCGCGCATTTGTGGTGAAACGATAGCTTATCATGCTTGCTTGATGAGCTGCGGTGCCAAGCCGGGATACACCTAAAGCTGATATCCCACCAGTAAACGGATCATAGAGAAAACGCGTTCTGTTGACCATATTGACCCATGCAACAGTAGGAATCCTTTGTTTAAAACAACTGCCTTTTTACTGGTGTTTGCGAGAGCATGATTAATGAATGGATGGCTACATGAAATGTATCAGTTGATCTATACATTTAAGAGAAGTAAGCATCTGTGGCAAGGGGACTTTTTCAGTTTGGGTAATTGTGGATACCGTAAAGAGCTTACTGAACGTTGCCACCTCTTGGACGACAAAACCACACAAATGTAGCAAAAGACCAAACTGAATTAATTTATCCACATACTGTCAGAAGATCCGACACCTTTCGCTGTATTCTTTAAAATCATATTTGTGTCAGTTGAAAGTTTCGCAAATGCATCACCGACTACTTGAAGAAAAGATAGTGCATGGCCTGTTTTCTGATTGAGCGAGATCAATATTGGTTTTCTCGAAAACTATTGGTTGTGTTTGAAATTTGCATGGGCTCATTCTTCAACCTTTGCCACAACCCTTGTCCATGACGGCCGGTGCCGGAGGCAATTAGTGCAACGCTCACTGGTGCAGTGTCCCACGACCGCGGAAGGAATTAAGGGATCCAGACGAATACTTCACACTAAACCTTATGGAACTGGATTTTTTCTTTTTTAGACTCTAGGCTGATTTTTAGTTTGCTTCGAGAAAATCAATGGTGATGCCGCTCATTCTAAAACAACGAAAAAACAACTCACAACAACAACCTCTGTTGAGACTGCTCTTTTTAATGACATGCATGCTATATCTTTAACTCTTGCGCTTGGCTCAGTCAAGCCGACACAATAGCCATCTTGTGAGCAGTATGGCCACTACTATATAGATGCACTGAACACTCAGCCATTGAAATTGACAAGAATAAAATGTTACTGTGGAAATTGTGGCAGCAGTAAACGTCCCCGCGTCGCAGTTTCGGTACCTGCGGAAGAAAAACAAAATGGGCGGAATGAACGCTAAAGGGACACGTGTGTTAGGGCCAGTTGTACGCTATGCTATGTTTAGTTTTGCAGAATTTGAAAGGTTATTTAGGGGCTAAACTTATGAATTATTAATTAAGGAATGGCGTCGCCGATTTCATGTGCTGGCTTAGCTAAACATTTTTCCTTTTGAAAAGTATGCACGAAGATCCACGTCCGTGTTGTATCTGCCTGTTCATCAGTACACAATATGTCAGTCATTAAGCCGTAGTGTCCTGTGTACTCTGGAGTGAACGGTGTCCAACCTCATTAATGGATTCCTCTTGGACGGTAAGCAGGTAGCTTAAAGCGATGTCCAGGCTGTCAGGAAAAAAGCTTTGTATGAACTGACAAGGGATAGAGACTGTCACAGGCCAAGTGAACCCGTGCATAATGCAGCTAGCTACACGATGTTATTCTGCCGAGCGCTGGGTTAAGATAGAAGAATGCAGTAACCCCAGTTTCGTTCAAGTTTTATTAATATTGTATTTACATATATTTGTATTTTTTAAAACTTTGTTGTTGTTGTAAATTGATATCTTATTATGTCCCTTTACAAATTTTGGGCGGATACGAATGAATGCGTTGAAAAGACATGCAGGTGGATGCATGAATGGATGCATTTTTATGTAGCTTGATTGAAGGACGAGAGCAAAGGCTGCGTCAATTGAGACCCAGTCTGTGCCTTCACAACTAACCTTAGTTCTTAGCCTAAATGTGAACTAGCCGATTTTGCTGGGCCAAGTAGTTGGGTGGTGACCTCTCGGCATTCAGTGTTAATGAGATCCAAATAGTCAGCTGGTGCGCGAGATCCTATTGAAACTTTATGCTGTGATGTCATCATTCAACTCGTTGGCTGATCAAAATGGGCTAATGCGAGCCTGGCCTTATGGTAGATGAAGATGTCTTCATGTGTGTGTATGAGCATTGGGTCCCCAGATAAGACACTATTTTACGTTCGATTCCTTACATGGGAAGAACAGACAAGAGGCTTTTAACCGTAAATGCTTTGCAACTTGATGACATAGTTTTGTTTTCTGTACATAAATATACATCAGACGTTGGAAACCGCCGTCCATGAGCCTGTATAGTTGTCAAGGAAAACTTATCAGCATGGACCTTGTCCATGAAAGTTGACTCAGTGGCTGTTCTAATTGTGGAAGTTTAACGATGCTAGTTTCTCTTGATGTTTTTTTCTTTATTTGCGCGCGCAAATCACAATTCAGTTTTCATACTAGAATAGGACATCGGTGATGTTTCTTTGTTCTTGTTCATAATCGGGGTTATCCAGACCACTGCAGTGTGACAGTATGAAAAAGCATGTCTTTTATAATAATATCAAGCTTTCAAGTGTTAATATAATTGTGAAACTGCCACACAGTAATGTAGAAGGGGCTTTGTTGGTAATGGGGAAAAGGCTCGGGGTTTCGTGGTGTATTCTGAAACATGATTTCATAGATTTCAAGCCGGGTGAGTGTAAGGGAAAAAAATATTCGTCAGGCGCTGGATCCATTTCTCTAGAGACCAGTTTTACATATACTGTGTGTGCTTCCGGACCCTCGGTTTATTTAGTTAGGAAAGTTTTGTAATTACCACTCGGCATCTGTCATCACTTCTTACAAACAAAAGCATAAGCTTTGTAAACATGATGTCACACCACCGACAGAGCTGGCTTAGTCAGTCAGGGGAAATAAGTCATGTGGTTACTGTTAGGAAAGTGAGTAAGTTGTCTTGTCTGTTATGACATGGTATGTCATGCCTCTGTGTTTTTGTGAGGCTTTTATGGACAAAGCTGTAATGATCTGGCAAGTTCCAGTGTCCCACAGTCTGCCTGGCTGTGGCTCGTCGGTGGGTCGGTCTGGCTGTGGTGCATATTTTTATTGGGTCTTGCATGTTCATGATTCAAACATTTACGCGCAGTTTCTGCTAGCTTGCCTTGCTTCTGAAGAGAAAACTCGCTACCACCTGGAATGGAAGCGAAAAATAAAGTGTCATAAAAACGTTATATTTTTTTTTAGATATTATTTAAGTGTTAGGGAACGCTTTGTGCCACGCATTGGAAAGCTAGCCCAGAAAACAGTTCCATATTTATATATATAAGACCACCCAATCTGGAAGTCCCACCCATCTTCCAGTCATGTCCGAAAGAGATAAGCGTTTGATAAAGTCCAGGGCAAATCTGGGATTATGCTTTATGAGCAGGAAATAGCGAAACGTCTCTGTTGCTGAGTTTGCATTACTTGCAAGGAGAGCCAACATACCAAACGTGTTTGGACCGACAGCGACTTAATTTTAAGGACCACTCCTGAGCATGATCGGCAAAGTTGTAGTCTACGTGCAAGGTAGGCGAATGAGGAGTGGAGAAGAAAGTATGACAGAAAGAACAGCCAGGGTCTGCAGTTTGCAACGCAAAATGGAGCCGCCCCTGGTGCCGCTTCCTACATTGTACACTCCTTGAGAATGCCATAGAGGTAACCATGGAGAGATGTATTCTGTCCATAATTCACGCACTCAAATACTCACGGCACTTACCTTCATTTATATATTAGATTCATTCCTTCTCACGCTAAGTCAGGCACTGAGGCGCTCACTTTTGTCCACTAATTCCCAAACACAAGGTTCTTCATTCACTTATTCATTATTTTGTCACCTCATCTTCGTGGAATTATTACTTTCTAATTCATTATTCAGGTCCTCTCACTCCGCCTAGCTTAAAAATATGTACTTCATTTTGCTTTGTCTCTGTTGGCTCTGATATTATCAGATTTCTTTATTTTTCTCTTTCTTCAGCAGGATTCTGAATATGAGCGTGCTCTTTTAAACCTTTACAACTCTGACTAGGAACATCATTTGCTACATGAAACAAAGTCCTTTTTAAGTAGTACCACTGGGTTATTAACTTCTTCTGTGGTTTACTTATGTATCCCAAATTCACATTTTCGCTTGAAAATAGGGCTGGAGTTCTTTCAGTGCTTTCACAGATTCTGTTTTTACGTCGTGTCAAGTTAGTTTTTCTGCTCATGGCCATTTTTTTTAACCTCCCGGTTTATTTTACTCACCTGTGGCTCTTTGTTTCGCTTTCTCATGTTTTTTTTTCTTCTTCTTCTTTTTTTATCTTCTCATTTCATTCCTTATGTTTAGAAATGAACACCGGCTTTTCTTAGCGTACACAGTAATTACTCAGCGAAGCCTGCAGCACAGTCTGGTAGATTTGGCAGATTTTAGTGCCCAGAAATCATGGCCTCCTCTCCCATATTCAAAGTTTTCTTTTACTGAAAAGAAAAGGAAGTAACGGTAGAGCGGACGAATTCGCGGGAGAAATGAAAGAGAAAAGGAAAGCAGAAAAGTGGTTGGTGTTGTTTTCTGTCTTGTGAGCATTGTTATTGGTGCTGAGGATGGGATTCTCAAATGGCAATCTTGGCTTTCGAAATTACCTAGGATTTCCCTCATGGAAACTCGAGCATGGCGGAGATGGGTGGGTATGAGGGGGAGGAAGAGAATTAAATTGGCGAACGGGTCAAGGCCGTCAGTGTAGCTCGGCTGCTGACTTTTAGGGTAATTTCTATTTTATTCATCTCCCTCCCAATCTATCTATCTATCTATCTATCTATCTATCTATCTATCTATCTATCTATCTATCTATCTATCTATCTATCTATCTATCTATCTATCTATCTATCTATCTGTCTATCTATCTATCTATTTATCTATCTATCTATCTATCTATCTATCTATGCCCCAGTCGAGATATCGTCGTTTTATATCTTTTATAATATATATTTGATATCAACCCACGTCATCATTTATAAATCTGGCCATGATTAGCATTAGCCATGAAATCATGGTCGGGCGGCTGGTTGCTGTATAGCGTGAATCATAGCTTTTCGGGAAAATAGGACATGGGTGCAGATGTGTATTGAGATTAAAATGGCAACTGGATCATAGGCCTACAATTTTTAATTTTTTTTTAAACATGGATACAGTGCAGGATTTGAATGGATCAGCCCCATTGTTGATCGGTGGAAGTTCAGAAATAAATAAAAATCTGGGAATGGGTAAACAGTCACTAATAATATCCAAATTAATCATGAATTAGTATTCACAAATTAAGAAAGAAGTAAGTCTATCATGAATCAAATGTTTATTCGGTATCCCACCAAAAATTATGGTGGTCAATATAATTAGCTGTCCGTTGTTTCTGGACGTAAGTTATATTGCTATACTTTCTTCTTGGTGATAATTATTCTTTTTTATTCATTACTTTCGAGAAATTCACAACTTAATCCTTTGGCGTTATTTTAAACTTCAAATTTATAGGTCACCACAGCACTCGTAGGCATTTTTTACTGCTTCGTCGAGCCAAATGTGAAATTGTCTTCATTCGTGCACTCGTCAAAGGGAACAAACCATGTTATTAGGAAAATTTTTATCCAAGAGAAACAATTATCTTAGGTCTGTCCTGGGCCAAATTTTCCTAGGTGTTGCCTATTTTTGTTTTTCATTTGTTGAAACGTTTGTGAAACGAGAATCCTGAAGACCTGTTTTAATTGTTTTTTTTTTGTTGTTTTTTTTTAAGGAGAATGCTGTTTATTAAAAGTAAATCACTCAGTGTCAGAACAACATGAAGCCAGAGATAGTGCCAGAAAATCATAAGTGGATTAATCCTTTACCGAATGCCATCTTCCATGATATATTGCCGTCGAGAACATACAGTAATTAAATATGAATTTTAAGTTACCTTTGGTACTTGTGGCTCGAGCTGAATTACGTGACAGATTTACTTGGGAACGCTTGTGTCGGAGTTATCAGATCATGGAGAAAAATGAACGATTTCGCTACCGGGGACATTTGGGATGGCTGTGTTTCTGCAGCAATACTGGTTCTACAAAAGTGTAAGTCAGTGCCAAGGGGTCCACCTCGTTCGTTAGCTCGTGGCCGTTGTTTTATGGCAGAATGATGATGCTTTGTCCATATCGGGGCGTCTGAGGGTAAGGGAGATAACCCCTCAAGATCATAGTAAATGTTGGTGTCTGCGGTTGTTTCCCCTCTGACTGTGACTACCTGGGGCGGCGAATTCGTCGAACACGATGTTTGCGTTCATAGGAAGGAAATGCGTTGCAAGGAACAATGAAGAAGGTGCGTTTACTGTTTTTACTTTGTTTTGCACCATTACAGGCAGATTTAAAGCCGTATGTCTGTCGTTATGGGCATCATTGTTAACGATGCTAAAATTGTTCAAGAACATAATTATGCTGATCAGGCTATAATTTGTTGAATGCTGATTGTTAATTATTTATTGAATAATTCACTTCATTCTTGGCTTTTTCAGTTTAAACAGCATTTGATGGTTTATTTCAGCCCTGTCACCTCCTGGGATGTAAGACATTGTAAGAAAGGCAGTGACAGACCAGTGAATTTATCTGGGTTTTTCTTTGATGAACATTTGTGGGACTGCAGCGTGCAATAACCGCAAATAAGAAAAGCAATTATTATAAATTACTTACAGCTGACCGGCATCAACGGCAGGATGCATTCTCGAGGACCTTCCATGTTATCATTAGCAGTGTGGGACAGGGGCCCTGTCCCTTCAAGGCTTAAAGGTATTTGTGGCTGATAGCGAACAGACTGAGGAGTTTATAGGGGTTTGGGCTTGTCACAGCTCAGAGTTCATTCATTCTGTATTTAACTAATCATGGTGTGCAAGTTGCGTTATTACATATATTTCTTGTCTTACCTATTACTTGCTTCATCTCATAATTGAACTTCTCTGACACCTAGAAAGTGCGGATTCCTTCTGCAAATATGTTCATGGCATGGTGCAAGACGGGCTGAATATAATATATTAAGATATTATTTTGTAGTCACTACCAACGCGCCTTACCTTCTCTCTCACTCGTTAGTTCTTTCTTTCCCCCCGCCACCCTCCGCGTTATATGTACTGCCAAGTATATTGACAACAGATACTTTTTATGGCCTACCAAAAACGTTCCCGATTTCGCTGTAATCATAATTTTTTGCTTCGGCCTACTCTGGGCGTTCGAGTTTGGTCGTCTTGCAATTTCGTGAACTATTGAAAATGCATTTGTTTGGATGGAGGTGGGGGGGGGGGGGTTAACGAGGCAAACGGAAGACGACTGTCCAGTTTATCCTGATGATAACAGACGTCAAAGGCTCCTGCGAATGGCAAGGTTGTATTTGACAATGCATGGGAATTCCCGAGAAGCACCGTGGCTCCTCTTCTCTTCCAAACGTTTATTTATCCGGCAAGCTTCTTCTTATCTCGCGATATTCTGAAAATGATACAGGGCGATAGGGGAAGGGTGTTAAGTCTGACATTTGAGATAGGGCAGAAGATTTGTGAGCAGGGGGAACGAAATATTCATTTTCGCATTTTTCACCCTCTCACCCTCACCTGTTTAGTAGGAAATTATCTGTCTTCTTCAGCACTTTAAAGACAACGTCTTTATCCCGGTTTGCGTTTGTTTGCACTGTTATTTTAATTTTTGTAAGAGGTCTTGACCACAGCATCCGCTCCGCTATTTTACGGAAAATGTCGTTGAAAAAGTAAAACATACTTTGCTCCTGTATGCTTGTACATAGCGTCCGTTCCGCTCCGCCCCTCACTGCGAGGGAGGCGACAAGTGTTTTACTTTTTCATACGTCATTTTTCTTTAAAAACGCGGGGCAAGACCACTTAGACTGACTTGACCTACAGTTTATTACTACACTCTCAGCATAAGTTCAGTGTATAAAAGTAGTTAGGTGTTAGTGGAGGTCAGAAATTTTGTCTGTTCGTCTCTCCTTCGCTATCATCACTGTCGGTCCTCAGACATTGCAAATCATGAACTGTGGTGCAAAATCCGCCATTTGGTACTATTAGTCTCTGTCGGATCAGACCGACCTGTCATTGAAATGGCTGTTTAAGACTCTTAGGCAACAGTAAACCTACCAACGTGTGTAACCCATGAGCGTTCCTGTGGCGAGAGGGAAGGAGAAGTCTGCAGTGTATAAGTGTGTGCAAATATTGGCGGTCCGTTACAAACTCTCTCACAAGCTGTGCGTGTTCCTGTATTTATTGTGTGCCCAACTTTTGTGTTGTTACTGGCGCTTTAGTTTTATCATTTGTGGTGGCTGCTTTGTATAATGCGCAATGATGTTTCAGCATCAGTGAAATCTTGCTCTAAGTTGTGTTCTATTTATAGCTGTTCTGTTGTTGTTGGTGATGCGATTACAGAGTTGTCGTTGTTTTTTAAAGATTTTATATTATAGCATCCAATAGTATTTTGGTCCAGTCACATCAACTTGTTAATCGCTGTTTGTCGGAAACGGCAATCACGGAAATGAATTTGTGAGCAGCTGCTGTATGGCTGTGTTGGGACTGGATGTGCGATATGATGGGTTGTATGAATGTTCTTTCTGATAGCCGGTGTGGCATTTTTACTCCATGCTACAGTGATCTTCCAGTTACAGGTAGATTTAGGGACAACATTCCAACATGCCACAGTTAAACTGTCGAGCTGCAGGTGATTTGTGTGTAGATAAATTCTACTGTCCCGTGCCATTTCTGTCCTGTACATTAACAAATGATGTGAACTAAGAACACTGAACTACAATTTGAGGATGTGTTGTGGATCATTGCTGTTATTATGGTTTCCACCATTCCAACATAATGCCACTTTCCAAAATTCCTCTTTATTGTACACGTCATTCGAGCCAGTATAGTATGTAGTGATACAGGCCTACTCCATCTTTGGCATGTTGTAGAACATATGGAAATATTGCTTCTGCTGGGTTTTCATTCCAGTGCTCAAATGTTACGGTTTCTCTCCTATATGCCAGTAGAAAAGAAACAGTCGGGTAAGTTTCATAACAATCGCATGTTTTTCCATCGTGTCTGTCCCGTGGAAAAAAAGATTAGCCCCTGGAGCTATCAAATACTTGGCTGTTTACGTAACAGATTACATTCTAACAAATCTGTGCGTGACAAAAGGTGGACAATGGAGCCGTTTCATGCCTGGCTTTTCACAGCTTTTCTGCTTGGCAAGACAAACTGAGTGCGGCCAACAAGCTAACCAGTTTGCCGTGTCGTCCCACTCGATGATGTCCGAAGAATGACAGACATGCTGTCTTACATTCCATGCCAGTGAGCTAGCTGTCATTCTGGAACAGGGGGACTAACAGTTCCAGAATTTTCCCTCCTGTTTGAAAATTTACCAAAATAATATTTTCAATCCGTGAACAGGGGATTCATGGTTGTAGACAGGAAAGGAAGTTTCTGGTTCAGCCCTCTCCCCGTTTCAGACCTGTAGGTCGTCTTGATCTTTCGCTGGCTTTGCATTGTCAGTATAGGATCTGACCTCTTTTGAGCTGGTGCACAGAAAACTGTTATTTTGTTATGGTTACAAGTTGTACGTGCCATACGAGTTTGTTTGTTTTGTTGTTTTTTTTTCTTTTCTTTTCTTGGAACTTTGTACCAAGAAGTTTTTCGTTTTTTTTTGTATTTTTTCTCAGTCACACGTATAATGTATTGCCTAGACAAACAACGTAGAGCACTGTATAATATTCAGTTTGAGATTTATTCTTGTGTTGGAACTACGCTTTCATTGTTACACTATCCCGTAGTTTGACATTACATCATCATTTGAGGGGGTTAGAATTAGATGGGGTCTAAGTGTCGTCAGAACCTTTTCTTATTTATTGTCTCAGTTGGGAAGGGGGGGGGGGCTGCAATTAGACGGGTTGTAAGTGCCAATGGCACTTAGCTCCCTTCTAATTTTACCCCCACCCCCTCATTTGATACATGAAACATTAATATAGCATGTCACATCAACCCCAATCACCAGTACCCAAAGTCTACCGGTGCTCACTTGCTCTCTGGCGGAATAACTAGTCGACAGCTGCTGCTGCTGTGTGTATTGATAGACATTCTCTTTCCTTTCCAGCCTCCTACCCTTCCCCATCCTTGCCTTCGGGTGTCAGACTGTCAGAAACACACCATGCCCACGTTGGCCAGTTGCTGAAGCATTGTGTACATCCACAGTGTTACAGAAGTGGTTTGCCTGAATGTCGAGGCATCCTGGATGATAACCACTGGTATCTGAGCTATCACCTCAAGCCATCCTTTTATTTGTCCTCCTCCCTCCTCTTAAGATCATTCTCTCCCGTTTCTTGTCTTCTATTCCCACCCACCCCTTTCTTTACTACAGAGAATATATTTACCACAACAGACGTTGTGTGAAAACCCACACATTTTACCAAGCTGATGCCTCCAAACCTGTCGCGACATCTGACCCTAAAGTAGCTGCAAATCTCCAGAAATTTTCACAAGCAGACTGTGGGCCTATAACGAAACATTTACTCCCTTAAGTTGGTTCAAACTGAGCAAAACATGTTCAAGTTAGCATAACGGATGCAGGCGGGTGCAAATGAATCTGTCCCAATAAATCCCTTGGGCAAAACGCCTCTTCGAGGTCCATTCAGGCAGATGGATGGTGGGTGGGTTGGAGGGTTGGTGGGATCACTCTGGCATGATCACTCCATTATTGTTTTTAGCTTACGCATGTGGGTAGGTAGGTAGGTAGGCCAGCAAGTAGTTAAGTATGTAGGTAGAATAAATTAGCAAACGGTCAAGGAATAATGTAATATCTATAGAAATGTTAAATGTTCTTACCATACACAGGCATGTTCCAATATTCTAGCATTTAAGACGAAGGCAGCAATGACTCGCTGAGGCAGGTCTGAGTGGTTTGTTGTTTTTTTTTTTTTTTTTCGAAAATAGGAGCATAAACTCATTTAGAAACTTAAGTTAAGTAGGACCGCAACTAGTGTGAATCGAGCAAAATCTATTTCATCCGATTGTAAAAACAGTGTGCAGTGAAACTTTTTTTTATCTGAGCGTTAGCATTTTGCTTGTCATTGTTTCATCAAATGAATTCCCTTTTCCATTTTTTTTTCCATGTTATCTCGACCGCCCCTTCTTCCCTGTTCCTCTTTTCGACTTCGTCTTTGTCTTTTGTCTTCCGACGTTTGGATTTTTCTGACCCTGGATTTGTTGAATACGCGGTTTCTACAGCTGACGGAAGACAAGGCACATGTGATTGGCATCATTTATCATAATACCCTCCGGTGGCCTGTGGCTGTCTGAGGGATGCAGCGTAAAAGCATAGGGCAGAGCGGAGGGGCGGGGGTTGGATGTAATAAACAAAGATGAAGGAAGGAAAACGGTATTAAAGCAAAATAAATCGGTATTGCTGGACCCCGTAATCTTGATGCTTATACAGACAAAACAGAATTTGTTTGAATTGTTCATTTTGAAGAAAGAAACAGAAATGTCTTCAGATAAAAATGTTTAGTAAAATTTTCAGACCATTTTTGAAAAAAAGAACTAGATTCTAGTGTCGTGCGAAACCTGTTCGGGGTTTCGTAAGGTCTATTCGTTGGACATTCAGAACATACTTATCTCTAGAAAGGGGGGGGGGGGGCTTCCTGGTTGATGTAGGTTGGTTTTGCATAGTGTATTCTTGGCACCAGGCAACGCCTTTCATGAAACCAGTAATTTTATTTTGTAGCTAGGGGGCGGGGGGAATAGCACTTTATTATAAACACGTTTCAGCGCATTATTCCAAATATTTATTCAGTGCAGTAGGAAAATGAGTGCATGGAGAAAATTACTCCTTGAGCGCCTCGCGTGTAGTTTTATCCCCACGCGAACCTTTACTCACTCATCCCACATTACTGCCATTCATTGCTTCGGCAGGCACTAGGAGCTAACCCCACACTTTACGGCGTTAGTTCCCTTGCCCCAGCCTAAGGTTCAGACCTCCTGCGTGTGTGAAGTCCAGCCGAGAACGAGACGAGGGCTTTTACCATCTGCATCCATCCACTGTCTTTGCTGGCTCCTGCCGCCTGTTTCTTTCGCCCCACATGCCTCGGCTGATACGGACAAAAAGAGTGGGAAAAAATAGCAAAGGGAAATTTTAACCTTGTGCAGGATCTTGTGTGAGCTGAGAGTCCCGCAGCGCGTGCGTAAAAGGTTACTAAATTGTTCTTAAAAGTGACTTGAAGTGGAGCTTGTAGTTCTGTTATTGGTTTCTTGCAATTCTGATTGTTTTCTTCTGAATTTGTCAGTTCTGGTTGATAGTCCCCTTTTCAGTCTGGGACTTATCAGGATCTGACAGTCTACTGTGTGTTTGAAACCGAATTAGGAAATGTTGAGTTATTGGTCAGTTTGTCATATACTTATTTTTAAAAATGTATTTCTTTTGTGGAGATCAAGTATGCGTGACATTGTGTGTGATGGACATAGAAAGCAGTTCGTAAGGCGGGTGTTTATGACATAAAGCGTGCAACAGCTCATTATTTGTGCTGCACCGTATCAGTTGCTGAGTTGTTGCACCAGGATAGTGTGGAATTCATAATAGATAGTATCCTACTGAAATCTGGGTGCAGAAACAGTTGGCATTTGTAAAGTAGTCGAATTTGCTGTAACGTGCTTTTATGGTGAGGAGAAAACACTTCAGTTAAGGTTTTTCAGTATAGTAAATAAGAAATAGGAAATGTGTATGTCATGATTTTTCCAAAGTGGCTTACTCGGATGACGATTAGATATCTGGCTAGTTATCGCTGGTTGCATTAAGGTCATAAAGATCTGCAGAGTGTGTTTGTCGTCAAATGTGTTTTCTAAAGCAGAGACGGGTGAGAGTGGAGATAACTCTGTTTCATCCATCAAGTAACACGGAAGTTGTATTTTTGTCCGATCTGTTCGTGTCTGCCGTGATGTCTGTGATTCCAGATGTAACTACCTAGGCTGAAACCTCTGTAAGCATACAGCAGTAGGGGTCACATGAGAAACTACAGTGTACAATGAAACAGGAACCGGAAAAAAAAGGGGGGGGGGGAATTGAAGTAATTCTTTCGCTCGTGCGTTAAGTGTGCCTGTCTTTGTTTAACGGCAAAGTCTGTTCTGTGCTTGTAACTTGTTTTAGATAGCTGCTAACCAGTCTGGCTGGTCAGCTTTCAGTCTCCCCCTGTCTGTCTGTCCAGGTTATGCAGTTTAGTGAATTCGCATGCACATTCACCGACCCATCTCTCCACTTGTCCACCAGTCTTTGAATATCACTTACCTGTTTGCCAGGTTTTTGTCACGGAGCATCTGATTCCATGTAACCTTGTCGAGATATAGCATGCATTGTTTTTATCCGTCTGTTTGTTTGATAGCTTATGTATGTTGCATTGTCGCTGGTAGGTGAGGAATTCAGCCGGTCCATGCAAGTATAATCGTGGAATCCCTCATACTCGTAATATCTGCTCATGGGAGATCTCATTAACTGGTGAGTGCGTCGGGGCATGGTGGCAGAGAGAAGATTAATTACAGGGCATTCCTTGCATGCGTACCATGGGTAGCTCATCAGTGACGTCACAGCATACGCACTTGGTTTATGCTACCTATCCTTTTCGTTTGTGACTGGCTTCATTAGTGGGTGAGTCAGGTGCGGCCTTATGAGATCTAGGAGTGAGTACTCAATTCATTGGTGGGCTAGGGTTTAGCTCTTTACATAAATGGGAATTTTCCTCCTCCGGGCAGAGCCGTCTGGACGCTTGGGCACTTGCCAAGGGGGGCCCATGCATGCAAATTTACAATCGTTTTTGTAACGGGGGCGGGCCATAGCCTGCTGCATTGCCCAGGGGGGCCATAATAATATGAAGACGGCCCTGCCTCAGGGCTTACCCCCGCCCTATCGAGATTTCGTCCGCCCTCAACCTATATATGTGAATATGTACCGTCATGTATTCATTGAAAAAAAAAGTACGAAATATTTGCAGGTTTATAGCTACCTCCAAGCTTGTCAAGTAGTTTGGGCCCATTTTCAGCTTTATGAAGATTTTCCTATTCCCACTTATGTCTATAGTAGCCTGCCATGGACTGTGCTTATCTAAAACTTCTGAAAATTGCAAACGGATTTGAAACGATCCAATAAATGTAAAATATATCAATATTTTATCTGGAACAATTATTCTTTGGTAAGGTCAAACGTATTGCAAAATCGTAACATAGGGCACCTGCAAACATGTCTCCAATGTATGGAACAGTGGACACTAGAGGGTCAAGGGGATGTAATGGAAGGTTTTGTGGTTAATCTAGAGAAGAATTAAGAGATTCGGACATGGACAAATACCTAGAATTGTAGGCCTTCTCCTGTACACATAAAACATATCGAGGGTATGAAGTGGGCCCTCGAGTCCAACGGTCTCCGCCACCGCTAACGCCAGATTTTCTGGGCTGTGTTTTTCCTGTCAAAGTGGGTTGGAAAGTGCACTCGCATATGCCGCCACTGTATCACTATCACGATTGGGGGTGGGGGCGGCCTTCATATCATGCAGGCGGTCTTTATCGTTTTTTTTTTTTTTTTTGGTTTTTTACAAAAATCTCTCTCTCTCTCTCTCTCTCTCTCCCTCTCTCTCCCGCTCTCTCTCTCTCTCTCGCCCCCGCATAGTTTGTTATGACCTTTTGATGGGTCTTAATGTACCAATTTTTTTTCCTTGATCTTGTTCTTTGCTTTCACTTCTCCTTCATTCTTTTTTTTTTTCTCCCTCCTCCTCGCCCTTTCCAAGCTGAAGAAATTAGTCTTTCCTGCCTTCCATTTTCTCAGTATACATTGACAGATGTTCACCTGACATTTAAACTGTGCTAGAATAACTACATGCATGCAGCAGAAGGTCAGGCTGGGATCAGAAACAGATTTTTCTTTATTTGATCTCATGTCTTATTACTTGTCCCCCCCCCCTCACACACACACACACGCGCGCCCTCTCACTCTCTCTCTCTCTCTCTCGTGTGCACAAATACATTTCATGCACATTCATGAAACAAATAATCACCACTTTATCAGCTCCGGCATTTTTTTTTTTTTCTTCTTGTCGTTTTCTTGTTCATTCAGTTAATTCATTGCTTCCATTCTGACGTTTATTGTAGACCTACCATGTACCAAGCAGCTCACTGTGTCACCCAAGCTCCGACAGTCCGTCTCACAATACAGGCTACATTTTTTCCCTCTTGACATTGACACTGATAATATAGACATTCATACGACATTCCACAGAATTAACACTGGAACGAAGCGTTTTTTATTTCTTTGCTTGGCATCTCGGAAAATCTCTCCCCCCCCCCCCCCCCCCCCCCACACGTGTATATGTGTCTCCAAGCGTCCGTGTGTTTCAGTCCATCACCCTCGCATGATCTCTCGCTTGTGTCTATAGCTAACGTATCTCATGTAATGCTAACTCAGTTATCCTCTTCATTTTATTTTCTTCTCACGGTTTACACCCATACGAGTATTTCCCATGAGCGCCGCTTTTATTTTGTCTGACATTGTTTCTTAGAGCTCTTCAAATTCGTTTTTCCCACCGCATTCCATGACGCTGTGCTTTTGTATGTACATATCTCTCTACTACATGAGGGGGGAGGGGGAATGGAGGAGGAGGAGAGAAACAGGCCATTCCAGCTACATTCAGAGACAAAGGGGAAGGGAGAAATAGTGGTAAACATTCCATTGTGCTTGTTTACGAGAACAGGGATAGGAAGGAGTGGTGTCGTTTACAAACACAAGGGTATAGACCAGACAACTTCAGTGTTGTGCATCTGGCGCTCTATCTATCTATCTATCTATCTATCTATCTATCTATCTAGCTATCTATCTATCTGTCTATTTATCTATCTGTCTGTCTGTCTGGCTGTCTGTCTATCCATCTTTAAGCTATATCCGTTTGCAAATAAAAGTAAATTCATTTTTATGGCCCTTCACACTCAGCAACCCTTGCAGTAAAGGTTCCCCAGAATTTGAAACTAGGCAGCGACCCAGAGAAGGAAAAAGAAACAAAAATGATGGCTTGGCTTGCCAGGATTGATGAGAATACGAACAAGGAAGTTGGAATATTTCCTAGAATTTGCTGCAGTACTGCACCATGCATCATGATTTCAACATTGTGTCAGCAGTGGTGTTGTCAAAAGTTTGATTAATTAAAGATTAATTAAAAATTTCTGTTCTCACGAGAATGCTTGCTCTGATTGGGGCATTGAGATAGTGATTACTTCTTTTTCTCTTTCCGTGCCCCACCATTCTCTTTCTTCTCTCCCCCCTTCTTTTTTCTCTTGGTTCATTTGTTGTTGTTGTCGTCGTTTCTTTTTTGGGTGGCTCGGCCAGTTTCATCATCCAGTTGCTGTTGGTATTATTGTTGTTGGGGAACTTATAACGTCAAGTATATGTTGATTCCAGCATTTTGGACCACATAATAATTATGTTTGTGAAAATTGTGAAAAGTTTTTGATATTACCATGTAACTTGCCAGTCTGGTTCGCGCCCATTTGAGGGGGGGGGGTGGCAAACCCAGTTGCAGGAAGCAGGAGATGGCATTTAACTTTCCGATTAATGAGCGAAAGAGGGGAAACGTTTAAAATCGTTACACCAGACAGGCAACACTGAAACACGTCGATGTTTTCAGCCAGCCACCAGTGGGCGTCGTGTATTCAGTGTTGGAATTAATTAATTCCTGTCAGCGTCTTTCATTTCGTTATCAGCAGTTCGGAATTTTGTTGTGACCTGTGTTCCCTCTGAACTGTGCAGGTTTGCACCCACATTTTGCAACCAGCCAGTGTACAGAGGACATTGATTATCTGTGCACAGATAGCGAGTTACCTAAGACAATGTGGTGAATAATAATTATCCTTATCGAAGATAATCTCTTGGCTAACTTTTTATCACTTACGTTGCTACATTCGCCAAATGGCGAAACTTCCATATTGGCCGCTCATTGCGATATACGCCAGAAGGAGAAAAATCAATCAACAAACTGAACAGGGAAGTTAAAAATAATAATATACAATAAAATCTTCTACAATGCAATCATATTTGAAAACATGCAATGCAATTTTATTAGCCATGAGAGAAAGGCTGTGCCAAAATTATTTGGAAACAATTTCAGGTTTACATTTGCACAGACATTTAGCGCACACCGCCCACGGATATAGGCAGCGTAGATTACGACAAGTGTTTATTCCTTTCCCTTCCTAAACCAAGCCGCTGAAAATATTTGTGTTAATATATTTCATATGCTAGGTTATTATTTGGGGGAAAGTGTCTTCCCAGTGTATATTGCAAAAATGCCATGTAAACTTCTTTCAAACCCTCATTCTTTTTTCCTGAACCATGCTAGCCTTTAAGTCTCTCGCCAGCTGCATCTCATATCACGAGCAGTGGAAATGTTGCCCAATCCTACATCAACACTATGACCTCCACTGTAAGCATCCACTTCCTGCAGCGGGAAATTGTGGCTTCAGGCTTCCTTAGCCCTGTCTGGCTAATTTTGACCTAATTTATTCTCATTTGCATTGAGTGCTTTTTCCGAAACCCGAAATAACTCGTGGACATGAAAGGCAGACATAAGCTCAGTGGTTACACCACCTACACTGGTTTTATCTAATTAAGCGCTGCTTTATTTGTAATCAAAAGGTTTCCCCTTGCGTAGTTTTTGTATACTGTTTACTACAAAGCATTTCATGAAGAAGTTTATCAAGTGGGATGGTTGTTTTTCTTTATATAATGAGCACTGGTGTTGTTATGGTTGGCACATGGAACCAACGTGGCAGCCCATACTGTTTTGCTGATGTTTTCAGTGTGTATTTTCTGTGCGGACTACCATATTGTTAGTGTTCATATACACACCTTCATAAAATTAAATTTTGGAGACATAATATGGTTTATTGGGGCAGGTAGACTCGTCAGTATCGTTTGTAAGAAAAACAACGGGTCATCCTGTAAAGTTGCTTTTTACTTTGCACATCGTGGTTATGTGATAATGTCGATGGATAGTTGTTAATGTCTTTGTCAAGCAAGTAATAAATCATATAATTATCGTATCGTGCATTGCAGTACAGTGCTTTGAACCATTATGATAACATGTTCAGACATCGGACAGAGGTTTAATTCGGCTTCTTTTTCCGGCGATTGTTATCACGCTGGATGATAATATCTGTATTGATATACATTGTTACGCCTTCGATTCGATCTTATAACTTGAGCTACAAAATCTCCACGTGTATTTATGTTTGTCACAAATTTTCAGTGATTCACTTAATGAAGACTGGTTTAAATTTGATGCAAGTTGTTTATCAGTGTGGACCATGGCGTAAACACTGGATATTAGAATGTAAAGTCATTCATCGGGATGTCTAATTTCTATCAGCTATCTTCAGTGGGGACAGAAGGAGCACTGCAGTGTGAAAGTAATCAATTTTTCCCGTCAGTTGATTAACAGAATCAATGGTGTGATGCCAGCAACAGAATGAAGTCGTGGTCGAGTGTACCAGTGATTTGGGGGGGGGGGGGGGGGGGAAGACAAGATTATCATATTTCCTGTTTGAACTCTTCGCCACATATGCCAGCTGTAGCATTCAATACATGCCTGAAGATGTAGGCTATAGAGAATACTGTAGTGTTTTAAAGGAAATGTCTAGCATTGCAAAAACTAATCAGTCATATTGTGGACAGAAGAATAAAAAGTTGTAAAGCCACTGTCATCTATTACCGAACATATGATGCAGCTAGACAACAGGGACCACTATTGTGCCGTAAAGAAAAAAATGTTGGTACTGAGTATAGCCGTGAGAAACTAATAAATCAGGCGGAGGGTTATGTTTGAGCTATCTTAATGAAGAGGATAGCGAGGTCGGAATAGCTCTGTTATGTACCAAAAGAAAATACCACTCTTTGAAAACAGTTTTCTTTTAAATCTAGAGATATGCCACGTAAATGGGAATAGGAGTGAGACTTGGAAAAAAGATACGGCAGTGCTCATTGTCAAGACAGTGCGAGTTTGTCACTGAAATAAGATCTTTTAAAAGATATTTCCCATTTGAGCATGACAAGAAAAGCCCTATGGGGGCAACAAAATGAAGACGTACGTCACGTCAAAGGCAGCGGTAATGAAGACGGATGGCCGGGAACTTGGCCGGTAAAGAAGACAAATTTGAATGTCATACCTTAGTGGCCCAGTAGTCCCTATGCTGATGGACGTACTAACTGGTCGTTAGCTGCTGTGTCTGTGTGACTTCGTAACTCTGCTCTTGTTACCACAGCCACGTATTTGTCACGCCTGAGATGTTTTGACCATGGTTTCGACTGGTCACGGGATGGTGGTCAAAGGAGAGATGGACATTGTCAGTCTACTTCACTGGGCGGTTAAGCGTGGAATTTTGTCGTTCTCCTTCACTGCGTATCACATGGAGGCATTGGGTGTTTTATGGCCATTGTTTCTCAGAGAACATATATTGTTGACGTAGCTGTGTGAACCCAGTCAGTGTGAAATATTTTGGAACCCGGGAGATTTGACTTATAATTCATGTAATTAGTATGTAGACACTTGTCGTTTTCTTCTTTTTTTTTTCTGGTAATGCATTTATTTTCAAATGTATATAAGATACGAGTAACAGAGAATTGTTTGTGTCACGAGGAATGCGTCTCATGAAGGCAATATGAAATTGTTCAGGGTGATCAGGCGGCTTTCGTGTGTTTGACTGCTGCATGGTTTCTGTGGAGTGATCGACTTCTCTTTTTAAATTTGTTTTGAAGTTGATTCTCGTGTCTGCATTCCAGTAGTTGCATAGAGGTCGTCTTTGCTGACTAGGTGTTGTTAGCATTTACGAAAACACACATACGTAGTGACATCTTCACCACTGAGGCCAATTGAATGAGTGTGTCCAGTCAAAATATTGTTAAGAATGTTTGGCGTGCCAGCAATATCAGTATTGTTTACGTGAAAGATTAGTCACAGCAGAAATATATTTCTCTTGCTCCCGTTGATTCTTTTGTGTTTCTGTGTTCATTCACGAGGTTTGAATCTGCAAATCCATGTATTTTCGGTTGGCAATAATTACGGTTATTTGCTGTTATAATAGTGCAGATCGTGGCGCTCGGTGGAATTGGTTTGTTTTGTTTTTTTTCCCAACAAGTTGGAGACAGTAAGCTGGCACATAACAGCTATACTAATTCTTGTTGTGAATTGGGGGGAGGGGAGGAACAGAAACGGGGCATCGTCCTGGAAAGTGCATTATCAATAAAGAAGGTTCATTTATGTTTTCTTATTGGTCAGGTGGAATCAAGAGTGAGAACTGAGTTGGTATGTTTGAGTACATGATGTAAAAGCCAAATGGAGAGAAAACTGCAAACTTCCGGTGGAAAGAAGGCGGTTCAGTTCTGATCGTGTCCATTTAACGATTAATAGCTGGCTACCTTTGTTCAGTTTTTTTGGGTGTTTTTGGATTAACGTTAGTTCACGTGTTTGGAGATGGACGTGCGAGTTCGTGTTGTTGTTTTGCAGTTTGTACTTAATATGAGTAATTGGAAGTGAATTTTTGTCGACACTAAGGCATTCGCAAGCATCCCATGGCGTCAAAATCAGGCTCTGGGTTAAGGTGACACATGACATCAGCAGTCTTATCCGAGAGTCTTGATAAGCTTCTTCCACTTTCGTTCCAATTCAGAAACTGGAGACTGGATGGGTGAGAAAAAGAGAGAAAGAAACGTAAGAGATTTTGAAAGAACTTTACCCCACTGCTATTATCAGCTGTGTGATTGGCAAGACGGGGAAAGCGGCTCACGGGAGTAAGGAAGGGAGATTTCAGCATATTTCCTGTTGATGTCTTGGTATCAAGAAGTACGGATGGATCATTCCATTCAAAGGAGTGTGGTGTTTTAAAGTTTGCAACAACAAAACAAAATAAAAACGAAGTGCGCTGGAAATTGAAACCGCAGTGTCTCTTTCGGACTAGCAAAATGTCGTGTATGTTGTTTTTTTTTTTTTTGCTTTTGAAGATAAGCCAGGTATTTTAATTAATCACGACGAGGAAGCTCTGTAATACTATTATTAAAACAAGCAGAATGGAAAGAGGAAGCCCTAAGAAACAAACGGCCCCAACGGTGGCATATCACTTATACAGTGATGCCGGTCCGACAGGTAAACATTTGCACGTAGGAATAAAGAAGACTATTAGAATTATGAAGCTTTCTAAATGCCTTCAACTGTTAATTGTGTACGACTGGACTCCGCATCATTTAGACTAGTGTTTTAGCCACGCAGTCATCAGAAAATTATGTGGAGAGCAGAACGCCTTTCCTTTATAGGAGGCATGTTGACATGGTATCTCTGGCAGTGAGTGGAACGGGATGACAAAAAGAAGGGGATGGAGAAAAAAAACCTTCCGTAGCTTCAAGGCACTGGAGATTATTCATCGTTATCACACCGCAAACTGTCAACCTTTCTGCTGCTGCACAGGGGGAAAAACTGTAGGCGCCATCCTGAGGCCGCTTAGTGGCTGAAGTGCTTTGGGGGCATGACAAGATTATGGGCTTTGTGAAATGGCTGGAACCGGGATTGGGAGAGTGATGGAAGACATTTGGATGTCAGACGGATAGATAGGACGAAGGAAAGAAGGAGAGGAAGAGCAAAAACAAGATAAACGTTCAGGGTCACAGATGGTACAAAATAAGGAAATGCTGAGGAGGAAAGAGAAAATACAGGAACTAGTGACAAAGTGCTTGGTTTTAAAACTTCACATCTTATTTTTGAAATATGCATTTCTATAATCACCCCATCCTTTTTTTTTCTTCCAAAGTCACGAAAACCACGTGAAAAGGGGCAGCCTGTACAGGGTGTGTGCATTGTATGTAGATCTAGGCAGGAGAGAAGGAAAGGGAAAAGGATGGAGTACAGAGTGCATTTGTCATTTCTTATAGCCGTGGCGTTCTTGAACACAACATGCATATAGACGTCGACGAAGCGTTATCATATGGCCGGCTGATAATGTGAGGATTATTTATTGTGTTCCCCGAAGCTGCACCAGAAGATACTAAATTTAATACATCGGCATGGCTACGAAATTTTCACCGTGGGCTATAATTTCATGTTGTTGTCGTTGTTTTCCAGGTGTTTCCCTGCGTATATTTTCCTGGCAGTAGCTTCATTCAAATGAGTTTAATTATTTTAATTATTTAAACATGAAATGTTGAATGGTTTGTATTCCGTCGCCTATTAAAAGGTTCCATGTAAATTTTCAATTAGACCTGGGACATCAGACCTGGGACATCATCTGATTCGTTGCAAGTTGTCAGTGAAAACTCTACATGTAAACCAGTTGACGTGTCATATAGAAGTCAGATCATGTCATTCCACTGAGAGAAGGGTGACTTCTTAAAGTTTGTTTGAAATTAGATGACTTACATTTTAAATCCATTGCTGGAAATTCTAATGGCAACCTCTCTTTCGGTCCGACTTGTAAAATCATGTAGTAGTTTCATGTCTTTAAACACTTTTCATGAGGTTACACAGTGAGCATTGCCACCCTGGCTGTTAATACAAAGTACGCATGTTGTTTTTCAGGAGCATTTGTGGGGATTTCAGGTAAGAAACTGATCAACTGCGACCAAGAGATTGGTCATCAATGGATCTCTGTCAGGGGCTGTGTACCGTCTCAGCACTTTAATTTAACAACTATTCTGTCCACGAGTGATCAGTTGGAATCTTTAACTCAGATCCTGGAAATGTTAAAAATCATCCGTCAGAGTTTCCTTGTTGATGGTGGTGGGAATTGGGGAGGTCACAGCATTGTGAATTTTTAAGCCTCTTGAATATCTTTTTGATCTTGTGGCCTTGGTCTTGACAGCTTGTGGGATTATCTCATCCATGATTTATTTCGTCATTCCACTCATTTACTTTTCCGAAATGCACTGAGTGATGCTTGGAGGGGAGAGGGGGCGGTGAAACGTATAAATTGCAGATACAATTCTGTGGAGTTGAAAAGTTCTTTGTGCACTATTTGATGTATCGTTTGTTTAAAGCTGTGTTTCGCTCCTGTCGTCGGATTTTCAGATTGTTTTCCTACTTGTAGAGAACCAGGAAGTGAAGTTGTTTTACCTCTTGGTCATTAAACTTACATGACATTTGAATGAGTTGCAAACGTTATCATTCTACGATTGTGGTGTTTGTCTGCCTTATCTCAAAACGGAAATAAATCGTTGTAGTATCCGTTACTTGTGTTGACACCCTTCAGGTGGAGTTTAAATTCATTTCCTTTCGTGGACTATTCACATCAGCTCACTAATTAGACTACACAATGCTTCCAGGCACGGATGATACGGTGAGTGTGTGGATATATTGGAAATGCATCGTTTAACATCTGACTGCACTGACTAATTTTGTTATATATATATGTTTGTGCCACTATAATTATGTTGCTGTTTGCATTCTGTTTTCACTGTAATAATTCCATGGCATTGTTTTACTTTCTGCGGCAACTTTCACTCACCATCAATCCGTGGACTTCCATTTGTACTGTGTTCCCCCTGTCTTTCCAATTTCATTAAATACTGCCTTCTTTCTGGCCTTTGTTTTTCCTGTTTCTTTCTTTGTATCTTATAGTTTAATTGCTTTGGATCTTCGATTGACAACACGATGACAATACTAACGACCACTTCATTTGACCACAGAACATTTACATTTAAAAGTATCGTTGCCTGAGAATTCAAGAAAAAAATCAAAAAAAATTTGTATAGATAACGTAATAAAGTGTAAGTACATGTATAGGGTTTTCATCGGTGGCGATATTATACTATCACACGCAGTCTTATGGAAATGATAGCGTAGCACTCGGCATGTTGAGGGAATTGCTCGATCTTGATAAAGACACCACCCCCCCCCCACCTCCCTGCTTCACACACACACAAACGCTAGACGCTAGCCACATTTGACCTCCTGACTCCAACCAACGAATTTTTTGCTCCAACCAAGGATGCTATACCTAGGATAGAGAATTTGACATGCTTGTTAGTGTTAGGTTACAGTAAATGACAGCGGCTACATGTAGTCTGGAGAAATGCCTGGCAAGTTTTACAAAATGACTGGCTTTTTTTTTTTCTACTTTCTGCCTCTTTTCCCAAATCTAACCAGTCCTTGAGAGGAGGGGTGTCAGTCTCTTTTTTGTCTTGCATGAAGATTGACGGAGGCTGTCTGTTCTTTCCCATGACAAAATAAGACAATACAGGAACACATAACCCCAATCACACACTTTGACAATTTGTGTACCAACACCCTTTTGGCTCTATGGTGATTTTTGAGGTCCGTAGATCACTGCTGAGTAAGTGAGTTTTCAAATGGAAAGAAAAACCTGCGTCGACAAAGGTACAAAGTAAGATGTCCGGTGTTTTTTGTTTTTGTTTGTTTGTTTCTTTTTTTGTGGGTGTGTGTTTTTTTTAATTAAAAGAAGAATAAGCCAATACCACTGAAGTCAGTTACGATAATCATAATGTCGTGTACAGCAGAGGAGGCAAAATTTCCTTCTTTCTAATTTTATAATTTCAAGAGGAAGAAAAGACATACTTCCCGATATAGTTGCAAAGGTAACATGTTCCATTTCTGACACCCTCAACGAATGTCTGGCAAACTCATCCGGTCCGTTGGACATAACATACCGGCGGTGGGTCAGTCTTGTTTTTATAACCCCACTAGACTTGTCTTTGACATTTGTAAGGATTCCAGTAAAATTATTTGGTAAGTGTGCGTGAAACAACAGAAACTGACATGTGTCAGTGTCACTCCCTGGATCCCAGCTCATGAAAGAGAAAACAGCAGTAGGGGCCCAAATGCTTCATTTCTCATTAGTTCCGGTAAACCTGGTGTTTTGTACCTTGTTAACTTGTGCGAATGGTAAGAAAAACATACGAAATTGCTGAAACCCGACAGCATCCAAATATTATTAACCTGCAATACCGAATATTTTTCCATCTTCAGTAAACCCCCAACCACCCTGCCACACACTTGAATTAGCATGGCTGGAAGCTATACAGTATGCGTGTATTATTTGGATATGAAACTGTCTCACTGTATTGTGTTTATAGTCCACAATGGCCTCGCACACGACCCTGCCTGCTTTGTAGTATAATGAAAGATCTCATTTGTGAATTTATTTTTTTTAAATTCATATATCGACACTTCGTACAATTTCACTGGATCGTTGCCCTCCAACTTAGGGTAGGCACGCAGTTAGTCAGCTATACGATCACAAAATCAAATACCGGTTTTAAGATTTTGAAAGAAAAGTCGCGAGACACAGTATTAAAAAATTAGAGCATAAAAGTTTAGTAAAGCACTCATACACTCTTTCCACGCCAATCTAAGCGATGGATTCTAACGGTAGTGCCATGTCTGTACTGTGTGGAGATTTGATCCAGTGCCCAGCGCAAATGGACACCCAGTCAAACTTAGGCAGTGGGAACACTGGTGCTTACAAGAAAAATATCGAAGGAAGTTGTCTTGAAATGAGAGAAAACAGAAATGACTCTGGATACACAGTTGTTGGCAATACTGGACCGAGCACAGTTGCCGAGGAGTGTGCCAGTGAAAGTGAACGCCACCAGACAAGGAATGATTTGGCAGTCGACGGTTATTGTAAAGAGGACAGGTCAAGACTTATTGTCTCAGACAGTATTAATCTCAGAAGGATTATTGATAACTCAGACTTCAGCAACAGAATTTCAGGGGAATGTGTCCGTTATGATGAAGCAAAAAGTAGTGGATACAGTCGCGACAGACAGATAGGGTCTGGTTTGCAGGATGCCGATGCGAAGGCAGATTCCGGTGACAACCTTAACACGAATCACAGTCAGATGTCATTTTCGGATGAAGTTTTTTATATGGTGAATTGGTGGAGAGATAATAAAGACAGTGGTAGTGACCGGTCTGGCGGTGCTCATTCTTCGGACCGCAGTAGTGGGTCTATCTATCTGTCTGAGCTAATCAACTATCTGGTAGGTACTTTTACCCAGGCACATATTTGTTGAATTTCCAAACATAACGATCAAAGTAGACAGATGCCACATATCCTATTACCTGGTACGTTAGTGGCCTTGGGAGGTCATTTTGGGGTCTAGAGCTTGGAAAATGGTTCTTACCTTTTGTAACTCATATTTTGATATGGCTGGTCTATGTTTATGTTGTCGGCAAATGCATTCGAAGAGTGTCAGCTGAGAAACCTGTCAGTTCTATTTTGTCAGCTAGTGGGACTCTTCTTGTGTCATGAGAGGCAAATACTGGTAATGAATCGACTCAGAGCGGTAAATTTTTAAGATGGCGCTTCGGACAAAAAGTTGTTAACGGAACGGAGTTGACACGCAGAAGCTCTGTATCGTCGGGATTTCTAAAGCAACTTGCGTGCCAAATAATAATAGTCTTCTTAAGATAAGCACTCTGTGTTATGGGCTGCTAGAGAAAAGGTACATAATAATGTGGATATGTTGTGTTAGGTGGAAGCAACGCATCCTAGCGTTATCTTGTGTCGACATACGGAGGAAAATAGCGTATAAATTCAATTGGTCACTTCCCATTGTGGTTTACATATGTAGAGATTACATCCATTCACCCTGAACTCTCTAATGAGTAGCCGAACCCCTGCCAACCGAAGTTGACGGGAGAAAAATTCAAAGCCGAGATGTCAGATGGCGCACTAACGAGCACTAGAGTTTAGTTGGGCTGACCTGCGATAAATTAGCCCGGGGAGAGATATTTTTTGCCTGGATAGTAATATATAGTGAGATGTAGCACAGAGTGGGTTGGTTTTTTTTTTAAACCTGAACTTTGTGCATTCGGTAGTCATTGATATTAAAGAAAAGAATTTTATTTTGAAAGTGACCTGTTCATAACTGGTACTCAACATTCATTTTGTCCCCAATATTTGCTGATTTCATTTTCACATCAGACAGTAGAACTTAAACAATAACATTGAAATTTGTGTATATTCAGCAAAAGTGTTAATTGTGAATAATAATGTTGTGATCTTAACTTGACGCGAAATTGTTGAATGTCGTCGGTGCAAGAAGGAGCTAGTTTTGGCTTTGTTTAATAATGATTTTCAATCCATCTGTGAACAAAACCTCAGTACGATCTGCCAAACTGCCCAGATGACTACACGAAGGGGTCAGAGTGACGCACGTACTGAATCTCAAGTGGTCGTTTCCCTCTCACAGTCCTGGCTCCAAACTTGCGCGCAGCACAGAGTTCTATTTCTAGTCATCAGTGAGCGAACAAAAGTAGTGTACTGCATACGGTGTTTGAGATCAGAATGAATTTTTTATAAAACTATTTCTCTGCTGTCACCAAGGACGCTTACACTGGCATGAAAAGGTTCGAAACAGGTTTCTGGTCGTTGAGAACGTTATTTCTATTCTGTATAGTTAGATACCATTAAATTCATTCGTTTTTTGTTGTTGTTGTTTTTTTTGGCAATAAAAAAGCCGTTCATATTCGAATACGGATCACTTATTCGTCCAGAAAACACCATGATCGATTTCATGTGCAACTTCAGGAGAAAGTGGTCCGACAATATCTGGAAGCGACCCAGCTCTTGTATTTTGTGGTGTAGATTACAAATCATGATAGCTCAGGCGGTCCTCTTTGTCTTTCTAAAGCGCTATATCCGATCTCTTTGCGTGTTAAACTTTTTTTTTTTTTCTTCAGAGTATGATTATTTGCCCCATTTCTGTATTTCCTGTGACATATTGTCCTTTCACCATTGACTGTTTCACTCAGTGACCCTGATTATCACTAGGACGTTGTGGAGACATCCACATTAATTTGTTCCGACTTTCTCCCCAGTAGCCTTCCTTGTGGCTATACACTAGCGTGTATGGGGGAGGTGGGCGTTTTGACTTTTTTCCTCCCATGTTTCCAGTCATGTCACTTCGCTGTCGAATAATTCATTGTTCGATTTGTCAATTAGACAGTTTTACCCGGCCAGCATGGTGATGTCGTTTGCTATATATGGATGGGTATGCCTGTGTTCAGTGTTTAATCGAGTTTTGTGTTTCTTTCAAATCTCCCCGTCAGCTGGTGTTGTACATTCCGTGGCGTAAAAAAAAAACGACAATATACTTTGATGGTATATGTATAAGTTTCAGTCGTGCCCATGCGCAGCTGAAGATATGTCCCGTTACACTTTTTTCCTTTGAACTCTCATCCTTCTTTCCCCTTGGGGCCTGGTCCATTAGTTCCCGTGGTTGGGCCATCTTTATTTTGTAGCAGTAGGCCCCTACTTCTCAGCCTGAGCCACGAGCTTTTTTTTTTTACTTTCTCCGCTAGCGGACAGCTTTGTTACGGAAAATAACCCTACGGCCAATCTAAATCAAATTCATTTTTCGATCTCGTTTCGTAGAATGAAATGTGCTCTATCTTCTTTCAGTTGGGATTTTGTAGGAACTAATAACTTGTTTTCTGTAAAATTTTATTACTGGCATATATGCAGTCATTTTCTGTAACATTGGACAATATCATGGTACTTTTTGTAGTTTTCTTTTTCACCCCCCCCCCCCCAAACACATTGTCCCTTTTTGCACCCAACGCTTGCATTAATACCATTTCTGGGTTTTCAGCTTGTTGCAGATTTGTGTTTCTTATGTCTGCTGCTATACCCTGTAATGCTTTTCACTCTCTCATATTTCCTTCTTTGCACGAGTCATGCCAGTAAAGCATATGACACCCATTGTGTTGTTTTTTTCCCTAAACAACATTTGTTTTGTTTATTTGAAACTAACTTTGTGTCGATAGGGAAATACAACGTGAGCTTAGGTACTAAGCACCTGTGCTAATAATGGTGAGTTCACGACTTAGCCAAGTCTTAATGTGTTTTCGGGGGCGAGGGAAGAAAGAGCCCCAGATGGCTGTGTCTGTCTGCGCTCTACAAAGAGTACATAACTCACCCGCCTAGCCATGGAGATAACCAGGCCTATTTACGATACGTATCCAAGTGTCGGCTCTCAACTGTTAGTTTTATATCTCAAAATCTCCGTCTTTTGGGGAACGTTAACTCAATTAATATTAATGTTCTGGCTCTGTTTGAAATTTCATTCAATTATTCAATGTCAGAAGGGTGTTAACGTGGTCTCTGCAAGCAAATTTTAAATCAAGGGGGCAGTAGATTCTCGTCTTCATTTCGCACACGAAATGTCATTAATGTCTGAAAATGCAAAATAGCTTTGCAGATGAAGAGACTTGACCCCCCCCCCCCCAACTTATTTACCACCGTACAAATCAAATGAGGCTAATTTGGTGGAAGAAAATGGGTCAGGTTAGCGATTGTCTTCCTTTGTGTGTTTCGTGTTGTCAAAACCTTGGCAGAACAGTGTTAATGGATTGATAGGTGGCAAGAAGGTTAGGATGAGGTTGGCACTTGGTCTTTCTAAACAGACGGGACACATCGCAGTTGTTAAGTTGAAGTTACCTCTACTCAAGGGAAAATGCCCTCGGTGCCGCCTACACCAGCGTGTTCAAGTGAAGTGTAAGTGACGGGAAAACCAAATCTGGACTTCGCTGACCCATAGCATGTGTAACAGTTGCGCCCCCTTGACGATCGTTTTGGCGCCTCCGTATCCCTTGGTTCTTCATGTAGCTCAGTCATCAGTGTAGCGCAGCTCGTTGCGAAGCATGGCGTGGGTGACGAAGAGAACGAGTTTGACGTCGACTGTAGCTATCTGATAGCATGCATGGGCTCAACTTTCTGGACCTTGTTGATGTTTTTAAGTAGTCTTTGCCTTATGAAAGGACAAGGAAAAGCAATTACATAGTTTATGTATGTCTGATTCCAGTTTGCTGATGTTATTACTTGGATGTGGAGAATTTTTAAAAAAGGGGGCATCTGAGACATAGTTTCGTGCTCAGGGAGATTTGTCATTGGCAGAAAGACAGTTTATCTCAATTCTTAAGAAAAAAAGAAAGAGGAAAAAAAACACACACAATGTCCCTCTATGAACACTGAAACACCGCTCTTCAAACATCATTATATTTATCACCTTTATTGAGTCACTGTTAGAGACACTCATGTCTTTTATATATATATATATCTTAAAATTGCACCTTGGGCATAAACCATCAGAAGACCCTTTTTTTTTTCTTAGCAGTACATGCACCTTGTCATAAACCAGTTCCAGTCAAAGTCCGCTGCCTCTAGCGGACTGGCAATTTAACAATAACTTCATTCTAGTGAATTATTACCTCCTGGTACAAATTGCCCATGTCCTTACATGACGCTTACCCATTTTACACTCCATTAGAAGCGCACATAATCTGTACGAATCAAAATCTTGTGGATGTGGGAACTATGTCAGTTGGCCAGTGCACAAATTGCATTTTATATTGAACAATTTTCTCAGACACATTGAAAAAAGAAAAACCAAAAATCCATCACAAATTGAGAGCTGTGCGCAAGAAATTATTGTTTGCATTTTCTTTATCAAGCTCTTGAAAAGTAATGTGTGGCGGATATGAACAAACTACATTGTTATTTTTATGGGAGTCTCGCAAAATTCTGTCTTAAAATTTTATTTCGAAGCGCAGAAAAAAAAAAAATTGATTCTTAGGCTGCAAAAAAGTTTCAAGTGGAGACATCTCAAAGATGTTAATTTGGAGGTAATAATCTCTTGCGTGCGTGTTATAATAATGATGTAATTGGTCAAATGAACAGGTATTGCCTTTCGAAAAGAAAGAAAAATCTATCTCGACAGAATCATTGGATTGACTAATCTGGAATGTGATGTTTTCCTGCCTTCCCACAGACACACTGCGCGAGAGCGTCTTCACTGTCATGGTTATAATATCACCTTTATTTGTTGTCCGTGCTGTTGCTATTGTTATCAACTCTTTGTGAATTATAGCCCACTGTATTTTTAATTCTGATGTCGAATTTTGTTTGACTTTCACAGTTTGTCAATCCCGAGCAAGCGGGGTATGTGGGCTTTGCCAATTTGCCAAACCAGGTGCACAGAAAGTCTGTGAAGAAAGGGTTCGAGTTCACCCTTATGGTTGTCGGTAAGTCTTGGACTACGTTGTGTGAATTTATCATAGGCGATATTTAACTTCAGGGAACCAGGACAATGGTAGCGCATTGGGAGTTTCAAAAGAAAGAACTTAATTTTCACCGAAAATGTGGTTGCCATCAGGGGGATTTTTAGACAATGAGGTGGGGAATAGGGAGAATATACCCATGTTGCTAGCGATTACTAAGCAGTATTATCGCCTAAAGAAATCAATTATGTCAACGTCATTAAATCAACACAAATATAGTAGTATGCTTATGCTACTACTGAGCACGTGGAAATTAAATCATATTACTGCATCCGGTCTTAGGTAGATTTAAATGGAAGTGAATTATCAGCGGCAGTAGAACATTTTTATATCGTCCATTTTTTTAAACAGTATGCATCTGTGGCTAGTGTGATTGATGTGTGTGTCTTCAGTGAAGATACTATTGAGAATCGAGTTACAGTTATTCCTGATTTATTCTGCTACAATGCTTCCCTTCCTGCAGGTGAGTCTGGTCTAGGCAAATCTACCTTAGTCAACAGTCTATTCCTCACAGATCTTTACCCAGAGAGGCACGTCCCTTCTGCACAAGGTAAGTTCTCCGTTGCCCCAGTTCCTTCACAAATCCATCATTATCACCATGCTGACCATTTTCCAGTCTCATCTTTAGACCTTGTTTCTTTTCCTTCTTATATATTTTGCAATTCCTCTGCTTTTTGTTTCCCATAAATTCCTGTAACTATAATACATACGTGGGTGGTAGACGACTGTGTTATATGTAGTTCAAGTTCAGTTGAACCATTTCCTATTCTTAATTTGGAACCGGAGGGGGGGGGGGGGGGTGAGAACAGTAAAAGAAGAAGAGGATTAAGGTTGGCGGGCTCTTCTGAGGAGCTCCTTTTGTGTGTGTGTGTGTGGCTGTTGTTTCGTCATTGTGGCGCAGAATGGCCATCAGCTTGTCGATATAGTGTGCTTTTGTTAATTAAGTCTCTCTCTCTCTCTCTCTCTCTCTCTCTCTCTCTCTCTCTCTCTCTCTCTCTCTCTCTCTCTCTCTCTCTCTCTCTCTCTCTCTCTCTCTCTCTCTCTCTCTCTCTCACACACACACACACACACATATTGTTTCTTTTTTCCATTCGTCCCACACATTCTTCCTCATTATGCTGCAACAGTTTAGTATTTGAATAAAAAGTGAATATGAGCAAAGACATTTCCATCTGTAACTTTGGACAATACAGTAAAATTGCGTATACAGCCGGAGAAAGTATCTTGCCCACATCCACGTTAGTAAAGTCGCTGTCTTAGCTCGCTCGTATTATTCTTCTGTAAGTGGACGTCGCTCTGACAATAAAAACTCTGTCATGAACCCAATATAACAGCTGAGTCACTTTGTTTCGGCCAGAGAGGTTATAGGACTTGCTTGGGCACCCATATTATTTTATATGGCTCTGTTCACTAAATTTTCAATGGCAAAGGCGTCAAAGTCCACACTATTGTGAATCAAAGCGCTAGGCTTTGTTTATCCTTCCTTCCGCTCGTCTCCCAACATTTTCCTTTACAACTGCATCACTGCATGTCATGTATATAAAGGAGAAATAGAGATAAAATCATCGATTTCCTCTCTTTGATAACCAATGACCGGGGCAGCGAAGTAGAGAGAGAGAGAGAGACATTTGCTAATTTGTGTCAGTTCTGTTCATCTCCACACACCTGGGTTCCTCCGACAACATTGTCGACCCATTAGAGTCTGCATGCATGCAGATCACGAGCTGGAGCTTAAAGAAAAAGTTAAAACTGATCCTTTCAAACAGCCAGGTTTACTCAAAGCAAACATGAAGCTGGATACTTAGCTCCGTGTAGCGAAAGCGTACTAGTGATTAGCCAAGTCTCGTCAAACGCCAAATATGTAGCGACGGTTTCGGAACATTCCGCATTGCATGAAATGGCTTCATTTCCGGGAGTCAGGTATAGGCCCATTGCGGATATCGGCCATTTTAGTTGTCAGGACCGACGCTTAACCATGGCGATGGTAGCATTGATTTTGATTCGTTAGCTGATTTGCACTGTGAGCACTTCAGGCGTCGCGAACCAATCGGCGGCGAGCTAAAAGAAAAAAAGGTTCACTACAGTAAACAATGACACGTGCGTTGACGCACATGGGAGACGTTCGGTCAATTCTTTCACTTCCATTCCTTTGTTTACACGGATGGTAGGGAATCTGACCCGCTTGGATCCATCCTTTCCACCCCTGACATAAAAGTCAACTGCAATGCAACCAGCAGGCATTTTAGCCGCTTAGACATAATACTCGAAGTTACACTCATCAGCTGATGCACCCGCCATTTTAGGTGTCGGAAGTACAAAACAAAAACACTCTATGACGTCATTCGCAATGGGGGCCTATAAGTTACAATCATGTCCGAAGTCACGTCCTGTATGGTCTAATGTACGAACGTTTCAGTTTTACATTGCATTATTTTGTCTAGTGCAGTATTTCTCAGCCGTTTTGTCCCACTCCCTATACAATTTTTTTTTTTTTTAATGCGCCCCACTGTGATCGGATAAAGGTCAGTATGTATCCGTACATCCCTTTCTGAAGTCCCACGTCCCTCCAAAATGTGAGTGTGCATGAGAAAACCCGGTATAAGTCGGCAGAGCTGATTTTGAGAAAAACGGCTTTGAAGTGAAAATATGGGTCCGACACAAACCTCCAACTTGGCTGTTGTTTAGGGGACCGTGGCATGTTACAGGGTAAACTGTAGACGAGCAGTGAACACCACTCACTATGATCTCTATAACGGCTTTGTAATTAGACTACGGCCTCCTAACAAGATCCAAAAACTTCCGACTCGGCTGTTGCTAGGGGACCGTGGCATGTTACAAGGTAAACTGTAGATGAGCAGTGAACACTACTCACTATGATCTCTATAACTGCTTAGTTATTAGACTACGGTCTCCTAACAGCAATCACTCCAATATTACTTGGTCAATTAGCTATGGCCACTAAGACGATTAAATGCCGTTTTCTCAAAATCTTGTTTTAGGGGGGTCATTGTCTTCAATTTATCAGAAATGTCTTGTCTTTTATTATATGTACAGAACTCAAAATGTCATGTTGCCGACTTATACCGGGTTTTCTCATGCACACTCACAAATAGTGCCATCATGCGCCTCACCTTGAGAAATACACGACAAGTGGCAAGCTCCTCCATCTGCATTCGTACCGTGAGGCAGCAGAATATATTATAATTACTGTTGAACGGTTTTAACCTACTCTGCCTTTCTGGTTGTTGTTTTTTTTCCAGCTTCCGTCTGCTTGCTGTATCTCGACGTATCCCTCAGCAAATAATGCACGGACGGTACCTCGGAATTAACTACTACGGATTTAAGGGAATGGGTGGGGGGGGGGGGGGGGGGGGGAGTCATGGCATAAATCTTCAAAGCTGACTTAATTAACTCGGTGATCTGCTAAGGGGAGTGACCGGATCTCCACCGAGGCAAGAAAGAACAAGAACTCCCGAGTGACATGTATTTTCCGCTTTGGCCATGCGAGCTCAAGAGAAGTTCATTTAATAGCTGTTGATTATGTAATAAAGAATCTCTCTTTTTCTCTCTCTCTCTCTCTCTCTCTCTCCCCCCCCCCCCCCTTATGCCAATAGTCCAACGTCTTGTCAGCTGGCTGAGCTGCATCACCATTAATGCGAGTTAACAGCCGTAGGCGAAATATTCTCAGCGTTCTTTACAGCATAACCAGCCATGAATCTGACCATGGGCAAGGACAAACAGAAAGAGAGAAAGAAAAAAAAACTGATGATGGACCCAGCAAACAAGATGTTTCAGGTCAATTCCCAGTCGAGCCAAAAGAAAAAAAAAATCGAAAGTGACGAGGCCTTCTCCAGAAAGGCATGCTTCGTGATACTGATACCTAGCAATGAAATGAAAGACTGCAAAATCACTTAGGACTTTCTGTTCACCTAGCGGTAATGCGAAAATATGCAGGGCAGCCCTTTCGCACGTTCTATTACTGTACTCTCTCTCTCTCTCTCTCTCTCTCTCTCTCTCTCTCTCTCTCTCTCTCTCTCTCTCTCTCTCTCTCTCTCTCTCTCTCTCTCTCTCTCTCTCTCTCTCTCTCTCTCTCTCTCTCTCTCTCTCTCTCTCTCTCTCTCTCTCTCTCCACACACTTACATACACGCACATAATTATACTCCCTGAGTGTAATTAATAGCCATCTGTTCCCTCTAATTTTGGAAAAAAAATATCCCCTTTATTCAGTGTTCATGCTTGAAACCTTTAGCATGCAAGTCATTCCATCCTTTATCCTGTTGACACTCATTTCCATAGAGTTCCACGACCCAAGTCCACCAATCCACCCTTAGCCTCGGGTCCTGTCTCTGTTTTTTTTTTCTTCCTGTCTCAACCCCGAGATTGTGACTCTTCATGGCCAGATCTTTCAGTGGTATTTAAGCAGTAAATCATCAACCCAATGCAGAAAGACTTCATGTTTTTTCTCCCATTGTCAAAATGCATAGCAGTCAGTTTTCTCTGTACTGTGCACGTGTACATACCTTTTTCGGGCAGCGTGCAAAGGATATTAGTGTGCACAACGAACTGAACGAAGTAGTTCACAGTAGAGAATAAAATCTTAGCCTAGTACATTACTTCGTAAAGTACAATCATACTTGTCTCATATTAAAACATGCCAATGCAGTTTATTAGCCATGAGAAATGGGCTGTGCCAAAATTGTCTCGAAAGAATTTCAATTTTTACACTCAAGCCCAAGCATTCAGTGCACACATACATGTACTTTTGTCACAGGAGAAAAATATGCACAACATAGGAGTTTAGCTGTTGTGTTGGAGGACATGTTATTGTACATAGAAAGCTGTGGCTGAACAATGGACACAACTCAGTTTTTTCTCTATCAATGTGTACTAAAAGCTAGAGGAACATTGATAGGACTATTCCGTTTTGTAGAGTGTAATAGAGATATTCTTTCTCCTTCACTCCTCTCCGCGGGCTTCGCCTTGAATTAAACGTTCCAGAATCTGGGCCTTCAATTTCAGTCTCACAACCAAAGGAAAAGGACGCTAATGTTTTGTAATGAGTGGTTTCTTGGGCATTTATTTTACAAAAGAGAAATGTCTCACACAGTTCTGGCCTGTCAAATTCAATGCAAACGAACTTTCCGTGCGTTTCATCCGGCTCATGCGTTTAATCAAGTCCCAAGCCAGTGCTCACTTTGTTTTTTTGTTTTTTTTTAGTCCCGTGTCTGTATTTCGTTTGCCCTTTTTCTTTCTCCGTCTAATTTTCCGTCCGATTTATTGGGCTTTTCTCGTTCATCACGAGTGGCATTGAGCCTATTGATTACAGCACAGATTCAACTCCGCAAGAGAAAGTAAATTAATATCGGCTTTCGAAATGATGTAGGCCTACCACTTGATAATCACTTGCAAGCTGTTTGTGAGAATCAAATTGCATTCCCTATTACGAAAGTGAAAATGATCCCATCCTGAACATTATTTTTCACCATGACTCTCTGGTGTACATAGTTTGTCCCTTCCCTCTCTGCATTGTTTTGGATTGGGGGGGGGGGGGGCGGTTCTTTCGTTTTTGGTTTTTTGGGATGGGTTGAGGTCACTGTTTTTCTTCTCGTCTATCTATTTATCTATCTATCTATCTGTCTGTCTATCTATCTATCTGCCTGTCAGTCACGCCGTCTACCAGTACACCTGCATATACATACGTCTTTTACCTAAAATCCAAATACATTTTTACTCCATTGTATGTGTCTTATCTGCCCTTTGTGTTAACTTTAAAGTAAAAGATGTTTTAACCCAGTAAGATGCATTGTCTTATTTGAATGTCTTTGACCATGCGCCGGTTCCGTGGCATTTCTCTGACATAATTATTACTGTTGGCAGGCTATTGTCGTAAAATAGTTTCGATGCCTTTTTTTTTTAAACACCTCTCCATCTTCAAGTCTTCACTCTGCATAAGGCATGTGAAGATAGAAATGTGGAACATGGCCTGTTCATGTGTCTCAGTGTCCATCAACGCTCTCATTTCCTGTGGTTGCAGGAGAACTCTCTTGTCACCAGGTATCGATCGGTCGAAGAACTGGTCCCTTGATCCCAGCCCTGTCTTTCTGCAGAAATGAACCCTCGAATTCTATAGTCAAAGGTGGTTCCCATGATCTTCAGTTCACGGTACAATAATGATTGTGTGGATGAATCTTGCACAGCAACCAAAGAATCAATTGTGCGTTGAAGTGCACTATGTTGTTTCTTGCCTCACCACGATTAAAAAAAAATAATTGTAATAATCTCACATTTTCTGTAAATTGTGCGTTATTATGCAACGGACAGAACCCACCATGTTAATTTATTTGGATAGCAAATCCAAATGATAAACTTTTCATTGTCATTGATATGCACTGGACGAGCAGTGGTTCTGTAATAATTAATAACGAGGTGAACGTGGATCTCTTTCTGATAAACAGGAACAGTCTTCGCTGTGCGGCAACCTTATGGAATGCGTTGTGACATGTGGAAACCATTTCATTTTTTATTTTTTTTTTATGTGAACGAAAGAAAGAAAAAAAGGAGAGAAACGCATAAGCATTAAAAATACTAGGCAAGAAGAGGAAAGGCGAAGTGAAAAGCTCAGAACCCATGAGACCTGAGTCATTACTTGTTTTCTTCTCGCTGGTCAAAAGCACAGTGTTTGTTTCTTGTTATTGCACAAGTGGTGCGAGAGTATGTCATCATTCCTTTTCCCCAGCCCTTGAGGAATAAGCATTGGAACTTGAAAATTAATGTGGCATATCCTGTACTCTTTACCTTAGCCTTGAGGGATATAAGGAGAGAAACAGAATGTGGTATGCCCTTTAATTATTTTTTCGTGTATCCGCCATCACAGAAAAACACGCGTCTCATGTCTGCGCACCATCACAACTTCTTGAGGCGAAAACACTTTAGTTTTCGATCACAGCAATGCCTCTATGGCCGATATTATCGGTGTCAGTGTAGTGTTCTTTGGCCTGCTTTTAGCGTTTCCTGAACAGAATTTTGTGATTGACATATCCTGAGGGACCAAATCGGTCAAGAACAGGGACTCGAGAGGAGGCTGCCGTGCGGGGTAGTGGTGAAGGAGTACATGAGCTTGTCAAAGCATTTTGTATTGTTGTGCTTGTTGTTTTAACCAAAACCCTTTGGAAGTTGACCAATATTTAATGTATCCATCTTTAAAGTCAGTGTTAATAGGGAAGATAAACCTCAGAACCTGCTGTCTTTTTGCATTTTCCTTTTCATTTCTCTCTCCGGGAGAGGTTTTTGGCTAGTTAGGAATTCAAGAAAACGCAAATAAATTTGAAAGTTCACTATAGTCGGCATTATTCACATACTTGGTAAATTGTATAATAATGTGCATTCCATGTCTTGGATATCACTAACATTCATTGGTGACATTGCCATTGAACACTTTTTTCTGGAGAGATATGTAAATCTGTGATACGCTGATGAAATCATTGCGATGGCTGTTCCTGGTACCTTAATTCTGAGTATGGTTTAATGCAATTGGCGGTATTTTTTCTTATATCAATAATATGCGTATTACAGTTTGATGGACAACGATAGTCGTGGTTGATAGACGCACATCTCGGGAAGTGACATGAAGGACAGCACTGGGATGTCGAGGGCCTCGTCGAGAACCCCACAACCAGTCCGAAAATTGTATCTTATCGTGAAGGCATCGCAAGGGTCATGCGAGTGTCAGGGGGGTCACTCAGGCATTATCTCCCAAGTTTGGCCACGTCTTCATCGGGGGAGTTGATTTGTTCAGCTTGAGAGAATAGAACCATTAGGCATTGTAGTGATCAGGCAGTGTTTCAGCGTTAGTGGAGGGGGGATGTCAATGGGTAGTGGGATGGTGGGTCTGTTTGATGTCAGTATGCATATTTGAACCATTGGTTTAGTCCATTGCAAATCGGCAGTCAAGCCATTGTCATGACGCCTCTTGGGACTCACGACCACTCCATCAACCAGGAGCAAACAGTCAAATCACTGTGAACTTTGGTCGTCCTGGATTTCGATTGCAAGCCGTGTGCTCTCTGAGTGTCTTTCCGATTCATTTATTTATTTAATTTTGTAACTATTCCCTTTGTTTGTCGTTATTGTTTTTATTAAAAGCATGCAGTTAGTGAGATGATATTTTTTTTTTTACAGATACGCCATTCCAATTTTGATAGATTCAGTGATATACATAAGACTTGTTTCTGTGTATTCTCACTTTTCATCCAAGTGTTTGTTGATGGAAGATTTGTTAATACTTTGAGGTTTTACATGAGTGTTCTTGAGCTTTGTCAACGTATGGGCATTAAAAGTGTTGTTGTTGTTGTTATTTGATTTTGAAACAAAACTTAGGATTCGGAACAGTGCAGTGTGTCTGTGATGAAGCATTTGAAAACGAGCTCTTTTCGGCACAATTTGTACCGTGGGGGGGGGGGGCGCTGTCATGTGGATTTGATCTCAGACGCGGGGAACAAATTAATGAGAAGACCACTGTAGCATCTGCAAGCTACCCCTTGCCCTTCCCCGTTTTGCTGGTCATATTGTTGAGGTTCGCCAGGGTGAAACTCCGTGACCTCACCCTCCCTTCCTTGTGAGTAGTTTTTTTCCCCCGCTCGGTTGTTTTGGATGATTTAACCCTTTTTGGTAAACATTGGGATGTTCCTGAACATTCCATAAGGTCGTAGAAATAGATGTTTACGCCAGATTTGGCCTTGGGTGATGTAACTTGGTGACGTATTGATTGGTTAGTTTGTGTGTTTCGGGCGAGGGCAAAGGTTAGATTAATTTCGGGAGCTTTCTATAGAAATATCCATATATATAGACCCATGTAATTGGTTGGTTGGTGAGTAAATGAGTTTTTCTTGTCGTGTGGCGTAGGATATTTAGTTGTTCGCTGGTGCCTTCCTAGTATTTTATTGTTCAGAATACAGTTAATAAACTTTTAGTAGTACTTAATCGATCGTCGGATCTCGTGTTTATTTTTTCTACAGCTGTAATAGTTTCGTTTTCTAAAAGGTTATAGTTAGATCAACTAACCACCTCCCCCCCACCCCCCCCCCTACTATAACGTGCTGGAACAACCTCAGCTGTTACAACCACCAAGGAGAGGGCTTCGGCACACCCTTCATTTTACATGCTGACCCAGACCTCGTTATCGGCAGAATGTGATTTAATCATAACAATGGAGAGTACGAAGACCAGTTGGCCAGTCACTGGAGGATAATCATATCGATCTAATCCGAGGCCACCTTGATCTCGTGAGTCACTTAAAATCCTGGGTACTTTTCTGTCGGCATTTATATCAGCTTTGCAAATAGTCTACACTCCATACATGCTACTTGTTTGTTTGTAACCTTGCAATGTCCAAAATTATTATTGGCCTATTTGCTGTCATCTACCTTTGTGTTACAGTCTCCTTGTTTCACTTCCCATATTTTCACCAAACCTCTGCCCTTTCCCTCTCTCAGCCTCTTCATTTCTCTGTATCGGGCGTGTCTGCTCTCGAGATTCCTCAATTCTTGCTCCTCCATACCAGCATTGAAAGTACCGGCGGATATCCATGTTCCGGTTCTTGGAGTGCTCACAGTAAAGGAGCTTGTGATTGGGGAGTCTTGCTAATGGCATAGAGTGGGTCACGGACAGGTTATTACAACAACTTGATGAAAGCTGTTCACCCCGGCTAACCGGTCCTTCACGCAAATGTTCGTTCAAGGATTCACATTGCCATTCGATCGAGTTCTGATGCCAAGTCTTTGCTGCTGATTTCTTACTAATAAGTATAGCTTATTTAAAACCCCGTGTATTTCCTATTTTCAGGGAAGTCCTCCGGGTGTTAACATGTAGTTTTAACCTACCAATTAGCGAGCGTTTCTTCAGTGATCAATTACTGGACACCGGGCAAGGAAAGAATAAGATATCACTTTTAGCTCATCTGGTTTTCAGTCTTGTGAAAATTGCTATGCACTGACAGAAAGATGGGTGAAGGTAGCGTGTAAATTGTGGTTCAGCCCCGAATGGTATGGATTTGTGCTGCTGAAAGATTAACCATACCAATCGTTTATCATCCATTCATAGATGTGCAAATTGATGGTTACACGTAGTTTCCATCAGACAGCGAGTTTTGTGGTAATTAATGGCTGGTTTTTAAATTGGCATGGTAAGGTTGACTTAACACTGATTCCCTGACTGGGTCTGCGCATGGCCCAAGGGTTGAAAGAACTGGCCATCTAAATGACTATTGACATATCGCATGGAACTTCTCTTTCATTATCAGTATTCACTTAAGGGTGGGGGGGAGAGAATTCTTCAGAACTCATGCCTTAAATGCGCTTTCCCCCCCAGGCGATTCAGAAGGACTGTTGATCGATGCTGTGGCTGATCGATGAGCATGAGACTTTTTTTTTTTTTTGTTGGAGTCCTTGATCTGATGTATAGTTTTCTTTGCTAGCCAAGTTGGAACATTTTTAATGCCACTGGCAGAAACATCCGTTCAGCTTTGCTGGTGCAATAAAGCATTAAACAAATGAGGACTAACCAGCTAATAAATCATGTCATGTAGCGTTCCTGCCGAAGGTGATCCGACAAACTGTTTGATTTGAACGAAAAATGTTCACTGCGTCAACCTGACACTTGAACTTTTAAATTTTCTTAAAGATCTGATTATTAGCATGGCATCCTTAACAAAATTTGAGTCAGGGCATCAGCGTCAAATTGTATCGTCGGTGCTTGAGACATTACTGTGCATTCAATTTTTCTTTCAAGAGTTGTATTAAAGTTTGTTCACGGGTCAGATTATAATAATAAGTTGAGCAAGAAAGCTCGTTTGATTTTTGTACATTCCATAATAAACGAATGACTGAAATGCTCACGTAAAAAGGTGAAGAAAAGTGCCGCCGCAGTATTAATGGAGAGGGATAGAAAGAGAGAGAGAGAGAATAGAAGTGATGCACACATAAAAAATCTAAGGCCTTGTCCTGCATAGGACGGAAGCAAGAAGACAGTGTGTATAGTTGTAAATATTATAAAAACCACAGAAAAACTGTGGTATGGTTGTAGTAATGCAATTCGAAAGAGAGATAGAGAGTTGTTACTATTTCTTTGTAAAGCGCTGTGGGTCCATTTTTTGATGACGAGCTGTATAAATGTACCATAATTTATTATGATCGTTTTTATTATTATTATTAATATTATTGTCATTCATAAAATGGAGATTATGTTTTAAGGGATGAGAAAGAAAATGTACAGAAAATGCTTGTTTTCATGGGAGAGAGAAGAGAACGAAGATAAGGAATGTGTGTTCGAGAATTGATATTATGGCGTTGACCAAGTGCCCATGTGCGTGTGTGGATGTGTAATGGGAATCGGCCTGTATGATTCCATTAGCGGCAGGCAGTCTATGTGCACTGACCACAGAGCGATGACAGATTGTATCATTCAATTACTGACAGCTACCTTACCAGTCGTCCAGGTGGTGCATCTCATTCTCAGTAACTGCCCTGCCGCTGTATTTGCGTTGCATGATCGATGCTGCTGCCGGTCTCTTTCTCTCTCTCTGTCACTGCCCGTTCATTGAGATTGGAATCTTGAGTTCATGAGCGAGAGAATGCGCAGATTATGGAATATTGCCTGTCAACCTACGGAAACCCGTATACGGCAAATCTGAATTTCCGAAAATGTAAAACATTTAGCCTGTACATTGATATGATACTTCTACATCAAAGTTGAAATGAAAGATTAGTCCACAATGTTGATACAATATGTATTAGAGTGACCTGTAAAGAATGGAGCACATATTCCAGCAAAAAAGGTAGAACAGTGGTCCTTTTCACCTTGGCAGTTTCTCTCTCTCTCTCTCTTTCTCTAACGGCATTCTCTCTCCTCTCGCTCTTTCTCTGCCCCCCCCCCTTCTCAAACACACAGCTTATATCCCAATGTCTCGATGATCATCATTCTGTCTCACTGTTATTGTTCACTTTCATTATGTGTTTGCGTTGTTCCTTCGTCAATATTTCCTCCTCAGGAAACCAGTTTTGTTTTGTTTTCTTGTCTAGGCATCGTCTAAACATAATTATTTGTCGGCTTTTCGCACTAAGATGCAATACACGACACATGGCGTGTGTGTTACCATTATGTCTCATACTAAAACATGCATTGCAGGGATGTTAAGCCCTTACTTCATGCTTGCATACCTCCAATACGTCATCACTCATATTAATATTTCGTTCATTTACTTATTCGTTCTTAATATATAATCTTTTTTTCCCCAAAACTGAGCTGGTGGTTGATGGGCACTTCTGGCAGGGTCTCCTTTTGTCCTTCGTTCTGTTATATTCTGTCTATCGTCTTGTCTTTTCCTAGCACAGTGTCGTGTCGATGTGTTTTCTTCGAACTCAAATGCCAAAATTGTGTTTACTCTTTATTTCGTGATTCATTTACTCGGTCAGTTTGCTGTCGATATTACATTTACCTGATGTTGCCATTCACTCTGTGTGGTCATCCATTCGAATAATCCAGTCACCTTTGATTATTGTGCTATGTAAAGACGTATAAATAACGACGTATACATTTCTTTTTCCTCAGAAAAAATAGAACAGACAGTGAAGATTGATGCCTCAACTGTTGAGATAGAAGAACGGGGAGTCAAACTTAGACTAACTGTTGTAGATACACCTGGTTTTGGGGACTCCCTCAACTCCATAGACTGGTAAGTGCTTAACCACTTCGTCTTCTGTAGCTGTGTATTCGCAGTCTCACTCTTAGTCCATTATCTTTGGTCTGGCCAATTTGATTCTCATTTACAAAACTGTTTTCAGATCCATACTAAACAACCTGTGAGAATTTTACAATGTGATACCATTTATACAGAACTATTAAAATTTAATTCTGTTTCTAAGATCTAGAAGCTCGAAACATAACGAAACACAAATAAGTTATCTAAATATACCTCGGTAGGCGCAAAGTGGCCGTAATTTTGCCGAAAATTCAAACTCAAACTTGACTCTGTTGGTAGAAACTTTTGTCCATCATTCGTTTCACTTCTGTCTGGCACGTCACCTCTTCCCGGCAAATTACGGGAACGCCTTCTGCTTTCTTAAGAACTTAAAACTTGAATCCAGTTATTGTGCTGTGCCTGTAACCAGAGACAGATTTGAAAAGCCTCCATGACCACGCTTATTTTATGCAGTCCACATCCAGTGCTGCGAAATAGGAGATACGCATTAAAAAATTCACGAAATATCATAAAAACTACAGAAAAACTGTGGGGTCGCAGCATTAAAAAACTTACTTCTCCCAAGACTCGGAAAAGCGTAGCCCTGCATCTTCCCATAACTTAACATAATAATCGTATTCTCCGGGGAAAAGACTGGAGAGAGGGGTATTTTTGCTCCTGTTATTGTTTTTATTTTTTTAAGGGGGTAGGGGATTATTGTCTTACATATACCTTATGAAATGATCTATCTAGTGCTCCAAAGTAAAACAAGGCAGGGCTTCAGTCTCCAGTGAAATCTCTGGCAAATAAAAATGTGGCCTGGTATCTTCTGTGATGATGAATTCCGCCAGCCTGACCTAATATAAAACACAGACCCCCAAACACATGGCTGAACTTAAAAACGGGGTAAGGTGGTTGCCATGGTATCAGCTAAACAGAACTTGCGTGTTGAGGTCTGTGAAGATTTCAGTATTCTGTCAGAGACATGAGACATAAACATGTCAGTGTTGTAGCTCGTGGTAGAACATTAAGAAGTACTTGTTTTTAAGTCGATGGATGTCAGTATTATATTAATGTGTTGTTGTCAATATACAATATATATATATATCATTGTTTAAACGAACGAACAAAAACTATATTCCTATATCCAGTTGTTGATATCTCAGTTTCAGTGTCAGTGGCATTGCCGCCAACCCGTGGAATGGGGCTATTCAGTATATTTGGGATGTGGGAATGGGGTTTCCGTGTCTTTGTACCGTTACAGACTACCCATGATAGTGACTGTCACAAATCCCAGACTGGGAGATGTAATAGTTTATGACAGGACAACAATCACGAACAAACGAGTTTAACACTTAACAGAACAATCCATCAGACTCACACATTTATTAAACATAATTATACAGATAATAGCGCAATTACATACATTATATTATTGAAATTAACTGCCGTACAACGGCCTTATTCTCACATACACTCTCCCTCGGATCCACAACCCGGTAGTTACTCCTAAAGGCACTTCGGCCTCAGCCTCTCCCCTCAGGGTCTTAATAGCACATTAATAATTCACTGGCACCGCAGTCTCTCAATATCACCTTCCTATTGTCATACACCTTAGCACTCCCCTAGCACCTCAGCAGGGCAATAACACATTATCACTTCAATAGACATTATCATTCAATAGTACATTATTAGTTCACTAGCCCCTCAACATGGCAATAGTACATTATCACATTCACGCTCATATCTACGTCCCTGTCCGTGGCCTGACTGCCACGACTTTATGTGCCTCTACTGTCCTGCACTGACAGCCTCACTTCTGGCCTATGTGTGGCCTCCGGCCCTAGGCTGGCCTATCCCCTGTGCTCATCGAGGTGGCTCTGCGGCCCGTCCTCGACACCTACAAGAATAACATTACATTGGTATAATACCCTACCATTTCTATTCACTCCACCTCTCCTTACAACCCATGAAGCGTACACACACTAGTTCACCTTTCACTCACCACACATCTTACGGTAACACACCTCCATCGGAGTACACACTACTCACTCGCGCTACAAATCCATGAACTCACTTTCATCTATCGCTCATGGCGCACATTGCTATATCCAATATCAAGGACTTCCACATTCCTCACATATACTTATTTACATCATGGTAATAGACGAATATAATATAATCCATCAATCATAATAATCAATCAACGTTCTACATACCAGTCATCACTGGAAACTCTCTCACTGGTCTCTCGACTGCTCCCCTTATGTCCGCCCGATGGGCTCTTATTAGCGTCCGTTCCGTAGGACCTTCTAACTTGCAGTGATAGTAATACAGCGCTTTCGCCTCATTCAGACCCCCCCACTACTCACAACAGCACGCTTAACTTACTTGTCTACGTGCGTTAATTTTACTCTCCTCCTTTCCCGTCTTTCCCTACTTGTCTGCCGTGAGCCCTTCTTACTCTACACCGGCTCTGTAGCAATCCCCTTAATTGCACTCACTCCACTCGTGACAGTGACCAAGAGTAATGTTTTGCTCAACGGAAAAAGTATACCAAAATGTTTATTCGACGTTGGGACACGTAATCATGTTTTCACGGCTCATTGGAAGTACTCTTCTAAATCTCCTTGATTATCCATTTTGAATTGTTGTTGTTGTTTGTTAGCCATTAGCGAGACTGAATCTGTTTTGGCAGTTTTATGTATTATAGTTGTCATGTTTATTGGTTGTACGATCTACCAATGGAAGACGAAGAAAGGCTCTTTTGTAGGCAAGAAATGGATTTGGGAATTGTGTGAAATTACTTTGCAATCTGTCTCCAGTCTGTAACGAAAAATGAGCGTCTCTCTTCAAGGATTGTTGTTTTTTGTTGTTGTTGTTGTTTCCAAGAAAATATGTAGATCTAGTTCCCCGTAGCAGAGAAAGGACACTGAAAGGAATTACAAGACAAGTATCCTGTCCTAGTGTTGTTTGGATTAATAGTGTTGCGCAGACAGGGCAGAAATTACATGAGACACCTCTGAACACCTGATGTACTTCTGGTGCTTAAGTGTTTAGGAGAAGAGGTGGAAGATAATTATAAGCCGTGGGGAAATAGAAAAGATTAAAAACTTAATTATTTCGCGGGGGGGGGGGGCTGTTATTGTGATGAATCATCCGACTTGCTCTGTGCGATCGTGGGAAGAGGAAAACTGGCTCCCGGAAATTGATGTATAAACATTCATTTAACATTTGATGTAACGTTTAAAAAGTCAGATTACCACCACCACCTGTACCCCAAAAATGAATGGAGGAAAATTCAGTTTATGCTAAGGTAGGGTAATGCTTTAGGCGCCAGAACCTGGTATTTAATCAAGTGGACTGGCACTGGCAGTAGGTCAAAGGAATGACAAAACAGACATGTTTTTCTTGTTTCTCCTTGCCATTGTTTTTCATCCCAGGTTCTCTGTTTCCATTCTCATGGTTGAGATTTGAAGCTTTTTGACGAGCATAAAAAATGTTAATGCCCTTTGCCCACAATGCGTTCGATGCAATCAAGACAATGCAAATCCAATTTTTTGCTGTTGAAGGCAACTCGGAAAACTGGTGTTATTATATTACCATGTGTTTGTGCGAGAGGAGGGCCATTACACAGTCTTTTAAATTTCATTCTTCCATGCGTTTCACGTTATGACGATACAACTTTGTTTTACTGATGTCAATAAGGAAGGAACACAAAGCTGCAATGAAATAAAGATTTATGAAATGAGCGTGTACACTGTGTGACTGAGGAGTAGCGCAAAACACCATTATGAAGAAGATTGATTGCACATGTTACGACTCCGTGGAAAAGAAAACGGTGAGAGAAGAAAAAAGATGCCTATCAGACTCATTCATACACTTGCTTCCGTGCACATGAAACTCACCACATTCGTCGCTTATTTACACGAAACACATCGCACCACTTTGCCCTGGAATTCATATGTTTTTTTTTCATTAAGAAGTAAATAAAAACTGACTGTTTTCATTTACAAGAGTAAATGCAAAACCCCTTAGGAAAACGAATCTTGTGTACTGAGTCCGTTTGATACATGTATTTGAGTTCCTGGAACTTGGGTATTATGTTAATGGCACTTTACCTAGTAACTACGTATCAAAGCTTTGTCGCTCTTGTTCTTTCAGTAGGCCATTTGTGCTGTTATTGTCGATAACGAGGTCCTGTGAATCACGATTTTCATGCATGATTTTATTTAGAATGATAGTCTTGCTAGTGGTAACGGGCAGGTCGCTGGTGAAATCTGAAACAAGTATAATTTTACGTTTCTGTATCCTGGACACAGTCTGGTTAGTGGTAACGGGCAGGTCGCTAGTGAAATATATACACGTATAATTTTACATTTCTGTATTTTGGACAATATTGGTAGCTGTGGTCTGTGAATCATACCGGCTCACATTTTTATTTTATTTTCGGATGCAGCGTTTTTCCTGACCAGTACAGTAATTGGAAGGCTGGCGGGCAGGCTTAGATGTTAAGCAGCAATATACTTCTTAAAGTAAATTAAACACCATTGTGCGTAGCTACAAGTCAAACAGTACCCTTTGAGATTGCTACAAAATAATTATGTTAATGTGGTCTGGTAGTTACAAAAGGTTGAAAACCCTCGAAGAAAGGTTGTTGTTCAGCGTAATTTGGTTTATGTAAAGACTAGCTGAGGTCCCCGGCCCTGCCCGGGATAAATCGGTTTGAATATTGGTTTCAGTTCTGGGTGGTAATTATGGACCTGCTTCATCTGGCCTGTTCCTATTTGTTTGTTTTATTTTTGTTTGTTTGTTTTTAAATAAGTCTTACTGCTCTGCCTTTGTGAGTTGACACCCTGCGCATCCCGTACAACAGCATGATTTGCGCACGGGTTAGTGTGTTTGATAGTGAACACATCGCAGGAAGTGATAACGAAACCTTAAAATGGCGAACCATGACTCAAAATAGATCTAAAATTGGGGAAACAATAAATTTCCAATAAAAAAAAGTACACCGATTTGAGACTTCTATTAAAAACTGTGCACCCTTACATCCATTCTGATGCACCATATAAAATTTGAAGTCTGAGTGTTGAGTGGTTCAGAAGCCTTTTGCAACGAAAAATCTCAAGTCCACAAATATATATAGTATAGATAATTCTGGACGCCCATGCCGGGTTTATCAAAAAGTTGTTACTCTGGGAACTTCACAAGGTAGGCGTTGTTCCACTCGCAGCAGTCGTTTTTACAAGTAGGGGCCTACTCATCATTAGCGTTGATGTTGGTGATAAACTTGGCTGGTCCTTTAGAACGGAAGTGCGTTAACGGTGAGTCGATTGCATGACAGATAGGCATATTTTCCAAGCGTAGTACATAATACATAACTGTTATTTTGTCTTTTTATCTAGGACGATTTCACTTCCACATTGTAAGAATTGTCTGTACTTATGAAAGAAGAGGTCGATATTTTAGTTCTCCTTGTTACTCCTAGGGAAATTCCGTTTGTTTGTTTCTTTCATTCAGATCCATCCTTTTCCCCCTTTAACCTCATCACTCATGTTTGTGATTGGGTATTATCATCTGTAAAGAAACAAACCACTCCTGTGATGACCCATATGATAACTTTCAAAACATCAGATACGACAGAGGTCTCGTACTTAGATTTTCTTTTGGTTTGCTGTTAAAGTATCCAATTCCTCCCACGAATCACAGTATATATCCGTATTTATCAGATGAAATGACGTTTATGCCTAACAGACCCCGATGTTCTGATTTCAAATGTAGACTTTTTCTTTTATACTGACAAAAATTTGAGCTTTTCGGATTGAGATAAAGATGTAGTTTAGCACATGTAGGTCATCACTTGGCCAGTTTGTCTTCCATTCTGCTTTTTCTGTGTTGATTTTGTTTTTGCTTTGGTTTTTTTTTTTCTCTGTACCATCTTGAAGTATTAAAATAACCGCCTACTTTGAAAAAGACGAGAGCTTAGCAGTAATTACTTCCTTACGTCTTTTTGTTATGTCCTGTCCAAGAATTGATTCTTTGTTGTTTTAAGCTTTGGGTGTTTTGGGGATAATTGAGATAACTCCTAAACATGCGGGGTTACGAGCAGGTTTTTTCTTGAGACAATTAGAGAACTCTAAAGGACTATCATGACTCAGGATCATTATTCGTGTAAATGTGTGTTTTGAAACGCTCTGTTGCTCAAAGTTACATTTCCGAGACACCAGGCCAATATTCATCCTTTAACAATTCTCAATGGGGTCAGTACGCCCTTTGGGGTCGAGAGCTCTCTTGGCTGTGTATCTGCTTAAATATAAACAGAATTTGTACCCCGTCCTTGTTTGGCAGTTTGTTGCTGTTTATTGTTAGTGTTGTTCCCTTCTTTATTCACGGTTTCAGCAAGTATAGTGGCTAGCTTGTTCTTCTGAAGAGCCTATGCATGGTAAGACTGACATAAAATCAGGTGAGGAGGCATTTTTGCGAGTCTGTTGCGTATGTGGGAAAGAGATGGGCGGCAAACAAAAGAATTACTGTGTCCAAAATATTGTCTCAAATGAAGGTGTGTGCTCAGGACTGAGCTTCGGAATGAGGAAATATTTTTACAGGGGCGAAAAATATGGCTTTGAAATTCCCCGTTTTGTATTTTACTACACCATCCTATGGCCGACCTTGACACTACGAAGTTTGGATTGTATCGAGGAAAATGTCGGACGTGGGCAGGTGTTTTTGTTTTTCTGACGCAAGAGAGGGAGAGCGCAGTAGTTGGAGAAATACTGTGCGGAATGTATCGGGAGTCCGAATTTCCTCTCTCTCTCTCTCTCTCTCTTTCTCTCTCTTTCTCCCCACTCCCCCCTTTCTCTCTCTCTCTCTCTTGGTGGTGTTGTTTTGTTTTCTTCTACTCTTTCCTTCTGTCCTATCTTTTTTTCTCTCGGGATATTTTTTCTTTTTATTCTACCATGATCATGTTTCAGTTACACCCCCCCCCCCCCTTCGAATTTCCCATTTTCAAATCTTCGCTTTTGCCCCCCTCAGTTTTCTATTTGCTTTTTGGCTCTGCCTGTCTGTCCTTTCTGACATCTTTTCCTCATTCAGCATGGTAAATTGGTAGTTTTCTAGAACAGGAGGTTAGACGTATGAGTGTGAGAAGCAAAGCAAAAAGTCGCAAATAAAAAATAGGCTTGATGGGAATTTTGACATTTCCGAGGAAAGCCTGTGTGTTTCCTACTCACATGTGTGCCTGGGAACATGTTGGAATGAAATGAAACCTGGGAGTGATGAAAGGGGGAGAAATACAAATGGAAATAAGGACGATAATATATCATGGTGGTTATCTGCAAAACTGCCTATTGCTACGCAGGAACATAATAAAATGGTCGGTTCTTTTACACTGAGTATTCAGGCTTCATAAACTAGATTTCAGATGCACGAAAAAGTTGGCCATCGTGGAATGTTCACCATCGATATATAGTAACTATAGCTACCATAGCCATAGTTATTGTGTTACTTTGTGATGATATCTGTGATGTCAGCATAATAATACGTGGCGAAAAGCAGAATGTGATAGCCTAAGTACTGAAAGAACTCCAGACAGTGCACATCACGCATGCGGGCCCAACAGTGAAAATTTGTGCATAATCTTTCATGAGAAAGTTTTTGGTATGCCGTACTTGTAGGTGTTTGAGCCTGCTCACCCGGGCAGTTTAGACTTGGGTGAAAATGTTCAATTCTAGTTATCAGAACGCGAATCCATTTTTAGTACTGCAGCAACGTGGTGCATTTAGAGCGAAATATTTCTAAATTCTGAAACAGGATAGAGGGTCAAGGCTGATTTTAAATGAGTTGCCGAAGTGGTCCATGGACTAACTATTAGGCTACAGTTCTTAGAGTTGGGCCGTCAGCAAAATTGTGTCCTATCAAACAGATTGATTTTGCACCTTCAAATAATATACAGATATAGCAGTATAAATAAGTCATGGACAGTTATACTGGAAACAGATGGAATAATGAAAATGGACGTGGAAGTCCAGCCAGATCATTCTTTTTATTTATGCCTGGCGCGTCATCACTCATTGAACAAAATGCGCCTAGTCTCTTGAAAATGGAACAAGGCAGTTGTCGGGGGGGGGGGGGGGAGGGGAGGGGCTTTCTCTCAGCGTGGAAGGTGGGTCGTTTCTGGAAAAGCTTTGTTCAGAAAGGTATCGGTACAGCTATGCGTTCAGATGCTGTTTTTCGTGAGAAGGGGAGGGCAGAGCTGTTGGAGGGAAACTTGAGACTGTGAGAACTAGAGGTGAGAATGTGGAATGTCCGCTCACCTCGTGCTGAAACCATTGCCCGACCCGTTTACTGGCTCCAAGTGCCACGGGAATCGCGGGCATGAAGGAGTACGGTAGAGGAATTTATGAAGACCCCTAGAGCATAAAACTATGTAGACCTGAAATAAACAGAAGTTATCTTGCCAAATACCGGAAGAGTTACAGCGTTAGCTGTATGTTAAATATAGCGTAATTGCCATAAGGAATGATATGAGATCGCCCCATCTTGTGAAAAGAACTATAAATTGTGTTGCATAGGCTTATGAAGTTCCTACAAAAGATAAGCAGTAACGTGGGGGTGTTTACGGGTGCCGGCAATTGAATTTTATTCTCTTATGTACACCTTTTATAATGGCTAGTGGACTTTTAATGTCAGTCTCAGTGTGATGTAATTCTCGTCACTTGTGACATCTGTAAGACTTACAAGATCACTGTGATAGAGGAGACATGTTTCATGCGGTCAGTGGTCCCCGAACTTCTCCATATTTTGTCTAGAAATCACTGTCCATATCTTCATTCTTCATCACTTTTTTCCATAGATTCTTTCTTTCTCTCTTTCTTTTCAATATCCTTCTATCAACTTTAGGAATTGAGAGAGGCAAAACCCACAATTGACAATAATTATTGTACATAATTATGTATACATGTAATTTTGTTAGAGAAATGAGGACACAAGTAAGCTAAGGTTATTTTACAGACAAAGTTCTAGAGTACAGCCACTTATACTGGTCTGTTGTAAAGTTCAGTGCCAGGAGTGAAGTGGATGGATATGGAGGCCATTATTACAGAAAAGGATACCTTGCATGGCACAGTGGACTTACTGCAGGTTTAGACTCTTTGGTCATTTGGGGTGAAAGTAAGACTGATATTTACTGTGTAGAAGAAGCGCGTCAGATAGAAGCAGAACGAAAATGCTATTGCTGTTCATAACGTATTGTATGGATATATATACATGTGTATATATGTGAATGAACTATGTCATGATGTCTCGCAAAAACTCGGCACCAACAGATAAGCTTCCAGGTATTTCCTGTGAACTTGCCAAAGTCTCTAGATATTTCTGAGGGAGAGAAATGTTCTGGTATGGAACATGCAGAGAATTCATTCACTTGTTCGTGAATTGTCTCTTTACCCCATGTATGTGAAAGGTTGCTGCCAGATTCAAATTTCCTGGCAGGTGAATCATCACAATCACTAGTGCCCTCATATGAAACAGAATAAGTGGTAATCCTTAAAGAATATGGTCATTCCTCTACAATAATGGCATATGTCATATGTATGCCAAAAGGCAACTGAGCACTAGGGCTGTCAGATTATATTACAGAAAAAGATATACGCCAGTAGGAAAATATAATAATCGAATAGAATCATAATGGCATAAGTCACCAAATGACAGAAAAAGTAACCGTTTTTTCTTAATATCTAAAAAATAATGTCCAACTGACTTATGCCATTAGCTTAGAGCAGTGAATCTATTCTCATCCATATCTAAGGCAATGTGTTTTGGCATACTGCATCCTGATGGGCCAGTCATCAAAGTTGATACCCATCGGGGTGTTGTTGCACAGGAACCTGCTCAAGGCATGCAGACTTTCCTACTTTATGGTCATAAAGAAGAATTTAGAACATTTGACAAATGGAAGTAAGGGCAGAAAGAAATAATTTACATTGCCTGGAACATTTTGTCACTATCTCAATCTATTAACCAGTGGGAAAGAGACACGGTATCACATGACTCAAACAGTTTGTGATTCGAGGCCATGTTAATTTTATTGCTTTATGCAAATTTTTCTGTGTAAAATTATAATCGGATCTTGCCTATCTTGTGTCACACTTCTGATAGCTCGTTTGGCTTTAGCTTAGCCTCCTATAATGGCCTAGAATAAATTATAATTGGAAAGAAAAAAGGTACATATGACATTTTTTGTTAGTCTATAGCACTAAAGTAAATTGTTCTGTTTTAACAGGCATTTTTTTCCTCATTGTTTTCCCACAGCTTCAAACCAATCATTCAGTACATCGATGACCAGTTTGAACGTTACCTGAATGATGAAAGTGGTCTGAACAGGCGGCATATTGTGGATAACAGAGTACACTGCTGTTTTTATTTCATCAACCCTTCTGGCCATGGGTAAGGCATTCCAGCTGGGCAAAGGTTTTTCGCTAACAACACAAGTGTCAGTAAATAGTTTTAGTTATGTGTGCAGGTGACATCATGCATAAATAATGGGATTATTTCCTTGATGGGCTGGTTAAGCCTTTGGAGACAGGGGTATTTTGGATGTTACATCTAGAAAGACGAGGCCGGGGGGGTTCACAGGACAAACAAGGATAATGTGTTTACAACAACAGGAAGATCTGTACAGATCCGTAGATTTTATGAAACAAGCAATCTGGTTGGCTACTATACTATGACATGGCTAATCGGAACTGCTTTCTCAATGGGCCAATAATCGACCCATGCATCTTTTTCACTGTACCTGTAATAGAGTTAGGCAGGTGATCAGCCCCATCGTCTTTTTCACCAAAAATACCTGGCCAAATAATCATTCTCTATCACCTTGTAAGGGTTAAGCCAGAGATTGCATGCGGCAATATAAATATCTTGATTTTTAACCTCACACATACAAGTTTTATATGTTCTTTATATACTTAATGATGATATTTTTTTCACCATGAAAGATAAAACGATGTGGAAATGCAGTATTTGAAATGAAAGGTTTTGCAATAAAAACTATAAATGTCAAACATCATAATTTTTTTCATGCTTTCAGATTATAAGCGTTCACTGTTGTCGATGGTGTTTTGTCATAATGACACCTGGGCGATTCCTCATTTACGCATGTTGATTGTTAAAAACATATTGCCAGTAGGACCGCACAAAAAAAAAATTACTAGTGAAAAACTCTCTAGCGGGTGATTTGTCACTTTTGTCTTGAAACCCAATAGTGTATTGTTGTTGTTGTTGTTTTCTGCAGTCTAAACCTATGGTTAGGTGGGTAAAGCTGAGCCAGAGGCCAGTGAAATGAAATGTCTGTGACATGGTGGACATTTTGTTTCCATTTTCAGGCTGAAACCACTAGACATCACATTCATGAAGGCTGTCCACCATAAGGTCAACATTGTTCCAGTCATAGCCAAGGCAGACACTCTCACACAGCAGGAAGTGCAAACTCTCAAAAGAAAGGTACAAAAATAAAATAAATTATTGTCTTCTTGTTGAGAAAACATTCACATCCCAGGGTCCTCCCAGTTACTTGATAACAATGCCTTGCAGCACACTCCAAATCACTGGTAGCATGTATCACAGTCTGGTGTCCAGCCCACACCAGTCATGGTCTCCACTTGTCCAGCATATAGAATGGTTGTGATGAAATTTTGCATCAGCTGAGAGGATTGAACTGTATTCTGGAAAGAAAGCCACATTGAGAAATGCTCAAACATGTTGAGTACAACGAAGTACCACTGCTTGCTCTCTCTCTCTCTCTCTCTCTCTCTCTCTCTCTCTCTCTCTCTCTCTCTCTCTGTCTCTCTCTCTCTCTCTCTCTCTCTCTCTTCTCCTCTCCTCTCCTCTCCTCTTTCCTCTCTCTCTCTCTCCCACACACATGAGAGAGCGACAGACAGAAATGAAACACCCATTCCAACATAATTATTTATCAGTAAATATCAATTCCTAGATTCTGAGTTGTACAGTTTGTCAGCAGGAAAATACATGTACATGTAGCTACAGAAAATATGAAAATTCAACATCGGTGTCATTTATTCATTGTTGTTTTTGGATAAATTTTACATAGTTTGGTGTCATTTCAGATGGAGGAAGAAATATGAATTTATTCGCATTTAATAATTTTTTTTATACATACATAATTTCTTAACATTTTGTGTTGTTAGATCCTGGAACAGATAGATGAACAAGGCATCAGGATCTACCCACTCCCAGACTGTGATTCAGATGAAGATGAAGATTACAAAGAACAATGCCGGCAGCTCAAAGTGAGCAATTTAACTGTTTTCTGGTTTTGGCATTTAGTTCTTTCTTACAGTGTCAGTGTGTATTTCTTTCATTGTCAGCCAGTGACCTGCTAAAACATCATATTACAACTCACTTGAAGTAATGTTTAGTGGCCAAATTGACTTGCTAACACATTTAGAATGAAGGGAATTTGGTGATCTTCTTCAGTATATTTAGTATTTGGATAGATTATGTTTGGCAGCATATAGGATGTGTTTAAAGAGTATAGAAAATGTAAAGTAATGATTATAAGAAGAGAATATTTAAAATTTCTTTTGTGTGTTAGAGGGAAAAAAATGCCCGTCAATAGGGTTCGTATGCATTCTGATTGCTTTTGGAGTTATAGCTTGGTTTTCTTCATTCTTCAGAATGCAGTCCCCTTTGCAGTTGTTGGTGCTAACACAATTATCGAGGTGAAAGGCCGTAAAGTCAGAGGCCGCATGTATCCTTGGGGAGTTGTGGAGGTGGAGAATCCAGAACACTGTGACTTCATCAAACTCAGAACAATGCTCATGTGAGTAAAGTCTGCCGAGAAATTTGGCACAATGATTAATGTCACTTTTGGACTGTGTGATTGGCCTGTAATGCCACTCTTTAACTTGAAAAGGTGTCATGTCTTGTTATATGAAGAGAGGGCAAGTGTTTATTTTCTTATTCTGCGTACTCTCTTAACTTTCAGGAGCAGTAGTGTTTGTGAACATCAGTTGTGTTGAGTAGTTATATAAACCATCTGCATGCCTGTGATTATAGTGGGTAGTTTATTAAGGCCCAATGAGCTACTGAAGACAACAACACCTGCAGTGTATTTTTTGAGTATCATAGGCTACAGTTCAGTGACACCTTCATCCACATGTTGGTTTTTCAAACTGCTATTTTATTCCTTTGCAGCACCCACATGCAAGATTTGCAAGAAGTCACTCAGGAAACACATTATGAAAACTTCAGAGCAGAGAAACTTGCCAGTGGTGCCGGCATCTCCAAACCCAAGCCAGGGTCAGTATGGCTTTATTTATTTGTCACTGAAAAGGCTATCTTATATTACCATGAAGACCATTTTTAATGCTGATTGGGAATGTCTGTCGGGTATTCCCGCATTTTCATGTAATTTTTTCAAGGAACCTTTGATATGCATGTTCATGTACTGAAAGTTATGGTCATGAGATGCATAGAATGCATATCAACGTGATGAATGACATAGTTTTTTCACTTTCACAAGTAATCGTTGAGATCTACAAGTTCTAAGCTATGGTTTTTGCTGTCAGTTGTTTTTTTTTTTTTTTTTTTTTATTGAAATATTTTTATCCAGGGAATTCTCATTAAACAGCTGAAGTGAAATACTAAATTGCTGTGTGATCAGTGATATAAAATATCAGATTGTATGAATTGGGGGTTCTTTGTTCATGCTTTGGGGTGAGGGTGGAGGTATTTACATGAGAGAGAGAATTTGCTTTAAAATGCATTTTGTTTTAACAACACTGCACTATGTAACGTTTGTAATTATAGTTGGAAATTATCATATCAGTAGGTCATATTCAGATTTAGCATGCCAAATTAACTGCTATGAAATTTCAATGACCGATGAAGGAATTCTAGTAAACCAATTACGAGATGGCTTGAGTGTTTATTGAGAGTCTAGATGGGCGATTGTTTGTGAATGGATCGGTATAGTTTCATGTATAGTATCTCAACACTTAAATGTGGGTTGTGCAATGATTTGTATGGATTTAGACGAGGGAAAACAGAAAAATAAATTATTTCTTGAATATTTAAAAAATATCCCTGCTCGTTTTTTTAAGTTTGACTTTTCCATTTCATATTTCTTATTTTTTTAGGTTTTTTTTTTTTTTTTTCTGTTTTACACTTTTTTTTTCATCATATTCAGGAAATGAACAGTTAGCAAATCACTTTATTCATTTGCTCATGAATTTTCTTGTTCTTCTCCCTTTTTTTTTCCCCCATTTTTTTTTTTTCTCTCTCTCTCTCTTATGGGTAAAATGAATGGTTAACCCAACTGGACTGGACAAATGGTTGTCCTCATCTGTAAATCTCATGACCTGGTAAGCAATGGGTTATTTATCAGGACAGTACAAATTATTACTTGCAGAATGCATATATTTGTATTAAATTATTGGTCCCTGCAAAACTCATATATATCTGTGTGTTAGAAATATGGAACAAGGAATTAGCATCAGTATCAAAAAGTACAATGACCTAAAAGGATGCATATTTTATAGAAATTTTACACATACACAAAAATTGATCATGAAATTTTTTCATGTGTGTTTTTAGGGTTTCAGTTTACCCATAGTTCTGTCACACAGAGTATTAGTTTTGGAGATATTTTTTTCCACATTTATCTCCCATTTATTGTCTTGTGATTACGCTTTAGTTTACCTACTGTATTTCTGCTATTGTTCTGGCTCTCTTGATCTTGTTTAGTGATGTATGAGTTGTATTATTGTGTACTGAAGTTTGAACCATTCATGTATGTTGCCTGACAGGCCCACTCAGTTGTTGTTTTTTTTATCTCTTCATGTTCCTTCTGGAAGGAAGAAAATCCCTTTGGTTGATCATTTTCAAAATCCATCAGTCTAGAAAAAAACATGAGACATAACAATGAATATGATGACATAATCACTAACGTATTTCTATGTATACTAGATACAGAATCTGTAACTACATTACTGACTGTCATTTACAATTGTCCACCATAAGGTGCATCATTGTATACCATATCAGTGGATGTTTCACTCATTGTAAGACCAGTGTTGAGAAATTTTTGGAATGACTTAAAATATCAATCGCGATAGCTTGGGAAACAAAGTTTATTGCAATCAGGATGTCAGAAGTAATGCTCAGGAGATTCATAGCTTTATGCATTCTACCTCCATTTTTCCTTTAAATTTTTTAGCTCAGTCATTCAAATTACTTACTTTACTGCCAGTGTATCATATTTAAACAATAGTGCTCCTCCGATCCACTTTGTCACCCTACAGAGTATGCTGCTTTCAATATCAGTAGTAGAGTTTGTATTTGCTGTTGATATGTGCTATCATAAAGTTCAGCAGCCTTTAGGAAAGCTTTCAGTTTTTACCTGTATGTTCTATGTACATGGATGTTTGCAGAGTGGCATAGTTTTTAATACTGAAATGATCAATCAAAAAGCACATCTTGTTTCATATTTCACCACATAAAGATACAAATCCCGTCGCTTTTATACATTTGTAAGATTCAGGTGTAAGTGATTATTCTTATTACATTTGTATTACTATGGTTACTAAAGAATCAGATATAAAGACATTTGAGAAAAGAAAATTTACAGATAAGAATGGGGCATACACAAGTTTGAATTATAGAGGGATAGGTTTGAAAGCCATTTAACAATGGAGCAGTGTGGGTATTTTGGACATTATACTTTATATACCAACAGTATAGAGATCTTCATTTTGATCTGCACAGGAGATAGTCTTCAGACTACAATTCTTGCATTAGTACTGTTTTCAGTTTATTTACATAAGCCAAAATATTATATGGCCATCAGTACAAGCTGTGATGAAAATGTTGTTTTTGTAACATCAGACCATTGTGTAAGGGCAAAAGTCATTTTAACTGAAAACACCCAAGTTTGGTTCAGGAAAAGGAGTCACTGTTTGTTCATAGATGAAATTTATTTTGGAAGAATAGTCTGCAAATGTCGATAGTGTTTATGAACTTTAGCAGTTTTTTAACTGTTATATATAAATTTAATGTCTCTATCTTTCTGTACCGTAACATTTCCTTCATTCAAACCTAACATCAGTCCATGCTGTCCCATGACACACTCCTTATTATTCATCTCCTTCAGACTGTTTATGTCATTTGAAATTGTGAAGAGCTCATAATAGTCACTTCAAACTTCATTTGTAATCCATTTTCATTTTGTGTACACTGAGTACCAATAAGTATCCTGACTAGACTAAATCTGCTTTTGCAATGAGTTTTATCAGTGCAGAGTTATGGTTAGATTCTTCTTGTTTTTTCCTTGTCTTTACATGTAATATTTGCAGACAGAGCTTAGTTCAGTTTTAAATATAAGGCATGTATATATGCAGAAAAAGTCTCCCTCATTTGTCTAACATTCCAACAAACATTGGGTTACAGTATGCATTGTACATTCCCTGTACCTGATACTTATCATTCTAAAGCTCTGTGTTTGCTATCCATTTATCGTAATTTAAAATTGATTTATTGCTATTGCCGAAATAAATATTCTGGTGACTTTTTATATTACTTGTCATTTCCAGTTTCCTGTAGCTCATCACCTTGTTCTAATTTGTCAAAGTTGTATTCCCTACCCTGCTTAAGTCATATATTTGTAGAGTATGTCTTACCTAAAATGATGTTGTGTTAAACAGTTCAGTGTTGCCTTTTGAATGGGAGTTACATTTACATCAGATGAGATTTTTGTCAGGTTAATGAACCCTGACTTCCTTTATTGGATATGTATTCAGATGTATGCAAAAGCTGCAATTGTTCTGATCATATCCAGGAGTTGTTTGACATGTGTCATTGATAGTGTTGTTGCTCACCTCCATACCAATAACCTTCCATGATGAAAGTGACCCTGTACATAACAAAGAAAACCTTCCACCTGGTGTAAATTCATGTTATTGTAACTGTGAAAATTTGGAATTAGAAGAGATCTTGTCAAGTGATTTTTGCATTACCAGTGCTTTTCTTTATCATTTGCACTGTACGGATTTATTTCTTACTCAGGAGAAAAGAGAAAGATTTAATAGGGGAAAAAAAATATGTCTGAGCGCATTCAAATGGAAGTCACCATCTAGCTTATGTGCATGTTTTGTTGGGTTTTTTTTTAGCAGATAGGGCACAGTTACTGAATTCTCTCAGTGAATTTGCATGGATTTGATTCCTGAAGTTTTCAGTGTGATTTACATTTGGAGAATCTTGCTTTCAAGAAATAATAAGCTTCTTTTGCGTCAGCGCATGGCATATTATAAAGAATGAAGAATTGGCTTGCCTGCAGGATTTTTATTTCTCACAAGGCAATGAGCAAGTGCACATCAGAGCATATCGTCAGTAGAGATAACACACACATCAACTTGTGAAACTAAATGCATCTGAAAACATTACATTAACATTTATCCTTTGTTCCATCACAGGAAACCTATGGCTCCTATTGCTAGGATGGAGAATGGCGGCGGTGATATGAATGACAAAGAGCGAGAACTCCGGCAGAAGGAAGAAGAGGTAATGCCACCTTTAAAAATGATAGTCTGCAGCTTTTGGGACTGTCTGCCATTGCTTTGAAGAAGTGATATATGAATTGTAAAACTACATTCATACATAGAAAGCTGAAAGTGGCATCATAAACTTTAATAAATCCTTATTGTCAGTTGTTTTGATGCAGCACATGTCTGTAGTATGTCCAAACTTTATAGTTATAGTGTGTTGGTGTTTTTCTTTTTTGCAAAGGTCTGGAAAAGAATTTCGTTGTATGAATTTTGTACCATTGTAGCACAGAGTCATTAATAACATATCAAGATAATGTGCTTTTTGTTTGTTCAAGTAAATTATTTTACACTAAACAGAAGAACTTAAGCTATGCATTTACATTTCCAGCTACGAAGAATGCAAGAGAGACTGGCCCGCATGCAGGCTGAAATTGAATCCTCCAAAAAACCGCAGCACATGCAGAATGGGGACCTGAAGTCACAAGATGTGTAGCATTCTTAATTACCATGCATTCATTGTATGTGGTAAGTAATTAATTGTTCTTTCTTGTGGGCAAAAATTCATAGCATTAAGATCTCCATATAACTTTGAGATCAGATTTCCATGTAACTTTGAGATCAGTGGCAAGATGCTCAGGAGGCCAAGTTAATTGCCTGAGACAAATTATACTTCATAACTGTTCCTGGAAATTACAGAAAAGAAAAATGAATTCAGTGTCTCATTTGTGATAGGTAATTGTGTCACCTTCACCCTACCATCTCACATTGACTCAGTTCTCACTGTATACTTGCTATTGGAGCAGCTTGAAAGGGTCATAGCTACAAATCAGTGATAGTTTGCTTTAAGAAGTAAATTTTTCTGTTACTAAGTGAAGTGATTAAAGATTACTTCACAATCAGTCAGAATTTAAATCTGTGGGTAGAGAATGTCACTTTTCAAATATGAAGGGTGGTCAGCTACTGTTAATCTGAAGCATGTTATTTTTTTGTACAGTGGACCATCATGTTTAACAACACTGCTAATAACGAGACCTTTGCCAGTAGCAAGAACATTTTAAATCCCCGTTTTTTCTACTGTATGAGCTAAATAATAAAATACTCGAATAACGGCAATCAATAATAAAGGGACCTGCTATAGCAAGAGATTTAATTTTGAGTGCGTACGGCTAATGGTGGGGGTGGCTGCAGAACATCGCGTTGAGAGTCAGTCCAGTCAGTCAATAACAACATGACCGTTCTTTGTTTGTTACTACACGCCTGCCTTGCGAGTTATGGCCCCACCTGGCCATCTCTCTTAGGCGTAGTATATGTGCTGTGATAGCACACTACATGCAGCCAGCTCAGTGTTATGTCTCGACTCTCACTGAGGCAAACTGTGGGGCAGGCCATGAAGGCTACAACCATGTAGCTTTGTCAGACACGTGCACTTTCTCATCACTACCTGTGATGTGGGGTAATCATTACATGTAGCACGGTCTTTGACGGTAATTGATCGCTGTGCGGTGTATGCTCTTTGTCTACACCAGGCTTCGTCACCACATGCCTACACTCCCTGTGCCACAAACATGTGGACAGTCTTCCCATACCTCAGCACGGGAAACCACCGGAAACAAATGTACTCGTCTGCCCCAAACTTTTGCATCTGACTCTCTCATAAAATAGATCGAAACATGGCTACCGTCAGCACAAAGAGAAATTTTAAAAAAAGGTACTGATATGAAGGCCAAGATCTGCCGTCAGTTTGATATTACTGTGTACAGGACATGCTAACAAGGGAGGTAACCATTAAAATACAACACTATTTTTCATGGTTACCTCCTTGTTAGCATGACCTGTTCATACTGGGGTATTTTAATCCAAGGCCTTGCCTTTCGTACTTTTACTGGAATAGCGAGACCTCAGGTATAACAAGACATTTTTGGTGGAACATGACCTCTCGTTATAACCAAATTCCACTGTAGCTTGATTCAGTGTGCTGACCTCCTCAATTCTGAATTTTATACATGCTTTGACTCATATCATCGGGAAGGGCTATACACCACTGGCAGAGATAAACCTTCCTGTCTGTTTATTTTTTTTTTTTTAATTTTCACATAGGACATATTTTTTTTTTTTTCTAGGACCACATGTGTGGGCTGTGGAGAGTATTTTTTAACGTGTGGAATAACTGTGCTGAGCTGTGCAAAGTCAACCAGTTTTGCCGTTGTTCAAGGATTGCCATCAACTCATGGGCTGAATTTCATGACTCATAGAATCATCCAATCCATAAGAATACATGAGTTATTATCATCAAATGCATTGTATAATTCAATCCTTTTGCTTTTTCTTTCTTTTTTTTTTTTAAATAAAAATATTCTTTCATGTAATTTGCCAAGTATTTTGACATCATCGAAATATACTACAAAAAGTGAATTTTTAAGCAGTTCTTATATTATTATTACATTTTATGCTGATCAAAAGACAGCAAAAAAATGAGCAAATGTGTTTAACTTTCTGTGTACAATACAATTTTTATTTTATTACCAACTTGTTTCATCTTGATTAGGAAACATATGCCTCAAACAATAAGAACTGCTTCTAGTGAAAAGCATAATTTACACCGAACTGAATCAATTTATGGTAGTGCAAACCATTTTGTTAATATCGTATTGCTAGTAGATGTCATTAAACTTAGGCTAAAGTCGCTGGCTTTACTACAGAATCCTAATGTAAATAGCAAAAGTATTTCATAAGGAATAGTTGGCTAGTGAAAACAGGTATGTCAGACAACTAAAAATTACTGTCACTAAACTTAGCTTAATGAGCTTGAAAAATTGATCCAGTAACATCTTTTATGGGATAGATCAAGCACATTTTTTTCTTCTTTTTTTGATATCAGAGTGAATGCTGTTGTGTATCACAGTAAAAGTGTTCTGCATATAATATATTTGTATTTGAGTTCATGACAGTAAAAGAAACCAAAAGAAGTGGTATCAGTGCACAGTGAACACTGCAGCAGGCTTTTTAATTCTTCTGCAAGACTAGTTTTATCTTGTGTTATAAATTTATGTAACTGTGTTCTTTTCAAATATTTCACAAAAATTATTGTGGACTGTCAGTTGAACTTTTCTGCTTACACCTGAGACAATTTTGAAACTGGAACTATCTTTCCTAATTAATATTGGCTTGTAAATATGTAAGCAATACATTGCATTGGATAAGATTATTCATGTGTTAAGGTGTTCTCTGCATTATTTTCTTCTGTTTTAAACAAGCTGGAGGCTGACATTGGTTTTCTGTGTTTTATTCCCTTGTATTTGATTAAGTGTTTTCCTTCTTCCCTTCAATTTTTATTTGTTAATTACTATTTTTGAAAGGTTGAGAGAAATTTAAATAAATCAACCCATTACTTTATGTCAATGGCAAGCAAACACCCCTGTAGTATTAGTAATAATGCATAAACAAACTGTGTACTTAGCATAATTTCATCTCAAATTCATTCTTGACAGAACTAATGTTTGCATGGCATTAAACAGCTGATAAATAGATATTATTAGACTTTGGTTGTTGTTGTTTTTTGTAAAGAAAATTTTCTGTTTGAGATTTCATAATATGTAAGAGGTATGTGATAAAAATCTTACATCTTGAAACTTGTATGAGGATGGGGGAGTCACAAACATTTATTCTTCAGACCTTACTGCAAATGGTGTCATTTTCATTTATTGTCCATGAAAACCAGCAGAATATCTGAAATTGAGCTTATTCCTTGAGATTGAGCAGGATTTTCAATTCCTACATTATGAAGAAATGATGAAGACATGACATGTACAGTTGAAAAGGAGGCTGTCAGGCATTGTTATGTGTATCATTACAATTTTATTAAGCTGGCTTGAAATTTACCTTCTGAAACATTGTTGACTTTCTGCTCGCACATATAATATTAGCACATTATGACAACACAATTTAAACCCATCTTTAATTGTTCGAAGTCATAAGAGCTTCAAGGAGGGCGGGATAATTTCCCATGATAACACATCAAGATTACATTAAATTACAACAACAACAACAACCAAAATTTCAGTGCTTGCCATTTTCATCAAGTTGCAAAGTTTCTCCCATGTGTAAGTTTGCATGTTTCATGCATAAATTTCATCCAATTTGTCAAAATTTTATTTTCAGTATTTTGTGTGCCTTAAAATATGTGCTTTCACTGTTTTCATATCACACCACTTTTGTTCACTGGGTTTTGTTGTTGTTATATTTTTTGAGGGGGGAGCAGTTTTGTAAATGCTTTTTCAATTCTTAGATTTCATAGCATTATCATGTACATTGCAGAAATGTGGATTTTTGTTATGTTGATGTGTTTTGTTTGAATTCTCAATTTTTTCATAGTTTTACACCATAATTTGATGTTGTCTTTCTAATTACTATAGCATTATGGTTTGAGAGTCCTTCAGAGAAGATGTGGATTGACTTTGGCTGTTGCTTCAGCATTGTGCTGCTGCTTTTTGAGCTAGTGTGAATAGTAAAGCAGTTGGTCCTTGTGGCTGTTTAATATGAATGCTTTGTTTGTATGTATATATATTTTTTTCTTTTCATTAGATGCTGCTTTTTTTAATTGTTTTTTTTTTTTAAGTTTAGATAGGGGAAGGTTGTCATGTGAGATGTTTTGGGCCCAAGATTATTTTTTAGTTATGATTTACACAGAAAATCAAAGTGAGTCACAATTTTCATCCACTACATAATGAAAATATGCACCTTTTTTTTTATTTAAATTTTTTCTCTATCTTGCTAAACCAATGTGTGGATTAGTTCTGTCAGGAACAAATTACGATGCTAGTTCCTCAATTCTTTGGAAGAAACATACTTTGATACGATGTGATGTGATGTTCAGTCATGTTGTAGAGAGAAGCTATCCATTAGACAGTGACAAGGAGTTCATTTTATATGGAATGATCTTGTGGGCCTATGCCATTTTGTTGATTGCCAAAGCTCAATGATTCAGTATTTCATGTTGATGATTTGTCTTATCTTAGTTATTCAGTTTGTATCACATTAAAGAGGAAAGGTTAAGTGCATTCAGATTCATAACGCAGGGATCAACCAATATTTTCATATCTTCAGTTTAAATTGTTGTTATTGTTGTTTATTTTAATATTTGTCTAGCATTGATAATGGCATAGACATCTGACTTAGAGATATCTCAATGATACTTAGTGGTAATGTTTCAATTCATTACACTAATCCTTTGCCAAAACTTGTTTATTAAATGTTGGGGAGATATTACCAGTGGATCAATACTTGCCATCACCTTTAAAAACATGTAAATTAGCAATTGTGTGAAATGAGAATGGAGAAGCCTAAATATTACAGCTCTGTTGACATACATCATTAATTGCCCTATCATTGGGTGAACTGATGTAAACTTTCTTGATAAGCTACATCGACCCCATGCATAGCTTTCACCGGTGTAGAGACTGCAGTGTTACTATCTTGTCATTATTATACATGTTGAAAATTCAGAAGAGACAAAAATGACTGAATTCACAAAAATATTCCTGACAACTTTTTTGAGCTGCAAAGCAGAATGTTGGTAAATTTTTATGCAGAACCACAGTCAGTGTAAAGGTTTTTGTCATTTTGACCATGAATTAGTTCAGAAATGGAAAATAATTTTTATCAGTTTCCAGACGAAGGTACCTATGAAGTTAACAGGTGACATGATCAATTTTATGAAGTGCATGATCGGCATCAGCAATGTCAAACATAAGTGATTTGCCTCAGGAGAGACATATCACTGAATTCAAAAATGGTGTGAGCCGTCAGCTTTATGTTTGCTTTTAGAACAAAATTACTGAAGTGATTCATTTTGCCAAACAGGAATTGATGCAGAATAGGTGATAATCATTGTTATCTCATTTCCAGCAAAGATACGTGCAGTCTGGCAAGAGAAATGAACTACATTTTGACCTGCCAGTATGTCTATTGATAATATTAAGATCAAGTTGCAGATGACAAGTCACTTGTAAGTTGTATGATAGTTCAAAGTGAACAGCATACACAGCTCTGTAAAAGCCCACCTAGTCAAGTTCAGTTAGAAGTTTCATACTGATTGTAAATTCGTGTTTGACACATGCATTTTTACATAACACACTAATGCTCACTTTCACAGTTTTGCTTGTGCTTGGTACAATGAATGTTGCATATTATATGTAAAGTATATATTTTTGATATGAATCGATTAATATGTGTTCAAAGCAGACTAGCTTCTGAAAAAATTCCGGCCATTTCAAGCCATGAGAAAGCCTCATGAATTTAGTTGTAAGCACAGGTTCTTATGAACAGTTTGGTCTCTCAATGTTGATAGCCGACTTGTAAATAAATGTGTGCAGACATGCTTAGATTTTCAGTGGGTTTTTTTCACAGCGTTTTCCATCAAAATTTAAGTTCAGTGAATTAATACATTTGTAGCAAATACAAAAGAAAAAACTTAACAAAATGGCCAATTTACCCACAAGCTTATCTTATTTTTCAAATTATTTTGTTTTCAACATTCTCAGCACAGCTGTCATTAATAAATGCTTCATACATGATAACTTTAAACATCATTAGAAATGTTTGGAAATGAGAACATACTACTTCTTCATTTCAGTTAAAGAGTGTGGCATACTTGAAGAAGAATTTGAGTGAGAAACCTTACAAAAATCATAGATTTACTCTTCCATATGTCAGTACCAACGAATGTGGAAGTCATGTTAATGGTTTCTGTTTTTTTTTTTTTTTTGTTGTTGTCTTTTTTTCAGTTTGAGAGTAGAATATCTATACCAACTGAGTAAATGAAATCTGTGGTAACTCAGTAATACTGTAGTCTATGCCTTGCTTTGCGTTACAGCATTTTTTATTTCTGAATTCAAGTTTTGCTTTGTTTGTTGATATTTTTTGGTTTTGTTGTTGTCACATATTCATCACTTTTACCCATATCATGTTTTAAATTTCACTTTTTGTTTGGTTTACCTTTATTTACATTTTACATCTTACCTCATTTACATAATTTGTAAACTAAAGACGAAAATTAATGTACAAATTTATTCCCTGTATTATAAAGTGCAAGAAAAAAAAAAAATCCTTTCATTGATTATGGCAAAGATTTAAGATGCGTTTTTCAAACTCTTGCGCACTTAGCATTGTAGTCAGGGAAAATGAATTTTCAATCACTTTCATTTGCCTTTCATACCCTTTGATGATATTATGTAATATCGGAATTAATTATACTACTTTTGGTTCATCCTTACAATTAGTCCACTTTGGACCTATTGTCACTTTCTGACCCTTCATTATTAATTCATGATATTGATACGTAATGGATGATGAAACACGTCCCAGAATATTAAGCATACTTTTACAAAGACTGACCTGGTTGAGTTGATGATAAGGGAGAGAGGGACGATGTAGTTCTGTTAGGGAAATCTAAACAGTAGATGACAGACAGTGCGATCCATCTGTATTTTGCTTGCATTTTGTTGGTTATTGGGAAGCCATCTTCACGCATGGGCACCTTGGGTAGTTACCCAGTGACTCCCAAGTGTTTAGGGGAGCGTGCAAATTTCTGAGTGGTTGCATAGTGAGCTGGCCGCAGCCTATTGCTTTGCCCAGGGACCCATAATGATGTTAAGATGGCCCTGGGTTTTTACTTTTTGGAAATTTTATGATGTCGTAAAGCTTAAATTTTGTATCTTCTGTTGAATGAATCACCATTCTGTATGTAGATGTGCCAACCTGATTGATGAGAGGCACAATCACATAGTGTTTTATCTGTCCCGTTGTAACCAAGCACTGCGCCTGCTTTGGTTTGTACAAAATAACTTAACGGAAAACCCAACTTCATCACTACGAACTTTCTTCAAATTAGGGAACAGAAAGGACAAATTTTTTTTTTTGCACACTTATTATCAAGTCATTTCTGAATTTCAAATTCTGACATGTGTTTCATTTTCTTAACCTGTACAGTTCCTTATGTCATATTTATTTATTTTCTTGTTGTATTTTGCACTCTGGTGTGTGTTGTGGAGAGCCATTTGTTCTGCTTTACAGCACAGAAACTGGATGTACTGATTGCATATAACATTGTTATTTGAGACAATGTTTCATATAATAAATATGGCAAAAAGACTACATATAATTTCTACCATTTAATCGTTCAGTCACAATGACCAAATTTTGAACAGTATGGAAATTATTATTCCTAAACATCAGTGTCACCATGAGGGAGATGGAAAGGATGAAGTAGACTAATTCATCAAAATTTAAACTTGCACTGTATTTCCTTTATATACCCATATCATGGAAGATTTTGAGTAGAAAACAAAAACCCATCTTTTCTTGTACATGAATCTGTACATATCCTGTCAGGCTTTGTTCTGTGCACCTTGCCCATGCTGCAAGCTTTGTCACTGCAACTCACTTTAACTCATTCTATGTAAGTCAGTTTACAAATACAATTTTCTGTTCTTTCTTTTGTAAAGTCTTCAGTTCACTTTTACAATTTGTATAGCTACATTTCTGTACATTACCATATTTTTTGCACTGGTGCAGTGTTGTAAGTAAGTGTGTAACCGATGACTAAACATGATGTATATGGATTCGTGTAATGACAGTGATGTTGTGGATGAATATGCAAAAAGATAAAGATTGCCTGGGAAAATTTGAGAAAAACATGGAGAATAAAAACCCATTTTATCAATTGTCTAAACTGCATCACCACCCAAGTCTGTTGTGATTCAAGGCTCACTGTCAGTAATATCTTCAGCATTAATCATATCTGTTTAAGATGGAACAGATGTACGGATCTGTACATTTGAAGACATGACTTGCCATTTATGTTGTAATATTTGAATGAAAACCAACATCACAGCTCCTGTTAGTGAAAATGATTTGATGGCACTGAGAAAAAGAGACTGTTACCCATAGTTGTTTTGTAGACAGAGCTTTGTAAAGTGGGGCGGAGAATGGGTCATCCCACAAAAACCAAACTGATGCACAGATGACATTCTTTGATCTAAGTAACAAAATGTTAGCTTAAATTTTATGGATTACATGGAAAACTTCATTCAGATGAAGCTTTTAACTTAAAGAATAGATAATTGTATGAACAATAAAGTGGAATATAAAGTTCCATTTGGTTCAAAGTAATTTTAACCTTTAATTTTTTTTTTCTTCTTTGTTCTGGCTTTTATCGTAGAGAATAAAAGTTGGGAGACATTTTTATGTAAATTTTGGTTCAGAGTGACTTGTCTGTGGTTTCTGTCATCATTTTTAAGTGCCTGTTTTGAAACATTTTTGTTTGTGTTCATTCATTTTTTGGATGTTAGTTTTGTCATATTATTCCATTTCTGGTATGAAGAATTTACTTCTTTCCTTTCTTTTCCATCTCTCTGTCATCTCCTCATCCTTTTTCTGGCACTGAATGACCATCATCATGTCGATGTGCCTTTGTAATGAACTCAAAACTTTCTTGTAAATGTACCAATGAATATAATTCATGCCATCCACCTACATGTAAGCAAGGTGTTCATATTCATCAGACAAGCAAACCCCACCTGGTTTTATTTGCAAAGCTGATCAACCCTAATGCATTTAATACTGACACAGTACTTCAGGTTACTAATGGGAACAACCTCATCACTACATTTCTTCACAAACTATAACCAGCGAAGGGTCACTTTCTGTTTGTGGAAGACCCATTTTTGTTACAGACACATTATTGAGTTGTTTTTATTATTGCAGCACTCTTTTCATCAGCTGGAACTGCTACAACTTGAATTTCTTGTTTAATTTATCTTAAGATATCAGCACTTTCCAACCATGGTCATTGGTATCATTCTGTTAATTGCACAGTACATTTTATTTATTTTTTTCTAAATATATTGCCCTTTTTTTTTTTCATGAAATTGATGACAAACATGCACTAAATAGGAAGAATGTTGACATGAAAATTGCTGCTGTAGCCATTTTTTCCCCTCAGTACTTAAAGTGACAGTGATGTAGTTTTTTAAATTTTCTCTGCAAGTGCGGTCTGCAAAGTGACCTTTCCCATCTTTGTGTGGTTTGCCAGTTATTTACTGAAAATTGCAGTGATAACAGACAGCTGAAATTTGCTAGTAAATCAAATTGCTTAGTTTTTACTTCAAAACAGTGCTATCCGTACTTAAGATTTACGCCTTCCTTTATGAGACAATCATGAATCAAATCCACAGTGAGAAATTTGCTATTGGGGCTGAGGTTGCAGACTACCTTTAATTTTGCTTGAGGACCACTACATTTTTTTTTGTAAAGTTGATGCAATAGTGCACGGGACATCACAATTTTCAAGAACAGTATTTAATCCTGAGGACCAGATAACCAAACATCGGCCACCGCCGTCCCCACCCCAAGAGTTTTCAATTTTCAGCTTTCAGTCTTATTTCAGTTTTTGTTACAATTTTTTGTCATCACCTTTTTTTTTTCCAATCATTTTTTGCTGTCATATTATTAATTTAAAGGCTAAATTTCATGTATCTCCCACGCTGATCACATTTTCATCCATGCTTATGAATGATTTGTAACAAGGGTGGATTGTGCACCAAAAGTCATTGTCTGTGTATATATTCAGTTCTGTTTGTTTGCTTTCAAACACTTTTGTTTGTTTTTATGTTGCAATTTGCTGTTTGTTAATTGTAGTCAGGGATCAGGGAATTGGGAGGGAGGGAGGGTCATTTTGTCTTGTCATCATTGAATGTGTGTCATCAAAAAAATAAAGAAAGCCAGCTAACTCTACCAAAATTGTGTTTGTTGCTTGTTTGAAATGATACCCCATTGTACATTTGTATAAATTTACATGTATAATATATGTTTGATTTACTTGTTTGATCTTTTAGTCACAACAGTCACACCTGGATGTTTCCAGAGTATACAGTATTACATGTACTCCTATATTTTCCAAGTGGCAGTAGGGCATTGTATGGCACATGTTTTTGGAATCAACAATGACATCTTTTATTGTTTTCAAGGGATGAAATAGATCAAGGCTGGTGAAGGCACAGACTTGTCACTCGCCACTCATAACTTTGTCTTTACACTAGCACAATAGGCAGTCCGCTGCATCCCGCAGGATTGTTATGTGGGCAGTGCCCATTGTGCTAGAATGAAGCAAAACGTATGGGCGGCAAACCACAAGTCTGGCTTCTACATCAGGCTTGGTCTGTTTCACCCCTTATTCAGACAATGCATAGATCTGATGGGATGAATTTTAGCTGTAAAATGGTGCAGCTTTCTATGTGAGTCAAAGCCCGCAGTTAGTTTGCATTTCTGATGTAGATATTACATACTTCAGAATCAGCCACGTGTATTCACCCAGACACAAACACAGCCATACGTCTGCAGATAATTCTGGTCAATATTGGAGTTACATCTGTAAAACTTTGACACTCAAATTACATTACCCATAAATACATGTATGAACAATCTATCAACCCAGCCAGCGACTGACCGAGACTCGAAATAAAACTAAAATAATGGATCTTCCTCATCTGCTGTTGTTGCTATCCACAGTTCCTGTATAGCGAAAGCATTATGACATAACCGTTCTGTGGTTGAGCGACATTGTCTTTTAAATCTTGGTTTTCATAGCATTAAATGGGCACGTTTACAAAATATGTGTCACCTACTACCATCAGAATCTGAAGTGAGCCAACGAAGAAGAGAAATTAAATTATTATTGTACCACAATGAAGTTCTGATGACAAAGCTTTCGTTCTCACCGAGCCTCTAAAACTGCATGCAGAAGAGGTGACCACCGTCCATTAACTTGACCGCTGTCCGAGTGCGAGCTGGTCATTCACTTTTAGCCGTGGGCTTTAGTAGTACAAGTAAGTACCATCACTGACTCACTTAATTTTGAGACTGAGCTGCTTTTGAAAACGTTCCCTTGTACATTGTAGATTTCTTCATTTCCATTGGCTTGGAAGAGGTGCGTTAAAGTTAAAGTTGCCAATCGTAGAAGAGCAGCCCATACTTTTTTACACACACACACACACGGACAGCCAGTCGGTTTATTAACCTATCCTAAATTCTAATAATATATAGCCACATTCGCACCATGCATTCAGAGTCCTGACACTAACAATTTCCGTGGATGTACCTTACTCGGCAACCCTCGGTATTTTGCTTCTGCGAAGTTGACATTTATATTAAAAAAGTGTCTGCCTGTTTGTCTTTCTGTCTATCTTCCTTCCTTAGATACTGTTATGTGTGTGCGAGAGCGTCCAATCCAATCCAAAAAAAGAAGAAAAGGTTTGCTTATCATTGCAAATTACAATTGGTCACGACTGAGAATGGACATCTCTGGCAACAGGGCCAAGTGGATCATTAAAACTAGCCATCCCCTGAAATTACCACTCTCGAAGTATCGATGGACTGTAAAAGTAAAGGACTGATCAAATTTTCATCTAGTAGTAGTATTATCTGGTGTGGCATGGCTATTATATTCAGAATCGAAGCTCCTGTCATTAACATGAATTCGGAAATGAAGATGATGAAAGATGCTACACATAACACCTTTGGGTAGCCAGTACTAATTATATTATATGCGTGCCTTCAAGTATTAATTGTTGTTGCTGTTTCACGTAAGTCAGGGGTGCTCAACCAGTCGATCGCGATCTACCGGTCGATCTTCAAGTGCTTGGCAGTCGATCGCGGGATGAATGTAGGACACACCCGCGAGGTTTATTTGTCTTTGTATTTTGGCGGGTCGTTTTTCTTGGATGTGGCGGGTTTGTGTTAGTTTTTTCTTCTTTTGTCCTTGTGAATGTGGCGGATTGAAAATAAAACATGTGACAGGACGGCAAAAGTTTACCTGGCAACACTGAAACCGCCATTATGGGTGCGAGATAATCGACATTTACCGGTATCGACTAATTTCGAGTATATCAGAGGCCAATCATGTTTCAGGGCTTCGCCGTACTGGTAGATCTCCAAAGACTGGGAAATGTAAAAGTAGATCCTATGTCAATAAAGGTTGAGTACCCCTGACGTAAGTGCTCTGATCTTGAAAAACTTTACTTACGGTATTATTATTATCATTATTACGTTGCACACGTTAAAGATACCTTGGCAGTTGGAAATCGAAAAGAGCAGGCGGAACAGGCCGCTGCCCGGGCAAAAATCAAATAAAATTCATCCACACTCTCTTCCCCCCCCCCCCCAAAAAAACTGCCCCGCGTCGACGTGCCTACTCCAGTTGTAACTGGGTGCAATGATACAAAGGCAAATTTCCCAAATAGGATTAAAGTAGTACATGTAAACAAATACAAAATAAAACCTTGCCTTCGCTGACCTTTGTTGCGGAACTGAAATTCACACATTATGATCTGTTTTGCTACAGCTCATACACAAGAAGAATGTTCGTTCTAGTGTCATCTCTCATTTATTGCCTCATGACATATAGGCCTGTTACTTAATACTCTGCACAGATCGACAACCGCAGGCAAAAATTCTGAAAAAAAAAAGGGTTATTTTTTAAAAGAGCTTTATTTTACCGAAGATCCTGAAAACCATAAGAATAAGATGAGACAACCCCTTCTTCGCACCTCAAAAAAGGCGTGTACACAGTTGGGGCGCTGATCGGGGGCGGGGCCCATGGCCCACAACACGAAGGGACTGCATGATCCAATGATAAATTAATGATGGCGATTTGTTACAATGCTTTTGCGTGTAAAAAAAACAAAAAACAGCCAGAGTTCTCCTACAGCGACAGAAGTTAAAATTACAAAATAAGTGACGTCAATCAAGGCCCACTGCCCAAACTGAACAGTAAACAAACTTAAATGTTTTCGCTATTTGTCCTTGTAAAATACGCGCATTCGCCGCTAGGTGGCGGTGCGAAATCTGTGCACGCCTTTAATGCACTAGCTGTTTCATCATATTGTTTCCAGAAAAACTGAAGTTTAACTGTCTGATTGTATGTACGGTCGTCATTACGTCACTGTTCCCCAAAACTGTAGTAATCGTTTGGGCTACTTTTCAGGAGAAGCAAAAACTGTTTTGATTTAGCACAACTGGTCTAGTGGCGATGACTTTTTGAAAGTTCGCTATCCTATCATCTGCCGGCTTAGGAGTGTAGAACCATTAAATTATTCGATGCGGCTTTGAATGCAGCCGAACATGATGAAAATCGAGCTTTCGAAATTTTTGAGTTGCTACAGTCTTAGGAAACAGTGACGATTTATGAACAAGATACTCTAGACTATTTTTGCACCGAGCTTTATTTTACTGAAGTTGATACCACAGTCTGATAATAATGCGCTTTCGTCATAACATCATTATTTCTAGACAATAACCGAGTTGGTGGTTTGTTTATAAGCTCCCCATCCACTTTTTCATGTTACATACGGTATATTAATTAGGCAGTCACCAAGGTGTCTACGCAGGCTACCGGTACGCTCAAATAATTCTTTATTCGGCCCGCAGCACTCCAGTAGATGTAGGAGTAACCTTTGGCCCAGATACCTCATAGTAGGCTAGATGGGTATCCGTCTGGAACCGCAGCTGTGGTGGGGAAATAAGTGTGGCACGAATTCCTACAGTCAAAATGTAGCCTTGTGATGCCAGCGTGTCTTGAGTTGAAAACCTCGGTGACCGTTTGATAGTGTGTAACCACAAAGCGAACATGGCTGGAGGAGGAGGGGGGGGGGCAAGGAGAATGCAGAGCTGACTAGGATCTGCGTCGTGAGCATAGATATATATACACTAGTGAGCGTATCACACTAGTGAACGGGTGGTGAGCAACACGTTGGTGATGGATTAAACAAATTTTTTTTGTTGAGACGGGGGGGGGGGGGGGTTGAAGCATTTTTCTTTTGCAAAGAAAAAAATAGGGGGTGGGGATATAAATACTTATACGTGTATCTGAGCTGTGTGTAGGCCTACGGATAAAAGTTGGGCGACGTGGGTGGAAATGAAATTTATACACGTCCTGTTTATGTAGTTGGCAAAGCTTTCAGGCAGTCAAAGAATCTAAACTTCTCAGCCAAAGCAGGCTTGGACTAATTTTGAACCAAATGCGTCGAAATGATTTCACTGCATTCTTTGAAACTTTGTAGGCCTATATTATCCGGGTGTCCGAGAAAACGGCAGTGGGGAAATGTTTTCAGGAGTTAATCACTTATGTACGAGACTGGGCGACCGCATGTACATTTTTGCACCAACTATGATATCAGATAATGATGCCCACAGACTATATTAGTCTGTGATGATGCTCGATTATACGGAAATAAGAAGAACCGTAAACCTATTATATATAGGCCTATTTCATTTTCATTCCCGTCCTTCTTATCAACTCAATGCTGTCGTTGTTATTAATGTGGTGGTGGTGGTGGTTGCGTGTGTATGTGTGTGTGTTTTCCATGGTCCCTCCCCTCCTCCCTCATCCCCCCCCCCCCAAAAAAAAATCCGCCGACCGGCGCTGCATTGTGGCGACGACGTGCCTGCTCCAGTTATAACTGGGCTGCAATGGCACAAAGGCAAATTTCCCATATGGGATTAAAGAGTTATACAAATACAAATAAATACAAATAATGAAATGTTAATCTACATGTCTACCAAAGTGCAGTCCATTGACTGCCTTTTTTTTTTTCTTCTGTCATTCGAATTCACCCCTCTCAGGGTTAATTCCCATTGAAGGAGACATAATAATAGTTTATGTTACTATAATAATAATATAATGAATGTTTAACATGCTTTATTTATTTGGCTCATACCATGCGCTTATCATCATTACCGGTACTTGTATAATGTTGCGTAGGTGACATAATGAGATATGCAGTGGTTGGGTACACAGGGACATAGACGTGTTCTTAAACTGACTCCTACTATGGCCCACGCCCTTCCTTCGCTCTCTCCCGGTGTAACTTCAGACGTATCAGACTGTGAGATCGCACATGATGTGTTGAGTGCTCAGCACAGACCTCGACCCACCAGAGATCGTGGCGTTCTCTGCCGTTACCTCGAGGGCGTTCGTAACACTACCACAGTGTTGTCCCACGCACAGGCTTGCTGGCGACAGGTTTTCCTTGTAGGTACCACAGAGGTACTATAATTATAGTATCTGTATCATGCGACAAGATCCATACCTGTCGCCTTGGACTTGAACAAAGAAGTTCCCTTGCTGAGATCCTAAATCAGGATAGTCTGTTATATTCTGTGATGACTATTCCTCGTGTATACAAGCGTTCGAGTTCCTTTTTCGTGTTGCGACTTCCGCACCTTCAATGATACTGACAGACCATTGGCAAAATACACCATTTATGTGTGGCGACATCGATTGTGACGATAATCACACGATATATAATCAATAAATGAGGATTCGGGATCAGCTACATCTTTACAGTTGGGGCTGTTTTTGAGGTTTTACATCATGAACGGATGTTGTTAAGGGGCCGTAGTGTAAGCCAAATAGAGAATATATTTCATTGTATTCACTGTTCATCTATAGCTTATAATATAAAACACCACAACCCCCCCCCCCCCATCAACAGCATTTCGTCACTGCTCTACGCTAATGGCATATGATTATGTCAGATGTATGCCTAAAGGCAACTGACGGTTCATTGCATTCCTGAGCATGAGGGATATCAGATAATTTTCACAGAAAAAGAAGTACGGCGGTAGGAAGATGTAATAATCCAATAGAATCAAAATGCCATAAATTATCAAAAGACAGGAAAGGAAACAGCAAAGTTGTTTTCCAAGAATGACTTACGGCAGCAGCGCAGAGCAGTGACGATTTGTGAAATACATTACATTTACATTGTTTGTGATTTGGTCGGGGAGGGAACATGGCAAAGTGTGAGGGAGAGGGGACCATTCCGTGGCTTTCTCCAACTAACCTTCAGCAACATGCCCCCGTACAGGTGCTGTTGCTTCGAATTGTAAAACTACCAAAGTGTGCAGTTTCCTCGTCAGTATTGTGTGTATTTTCATCACTGCGTCGATACTCACTGACTTCCTCACATTTTTTATGCTTCACATACTCATCTTGTCGCGCCAAGGCAGCAAGTTACTGTCAATGTGCTGCACATGCAGCTTGTAATTATAAAGCTACGACCATAATGAAATTTGTCATCTCAAAATGTCGGAAATACACAACATTGGCGTATTCGTCCGGTATTTTGTAAATTTATGTTGTTAGTTGTCTCCGTGTCGGCGTTTTAATCAGAACCCACAGGAGGTCGACACCTCAGACATTATTCTGTTTCAGCATCACTCTGGAAGGGTTGTAAATCACTTATCTGGGAATGACGACAGGGTTATTTAAATAATAAATACATGTAAATAAAAAAAAATAAAAAAACAGACACATTGCAAGAGAAGCAAAGAGCAAAATACTGCGATTGCGAACGCTGCCCCGTCAAACGAGTGCACGCAGATAACAGTACTAATCAGTAGGCTGCGGGAAATGATATTACGACATGCCTTTTTTTTAGGCCCAAAATTAAGCTTTCTGTTGTTTACAGTACCGGGACTAGAAAACGTTAGTTTAATTGTGTATGCGTATTTCAGACAGGAGAAAGGTGGAAGGTTTCCACATGCCTATTTGAAAGGATTGAAATGAAAAAAAAAAAAAAACCAAACAAAGTGGTTACAAGGAGCAATCCTGGTTCCAAGACAAAGTACACGCATGGCTTTCTGGCAAAGAGCAGTAATTTATGCCGGCCCGTCAAGGTGCCGCAGCTGTAGCCTACTATGAAACAAAGAAGAGATATAGTGCACAGACTACGGCTCTGCGGTATGCCGACTTATAAGAAAATACCGCTTTCTCTGTCTCTCTCTCACACGCGCGCACAGACACGCATGTAACAAAGGGTGGCGGAGGGGGGGGGTGCCTAATCTGTTTATATTTGTCATCTACATGAATTTACGTGGTCTGACAGCATCCTTGGTTTTTCCCACACTTCGGATATTTTGCTTCTGCGTAGTTGCCATTAACGCACAGAAAAATACACTGTACAGCCATGATTCGTACCGAACATCAGCGTGAGTAACACTACAAGGGGTCAACTTTTGACCGTTGAAAGGTGGATAAAATAGGAAAGAGGGTGGGGGTTCAGGGGTGTGAGATGCGACTGCGGTTTCCGCAACTGAGAAGAAAGAAAGAGTCGAGATGTCGTAAAACCTCAGGGCGAAGAACATAGTATACGACCACGTAGAGGAAAAACGCCACAACATAATTATTATTTTTTGTTTGCATATAAAGCAGAACAAAAATATGATTTCGTCCATGTTATATGAAAATTCAGTTACTATGGGAAGACTGTAAAGTAAGTTGACGTGATCGTGGTTTTCCTATGAGTCATCTTTGACGACATACCAGTCCTAATTTCGTTACTGTCCAGGAAGAAGTGAAAGAAATGAATCTTCGCCGCTGCGAGATTGTTGTTGGGGTTCCTGGTAAGTGAACATTTGCCTCGATTGCATCGCAAACCCGTAACTTTTAGTGACATACACGCAGTCTAAAAGTATAGAGCAAATGCTGTTTATGTGGCATTTGTTATGCCAGGAGCAAATTAATTTACCGAGCTGACATATATGCATAGCCCGAGATCTATGTTGCGCTCGTCTATTGTACCAAATTGGAAGGGCGATAACAAAGTAGAATGGGCTGTGCTTGTTCGTAGATTTATACCCGACACTCAGTAAGTTCGTTTGCTAATTACGTTCTTCGTCAGCAGTCTTCGATAATATGTAGATCTAGTTTGCTGCAAATTTAGGACTTCTTTTACCACAGTATGCAGAAGTAATCTCCACCTTCAGACTGTGTTTGACAACCAGATTGCAGAAATTTTTGTTCAGGAGTCAAGAGTTAGCAGGTCGTCTCTGTTTTGCATGTGTGTGATATTAAATTTTGCCCATTTACATTATCACCACCATATTTAATTTTCAAACTCCAATTGTCAGATAATTATAAGAAAAATATTGGAGACAGTTAAAATTATCCAATTTTCTATTCTTGTATCCTTAAATGCTAATGTCTCAGTGCTCATGCAAAATTTTTGTCACTGGCATTAGTGGCATTGGACTTCTTCTGCAACAAGGTGATGTTTTTGTCACAGTACATGATTAAAAATTTGCTGCCAATACGGACATTTATGAAGTCCATTCTAATCATCAGTTTTTGCATCTTATGTTACAAACCAATATTTTTCTTCATCTGCTCAGAAATAAGCATTTAAATTATAGCCTATATAAGTTCAGTTAAAGTTGGTAGATCTAGCGTATGGGAATATTTTTGACCAAATAAAAAAAAAAAAAGAATCCGTAAATGTGGTAGATGAGAAAAAAACAACAACAAAAAACAGACAAAAGTTGAATGTGGCAAAATCCTGCGATTATAACACTAACAGACATAAGATTAGAAAACTAAACAAATAAATGCCAAAAGAATTTCTGGTAAACTATATTCTTTTGTATTTATCAGTTGGCATGGCTAATTACTTTGTCAGCATTTTTTTGTTTGCATTTGCTGATATTTGCAGTACTTGGGAAGTCAGAATAACAAAGTTTTTATTTATAGAGAAAAACACATCAGAGCAGGTATGTGTGTTCCTAACTATCAGTCACATGGCAACACTGCATTTTTTTATGATAAATGATTGCAATCATTTTAGAACCCATTAGTATTATCAGCACCAAAGTGTCCAAAGATCAAGGATAGCTTTGGTATGTTCAGTGGCCATCCTGTAATCATGTCCGTGTCAAGTGTATGTTTACATTAGAATGGGATCATAGATGAGTTATACAGATAAAGGTTTACAAAGGGGCAGATCTACATGATTTTCTGATATTGCATGCCTGGATGAAAAAGGAAGAAAAGTCTAGTTGCTTTCAGTTTCACAGTAACCTTTCAATAGTACAATTGTTATCAGATGAGGGACAGTGGAAGAGCCCAACTTCACCTTCACCATAATCTTTTTGGTATTTGTCACACGATGCATGAAGTGAGGGAAATAAAAAATGTCAGGATGATTTTATTTTGACTCAGGTGTGTCCTGATGTATTTCACAAGGTCACAGAAATCAGCGGGCATATTTGTAAGACTTTCTTTACGGTTTATATCTTCCAAAGCTAGTGCCATGAAAAAGCTGAAGTTAATCATGTATTATTTTCAGTGTCCCAGTGTTTTACTAAATAAATATTTAGTCATACGTCGTGGATCACCAAAGCCTCCATCACGGATTCCAAAGGGAAAAGAGGTGACCAGAAGAAGATGACAATGTCCCGTGGCAGCATGAGGCCTCCGCCCGTGTGTGCCGATTGCTCTGCTTCAGGTAAGATTGTTTTTTTGGCTGGTCCTAATACCGGGTAATTTCATCTGTTTTCATTTTATTTCAGTTTTGAGGCGTTCAATTTTTAAATAAAATCCCTAGTTTGCACTTTAATGGTTGCTGTATCTCTTTCTGTGATTAACTCAGGGATTTGGTTATTAACCCAAATGCTATGGTGTTTGTGTATATTATATATGGTTTTCAGTACCCAAATGTTCGCAGCGACTGGGGTGCAAACATGGGTGGGTCAAGCTGACCCTATAGCTCGGAAGGCGTATTTTCATGTTCCGGGTCACTGACCTCTTGAGACATAATTACCGTCTTATTCTTCACTATACTATTCTTTCTTAATCGAAGGCATTATGACAAGAACGTGTTAACCAGTGAGCCACTGGTTGGAATCACAAACGCTGAGTTTTCAAAAGCTTTCCTCACACTATATACTTTATAGGTGCAGCATCGACGTATGTGAACTGTTGCTCAACAAATTTGCAATGTTATCTCATTTCTCCCAGGCTGACCATCATCTGGAGTTGTCTGTGCCTGACTAATAATCAGAAACAAGCTCTGAAATGACCTTTGCCCCAAATGCCCCCATTGGTTCATGCCAATTTGGATGAAAAGTTTTGTTTAGGGGTGGGGGGTGTGGCTAATTGTCATGCTTCGTTCTCGCAAAAATTACAGCTGTCACTTTGGTATCAAAAGTCAGATACTGAGATTATTGGTTAGAATCTTAGAGACAAAGGTTTCATTAGTTATTTCATTATCAAGTGTGATAGGGCATAGCACTATTAGCAGCAAATGTTTTCATATTGATCAAATACAAACTAAACGATGTGGCCATTGGCAGGGTCAGTGCGACCGAGGTTTAGATTCCCTGTGAGTAAGGTCACCAACCCGGTCAGCAGGCTTTAAGGGTGGTGCACGGCTTTGGGGTTAAAATATATATCGCCTACTTGAAGAAAGTAAAATACTGTTACTCATACAGTCACAGTGATAAAATAAGCCATGGTACTGCACTAACTAAAACTTGTTGTCTGATATGGTAGGTTTTTGTGTATTTTGATGTTGGGTTATATCTTTATATGGACAGATTTTGTTGATTGGGCCTTTGTGAACATTTACCATTCATTTACATTGTGCTGTTTTGTCTGCATAAAACAGTTATCTTGGGGAGATAACAGTCTGCAAACTTTACACAAAGAAAAGAAACAACAACCCCACTTGAAGTGAAAAAGCATTGATTTCTTCCAATAAATACTGAGTCACTTTGATTATAATATAAAGCAAAGTGTTTTTATATGCAGAATGATGGGTGTCTGTGGGGCTGACATTTTGAACAAGAATATATTTGTCTGGAAAATGAAATATTTTCTGCAATTTTGAAAGATTGAGTAGGTTTTGTGAACCTATAGTAAAAATTTAAAGGCAGCGTTATTGCACCAATGAAACAATTTCATAGTCATAAAAGCTGATAACTTTAAAACCTGGCAATGTAAAGAGGCTGGCCCATGATAGAGAGGGATGGAAAGTGTTTGTTGGTGGCCTATACCCTGATCCAGGGTGAGAAAGGCAATGATGATGATGATGAATGTTGCCTTCTGCTGTTCGAATACATTTTCATGATATGTTAAATTCTTTCAGTGCCTTTTTCAATTGAAAACTTTTAGTGTTGCCAGTAGTTGAGTCGCAAAATATGCGACTGTTTCTGTTCTGCAGAAAAGGGATGTTGGCTTGATTTAACACGTATAGGGCATAAAGTTCTTAACAAGACTGTAGATGAAAAATTTTTGAAACACTTGAGGTGTTTCTTTACCACAATACTTTATTGTCATGTCACAGAGCCAACGTGGGCATCAATCAACCGAGGTGTTCTTATATGTGATGAATGCTGCAGCGTTCATCGAAGCCTGGGGCGTCACATTTCACAAGTGAAAAACTTGAAGAAAGGGTTGTGGTGCGCTAGTCAACATGCTGTAAGTCAAATTGCTATTTGTACTTGTATGTGTGTATATAGGGCCTGTTTGTGGAAGCCAATTTGGTTTGGGTCAAAATGTGCAAGTTGTCTTAACGTGTTTTTTTTGTTAACATCATGTTCTGCCACCCAAAATGGCCATTATGCCAACCTCGTAATGTTGAATTTCCAATGAAATTATGACCGAGATTGTGTAAAATCTAACAGGCCATTTTAAGTCTGAATGGGATAGGGTTGAAAAAAATGATTGGAACAAAATATACACCTCATTTGGGACAGTGACAAGACCAATAACATGACCATCTGAACTTTAGCCAGGATTTGATTCAGTGATAAAAGTTTGTAGGGAGTTGAAGTTAAAACATTGTTAATAGTCTCAGTGGGGTAGGTTCTGTGGCCAGGTATCATTGTGAGCATTTGGTTCTCATGAGATGCAAGCAAATTCGTGCTCAGCTAGTGTGTTAACACCAACAGGGGAAAACAGTACCTGGTGTAGAAGGCCTTTGTCTGATTGGTGATTAGTGTCCTTATAGGTGGTGAATATTTTTGTTTCAGATGGTATACATTCTTGCCAGTAATGGTGCTAACAATATCTGGGAACACACAATGCTTGACCCTGCACAGAACAAACATGGGCGCAGAAAACCTGGGCCACGAGACCCACTTCAGTATGACATTTTTTCTTCATTCTTAAATAAATTTCCATTTTGTGATTGTAGAACCGACATGGAACTTACATCATGCAGTATCATAATTATAAATATTAAATAAATTATAAATACCAAAGGAATAAATTTATAATGCTTGCATCCAATAACTCACTAGCTGTTGAAAGTGGGTTTGTCTTTTTTTTTTTTATTAGTCATTAAAATGACATAAATTTAATGAATTTCACAAAACCAAACCAGATGTGTTAGTTTTTTTTAAATTCTTAAATATCATTGATGTATCCTAGATCCAGTGAGCTCTATGAATCCTTACTCATAAATTTGCAGGACCCAGATTGCAATTCAGTGTTCGTCACAGATTTATTGTTAGCGTAGATTTTGACATTTTGTTACAAAACCTCTCATTCTTTACTTAGGACCATCGCATGATATTCTATTTTGCCGTCTCTCATCCTCAGTCCGAACAAGTCAGACTTCATTCGATCAAAATATCAGTTTTTATCATTTGTCAACAAACAGAAGGACAGTGATGCTAGCTCAATAGATGATGTTAGTCGGGTAAGTTGTACCAGGAGCTCTTGTAATTCCAGAAGGGTGCCTTGCTTTCTGTAGATTTGAAAGCTGTGTTTATGATGCCAATATTTAGAAGGTTTCTTTGTAGTCTTTAAAACTGGCAGGAAATTGAAATTTTTTCGCCAGCTGACACTCATTACCTAAATGTGTGACCTGATGTTGAGACACTAAGCTACTTGCAGAACTGATTAGTTGGTCAGGAAATGTATGTTTGCACTTTCACTTTGGAACTTGTCCCGCCTACTGTGCATTATTTGGAACTGTCAGAGATGAAAAACAAGCCATATAAATTTCCGGTCTCAATAATTTTACTCTGTAGCAAATGACCTAAATTATTTGCAGGTTGATAGTGACCTGCTCCAGTATGAAATGAAGCTGACTTAATCAGCACTGCAGCTGTAATGCACAGGCACTGAGTACCAAATCCTATTATTGCTTTTCACTTCCTTGTTTTCTTTACCTTTTTTTTTTCACTTATGAGATGAAAATCTTGTCATCTGTTTTATCAAACCAGTTTGTGGCTCAGTTAAGCCAATGCAAATTCATGCATTTTTTAAATTTTATCCAAAGTAATGGGCAATCCTTTCAGAAAAGTACTTTCGAGTTAGTAAATATTAGGTAATTAAATATCCGGTTTGTGGCAGTAAGTTCAGGTGTTCAAATTTCTTAAAAGTTGAAATAAATCAAAGCAAAAAGATCATCAAAGAGATCTTTTGGGATTATTTTTTGGCTTGGGTTAACTCTTTGCTGGAGATTCTGCTATGGATGTTATAGTATCAAAGTGTTATAATGTTATCTGATTTGTTTTGAATTTTCAATCCCTACCAGTTCATAACCATTAATAACCATTGTTAATATATATAAATATTTATGTTCAGGTTGGCAAGAATTTGTTTGTCTTTAAAACTTTTGCAGTCCCCATCATTCGAGGAATAGATTGCCATCATGAAAAGAAGGTTTCTTTTATGTTGTTTATTTCAGGAACTCCACTCAAGTGTTAGAACAAATAATGTTGAAACTTGTTTGAGACTTCTATCAAAAGGCGCTGACCCCAATTACTTTCACAGGGTAAGGAAGAATAATGTTTAAGTTAAATTTTTAAGAATTGTTAAGTTTATCCAAGAATATAGTTTTCAGTGAAATATAGTGAGTATCAGCTGATACTGCAGATGATATCTAGCTATTTTCCTCTGTCTAAAACTTGACACTTGTATAAAGTATATATATATATATAAGTTTTCTTGCCAATTTCACAGCACTAAATGACTGTCATGTGTTTTGGTACTCTTCTCCAGCTTGAAGAACAACATATTTTATGTTATTCTGTTTGTTTAGATGAGACTCCTGCAAAAGTTTTGATGTTACTTGTGTGTGAGAGGAGGCCAACTTCCCTTGACTAATTAAAAAAAAATGAAATGTGATTATTCCAGCTGCATTCCTAAGTAGCCTTTTGATGAAAAAGTTGCGACTTGAGGTCTGTGATATTTCTGAGTTGTGGTACTGTTTGAATAATATCGTTCAGGAAAAAGGTAACAGTCCCATTCATGTGGCAGCCCAAGCTGGCCAGACTGCTCAGGTAGAACTACTATGTGTGTATGGAGCAGATCCTGGTGCCAAGGATGCTAATGGCAGAACTCCCTATGATTATGCCAAGTAAGACTATGGATTGTATGTGGTTCTCACTCAAAGAATGAAGAGGGCAATTAGTGATTTTGGCAGGGATTTAGATCTTTGTTTTTCAAGGCTCTCTGCCTTGGACATTTGCCGTTTTGCTGATGTAAAGTGCAGTATATAGATAGTGACGTCTGAATATGAGAATATAATGCATGTCCCATTAAAGATAAACATTTCTATGATGTAAATTATTACGGAGAACTTTAATTTGATTTACGATGTTTACTAGACAATTTTGAGAGTGAAGAAATGCAAACTGTGTGAATAGTTGAAAGTTGAGTCTGAATGTGGCAACTGAATTGTTACGGAACATGTGGCTTTGTGATCAGTTTGCCAGGTGCATCGGTTCTGCATTTGAATCAAACTAAGTCGTTATCAAATTAATGGTGACTCAAGGCATCACTTACTGATCTCTTTTGTCATTCTTTTTTTCTTTTAACTCACTGACGCCCGTTCCCGCACAAGTTGCGGGATACTTAAATCGACGCATAAGCCCAATCCCGCACCGCCTGCGGGATACATGAATAAAATTTCTAACCCCTGCACTGTTCCTGCTAGGCTTACGGGATTGGTTCTCTGCGGCAGCTAACATCTTGTCTTGTTTCGTTGAAAGTTTCACCGGGTTCGGCTGGCAACTTTTTTTAAAACAATTTTTTAAAAACTATCACTCTATGTCGGGTCGAAATAAGAACTTCCGTCAGTTGCACGATCTGTCACAGCTGATCACTAGATCTAGTCAAGACAATGGCTTCAAAACGCAAGAAAACGAACATTTTCCAGCTGTTTGAAGACACCAGTGATGAATCTGAGGTAGATGTAGCCTATAATTCAGATCTAGATCCTGAATTCGTGCCTGGGAAGGGAAATTCTGACTCAGATTCTAGATCTAGCCCTCCCAGTACCAGTGATCGTGCTAAGGCTAAGGCCAGTGCACTGAAAGCCAGTAGTAGGTCTTGTTCTTGTTGACTAAGATGAATAATAACATTACTTTCAAACACTTGTGACACTTTCATACAATTTTTTTGACATTTTTTTTAGGTCATCAGTATAATACACAAAGGCCAGAAATTTTTGCGAAACAAAGAAACTTGCCAAATTTTGAAAATTCATGAAAAAAAAACGATCTGAATAAATTTATTCAAGTTTTGTTTTTTGCATTGTTCAGTTTAAAACCTGTTATGTTTCAAAATATGGAATGGATTGGTGAATAAATGTGGTTGTGGGAATATTTTGAAATACCCCCCAAAACCCCTGGTCTTTAAGAGTTGTTCCGCCCTGGGGGGCTGGTCTTCGGTGAGTTAATTTGAATTATACATCTGGATTTATATCATTGGATATACTTGTGAAGATAGCATTGTGTCTTTTTCCATTAAACTTTGTAATATTTGCTGCAGTACAGCAAGAGTGTATTAGCACTATTGTGAAAGAGATAAACTTCATGATAAATTAGTGATATGTCATCAACTGGCAATTGTCAAGTCAATTGCCTTTTAGCTCAGAGACCGCTACTGTTCGATTGTGCGAATAATTTTTTAAAAGTGGTTTTGTCAACAAGCACCATTATTTTTAAGCCTGGTTTACATTTTCTGTTCAACAAATTGGTGTGGATTTTTTCTCCCCTGAGTAAAGGGTTACTGATTGAAATAAAAAAGAGAAGATGAAAAACTTTTGCAAATATTTATAACACTATTTGGTTGAATTTTGAATAGTTCCTGTATTGAAATATTATTAGATCCCTGAATGAAATACTTAATTTCTTTTTCTGTTCAAACAAATGTAATTGCATTATAACCTTGAATAACGGGATACTCAGCAAATAGTTCAGTAAATGTTCTTGTCATTTGTTTACAGGGTGGAAGGTTTTTCAGATTTAGCAGACAGACTTGTAGAATTGCAATATGAACTCACAGACCGGCTTACCTTCTATATTTGTGGGCGTAAACCAGGTATGTTTGTTGGGAATGAAGTTTGTCCTCTTAGAGCCTATTGCTATTAGTCTTGTAATCAGTAATTGTATCTGAACTGTACTATTTAATATAAATGAGGAAATGATATCAATTTATATCTATCCCTTTATTCAATTTGAATTTATACCATGTTATGTATTAAACTGAAGATTTGAAAAACCACATGTGCATTGCCTTTCCTCCAGATACAGACGTTCCTGCAAGTTGAGCAAAGTTGAATGATTTTCAATTGAAAAAAATGTTGGGAAAAAATCATATAATTTCCTGTTGCAGTTTCATTAAAAATTATAGAATTTTCAAACTTAGCTTTGTACTTTCACTCTTTATTGCAGATCACAGAACAGGTGTTCATTTCAAGATTCCGGAGCTAGGTGATAAGTAAGTTTCTGTCATTCATATCTGTTTTGTGACGGTAAAAAATTAAGACGAGCATCATCATCTTAACCTGTCTGAATTGAAGCTTTAAATTTAGAGTTTAACATGTCTCAGCAATATGTTTGCATCATAAACTGACTAAAGAACTGGGAAGCTTTTGTTTCGAGTAATTACTATGTTTACTCATGATTACAGAAAATTTCTTGAAATTGGATGTGTGTATTTTGAGAACTTCTTTCGCAATATTTTACATGCATCATTACAGTCTTTAAAAATGTGAAAATGGTGAGGATAAGAGGGCCACCAAATGGAGAAATGCTTGTTTTTCTTTCTGCTATTTTTTATTACGTTCAGTGATGTGAGTGGATATCCGAGAGTTATTCATTGTTGTGGTTTTCCGAGGGGCCCATGACAGAACTTGAGAAATGCAGTGTCCAAACACGTCTGGCCACTTGTATCCCAGTGAAGGTTTACTACATAATTTAAAGTTCTTGTGGGCATGGGAAGTAATAATTGAAAATCAGTGGGTTGAGAATCATCTGTGCACTGAACCCCTTCACTACCTGTAGCCCATACAATGCACGGGCCTATCCCATCACTCAATATGCCTGTAGCCCATTCGACGTACGGGACTGTGATGTCCCATCCCATCACTCAATATGCCTGTAGCCCGCACGACATACGGGACTATTACATCATAGTCCTATACGTCGTTCGGGACTATGACATCATAGTCCCGTACGTTGTACGGGCTACAGGCAGTGAAGGGGTTAAGTGCATCCTCAAGGATATATAGGCAAATTTGTACGGGTAGTCATTTTTAAGCAAGATCTCCCCAGCATATCAGTGTATAATATAGCTGGCAGTGAAGGGGTTAAATTATAGAGCGAAAATGTGCTTCCTCGTATCCATTGATGTATCTCATCATAATTTTAAATTTGAGTTTCATAAGCTATCCTTTAGAATGGAAAAGATGATATCTATTTTAGATCTAACATATTTATTTTTTTGTTTTATTATTTCAGTAGTGCTGACCTATCTGAACTTGCAAAACAAGCCAAGAAAAAGCTTCAGGCAGTAAGTTGACAAAACTGTACTTTGTGGCAGTTGGCACTGTTTCATAACAGACCCACCAACTGCGCTATATTTTGCCGGACTATCCTGTGTTAGGGTATTGGAGGGATATCAGAAATAATTTTTGATGAAAAAGAAATCCCTGCCAGGTTTGAGGATGAAGGCAAGTCCAGTGAAGTGCAAGATAATGGGTTTGAGTTTGGGTTTTACAGCATGTCGGCACGATGGCGGCCACTTTGAGCCTGTTATGGCCTATTTGGGTACTTTATTGATGTTACCTATTCAGAGCTTTTAAATTTCACAAATAGAATTAAATACTTCCATGTAGATTTTATCATATTGGTAATGGCAATGGTAACAATATACAAATTAGTAAACACATAGAGTAAATTGTGTATTGCAATATTTTGTATTTGTTTTCTCTTTTTTATGGCAAACCTAACTGATAGTTTCAGTTTGCATACATAGGTCATGGATTTACATTCTGCATGAGGTGTCCCTTATTGAAGTTGTTATTTACTGAGCAATAGAGTGAAAGCAAAGAGACCATGCTGTTGTCATTTGTTCAATGAATGTGTTAATCCTGTAATACTTATTAACGGTGGTGGGAGAGGTTGTGAGAAATAGGCAGTAGACTATTGTCTTTAAATTCAGACAGGCTGTTTCTCATGAAAAATTATTCCTATGTAATGATAGACTCCTATTTTATTATTTTGATTTAGTCTCAGTTTTGTCAGTTCCCGCCATCTTGAAAAATAAAACATTTGTTTCATTTGGTTTTGAGTTAAGAATTTTTGTTTTTTATCTTGTCTAAGTGCTTCAAACATTTTGTCACTATCCTTGAAGTGTATGTCATTACTGGAAGTGACCTTTTTCTCCTAATTATATAATATATTGTTTCAGCTTCCAAACCATTTATTTGAGGAATTGGCAATGGATGTTTATGATGAAGTTGACAGAAGAGAAAATGATGCAGGTATAAATTGGATTACAATTTTCAACAGGCTGACTGAAATTACTGTTTATTTAATATACATATAATATCAATAACTTTTGAGCAGCTGTCCAATTTCTTGTTTAGAACAAAATAAACATTTTCATTGGGGAAAGAAGATTTTTACATAGTAACCTGATTTTTTTTTTTTATAAGGGATTAAGTCATGACTGAAATTTCCAAAAACAAGCACTTTCATGTAACTGGATAAAAGACTTGGATTCCTTTGAAATGTTCTAACAGTGGAGAAGTTTGCAACATTGAAAAGAAGAATCATAATACAAAAGCTTATATTGGCTGTGAAATTATAACTGTGCATGAATTTAGTATATTTTGCTTCAACAGTCTGGCTGTCCACCCATGACCATACATTAGTATTGAGTGAAAGGCTCACAGTTCCTCATCTTCCTGTCAACCCAGAACTCTCCACAACACGAAATCAGGTAGGGCTAATTAGTCATTAACTCGCTGACTACTTTGATCGCTTCCCCTGTAATCGGAATTTTTTTTTTGTCTCATTACACTGCAACCTCCTGTGCAATTAGTGTAATTGAAACCGTTAGCTCTCTTTCTTCCCTGTCTGATAGACACCGGAATCAGCTCTCTAGTGTGAAAGGTAACTCTTTAAGTCTTTTATGACCCTTTTAGTACTCTGGTGTTAGAGAGTTCCAAGATGGCAGCCTCCAGGCCTAAAGACAAATACTGGTTGTAGATGGACATAGGTTTTATGGGTTCACCTCTAAGTGCTGTTTGTTCCTGCTGTGCATTTTAGAGAACTTCTTTGATGTATCACCACATATTACTAATAGTCCCTTCAGTTGCCATTAGTCACCAGCATTCTGTCTTATGTTCAGCGAACGGAAAAGATTTTTCTCTCTTTAACTCATTCCGCCCGGAGCGACGACTCAGTCGTCGCTTTTTTCCCGTCAGATCGCCGGGGAAACGAGCCACTCATCGATTTGTTTTGACCGGAATTTTTCTATACTCAACGGTTATTTGCTGAAATATTTTACGACAATCGCTGGTAGAGTTATTTATTGTCCTAAATAATACAACTTCTTCAGGTTTTGTTTTGTTTGATTGCTTTGGAGCGAAAACTTCCTAGAACTGACCTGTTCATTTGCACGGATTTTATGTAAAAATTTCGGATGTGTTATTTCATTTGGATTATTATAAAAGTGATATTACAAGTACAATACCCATATATTTGGTACCACATGAAAGGGGATTGGATTACCTACACTTTGAGGCTACTCTTGACCACCTGAGGGAACTACAGTCAATACCAGAGGTGGCAAAAGTGAATTTACGAGCAGAAATTATTTTTTTTTTGTTACAATTAAATTCTTACCATTCCTTCAACTTATTAGCATCACAGACACTAAAATTGACACAAAAAGACAGTACATTGTTTCTCTGTCCAATTCTGTTTATTTTGATTACAATTATACCTTTCTTTCTTCCTTGTTTGCATTAAACAATTTTTTCTGCAGTCACCCAGTATTATGTCAAATGAATTTTTGCTCCAGCAGAATTGGGAATTTAGCTTCAGATGGAAAGAGTTAATTTCAAGCACATACACTGTCCAGTATTCAAAACATTAATAAACTCAAAAGGAAAAGGTTAATTGCATTGTGTTCTTTATTCAATTCTGTTTAAAACTATGAAGTTTCATTATTGTATCTTAAATAGTTTTGGTGCTATCAATTTTTTAAAATGCTATTGAAAACCTCCTTAACTGGGGAATACCAAGCCCCGAAAAACCCGGTAGACAGTGAGTTAATGTACTTCAGCAGAGAGTGATGATCAAGGCATCCATCAGTATTACATGGAAACTGTTTTCTTTTGATAAAGCCTGTAATTTGCTGCTATCTGATTATTTCAGCCAACAATTTTATTGTGGTGCATTTCTAATGAAGATGGAGTATCAGAATTGGGAAGAAATCTGTTAGTAGTATGTTTTTTTTTTTGCTTGAATTTTCTGAGACTCAAAAAAAATAATGCAAATTATATAAGACTGGGAAAACTGATTTTAAAAGAGAAAAAAATTAGCTCCAGAATATTCTTTCTTCCTGTCAGTGTTTATTCTTTTAAGATTTTGACTTTTGGAAAAAAAAATTAAAAGCTAATATGTGTATATTCCATAGGGACGCCAAAAATTGGCCAGGTTCAATGCTAGAGAGTTTGCAACACTTGTTGTGGACATCCTGTATGATGCCAGAAGGAGACAGACCGGGGTCATATCCCCTATTCATACACCTAAAGACCCAGGTATGTCAACTGGGCAGATGCAGCATAAAGCTGTAACTGAATTTGTATTTTTTCTGAGGGCATTATGAACTTTTCTTTCAGGAATTTAAGTGAATGCTGAAAAACTCTATAGTCCATGTGAATTTTGATTCTTTCCTCCACTTGATTTCATCTAGAGCGTTGTGTGATGGTGTTAATGATCAGAATATTGATGATAACTGAATAACTAAATTCTTGCCAGTCTTTGGAAATGTTTAAAGTTTACAGTCTTATGTGTGGAGAATTTTTTAGATTTCTGACATTTGGGGTTAGATATTGAATCGCAGAGGCCACATCTTTGGCCAAGCATTTGGTGGCAAAGAGATCTGTCCATAAGCTGAGACCCCAGCAAAACAAAGACCTCAACCATCTACCATTCCTCAGTTAGGTTTTGTTTATTTCAGTTATTTGAAATTTGAATTTGGAACTGTAAATTCACTAACCTGAGAGTGAATTTCAGAAATTTCTCATTTAGATAAGCTGGGCCGTAACTCCCAGAGAATGAGCACCATCAGTGATGATGAGCCATTGTATGACAGCGTTGCATCAGACGAAGACTACAGCAGCATTGATACGCAAAGTATTAAGAGTGTTCGGGAGGAGATGAGACCAGACATCACAGCTGAGGTAATTTTATATTTTGTTTTTGTGCCCACCGCAAACTCAGAAACCTTATTTGAGAAATACATATAAAAGGTGTCCTGGCCATGAAGATAATGTTGGGGTTTTAAGCAATAAGTCACAGATAACAGCTTTCAACAGAAAGTCGTCCATGTAAGACTTTTCCAAAATACTCTGTTAGCTTTATTCCACTTGTAGTTATTGAGAAAAAATTGCAAGTCAAAACAAGTGTTCAGTCAAGTTTTGGGTGCTTGGTTACCATGATTTAGACAAGGAAAATATCTGACGATGTTAAAAGTGGACGAAATGAGTTTGTAAAGGGGAGGAGGTCAAGTACAAAATATTCACTTTTAGAAACTGTAAATGGCAAGAAGATCCAATTACAAGTGGACCAGACTGAGAAGAGCCTGGGGTCAGATTATATTTGGGCGCTGGAACTATAAATACCCTGTATTTTGTGGAGAAATATATGGTGAATACGGATTAGAATATTATTGAGTTCTGAACAAGGAAGATTATGATTTGCCACCAGTGAGCAGTGCATGAAGACAGCATGTGGACATATCTTATGGGTGCAAAATCGGGGGTTACATTATGTCAGTGACTATAGTAAATTGTTGATCAGACATATAATGTCCTCATGCAGCCGCCTTTTCAGGATGTAAACCACTTTATGACTACATTTTCTAGTGACCTGCAGTCTCTTGTCCCCTTGTCAAAGCTTATCTTACAGATTGGCAATTAAGTCCTTCAGATACCCAAGCTGATTTCCATTGCACACTGGGGCTGTTTGCCAGCATCTGATAACATGAAGTTGGGATGTCAGTGTGTAATCAAGACTGCTTTGGCACTATTTTTGAAACCTCTGAAGTTGGCTTATCTATATTATATTCATTTAGACGAATATTACCCTTTTGCTTATCACCTGGGAAGGGTCAAGGAGTTGACTGTGCAAGAAGTTGGAATGCTTACAACAATGCCATCCCTGCTTTTAAGCTTTCCTCTTTTTTTTTCATTTATATTTATTATTTAGTAATATTCTTTTCTAACATTCATTATGCTTATGCAGCATCTGCATTTAATCCAATGTTGGATGTATATTCTAGTTCATCTTTTTTTGTTTGTATTTTGCTTTTTCTTTTTCTTTTTTAGCAGTTCAGTACTTCTTTTTATGCCCTTTTTTCCTTTCTGTACCTTTCACTTCATCTTTTCCTTTCTCTCTCTCTCTGAGTATTTTATTTCTCTCATTCGTTTGCTTTTTCTTTCCTTTGTTTCTTCTGAATTCTGTGCCTTCTTGTTGATAAACCAAAGTAATGCTTTTTAATTGATGTTTCTTTGACTAAGGGCTAGTTTATAATTACTGTCTGGTAATGATATTACTGTGGTAACATTTTGTTAATATTACATCAGGGCCTTCTCAAAGTGAAGCGCTCTAATTCACCTTCATCCATGATCTCATTCACTGAGGTGAGAGTTAGTGCACATGCATTGCTTGCTGTATTGACCGGGTTTGAACCTGCTCTGAATTTCCTCCTTCTTTCTCAGATCTGCTTGTCTCATTTTGTTGTTATTGTCATTGGCAAGCTTGTCTTTGTTTGATCACTGGTGTGTGTGTTAATTTGTGATTTTCCTGTTTGAAGAACTAACACTGTTTCTTTAACACCAGCCAGCTTGTTGCTACTAATCTGTCAGAGAAGATGTCATTTGTTAACCTTCGCGGTGATACAGAAATCTGCTTCTGGTTGTCCCTCACTTGATAGGCCTGTGCAAGCTGCAGGAAAACCCCGTAACTTAATCACTAAAAATAGCAGACTGTATCATAGAGCAAGACATTTTAAGCTTACCAGCTGGGGCCTGGGAAGAGAGGACCATGATACTGTGTTGTTGTCAATAGTGGGCAAGGAGAAAAAAAACACACTATCGTGGCCTAAATACTGCGAGGATTAATATTTGTCTTATGTCTTAAGCAGACTGTGGGGAACACAGAGACAGGAAAACTGAGAAGTATGGATCATGGATGGGAATTGTCCTCTTCGAGGTTGACATCAGTCGTGTAGAAATTTTTGTCAATCCTCAGCCTAGGACTGTATATTCATGTATCATCGTGAATTCATAAAAATATGAAATGTTCAAGTTTACAGCTAGGTTCAGGTTGGTCCATTTTCAGTGCTATGAAGATTGTTCTGTTCCCATCATTTTGGATACAAACCTCCTACCTGAAAGTTTATCAGGTTTTATAAAAGGAATTATGCCAGAAGACTGTAAGGAACAAATGAAGACAGGAAGGCAAAAACAGAAAGAAAAAGAAGTTTTTCGGTGAAATGTAGCAAAGTTCAAATAGTCCCACTTTGCATTAGAGTTAAATATTGTACGCAAAAAAATACAACCACCAACAAGGAGGCGCAGGAAAGGGGGAGTTTACATTTCTACTGAGCAGGATTTTATGTGCTCAATACAGCAGTAGGGATAGTTTACAAGCATACTAACTCTACTTCCATGCAGAATTTTAATAAAAATTTGTGTTAATGCTGAATAGCTTGACTGGGGTGAAAAAATATCTATCATGATGATGGATGCTCAATCTGTGGTGTTTCCTATGAATTTTCAATAACAAGACATTTTATTTAGAATTTGCTTTGGAATATTTGTTAACTTTTGACCTTTATCACCTTCTCTTTGTTGTATTTGTGACCCTGAATGAAGCACTCATTGACACATGTCTTTCTCTTTGTGTGTATGTGGGGGGGATGTTGACATATAAAGGAAGGGGAGACCAGCATTGTTAGAGATTGTCCTGAGCAAAGCATGATGTCAAACTGTTTTGGTAACTGATCTTTCAGCATTGTATCTATTGTATCATTGCTCTTTGTCAGGGTCATTTTTCTGATTCGGCCAAAGAAACCCTGTAGTGTATGCCAGATAACACAGGTTTAGACAATGAAACAGAAAGGATTTGATGCTGTTGAAAGTAGTGAAATGAATTGCAAAGGGGGGGAGGTCAGGGGCAAAATAGTCACTCTATGAAGATTGAAAAGGCGGTAAGGTCCAATTACAAGTTGGCCAGTTAGAGAAAAACCTGGGCCAAAAACACATCTGGGAAGTGCAACTTTTTTTTCTCATTTTCTTTCCTTCTGGTGGTAATTTGTTGATTTGGAATTGTAAATAAACATGACCAGTATTGGTGGATAGGCTAGTGCTGGAATAACCCAGAGACTTACACAGTGTATTTCCCCTCAAGTTCTGAAATGTAAAGCATCTCTTCTATTTTGTCTTGTTTTAACATTATATAATACATTGCCAAAGAGTATTTGAATGAAATATCAATTTTTCAGATAAAATATTTAACTTGTTTGTTGTTTGTGGTTTTTTATGTTATGAACAAACTATTTTTTGTGCATTTGATAATTGCACAGTGTGTTTATTACCTTATTTTAAATTTATCCTTGTTTCTTTTCTTTCATCACAGCGACAATCTTAAAGCATTTTAGATTGTGTAAATTTAATATTTGAAAGGGGTTGGGGGGAAAGAGTTATTGATTGCTTCAAGGCAGCCTGTATTCCATTCAGTAGGGAACCTCGTCTTTTTGCTGGCAAAATTAGAAGGTCGGCAAGTGTCATTTTTATGATCCCAGTGAAGAGACTTATTTGCTATTTGCTTTTGTTAAGTCCAATGACAGAAATGGAAGCATGTCTTAAATAAAAACAGTGGGCTGACTTATTTAAGCCACATATGTTCTGGGGCCTCTATTGGTAGCTGAGCACAGTTGATGAACCCTAAATGCAGCAAGATGCAGTGCTTGAAATGCAAAGAAATAATAACAGTTTTACACTTTACTATATTGTAGAGCATGTCGGAGCAGCATGTGGAGGCACCCGTGTCTTCAGAGGAGATGATGGAAGTGAAACGGGCCCTGGCAGCATCTGAAGCAACGATCAAACACTTGGTGCAGGCTAAACTTGACTTGGAGAAAAAAGTAAGCTGTTTTCATTGTCGCCCTGTATATTCTTGCCAGGGCTTGTTTTTTTAAAAAGATATATTGATCACAGTTATTTGCATTAAAAGTTTAGTATTGGAATTTAGTTTAAATTGCCCCACGAGGTTTATTTCATCATGCAGTGCATAGAAAAAAATTTATCCATATTTAGGATATTGGAGGACTTGAAGAAGTTCCAGTACATGAAAATTTGTCACTTGATATTACCCTTAAAAAATGGGAATACAAATGTGCTGTTCCTGGAATTTGTAACAATGATTTCAAAGTTAAAAAAAAAGAAACACTTGTTAGAAAGTTATTGTGCATTACAGTACATTGGATATAGACATTAGTGTGTAGAAGAAACACTTTAGGTGTACTTACGGCTCATTTATTCAAGAAGGGAGAAGTCTTTGTGGACAATGTCTTGAGTTTTATCTCCATATGGGATCAAGTGACATGGGCCCAGTGATATAAATTTGGATGTTCATGTTTAGGTGGACTCACTGATGCGAGAGAATGCAAACTTGCGAGTCTGTAGCCAGGATTTTACCCCACTGATGCTAAATGGCTTTGACTCTGGAGACCAACCAGACAGTAACTACCGCAATAATAACAACAACATCAACAACAACAATGAAGATCAGGGACATTTAGAGGATGAAAGGGAAAGTGGCATTCCGAAGTCACCTTCACTGAGGTCCAGCGGGGCTCGACCTACATCCATGATTGAAATGAGAGATCCAAATAGGCAACAGCTTATGCAGGGAGTAAGTTCTACCCTCAGTGTTATCAGTTATAACTGAGATAATAAGTCCTATGGGTGGGGGTCTGATTGTACCAGTTGTTCAAAAGATATATGAGTTCAGACTGAAAAGAACATGCCCAAAAAGTTTGGTTGGTGTAGGCAGAGATACTAGATACAATAAGATGAGACAGCTAGCACATATAGCATGCACAGATTTCACATCGCCACCCAGTGGCCAATGCACGGAAGTCGTGAACAGTGTGGTATTTTAGTGACCAGTATTATAGGGAAAACATTGGATTTTTCTCACTGTTCAGCTATCTCCGTGAGTCTTGATTGAAGTTGCTCATTTTGTTATTATTACTTCAGTCGCTGTAAGAAAACTGGCTTTCTGTTTTTGAACTTGCAGTAGCACTGTAACAAATCCTCACCATTAATTTATCATTATATCAGGCATTCTTTTCATGCTATGTGCTTTGTGCCCTGCCTGCAATCAGTGCAAAATGTTTTGGAGGTGTGAAGAAGGGAGTGTCTCACCTTATTGCATCTAGTATCTTTGATATAGTTGCAGAGCTGCTGGGTATGTGAGGGTGCAAACAGACAATCAAAATGAAAATTGTATATAGAGTATGTAGTTTTTCTTATTATATGGTTTTGACACGAGATAGCAGTGTTCTTATAGTTAGTGTAAGAAATTTTTGATTTGTGGTTTTTAGTTTTGAAAGCTTGCATGGTAGTTGTATATTGTCCTGTCTTTAAAATTGTAGAATAAATTAGAAATATAATTACATTGTCTCTCACAGTATCAAGCTTTTTGGCTTTTTTTCTTTTTCCACAAGCACAGCTGTCACATTGGGCTTGCATGGACATAATGAACATGCAGAGCAATGACTTGTACAATTGTTTGTGTGGGGCATTTTTTCAGTATTATCACCTACTTCAACATCCCTGTCAGCATTATTTGTGTGCAGAAAATTTGTTTGTCAGTTTTAAACACAGAAATTAAAATTTCAAAGAAAATAGAGGCATTGGCCCATCATCTTCACTATTATTATGATTTTGTTTTGTTTTTATTTTTTATTTTTTACTTTTCTTTGTTTGGAATTAAGGAGATTGTTTGTATTTCCCAGAATGCTGGATCTAATGCTCAGATGATGTCATCAGCTTCTGTTACTAATATAGCCATGAGTGGCACAGGCCAGGTCAGTCTCATGAATTTCCAGAAATTCGATTACCTTATTTTGTGAGAGCAGTAAAACCTGTATTTGTATTGTGGTTATAAAATGGTTTCTTTAACTGCATTATCAATCCATCCGTAATTTTGTGCTGATTATGAAGACATAGAAGTCACAACTAATCAGTACCATATTTTTAACTTTGTATTGGCTCACAACAATATTAAAAAAAAATAAATGAAAAATCTAAAGCAAATGCATTTTTATTGTGATTCCGTCCTCTGAGAATGATAAGATTCTAACTCTCTTCCATCAGCTTTTGAGAAATTAACGATTGAAGTTTCATGTGCTCATAGCTTTTGGAGAGATGACTTTTTTCTTTTTAGTAATACTTACAAATGACACACCAAATCCACTGGACACTTTGACACACAATGGAGAAGGTTTGTAGAAGTAGTGTGTAACTCAGTTCAGCCAAAAAGTGAAGACAGAACCTTGTCATTGTAAGGGGATGATTTGTTAACTGCGTTTGTTGGGGGAAGGGTGCTTGGAGATACTCCTGGGGTCATCTTCAAATGTGCATTGCATTTTCCCTGAATGAATGAACATACTATTTGGTGTACTGGCTTATCCTGCCACGTTAACTATGAGCATATTTTATGGCACCTCATTTTTCAGAACAAAAGTAAGGGTCTGTCAGTGGCCGGCAGTGTTGCCATTGATGACAAATCAAGTCAAGGAGGTGGGGAGGGACACTATGATGTTCCAAAGTCACATCTATCAGCAGACAGGTAACACCTTCAGTTTTTATTCTTAATAAAGCAATGATTTTCCCAATTGCTTTCTTCAGTGCATGCAGTATATTTGAATTTATTTCTCAGCAAGAGAAAAGATACTATTATTAAATACATTTTAATTCAAGTTTTTATTGATTGGAAATAAATCTAACAATTGCTGACTACTATGGGAGCTGGGGGTCTTTGATGTGTGGATAAATATGTGTGAAATTGCACAGGTTAGAGGTGTGTTTTGGTATAAACAGAATCTTATACTTTTTGCACAAGAGATGTAAATTCACGTTGTGCTTCTCTGATCTCTGCATTATTCAGTTCCAGGGCTTTATGGAAAGTAGCATTTGGGTTTAAATGGTAGTATTGATTTTTGACGTTTTCTGTCCTTTCTGGTTTGGCATTAGTACATGCATTGCCTTTCTATATCCCAGCACTGCCAGTGAGGGACAAGTACAGGAGGTTCTATCATCCATACGTGAATCATCAGAAAGTGAAGGGCAGGGATCTAACTCATCTTTAGCTGCATGTGGTGACAACCCAAACATGCCAACACAAGAGGAGGTGAGTAATGAAAAAAAACAGTAAATTAAAAATTGAAAAAACAACACCCACTTTATCTGCAAAGGAATTGGTTTTATTAATGACAAATATGACGACAGGTCAAGTTGATCTTTGTTTCATGGGGCCCTTAGCACAAAGCTGTTGATCTTATGTATAGTGACGGTTTCTGTTAATTTTTAGTCAGTTGAGACGGAATAATTCTGAAGATCACTTACACAAGCAGATACAAGGTAGCTACAGTAATTAAATGACAACTTGTCGCAAGTGAGCAAGGGTTTCTGTTGTTGCTTTTTTTTTTCTTTTTGGTTAGAGTATTACAGTAATCATTGTTAATGTACATGGTATTTAAATAAAGATTTCTTAACAATAAGTGATGGTATAGTGTTTTTCATTCAAGTGATTTCATGAGAGATTTGTTTTTGTGTTATTTAAAGTTATTTCCTATGAAATGTATTGAAGTCTGGATGTATGAGACCTACCAAGTAACCATGCCATCAGTAGGGGTGAAACAGTGACAGGGATCAAACAAATATAATACTGGATTCAAAGATATAACTGAAATTTTCAAATCATAAGGTTAGACAAAAATGAAAGACCATTGGTGGGCAGTGATGCTGTGATTGGTTCACTGTTCTTTCCTTCATTTTCCAGGACAGTCTGAAAAAATGGTATGTTGCTAACAAGTAATTGTCTCTTATTTTTTCTTTCAGGTTGTGAAGAAAACAGAGAAAGTCACAAAAAAGATACAAGAGTTGCTTGTAGCAGCACAGGAAGGTAGACATAACAGGTAGGGTTTCAGCAGACCAGTAAATCAGTCCCGTGATAAGAGTATATTTCCACATTGTTAAAACATTTAAGACAATCTACACGGTTTTGTATTCACCAACTCGCAACAGTACTTGGGTTTAGCAAATTTTTCAGACACGTATACGTTCAATAAGCACATTAGCTCTTAGAATATTACACCCACTTTGTCAATAATTGTTAGATGGAGAAGGAAACTCATTGAAGATTTTTTTAAAGAGATGTATCACATTCATAATTTGTATTATAAGTAGTCACATTCATTGTGTTGACTGGCAATTATAGGAGTGAAGCCAACAAAGCAAGCATAAAATTTCCTCATCCAGTTTCTCAAGCTTTGATTTGTCTCTCTTTTTAGTTGATGTACTTCTTAAGATTATACCCCATTTATCCACTTGAATTCACAATGACACTATATATATTCATGGGTAAAGTATCTCATTGTTTTAAACTGAAGTCCCCAATATTTTCTAAGGACATTTTGTCATCACACTAAATAAATTAGAGATTTATGGACTGTATTTCAAAGCCATCTGTGCAACCCCTCTCTCTTTTTTTTTGTTGTTGAATTTTTAAGAATGGGATTTTACTCAATAATATAAATTATACTTCCCACTTCCTATTTTTATTGGAGGTTGCTGTAAATTTGTTCAGTTAAAATAGAGTGGTATTATTTTTTTTAGAAAATATCTCCAAGATTTTCTATACTGGAGAAGAAAAACAACTTTAAAAAGTCTTCTAGGGCACTGCTAATTTTGTTTTTTTTTCTTTTTCCTTAAACATTATATACATTTATAAAAACTTCAGCAATTTTGAGTTGATTTAGTGTATTTGGTGGGTGATTACTTATCTCACAAGATATACAAACATGTAAAACATTTTTAGTTGTTTTATAGTTGATTTAATACATTTGTACATGATTAATGATCTCAAAAGAAATCTAGTGAATCTGAAGTTATTGTGTACTTAAATATTTTTTTGTTCTTATATTCGGAAAGAAAATGTTGAAGAAAGCAAACATCTGCAGATTGTGTTGAAAAATAGTGACTTGATTTTGTAACTTTCCAAGAGAGTAGTTAATTGTCCAAACCATATGCTTTAGACCACCTGTCTGCTTTGTTCGCATGAAATTTGTTGTTCAGTCATTCCTGTGTCACAACTTTTGTTTTGGTTTGATTATGTTTACTCTTCTTTCTCATCCCAATCTTATACCATTTACCCCCTCATTCCTTACTTCACTAAAGGCCCAGACTTAGTCAACAGTTTCACTTCCTTATTTGTTTGAAAGTAATGATTTCTTTCTATTTAGACCCTGTTTGGGGAGGGGGGAGAGTGTCATATATTTTGTCCATTTTTAAAATTATAAGCAAAAAAGTTGTCATCACATTTCACAGTTTCAGTTCTCATCCACTTTTGTGATTGGTAGTCAGCATTTCACTGTCATCTTATTTCATCAGTTCAAAATGAAATTTAGTGACCATAATTTTTATTTGTTCCTCATCTTTCTTTCTATTTGATTTATGTTTTGATAAATGTTGTGCGTCCAAGCTGAAGTACGTGATCTTTATTTGGCTCTTCATTTATTTAATGTGCAGCGTTGTGAAGACACAGTATTGCTTATTTTTTTCTTTTTCGTGGCTTTTCCAATTCTTTTCAGTTTTGAGTCGTGCTCGGAACGGATATTTACGGCTGTCTTGGAAATGGCCTCCCTGTTCCCAGATGTAAGCATGGCCCAAGCGGTCTGTCATAGAACACAGGGGTGCGATACTGTACCGATTTTATAGGATTGTTTTGTATAATACTGTGAAATTATTATTTTGGACATAGACAGAAATTCTCTAGATGGAGATTTATAACACAAATAAATAAAATGAGAATGAATTTGACTCAGTGTGGACATGAAAAATACAAGCCATTTGTTGAATGGTGTGAATACTGAGATTTGTCCACCAAAAAAAGCACTGCAAAATCAAGATAATATACCTGTTTTGAATCAGTTGTTAAATTACAAAACATAAACAAATAAAAATAGTAAAGTTACAAGGTAAGCTTCGCACCCCAGTGTTCTGCTTTTCTCATGATCATATCATTGTTGTCAGCTTCAGTCATCCATCATCACATCCATTGTTTCATCCAACTCTCCGTGTTTTCTTACCTTCAAGTTTGCACTTTGTACCTACACAGTTTAGACTTCTTCTGGCACATCCCATCCTCATCATGAACATATGTTTAGAGTTTTTGGAAAGAACCTGTTCAAAACCAGTTGTCCTCATTAAGAATTAACACATAGTAGTTTTTGAAGGAAGGGGGATAATTGCAGTTTTAATGGACGCTTTGATTAGGAAGGGGAATTCCCTGGAAATTTCCTGATTTCCTGTCCAAATTTTTAAAATGTTTTCTTTCCCTAAAGTGGCATATTTTTGGGGTACACAGATTGACCAAGGGGTGAAGTTATCTTGAAAAAAATGTAGTTCATTTATTTCTGTGGGGTCTAAAGTGCTTGACTCTAAAGAAATAAAAGTTCTCATAGAATGTAGTCTAAGATTTTGAAGATGGAAGAATAGTCTGTATAAATCATTACATGTGTATGTTGCCATCGGTGGTGATGATGCATTATGTCAGTTCCCATCCTTGTTTTAACAAAATATTGATGAAAAATGTTCGGAAAAAGGTCAGAGGCAGTTTCCATTGTGTTTATTGCCCATCTACAATCATAAGTAAATTGTTTGTGGTGAAAGTAACTTGAGGGAAAGAAGACTTACTCGTCATGGTGCTAACCTTTTGGCCTAAGTCAGACTTAGGCCAAAACAGAATGTACCTGTTACGTCATTGCCCTATCCATGGTGCATCTATTAATGTAAAAATCATTCAAAAGTGCCAAGCCATTATCCTGGAAGTAAAACTTTCGGTAAAGTATAATGGCCTAACTCATTCATAGACGTAGGCCATTTTGGTTCTGGGGTTGTTTCAGCCAACGTGGATGATGGCCACTTTTACCTAGAGTCATTTTTGCCTAAGTCTGACTGCATTGCAAAAGAATTTAAATAAGTATTTTTGCGATTTTCTCAGAAGTGCAAAAAATAAATTAGGCCAAAAGGTCAGCACCATGACGTTAACTGTGATCATGTATCTATTTGCCATCACATCACTCTTGTAGAATTTGATTATAGGGATCTTTGCTCATGTTATTTATGCAGCAAAACCTTCTTTGAAATGCCAACTGGGCTCAGCTGCCAGGTGTGGGTGAATCTGAAGCAAGGACACCTCAGGGAAAAGAGAATGTAAAAAAAATAATAAAAATGCAGGCAGCCACACTGTGATTCATTATAGAATGGTATCAGAATGAGAGTGTTTGCAACACCAGTGTTAGTTCTCTAAAATTTATATGGAACCATCTAATTCCACCCGTGAAATTTAAATTGATGAAGCCCTGAATACAAAACATAAATAAAATACCCGGATAGACCATTACAGGCTCAAAGCAGCCATCATCGTGCCGACCTGCAGTAAGGGCCAAACTCAAACCCAGACTCAAACTTTGGTCCAGAGAGGCAGGCTGGTAGACAGCACTGGTGGGATTTTTCTCAATTATCTTGATTGTCAAGATATTCTATAAGCCCTCAGCCTATATTCATGTATCATCATGTATTTATAAAAATATGAAATGTGCAAGTTCACAGCTGGATTCAGGCCTGTCAACTGGTTTCAATCCATTTCAGCCCCGGGAAGATTTTCCAATTCTCACCTATTATCCTTTTTATGGTATATTGTACAACCATCACCATGTTGGTGATTCTTTTTAACAAACAGTCATCAATAGCTGAGAAATAGGAAGTTGATGTCACTTCAGTAGGCTTGGAACAAAGTTATGGCCCAGCCTTGGAATTCTGGGGATCCTTGGAATTTCAAAATTTGAGCAAAAATCCTGGAAATGGTGGATTATCATTTTCTCTTAGGGAGTAATTTAAAACATTAGTAAAGCATTAGTAGTCAGGTGGAAAAAATCTGACCAAAAATAAATAAATCAGTAAAATTTCTCTAATTTTCTTGCATCTAAGTAGTCCTGGAATTTAACATTTAGCCCTGGAGAAGCCCTGAAAAAACATTCTCAAGGAGGTGCAGTAACCCAGTTGGAAACGATATGTGTTTAATGATAACAGTTAAAGGCACATTTTCCTGGCCAGTTAAGATTCAGTGACACTTATGGACATACCAAGCAACGGCATGCAGTATATTCCATGTTCATGCAAGCACTTGCAAGATTCTCTTTGAAATTGTTAATTATGAAAATTATTTCACTGAGCATTCAGATACTAGTAGCTTATTCAGTAGTGAGCGTTTCAACTTCAGTGCTGCAGTTTTGATTTCATTTTATTGCTTTTGTTTTGTGCCTGTGTTCAGTCATTCATTTACGGCAAACTATAAAGTTGCTTCAGTTTCCAGATTCTGTTTCATTTTGTCTCAGTAAGAAGTAAAATGCAACGGTTTTTTTGTTTTTGTTTCCTGATGTATTCTTGCAGTCAAATACTGTATTGTACAGCTTTTACTTTCACACTCCATCACTTCAGGTTATTTAGCTGGGTTTTGATGTAATTGGAAACGGCAACGGAGACGTCAAAAACCCTTCAAGTAGTGAAATAGAGATAACATTTTCATGTGTTAGGAAATGGCGTTTCCATATACATGGAAATAGTCCTTCTTTCAACTTCTTCATGGATTTCTGGTGTTTCCATTGCTGCTTCTGTACACATGAAAACACAGCTTTAGCCTCAGATAATAGAGCTTCTTCTGTTTTATTATCCAGCTATTCCATTCTCACTGGTCATTTGACAATAAACTGCTACAATTTGAATAAGAGGTGTTTAGGTTTTAGACAAGGACTACTGTATGAGGCTGTAGGTGTCAATAATCAAATGGCCTTCGCTAGCAGTGTCAGAAGATCGGCCGTGCGCGTCCTTTCATACAGTAGTCCTTGGTTTTAGAATATACCTTGTAGATCTCTGTACTTTTACCATCATCATATACCAGCCATTGTTCACAGGCTTTTGTCATCCATATATCACTTAGGCACTTGTGGATTAAAAAAAATTTTTTTTAATGTTCAACAGAAGGTGCTGCAAAAACTTTTGAAATTGTGTAATTAATGCAAGTAAAATGATCCATATGTTCATTTTTTTTTCTTATTCTTTTTTTATTATTTCAAATTTACAACCTGATTTCAATCTTGCTGCAGCTCAGGCACCTTTCATTGCCTGGAGTTTTGTACTTTTGTTTATGGTCTACAAAAATACTTGTTTTTTTTATTAACCATGGTGAAGTTATTAGTGTTGAGCTGAAATGTTTGATTTTAGTGTGGTAAAGCTACTGTAATACTGTACTGTAATAGTTCATTCAATTTTTCACTCTAGGAAACCGGATCAGAAAGGCTTCAAGATGCACGAGTAGTTTTAGTGTCCAGTGCTAGACGACTGCGGGATGAGTGCAAATCATGGCCGCCCTCACCAGAACAGGATGCCAACCCTGATTTCAGAGTGAAAAGCCAGCAAGTGATTCAATACGCATACGATATTGCCAAAGCTGCTAAGAAGCTTGTCACATTGTTCCAGTAGTTGATGCGTATGCAAATTGTCTCAATACATTCACTGTTAGGCTAAAGACAAAGAATCTGGTAATTGCAACTCACTAAACCTTATACTCTGGATAACCGGTACCCATATACTTTTTTGTGTCTTCCACCAATCGCGGAAAGGCAGTAAATTTGCACCAAATGCGATGGAATTTCAGAGAAGGACATATAGTATTTTTCAGATAATCAAGATTGTCAATGTAAGGATTAGTGTAATGACATTGTGTTATCTCTAAGAAATGCGCATTGCCCTTCCTGCAAATGCAGTGGAAGGCAAGCAGACCTGGGATGTGCTTCAGAATCTACTTGAAAGTTATAACTGCAGCTCTGGCCATTGGACTTTGTCACTGTCCCTTTGATTATTGCTGTAAGTTGTTGCTATTGACTGCTTGAGACAGATACTGCAGGATATTCAAGTTGGAAAGTGAAAGCTCTGCTGATAAATTTACCGTATCGCATGGGTTGAGTGGTTGCCAGTTAAAGCTGATGTTCTTGGGTTCTGAGTTTAAGGAGTTACCGCTGAAGTGTCAGAAAAGCTTTGGAAATCATACAGTTGTATATTCCAAACAAAAGTTAAAGGTCTTTTCAGGTATTTCAGGAAAGTGGCAAAACTTCTCAATTGGATTTCAGATGTGAGATTCAGAAATGTTCTATAAACATCCTTATTTTGAAGTATTATCTATTGCAGAGCAGAGTTTTCCGCGACAGATAAAACTTAGTCAGGGGGCATAACATGTTTAAAGAGATGGGCTAGAGTGAAAACTAAAATCAACATTTCACCTTTTCTAATGCATTTCATGACCTGATATTGTGTTAGTAAAGTGAGAGAAAGAGCCCAGGGATTCAATTTGGCTAGAACTTCACACTTTGCCATGGTAACAGATTATATCATCCTCCAAGATTGTGATTTCCACTGTTGCTCATCCCTTTAAAGCTATATTGCCATGAGGGTTTGAAGAATCAGTGATACCGCCTCTCTCTAATGCATAGATTTGTTTTACGCATTTTCATTTATTCCACCAACAGCGAAGTCCGCCAATATTTACTGCATTTTTCCTAATGTTTGGGGTGAACCAATTACAGAAAACAATTATTTTGAGAATGTGCACTGAAATAATTCCAGAGTTGAAGTATCATTTGAAGATTTTTTTGTTGAGACAGTGGCAGATGAAACATTGTTCACTACATTCTTCAGCCATGGCTTTTGTTGCCGGTGTCAGAATTGTGTTGTTACTGTTACAATGAGGCAAATCAGGTTGCTTTTTTTTGCCAGTATCTTGGAATAATCATACCTTGTTATCTTTTATTGCTGATTGTGACATAAGATTATTTGGAAATACAGTTTATAGAGTCATGAAAATATATGTCAGTTTCATTTCTTTTTATCTCAGACAAACTGCAGGCAGTTGGCTGGTCTCATTATTTTGATTGCAATAAGCCATAAACATTCACACAGCACCTTGGCACATACAGCAAATACATACTGTCTTGTTTGGGCAGATCTTACCCAGCGCAGTTGGGGATTCCCCACAGATAAAAAGTTAACCATTACAGCTGCAAGTATAGATTTTGTATTGTCAGTAAAATATTTGTGACATCCTGATCTATATAAACCTCCCACATAAATTATTATTGAGGGCAACTGACCAATCAGTCATTTTGCTATATCTGACCTGATTCACTGTGTTTGTTTTACATTGTCAAACATGATACTTTTCTGCACACAGTCCTTCCGGTAATTGGGCCAGCTGTACAATTGAGAACTTGCATTTTGTATCTCCAAGTTCTGTGTGTGTGTAACTTAGTTTATCACACTCAGGGGTCACTATTGCAGCCAAAACAATAATGGGCAACTTGTTTTCCTAGATAGGAATCAAGTTCTGGCAATTTCATTGAGTGGTGAAGAGCAGGGATCCCCCAAAGTGGTCGATAAGACAATGCAGGGGGTAGAAAAACCTTGGGAGGTTGATTGGGGATCAGCTAAGCTTTTAGGGGTAGAAAGTTAGAAAACAAAAATGCATGAAGTGAGTAATTTTGCATTCAGAATTGATCATGGGGGCAGATTAAATGTGTATTTCACATCTTAGATTAAGTAAAAAGTATCCAGCATTTTATTTATTTATTACTTTGGAGTTGATGGAGATGGAAATTTGTTAAGGGGTTGACACTACAAAAAAAGGTTTGGAACCTTAATGTAGATATTAGGCTAGAAGACATAAGCTTCAGCTGCTGCAATGTATGTCCATTTTTGTACTTGAGCCAATGACAGGAGCATGACAGCTAATACACAAAAGCCAGAGCACTGACACATCATGAAATAATAACTGTGGGTGAATGAACTACTCTTGCTCATGTGATCGTTTGAACTACAGCTGGATCTGTTATATCTGGCACAATTATTGGAAAGAGTGTAGCAATGTTTATGAAAAAAAAAAAACAAGAGTTTTTACATAACTCCAAACTGGATTTTCTTTTGACATGGACACATTTTTACTGTCTATCACACTGAACTTATACACCTTGTCATATGATATGTGGGTTTCATCCAGTTGCAAGTGATTACACATCTGTTTTGAACATCTACTGAGGTATCCTCCATTTGCATGTGAACTGTTGAATTGAAGCTGCTTGTCTCTGTCATCATCGTATTCCTTCATCATCAGCATCATCTGTCTGACGCAGCAAATCAAGGCATGTCATTTTATCATCTATTGCTGCTCCTCTTTTCCCAGTTTTTAAAAAAAAAATTTATTTGTAAATGTCACCATTTGGAATGCTCGTGCAATGTCATTCATACGCAAATAATAATTTCTGTGAGTGTGTGTGTGTGTGTTTGAGAATGTTGACCATGTATCTGGTACCTGATGTGTATACATATCTCACAGTAGACTAGTGTATTCTTGAATGTGTGTTCTGCCTTGCTTCTCAGTTAGAGTGAATTATTTATAAAGAGACCTGATGTGCATGAAATGGGATTTTGTCAGAGTGTACTCATTTATATTATATAAATTGTTATTTTTGCAAGTATTTACATTTTTGTGAATTTCTTACAGTTCAAATTTGTTTGATACATGAGACCTCTACAGGGGGCTTTTAGTAATCAAACAGTTCCTGGTCGCTTTCAGTTGGTACCTTGTTTACGCCCTGATTTTTGTAATTATATTTGACCTCAGCTTGTGGCATCTCATATTTGAATTGCCATGTCTGTTTGAAATTATCTCAGACTACCTACTTCACTGGAGCCAGTCATGGTCTTTGTCTTGATAAAGTCTTTATGATATATAATATACATAACCTTTTCTGTCTCTTTTCATCTCTGTAAATTTTTGTCTTTGTTTGTTTGATATGTGTAATATGCGACCCTAGCATGGATTGTGCTGGGAGGAGCTGAGAAGCAGTGTAAACAATCTTAGTATTAACTTTGGTTTTAACAGACTTATGCTAATAAAAGTTATGGGTATTTTGAAAACCAGTGTATGATAGAAATCTCAACACTTCCTGGGACTGTACGGTATTTGCCATTTAAGTTATAACAGGAGCGTTATGACAGTGGAACTGCAATGAATGAAAGGAAGCCTAAAGAACATCAGATCTGGCATTCAACATGGTGGCTAGGCTGTTCTGTGAGGGTGGAAATTAGTTCATTCACCTATCAGCACCTGAGAACTGTTTACTCAAGCTTTATGCTACTTAGGTTGGCATTAATAAGGGCATTGCTAATGAAGCCTCTTGTTCTTGAATTATCTTAGTTTACCATGACCATGGAATCATGAATCTGTAGCATATCATTACTCACGTATTGAACTAGTGGAACATTGGTTGGCTTATCAGTTTACACACACTGTTAGTTATATTTATAACTATATCAGCAAAAAAGATCTTGGTATTTTGAAAAAAAAAAAAAAAAAAGTTGGGGAAAATCAAGTTTTAATGTTATTTTTTTGTATTGTTTACATGCCGGTGTGTGCAGTATAATATTCAGATTTCCGGGACAAAAAAAGTCATTACTCATTAAAAATTTGTGTTGTTTTTTTTTGTGTCTGTGACATAATTCTTTTCAGTTGCTAATTTAGATTTTTATTGTCATTGTTCTTGGACAAATAATCTCTCTTCTTAGAGTATTTTTCTCATAGTCTATACATGTACATATTGTTATTCGCTCATATGTGAGCATTATTCACATAATCTCTCTTGTCCCATGCAGTCGTGTTTACCCATATATATAATTCACCTCATGACATATGGCATGTTAAATTTATTGTTTTTTTTAACACAACACATCCCTTGTGTTCCTTGGAGTGAATCTGCAACAACTGCAAAGGATCAGAGGAGAAATTACATAATTTTCATAATATAGAACGTAGTTTGTCGTAAATATAACACATGTTGTGGTGGATATGTTACAATAAATCTGAGGACACACACAAGCGCCAGTTTTCCTGCACATACTTTACAATATATTTTCTTAGAGTTGCTTTGGGGAAATCACAACTTTTTTTTATGGTTAAGCTACATTCAGTATTTCTGACCTGGGGCTCTAGATTGCCAGATGATGTAATAAAAAACTGGGGCAAACTGATACTTCATGAAAGGTGTTTTTGCTGGATGAAACTGAAAATGTTGTTGATGTCTTCCGATTATGAAAGAATGATATGGATTTACCTAATATGCACCTAAAACAGGAAGATAGGATTGCTTTTTTGACCGATATAATGTCCCTTCCTGTAAAATAATCATTTTGAAAAGCAGTTGCAGCACAGCTTGAAGCATGGGGTTTTCCTCTGAAGGGATTTGTTTGCTTGGAGATACAGGCAGGAGATTGTACATAGATGTAGAATTGAAAGCTTCATATGTGTTGGAAACCTGGGTATGTGAAAACTGGTGCATGAATGTAGTCACGAGTGAGGTTTGGTATTTCCCTCACAAGGAGGAAATTTAACCCAGATTTGTACATGCAAGGACAAAACGATAATCAAATAATTATATAGTGTAATATAAATAAATGCATTCTGTCTAAACATTTGTAAGTTATAGTATCATTCTTTGTCAAAAATCTTGTATAGCAAAATAAGATTGTTGAAGATTTTGATATCGCAGGCAAAGCATGTTCTACATAATGCTGACCTGGTAATCTTGAATTCCAGTAAGAATTATGTGTTTATAGATGGGCATTTTAAAGAATATGGAATGATAGGCTGACACTTTTCATTTCTTTTGTGGAAATGTTAGCAAAGAGTAAAGAATTTCACCATCTTTATTGTGGAGGACAATTTCTTTTTGCTGTGAATTTATCTGAATTTTCAAAAAATGTTCACAACTCTTTCAGGCTGGGGGTACTTTTTTTCTGTGGTCATTTTTAATATATGGTGTGCATGTGTCTGATGAGTCCATGTGTGCATTTGTGAAACTTTACTTGTGAGGTTGTAGAGTAGAGATTTAAATGTAGGATCTGGTAAAGTTGCTGATGCCCTATTACAGTAATGGTTATTGTATACAGATATGCGTGTAATCCCTTGTGTTTGTTATTTGACCAAAAATATTCTCTGCAATTATCACAGAATACTTGCATGCATTTGTAGACTCATTTATTGTAAATATATATTTTATATCTCATTTCACTGTGCTGTAATTTCTGACCATTGCTGTTTTCTCTACTGTAAATTGCGTGACATCTCCACCATATTGTATGTACATGTATGTATTGTATCAAATGAATTTTGGCACTTTAATCATTCAGTGTTGTAATTTTCATTTCTTTCATTTTATTATTTTTTTCTTGCATGTGTATATTTCCTTATCTCAATTTGCATGTGACTTTCAAATCATGATCTAAGCAAATGTCTAGTCTCAATAAATTAAGAGAAAATTCTGCTGAACTCCCAGTCATTTGTTGGTTCGTTATTTGGTGGCTGTGTGTGTTTGTAATTACTATACTGCATCTTTTTTAGACTGAGCAGGATCAACATCGATTTTCTTGAAAACTATCTGTTGGATTTTTCAGAAATTTTGCACGGAAACATATTTCACACTAAACCTAATGGAACTGATTTTTTTATTTGTTGCACAGTAGCCTGGTTTGGGTTTGTTTGTTTGGGCTTTGTACAAAATCATAAATATATCTAGTTCTTGAAAACCCATTTCTGTAAACACTCAAAATGTGTCCAACATATGTGTGCTTTGGTGAATGAAGTATTGTTCCATGAATATACATATTGTTTCAAGATGAACGCATATTTAGGTTTAGTGTAAAATATGAGCCCCTGCAAAAATTTCAAACAAATCCAAGAGTCTTCGAGAGATTCATGTTGATTCCCCCTATTCTAGAAGAGACGCACTATAGTACTGACGTATCTTGAAATCATGTGTATCATGTATTTTAAATTCACTTTTACACTATTTTAAATCCAGAAACCAATATGTTACAGAACTAAAAGCAAACAAAATCACCTGATTGATGAAAAACTGGTTTAATATGGTATTTAAAGTACATGTAATGCTATTTCATTCCTTCATCACTTCAACATCATTGTCAAACAAAAGAGTGGTTCATTATATGTACATGGAGAATGTGCAAATATTTTAAAAAGGACAAAACACAGCACTAACAGCATATATACAATGACAATGACTGCATAGGAATAATCTTTTCTGGTTTTCCATCATTAAATTAGGTTATTTCTATAATTTATATTGGGAAAAAGTGCCAACACCTTATACTGTGCAAAGATAGAGGAGGGAGGCACTATTTTGACAAGCCATGTGGAGCATCGTTCTAACTTCAGATTCCCAATAAGTGATAGGTCCAGCTTTCTCATGCATTTGGCCACCAATATTGCTATAAGTGCTTGCATTTCAGCCCACAATACAATGCATACAGTCTGTGCTTGGGTTTTGTTTTGAAAAATCTTTTAAGTTTCTTAGCTGCAGGTAGTTTGTTTCAGAAGAAATCACTGATTTCATTTGTCACAGAAAAAATTGTGAAAAACAATTTACAAATGTTCTTCGGCTTGCCTTCAGTTTATTGCTAACAGTGCTACTGATGTATGTCCACTCTCTCTTCAGTGTTGGTCAACAGCATTAATTCTCTTCCTGCTTTCTCCGATTATCCCAAAATCAAATGGGGAAAAAAAAAAAGCAACATCTGGGGCTCGTTTCTCCAATTACAATTTCAGATACCAGTACAACATTTTGTGGTAAATAGTGATAGTCTAGCTGATGTATGCTTAAGACTATGCAAAAATGACTGAAGAAATACTATTCAATAAGTATCTTAATAAATCGATCATAAATAACATTGGAGTACTGCCAATCAAAATATCAAAATACAGTTCTTCCACTGCATTTTTTTTTTTTTATAAATAGTGTTGCCCATTCATTATGGCACAAGAACTATTCACAATGCAGTAACGAAAGTAAAATGATTTTGAGAATTAAGTGATATTCAAGAAAGAACTTTGTTACTGAATTTGTAAAATGGTCCCCCAGAAACGAAATGAAAAGGCAAATTCAGCAGTTTGACACAAATGCAAGAGAAGCGCTATAAACATAATTTGTGAAATAGAAAACAGGACAATAGTTTTGAAATTGTTTAAGAGTATATGTATTTTCACAAAGCAAATGATAATCACCTACACTGTAATTCATCTATCTGCTGTGGCATTAGAATTATACAAGTCATTTTATCTGATAAATGGCCAGACCTTGTAACTTCTGTGATCTAAGATTCCCTGATTCAAATGATGTTTGTTTGGTTTTACTTTAATGAGTTAAGCACTAAATTGCCTTTGTCTCATTCCTCACAAATTATCTTCTAACACCAAGTCTCAGGAAATGGCTGCTTTAACTGACAGTAATATTTTCTGTTCTTTTCCTTGTTATTTACATCCTATGTGATGTTTTTTTAAGTATAATATCAATTATTTCAGTATTTAAACATTTAGGTGATATTTTCCATTGGAATTTCTCTCCAGTACGAAGCATATTTCAGTGTTTTTATTATTTAATAATAATCTTCAAATGGCATATGACCGTGTCTATTTCTTTGCCTTGTCAGTCCAAAAACTGGATCTTTCTGCATTGGTCCATACACAGAGTAGACTGGCCTGCGATACGTGGAAGTCATGTAGTTGGAGAATGGGTACAATTTTTCATCCCTAAAACTGAGTTCTCTTATTGCTCTTGCTCGATGATTCTCTGTGTTTGGGACTCCAGATCTAGATATCAGGAAGAGTGAATATGACAATGAACACTTTGCAAAATGCACAAAAAGAAAGTCAGACTTCTGTTTTCAATGCTGCACATTACAAGTTTTATCTGATGCTACAATAAAACTTTCCAGCTGAACAGACAAAAATAACATGTAAAGATAATTTCTTTGATACACACTGGCTAGAATGAAAATCTATAACTTACATACTTCTGCCAATGAATTCAATTCTTGACAGAATCACACACATTTTGCTATCTTTTCATTGGATTATAGGGATAATTCGATACTACACAAGTAGAATGTTTATTTTGAAATTGTAAACATGTGCGTGCATGTAATCTGTGGTGGAAGAAGACTGTGTCATCTATGTCATTTCATTCTTAGCTGACGGCTGTTTTTTTTGTTTTTTTTATCATAGCAGATCAAAATAAGAAGGCGTTTCTGATTTAATTCAGAAAAGATAGTAAAGCCATAAAAAAAAAAGGCTTTCTATCATTAAGAACTTTAAGACAATAATAAAAAAAAATCCAATTTATTCACATTGCAATGACAAAATTTCAAGATCTTCACATATGAAACTCCTCTCGATCTGGGATACAAGACCCAGATTTTTCAATATGTTTAGAGAACAAAAGAAAATTTAGGTTTACAACCTACCTGAGGTATTTCTTATTATCTACTGGCCAGTCTTTTCCTTCTTTGGTCCATTTTGGTTCACCTACAATTCCCATATGTACACCATACTGCCAGGGTCGTGACAAAGGTTCATGGCGATCAGCAATTTGAGGTAGTTCTTCTTGCCTACGTACTGGATGTTCCCAGTCATACCATTTGTCTGTCCAATTCTGGTGAGATCAAATCTTTACAGTAGGTATTTCCAATTTGTGACATGAACCAGATGTAACAAAAGAGATTTGCCATTCTTTGATTCAGGTTTTAAGGAACACATACTCAAAACTGTACCTACAGTAGTACCAGGCATTTCGGAATGATCAGAAGGTTTTATATTTTGTCTTCCTTCCAGGGATGCAATGGACGAGGTTTGTGATTTAAAAAAATGAAATAATGAATTACTGATCAAATTGAAGTTACTCGTGGCTGAGTTTACGCACTATAGCCTACATTCTTCCATTTATGCATTTTGACCATAAGCAAATTATTCTGCGTTAACATTTATCCGAAAGATTTACTGTATTTAGCAATGTCTGCACTTGTGATTAATTACTATACTAGAAAAAGAAATAGGCCACATAATGCCATATTATAGCATTGGCTGGCTAACTCCCATTACCATTTAGTTCAAGTCCTGCCAATGGCTAGGTGTTATGGTCAGAAGTTGATGAATTACCTCTTTCCTTAATGCTCTTTTGTCACACATGAACAGTATGGGGATCTGCAAGCTATGCATTATCTTTTCAGGTACATTACAGACTTCAGAATTTGATGTTCTTTACTGAACGGAACGAATGGAACTAAATTAAATCCATTCAGTTTGTTATAACCAGACTTTACCCGTGTGGAACTTAATTGAGAATGTCGCAAACATTAGCCCACTGTCTGCAATGCCCTGCACAATTTCTATCTACCAGTGGTCCTTTTCATCCACACTTTGTAGAAAGCATGTTTTTATTTACTTTTGTGATATACACGAAGACCAGCCATTCAGAAGGTGAAAAATCTGGAAGAAATGTATAGTTTATTATTTCACAAATCTCTCTATTATCTGACTAGTTTAATGATGCTAACACAAAACAATGTTGCTTGTTTCTTTCTAATAGAGGTCATCTCCCTCTGCTTATATTCATTTCCAATCTATGATTAAATGACAGCGCTATTTACCTGATATCCTGCCCTCTCTGTCCTTCTTGTGTATTTGTCTGGCTCTTCACGCCTAATTAAACAACAACAAAAGAAAAGCAGAAATAAAAATTCAGATGATGAGTGCCTGTATATTAGGATTGAAAAATAAAAAAAATAAAAGCACTCAACAGTGTGCGGACGTTAACATGTGTCAAAACTTGAAAGTCCTTGATCAATATCATGTAACAAATGTACAACAAATAATGAAATATATATTACACAAAAACTTCATTTTACTACAAGTATGGAGGATTCAAAAGTGATTTTGTAAAGTTTAGTCTATAGTATTGTGAACATTTTTCATGAGTAATTATTCATTTGTCACCTATATGAAACTGGCTTAGTGTTACAAACAAGAAGTGCAAGTAGCGCTTGCGAAGTTTGGGTAGAGGCCAATAATTTCCTCTAGTGAAAACAATAACATTGTAAATAGGGGGTCTGGGACATAGACTGAGCTGAGTATGACATATGAATGGAGCATGTGTCATTTTGTGCACATCATATTTACTTCTCCTCTTTAAAGTGGAATCTCTGTGCTGAGAATTTTGTTGGTGGACATACACCATAAAAGAGCGTGTGGAGTGAAACTACCATAAAGAAGTGAACTGGGCCTTTATCCTGTCACACCTGAATGCCGTAATAATTTTCCATAATATAGCGCAGCAAACTAGACAGAACCAATTAGTATGTGCTGACTGTGGATGAAATGTTAACTAAGGAAATAGCACCTATTAAACTTGTTTCTTACAAAAATTACCTGAACATATCTTGTGAAGCTGGGTACCGTGGCACTGTTGGGGGCATGTTTACCCAGTATGGATACATGGTCTGTGACCTTTTGAAAAATAATGTGTCTGCCATTATTGCTCACTGAATAAGGTGTCCGCGAAAGCCTGTTTGCTTTACTTTATATTACTGACATAGGCAGCCTGAGACCCTGGAAGACCGTCCTGTGAAGAGCAAGTCAAATGCTGCTTATGGCATAATAAATTATACACACTAAAATGTGAAACCCATTTGTAATAGTGTTTTTCTCTGAAAAAAATATTAAAAAGAGCTGCGAAAGTTTCAGTTGGTTACCAACAGAGTTAAATATTTTATCAATTGGGGTTGTATTTATTTTATTAGTTGTAAGGAGTGTAACCACTGACGCGCTACTATAGTTACGTTTACAATCGCTTAGAACATATACAACATGTAAATATAGTTAAATTGTGTTTAAATTAAATTCACAATTCTTATAATCATAGAATGCTACAGATTTTCGACAGTATTTTATGCACAACACCTGTATGCCATTGATTATAAATGATTGTGTCATTTTCAGAAAGAAGTAAATTTCAAATGCTTTGAGAAAACACATCTTTCATTTCCGCACCTGTTTTCGATTGTTGTGTCATCGGCAGCTGGCGGTAAGGAACTGGTGCCCTGCTAGCAGTGAAAAGATTTACGATGACTTCTGCAAATACTGCTGCGTACGGTTTTCTTTCCACACCTGCCAAACTTCCCAAAGAATGGTAAATATTTATTTTGATATTCAATGGTAAATTATTATACCAGGGATGTTGATCGATATCTCTTTGGATTGGCCACGCAGACGTCTGCGAATAAGATCAGAATCTTATTCGCAGATGGATTTTTAGTTTGTGATTTTTATTTAGGAAGAGCTCCTTAAAATGGCGTTCGGTCGAGCTATCGATGAAATTTTCACCAAAACATTTTTGATGGCGAGAGCTGTCTATGGGATATAAAATCGCCCAGGTACCATAACAAGCAGGCGAGAACCAAAGCCCTCTGAATTTTAGCGAGTGATACATACATACATTGGAAAGCTGAAATGAACAATTCCTTCACTCGACAAGTGAGAGGCTACCCGAGCGTTCATCCCAATCACATGACCAAAACAAACAATGCGCATCACTTCTCATTCAGAAAACGGACTAGTGTAAACAAACAGCGTGTCGATGGGGGAAATCGGAAAGCCAGAAGAGTTTGTCCTCCACTGCCATTCATTCGTTTTTTCTATTCCAAAAACCTGCCGAGTTGGGGGATTGGGGTTTGAGGCTCTGCAAGATCTGACTTTTTTTGTGGGGGGGGGGGGGGGGGGGGTCACTTTTTTTCTGCGTTCTCCCCCACTGATCATCGGACAAATTGAAAATTGAAATTAATAGATTAAAATTTATTCATATCATCCCCCCCCCCCCTTCGCCAGAATTTATTATTCATTATTAAATATATATTGTTATTAATAAATATTCAAATATTATTTGAGTTCTGTGTTGTGTGAACTGATGTGAGTTGTGAACTGCTGTGAGTTGTGAACTGTTGTGAGTTGTGAACTGCGCCTAACAGGCTGCGTTACAATTTGAGAGAGAGAGAGTGAGCGAGACAGGGAGAGAGAAAAAAGCAGTGCAGTGTGTTGAGCGCTTCGCAGGCAGCTCCATTCTGCTCTGTGGTTGACATGTTGTTTCTGTAAAGCGCATAGAGCATTTTAAATGGATATGCGCTATATAAATGCTATACATTATTATTATTATTATTATATTTAGATACCTATAATCCCATATACAATAAAATTTTATTTTTAAAAGTTGATTGCATTGTCCTGTCTATATCAAACAAGAGTTATATCAAAAGTCTATTAAATTTGGGAAACAATTTAAAAATCTAATTCCTCTGTTCGCATTGGTCAGGTTGAGATAAGAATAATTTTCACTGGTCCTGTCATGAATGACACAAACTAACACTTTCAAGTTCATAGCTTGCCTCTGATTTTTATTTTTCTCAAGGCAACCAAAACTTCATGAATGGAAAACATACCATTGCAGTCACCCAGATGTAGCCAGGGTGAGTAATTGGAGACTCAGTCATTAGTTGAAAGGCTTTTACTAGTTTTAGCAGTGCTATGCTGGTCTGTCATTCTCCATTTTTAATACCCCTCTTCAGTTTCTTATTTCTACTGCATGTCACTCAAATGCCTCATGTTGACACATAACATATAAAACATTTTTTCCTCATTTTTAATTCATCCATGTCCGTACATTTTGTTTTCTGGCCATAATCATTGCCTTCGTCTTTACATGTCATATATTTTTTGTTTACACTTGTATATGATTATTATTTATGATTAAGACTGCAATAAGAGGGTTAGCACCAAATCCACATTTTTGTGTAACTTGTGCAGGCTGGCTGGAGAAAATGGAGTGCAGAGCATCCTGACTGGTATGCATGGCGGGGGACATCACGGCATCCAGACTGGTTCAACAGAGTGACCAATCAGAATAGGAGAGGTAAAATATGGAAGATGCTTAAGGAAGAATGACACTGGTACAAATATTAGATTAAGATTAGAATTAGACAGCGAGTGGTTTTGTTTTTATATTTAATTCCACTGAAATTATTATTCGCTGCAGAAAACAAAGAAAATGTTGAGATAAAGATTTATGCATGGAAGTGCAAACTGAAATAAGAGGATTCTAAAGATCTTACAGTGTGGTGCTATGACGTGGGTATCAAGGTGTCATGGTACACTCTCATAATTGTTGTGTTCAAAAAATGTAATTTTTTGGAGTTTCATATTTCATTTACACCAGATTTTTTGGGTGTGCTCATATTTGGACTGGGACAAACAGCTTGGGTGTTCCTTTATTTTAAAATAAAAACGTATCAAGTGAGTATAAATCAAAATCATTGATTCTCCAGAGCTCCAGAAAATTATGGAATGAAAACAAATTTATGACAGGCTTCCCAGACGAAGTCCGTAATTGTATGTTTTCCCTTTATATTTTTTCCCATATTTTAACATTGTTCCAAGCCTGCTGTGACCTCACAGATTTTTTTTGTTTTGTTTTAATGTGCAGTCCATAATCTATTATATATTTCAGTAACTCGCAACTTTTGGCATGACTAACTGACCAAACTATACACTCTTCAGGCCTTAAATTTGGCAGGAAGGTGGCAATTGAGATAAGGAAGATGATGGCTATAATTAAAAGTTGTTTACTTCAAGCATGTATTTAAAAAAAATAACAATGTTTATTGCTATGTAACATCTGTATATTTGCATGTTTGTTTTGTAATATATTATAGTACCGTGCTATCATAAAAAGTAACCGTATCAAGCGTTCAGTTTGGTGCGTAATGTTGTGGTGCGCATGAGTTCTGAAGCAAGACTGTAGTTTATTGCTTTTAATATAATTATGAGAGAGAGAGAGAGAGAGAGGGGGGGGGGGGGGGAGCACATGATTGTTTATTAGGTCATCTAGTACATATAATGTTTGAATGAATATGTCATGATCAGCACTTATGCATACACGTATTATATTCATTTATTTTTCCTAGCTGATTACAAAAATGTCAACTGGCACTGGGAAAGACCATCAAAGCCAACAAGTCGGATTCATGATAATTTTGTACCTTACAATAATGAAGTCATGATGAATGATGTCCTGAAACCAATGCCCCACAACAAGGCTTACCGTGGTGACTGGAGTTATCCTGTCCCCTTTCCACAAGAGATCCCACCTCCTAAATGGGGACTGTACAATCCTCCACACTATCAGGAACCCACCAGACTGAACCATTTCCCACCAATCCGCTATGATGGTCATCAAGCAAGAATGCAATAGAGAATGTAAAATCCAGAGCTTTTGTCATTTTTATGTCAGTATATATTTCATCTACAGCAGTGCTTCTCAGCCTTTTTTGTCCCATTCCCCACTGAATTTTTAAAAATAAAAATGTGAGCCCTACCATGATCCGACAAAGTTATTATGTAAAAAAAGATTCAAAATATATATGTATATATACATTCAAAAAAATTTTAATTTAAAATAATATTTTTTATAAACGAACAACATTTTATCTACACAGTCAAGTTAAAATACACTATGAAATTCAGATTTCTATGAAAAACCCTTACACCCTGTTCTGAAGTCCCACGCCCAATCTTGAGAAACACTGAGCTACAGTAAACCTGTAGTTCATGTGCAAGTAATTGTCTGATGGAAAAATGAATGAACAGTACATTTTGTTCAGTTACTGCTTTAGGCAGTTGGGAATGCTATGTTATTCCTGGTCTTTATGCTGAAAACCAAATTGTCAGAAGGAATGGTCCCTATAAAATTAAAAAGCTTTAATATTTCTTCTTTGTTTTGTTTTCCATTGTTATTACTATCGTTTTTCATGCTTGTGTCCCACTTACATTCAAGACTTCAAAAGTTTTGAGATTGACAAGCTCAAATGATATCTTTCAAGAAACCTAAATTGCTAAGTTATCTTTCAGATGAATTTTGTAATGCTTCACCACAAAATGAATGAGCTCTCATTTGCATCCACAAAACCTGCATATGGTTTCGGTATTTTGGTATTTGTGGAGCTTGAGACTGAGAATCAAGTTTTGTCCACAAGTTCACCTATACTATAAATGATGCCCCCAAGTTACACATGCACTTAAATCATAAATTTCCACATGCTTGTTGATTTTTACATTGGTGTGGTTTCACCGGAAGTGACTTTTCATTTGCCTATTCATAAACTGCACAGGATTTTCATTATTTTCACACTTTTGGGTCTTGATATTCAAATTTTGATTTGCCAGTGTTGCTAAAGGAAATCTTTATTTCAAACTCTTTGTCTATTTTCGAAGCATCACTGCACTGTATATAAATCTATGTTATACTTATTTATGAACTTGGGCTGGTAGTATTTTATATTTTGTAGTCCTTGTTATATTTTAATTGGCAATTTTATGAGGTTGTTATATTGAATGTTGTTTTCATATTTGTTGATAAGTTGCCTCTCAGCCATGTGGAAGAAGAGCATGATTGAATGCACGTGAGCACTTTGTACATTGTGTAAAATCTGTGTTTGAAGAAAAAAACAACAACTTTATCGCATATTTGGGGAGGCCAGGGACAAGAGATATGATAATGATAGCATATTCTGAGTTAACTGTTCTCTGAGTGAGCTACATGAATCCAATGTCGCTGATTTTTTGTCAAGAAAGATTATAATTATGTTGAAATTTGCAACTAAAGAAAAAAAAAAGGATAGGAAATTTTATGTCAGATTTAATTTTCTCCTCAGTTAATGATATGGCATCCCCTCCATTTTCTTGCAATGCAGCATAAATTCACCATAGCACCGCAGCAGCGTTGTCATATTGGAGAATATTTCAGTATCCCACTTAATTTCTCTGCGTTACCTTATAAAGGCACAATTTCTACCTTTCTATACACTACAAAAACCACTTCTATTTCACTGAAGTAATTTCTAATGACAATGTCTTGTTGTAATGCATGTTGCCAAATTAAAACTTATAGTCTGTTTATGCTTGTTGTGTTTACATTTTGGTAGATTTGACCAAAAATTGATAAAAAAAAAGGATACGATGTATTTCCAAACTCACATCTTAACCATGTTAGTTTAAGAATAAAATGAACAAAAGAAAATATCTCACTTAGAATACTGACTTTGGGCTAACTGCAACTCCCTTCTTCATGAAATATGCAACTGCATAAGATGAGCGTATGGTGCTGAATGAGTGTGCATTGTACTATAGAACGCTGTTTGTTGAATCGCCCCTAATTCTACAAGAAGGAACGTAAAGTCATCACTGAGCTCAAGAAAAACCATTCATGACCTATATATTGAAACTATATAAACTTACTGATAAAAGGGTAATAACAATTCAGTAAACAAAGCCGAGATCATATCATGTTTCGAATGACGATTAGGAGGTATTGTACTAAGCCTGGTCAGACACAGCCAGATGCTGCCAGCAAAATGTACGTCAAAGAAATAATGGCAGAATCTGACTGTCTGACCTGGCTTAGTATAGGATCTTCCTGGATTTACTAATAAAATATAGAAAATGATTGTATTTTCTTATCTTACAGCAGGTGACTGCGTCTGACCAGGCTTAGTGTGATTATATGATATCTCCCTTATTGTTAACTTTTGTGCTCTTCCTGACAAACAACTATTAATTTCAACTCAATCAGACAGGTGATTTGAATCAACTGAGAATGTAATTTAGTACTGAAACAGAGACTTTTAAATTTGCAAAGTGAATGATCATTTGTCATTATCTATCGTGTTATTACATATTATGCATATTTAAGACACAGCCCTGTATTATGTCTTTGAAATGATATTCCTGTTTAGCATAAAATTTTCATCCTATGACAATATGCTTGATTTTGTTCAAATTATGCACTATCTCACCACAAAATGATTATATGATTACCATTTCACATCAATGAATAAAACAGAACAGCAGTATGTTAATTAACAAATGCTCCAAATTTATTGTACAAAAACACCTGACAAAAGATGAACACATCCATAGCAGCAAATCAAAATCTACACCTTAAAACCAATTTACATATTTGTGTCAGTATAAATGGAATTTTAATCTGATCTATATTTTTACTTACACTGGGTGAAACATAGTACCAGATAATGTACATATCAACTCATTATCTTCATTTATCTTCCACACAATTGTAGCAATCTGAGCCTTCTCTACAATACTGTGAATACAAAAGCTACTTCTTACAAATCGTACAACACTGCACATCGTACACCTTTGACAATCGAGCAATCATGATGAGAAATCAGAAAAAATCCACAGCTCTAAGCACAGCACCTATCAGATCAGTACAATTTATAATCATTCAAAAGTCATGACTCACATGTCAGGATATGTGGAAATATTTCTTGCCCATGACCATGATTTGGCAAAACAAACAACAAAAAAACCCTCATTTGTCATTATCCATACCAAATAGCACAACATAAAAAAAATCCATACAAAGGTGAGAGTACCAAAAAGAAAAACAAATCCTGATCACATGACATAGGCATGACATCACTTCATGCGTGGAAAGAGTATTTCATTTCTTGACTTTATACAAATATGAGGTTCCCATATGGGACATACAGAGTATTGTATTATGAAGTTATGGGGCAGAATATGAATAAGCAATACTGCTGGTTGCGTAACATTGAAAAAATAATGTTTAAAAAAAGAATAATCAAAAACCACTACAAAAATTATGACTAATCACTGTACAGATCAGGGAATGAGAAAGAAAGAGACAGAACAAAAACAAACATTTTACTAAAAGCCAAGAAAAAAAAAAAGAAAAAAGGACAGTCTCCAAAATGCTTTGACAAAAAGTGGCAAATTTAATTCTCTGAATTTGGAAAAATGGCCGCTTATCCAGTTTAGCCCACCACTCTTCTTACCTCTGGCATTGGAATATAGCAAATTATTTAAACTTTAACATACATGTATTACAAAGAAAAATCATGGAATTGAAGCTCTTACAGAGAAACATTAATTGGCATTCCTGAAAACTACCTTTCAAGCATACAAAAGTAAGCCCTGAAAACTTTCATTCAGTCCTCCAAGATGTAATACTTTTGTGTCTGGATACGTTGGTCATCTCTCCACGACCCACTGTCAAACATTCAGGCTGGTTAACATACACGGAACAGTGTTTACAAGCATATTCACAAATATTTTCATTGTTAAGCCCTGTGCAAACTTCAACATCACATTTCTCAGCATACATGCAGCTACATCTGTATCATTACACCAGAGAAATGTTTTCCCTGCTTTTATATAAACAGAACAGCAAATACTGAAACAGAAGCAAGAAGTAAAGAAAAAGTTACAAAAGCCCTGTGTCAAGCTCTCTTTGCACTCATTGATGCAAACTCTCTTATTTACCAAACACAAAAACGTCTGTGCACTCTCTGGCAAACTAGCCGAAGTAGAAAATTACTGGTGTTTCACCCTGAAAGGAAAGGGTCCTAGTTGAAATGGAAATAAAAAGGGTGAAAAGCGTCCGTCCCACCATAATGCATTACAAAGACAATATTTTCATATTTATATCACAGGCAGTTCAAATGGAGATGATTATTCTCAAAGGAAATCTGTGTAATACAGATGATGATGAGTGTAGTGATATATGTCTTAGTCTAGGAATAGGATGCTGTATACATTTATACGTTTCACTTTTTTTGAAATTTTCTCAAACTTCTGTCTCACTGGTGTCATCAACAACTACAAGCAGGACAGAGTATAATAAAAATAGTACTTTCAACATTTTTCCTCAAACTGTCAAACTTCTTGATATAAATTATTTTACCACTTATCAACACACAAAATGTTTTGCATATCATAAATACCTAGTTTCAATATGATATTTTTCTGTCAAGAAATATGGGGGAAGAAATAAACTATCAACTATGTGCTTTCCAAACTTGATAAATACATTAGGTTACCTCCAGAAACAGTTCAACACTGGATCTTTCACTTTCTCCCACATGAATCATATACCCTTGCTGTCAAAAATTCTAACAATTTTTTAAAAATCAGTTAAAAAATGATTGTGATTCACAAATGTCACTTTCATGAAGACAGATATGAACTATTTATATGACCTGAACCAGAGCTTCATATATATCTCTAAAAACAAAGCTGAGGATATTCAACTCGAACGTGAAGTCAGTCCTGTTGTATGGATGTGAGACTTGGAATGCGTCCCAGGCCTGCATAAAGAGAATCCAAGTTTTCATCAACAGATGTTTGAGGAAGCTACTTAAGATCAGATGGACAGACAAGGTCAGCAATGAAATTGTATGGAAAAGAACAAGACAGAACCCAGTCAGAGAGGAAATTGGTAGGAGGCGATGGAGATGGATCGGCCACACTCTCAGGAGGCCAGGAAACAGCATCACGAAGAAGGTATTGGACTGGAATCCCCAGGGCAAGAGATCAAGAGGAAGGCCGCGCGGAACGTGGAGAAGAGCCAGAGAAAATGATGTGCAACGAAGCGGAAAGACTTGGAATAATGTAAAGAGGCTGGCCCATGATAGAGAGGGATGGAAGGTGTTTGTTGGTGGCCTATACCCTGATCCAGGGTGAGAAAGGCAATGATGATGATGATGATGATGATGAGAGCTTCATGCAAAGCACCAAGGATGTATAAATAAAGTACACAATATAATTGTCGATTATCTGATTGTTAGAATTGTCTAAACCGTATTAAATCAAGCCAGCTTTTCCTAACTTCCCCATACTACAAAGCAACAAAACTATTCTGAAAATTCAAAAACCCACTGATGCTCATCAATAAGAGATGACACTGATCTATAATCAAAGCATTACTAGACCCTCAATACACTGAAAGATGATGACAAATGGAAAGGAATATCATAACTGGGATATTCAGAACACAAATTTCAGCTGACCTTAGTTCAGTCTGTCATCAGCGGAAGACATATCAGTTCCCTCTAAACAGCCTTGTGTCATTTCTGTGTTTTGTTCTGTCATTCCTTCAGCATCACTAGAAATCTCATCCCCACTTTCTGTCAGACCACTGCCGGCAATGTTTTCAGAGATGCTATTGTCTGTTGCTTGCTCCTCCCCTCTGTCTACACTCATTTCTGAGGTGTCATCAATGTTTACACTATCCTCACCCAGTAGCATGTCATCAATCTCATTCTTACTATCCATTGCACTGTTGTCTGCCACAGATTCATCAATGTCTGCATTATTGTTATTCCCTGGATCACCAGAATCTTCCATAGGTGTCTCCGTTTTGTTCTCCTTTTCTTGGTCCGGGCTATTGTCTGACTGTTCCTTTGCTGTTGATCCCGTCGGAACAACTGTTCCATCAAGATGAACCTTAAATGGGACCAGTGGAGAAGGCAGATTGCTGTTACTCCCAGAAAATTCTGCATCAAGATCAACTTTGACTTTCCTGGGGCGAATGGTCATTGGTGTTCTTTCCTTGACACCATTCACCTTCTCAATCATTTTTTCTTTAAACTCATTCATGTCTGCCTGCAACTGGAGAGCCTCTGCCATAACCTTCTCCTGGCGTTGACGAAGTTCTCCCAGGACCCGTAAATTTTCATACATGATGCGTAGGCCAGCGCATAGATGCTCATTGCCAGATCCTGGTGGTACGGCCTCTCCAGACATGTAACGTTCATAGTCTGTATTACTGATATTTAGGGATTCTGCATTGATGCTTTCTATGAATGAAACTGCACAACACTGTGGAAGGAAGAAAACCAACAAATGATTAAAGGACGATTTAGCACTAAACCTCTCAGCAATAGTGACAGAATCATTCAGCATTAAAGTGGGAAGAATAAGTTATACTTTAAAGGTTCAGTTACAGAATTACATGCACAGCTTCACCAGCATACAAGTGCAAGCTCTGGTTACAAAAGAAAAACAACAATAAAAAAAAAAGTACAAGAAACTCTTGAGCTGCCTACTCCTTTGGACATGATGAGGGCTGATAGATCTGGGGTACAATGACATGAATTATTCTTTGCATTTTTCATGAAAAAAAGTTCATTGAAAAAAAAAAACAAACAACATAAAAACCCCTTGACTCCCACAAATCAGTCAATGTAAAAATGTAATGCATCTGATTTTCATAAAGTCTCTTACAACAGGAACCCCAAGTACTTTCTTACCAAATTTGTAAAATAATATCCCTCTTCTCCGCTCATCAGTCGAGTTGGATTGGCGAACCGGGTAATGTACTGAATGTTGGACTGAAGCAGCGGAGGGTTTGCTTTGAGTACAATGTAAATCAGGGCTGGAAGAAATTCATCAGCACTGGCTGGGCCTTGCTTGGACTGCCGCAAGACCTCAAATATGTGTTTGCTACAGCTGACGATACACTGTAGTTTGTCCTGCGTGGCTCTTTTGGAGTCCAGTTCAATAATATCTGAGGATATTGAAAAAAGTAAACTTTCTCGTTCTAATTATTATTATGATTATTATCAGACTCTACAGCCTGAATACAACAGAAGCCATGACAATTGAAATTAACTCTGTTTGAATTACACTTTTTTAAAATCATAATTTTGATGGGAAATGCATCAGACTGCCTTGCCCCTTGAGAGCTTAATTGCTTTAAGTGCCAGTGACATTGTTTTGGAAATTGAAAATGAATTGCCACAGCCATTGTTTTGCAAATTGAAAATGAATTTTTTGTTTTTGAGCCATCTCAGCCAAGCCAGAACCTTTATTAGATTTACATACATTGGAGCCTGGCTTTAGTTTGAGGTCTTTTTTCGAAAGCTCATGTTTTGACATACACGAAACCAAACAATATTTTATTTCAGAAATAGAGCCAGAACAACTTTTTAAAATAATTTTTTTTAAATGACCAAATTTTCATACATTGCAAAAATTTCTAAATCTGAGTTTGTAAAAACAAAGCATTGTTGGACATTTTTCCCCCTTGAAGTTTTGCCTTGCCAGCAAAGATTTAAAAACGTTTACACTGTCACAAGCAGAAACTTCGAAGCCATAATTTATACACCACGAAGAGTAGTATACTCTGTAGATCGCGTCCGGTTGAAAGATCAGGTATTCATCATGACTAAACTCACTTGGACGTGTAAATTTCACAGTTGCCAGTCAACTTGCCCAGAATAACAGGATATGTCGCAGATTTTGATTGATAATGTGTTTCGCACATATGTATGGGAGCTAGATAGCACATTCTGCAAGTGATCCTGCATATATGTATGGGGGCAGTTGCAAGTGAGTTAATGTGATTTTTGACAAATAAAATGAAATGTCATGGAACTCGCAGCTTGTTCCGTCATTATAGAAATATCGTAATTGTAAAAGCTGACAATATTTGGCCATTATTATATATTGGAACATATTATAAGCTGACAGTACTCACTGAAAAGCTGTAATTCCCAGCACTGAATATCAACTCATCTTCTCCCATAATCGGCACTTAAGACCATTCGACATCCATGGAGTGAATGAGATTTTAACTTTCACCCCGCGCTACCCGTAAAGCCCGCTGCACGGTCAGTGACCTTACTCACGGAGAATCTTATCTGGGGTCACTGACCCTTGCCGCTATGCGATGACCACATACGCTGTCCACGTGGTTCGGTTTTTATTGATCGGTATGAAAACATTCGCTGCTATGCCTTATCACGCTTGATAATGAATTAACCAGAAAAACCTTAGTCTGTCAGTCTCTAACCAATGATCTGACTTATGATTCCAAACTGACAGCTGTAGTTTTCGTGAGAACAAAGCATGATAACTAGCCACGGCCTCCCAAGCACTACACAAAATGGTTTCATCCTGATTGACACATACTAATAAACCAATGTGGGCATTTGGGGCAAAGATTATTTCAGAGCTTGTTTCTGATTGGTTCTTAGATACAGACAACTCCGGATGGTGGTCAGCTTGTGAGAAAATGAGATAATATTGCAAATTTGTTGAGCAACAGTTCGCATGTCGATGTTACATCTTTTGAAAGTGTGGGGAGAGCCTTTGAAAGCTTAGACTTTGTGATTCCGAGCAGTGGTTCACTGGTTAACATGTCCATGACACAATGCCTTTGATTTAGAAGAGATACAGTGAACAATAAGACGGTGGTTACATCTCAAAAAGGTCAGTGACCCGACACGTGAAAATACGGCTTGTGCGTGGCGCGGTCAGCTTGACCTTGCCACCCCTGTGGCGTGAGCGCTTGCGAATCAATACCAACTTTTGCCGCCCCGCACAGCGTGAGGGTTAAAGAATATGAATGTAAAATAAAAACTCAGGTTACCTGTTATTGAACTGTCTAGCTCATGGCGTATAGCTGGGTCATTTTCTTTAATGAGAGTATCCAGTTGATCTGCTGTGACCCAGTGAAGACTTCGGATGCGGTTCTGTATTGCCAGGTCTCTTTCCTCGTCAGTTGTGGAAGGGGAGCAAAAGATGGAAGGATAAAGTCGAGTGAGTATGTAACGCTCTGTATAGTCCATCACTTTGTCTATTGTGTCTTGGGAAAAGCCTGCAATAGAATAGTTCAAAATATAATCACATTGACGCAGAAAAAAACCCACCAAAAACAACAGCAATCATTTTAGCTCATAAGGTTGCTCTGCTTTTGCATGATGATGCATAAAAATGATTAACAATACACGAAACAAGCAATATACTGGTATCGCATACAATTGTATGTAAATTATTTTGAAAAGCACTGTAAAATGATTACTGCAGTCACATCATACTGTGGCAAGTTTAAACTTGTATAAGCATTGCTTCTGCTATGCTAAAAAGTTCATAATTTAACCCATACCCCGCGCGCTACCCGTAAAGCCCGCTGCCCCGTCAGTGACCTTACTCATGGAGAATCTTATCTGGGTTCACTGACCCTTGCCGCTATGCGATGACCACATACGCTGTCCACGTGGTTCGGTTTTTATTGATCGGTATGAAAACATTCGCTGCTATGCCTTATCACGCTTGATAATGAATTAACCAGAAAAACCTTAGTCTGTCAGTCTCTAACCAATGATCTGACTTATGATTCCAAACTGACAGCTGTAGTTTTCGTGAGAACGAAGCATGATAACTAGCCACGGCCTCCCAAGCACTACACAAATGGTTTCATCCTGATTGACACATACTAATAAACCAATGTGGGCATTTGGGGCAAAGACTATTTCAGAGCTTGTTTCTGATTGGTTCTTAGATACAGACAACTCCAGATGGTGGTCAGCTTGTGAGAAAATGAGATAATATTGCAAATTTGTTGAGCAACAATTCGCATGTCGATGTTACATCTTTTGAAAGTGTGGGGAGAGCCTTTGAAAGCTTAGTCTTTGTGATTCCGAGCAGTGGTTCACTGGTTAACATGTCCATGTCACAATGCGTTTGATTTAGAAGAGATACAGTGAACAATAAGACGGTGGTTACGTCTCAAAAAGGTCAGTGACCCGACGCCTGAAAATACGGCTTGTGCGTGGCGCGGTCAGCTTGACCTGGGCGACTTTTGCCGCCTGTGCGGCGTGAGCGCTTGCAAGTCAATACCGACTGTTGCCGCCCCGCGCAGGGTGAGGGTTAAGATTGTTTGTCACGAATTTTGCAGTAATAAAAAAAAAATTAAACATGCCACACATCAAATATTATTTACCTTGCTAACATGAAACTTGGTCTGCATTTAATTAAGTTTACTCTGATATTATGTCAATAAATTTGAAATTCACTTCACATGCACTCCTCACATGTAAGTGATCCAGTTACCCATGTCCTATGAATTTTAACACAGACAAGGCAAAGGTCTTCTCACTAACCCTAACCCTGCGCGGGGCGGCAATAGTCGGTATTGACTTGCAAGCGCTCACGCCGCACGGGCGGCAAAAGTCACCCAGGTCAAGCTGACCGCGCCACCCCTATTTTCAGGCGTCGGGTCACTGACCTTTTTGAGACGTAACCACCGTCTTATTGTTCACTGTATCTCTTCTAAATCAAACGCATTGTGACATGGACATGTTAACCAGTGAACCACTGCTCGGAATCACAAAATCTAAGCTTTCAAAGGCTCTCCCCACACTTTCAAAAGATGTAACATCGACATGCGAACTGTTGCTCAACAAATTTGCAATATTATCTCATTTTCTCACAAGCTGACCACCATCTGGAGTTGTCTGTATCTAAGAACCAATCAGAAACAAGCTCTGAAATAATCTTTGCCCCAAATGCCCACATTGGTTTATTAGTATGTGTCAATCAGGATGAAACCATTTGTGTAGGGCTTGGGAGGGCGTGGCTAGTTATCATGCTTCGTTCTCATGAAAACTACAGCTGTCAGTTTGGAATCATAAGTCAGATCATTGGTTAGAGACTGACAGACTAAGGTTTTTCTGGTTAATTCATTATCAAGCGTGATAAGGCATAGCAGCGAATGTTTTCATACCGATCAATAAAAACCGAACCACGTGGACAGCGTATGTGGTCATCGCATAGCGGCAAGGGTCAGTGAACCCAGATAAGATTCTCCATGAGTAAGGTCACTGACGGGGCAGCGGGCTTTACGGGTAGCGCCCGGGGTATGGGTTAATTTAAAACTGGCTAAGCATTTTGTCTTTCTGCCAGATAAAATGTGCTAATAATAAATTATATTATAAGATAATGTCAAAACTGCCTCTTTACTTAATTGCCAAATTAATATATTATTAAAAAACCTGACATAAACCACAAGTAAATTTGAATTCAAATAAAAAAAAAAAAGAAATGAAAGTAATCTTGCATGTCAGAAACTGAAAACCAACACTCACCTTTAAAAACCGGCTGTGTGTTGAGTTTATCAGACAACAACCCATAAAAATCTTGCACCATTTCTGACAAATCATCAATACCCAGGTCTTGGTTATGTTGTATGCGCTCTATAAATCCTCGTACCTGTAATAAAGAGTTAACAAATATCTCATGCATACTGAAACAGATTGGTTAACCCCTGGCTGTGGCAACTTCAAACTATCAGTAGAAACAGATCAAGCTCTGCACATTTTCATCCTGTTCATGCCCCATGACAAAAAAAAACCAAACAAACAACAAAAACGTGAACATGAAGTAACGAAACAAAGGAAAAGTGAATCAACAACAAAAAAAACAACAACTCGAAAACACCTGCATTACAGAGTTTAATTTGACACATGGCCTGCTGGACTATAGCGACTAGTGGGAATTTTGATAATTATTACATCATTAATATAATTAACGAGTGTCAAAGTGACTTCAAGAGAGACCGCAAAGACTTTTCGAGGATACTTTACTGGGTTTGAAAGATTAAGGTAGGGTCTTCCTATTAAAAAAGCACTGCATCAAAAATGTTTAACCACTATTCCTGCTGATTGTCATTACTTAAAATTTTTTTTTATCTAATCTATCACTCAGTGCAACAGTGTCACTCTTTACTGATTTAGGAAAATGAAATACATTGAGGTATGTAGAAGCCAATTTCTAATACAATTTAATTAATTATTTTCCTCTTGAGAGCCCAATTTCCCTCCACAACTTATTTTATTTCTTTTTTCTTGAGAGTTTTACTTTTAGATAAGGACTTTATACTCTGCATGTTTATGCACACCTGTTTTACATCTTGGACTTTTTTTTGCCAACAATACTAAAATTCTCTTAAATCATCTCAGCTGAGACTGATTTGATTGACCTGCTAAATTCAAATATTGTTCCAGCAGGCTTGTTATTAATCCTTTTGGATTTATGCAATTTGAATAATTTCTAACCTGCTTTGATATTTCTAATGCTGCTGGTTTTCTTTTCATAGACTTCAGAAATTCTGCAAACTCTCCACCAATTTTCTGACTCTCAGCACTGATGCGCCTCGGTTCTTTCACAGCAGGCTGGTTCTCTGAAGGTAATTATGATAAATGTAATCAGAGCAAATGACAATTGCAAGAGGATTAACAGACTATCAAGAGGCATGTCTAAATAACATATGAACAGTATCACAAAACTATTTTTAATGTGAAATTCACCTGTGGTTCAAAGAATGAATTTTATGACAAAGAGAATCGTGGTGAGAATTAAGGAATACAATAGGTGAATTTCAAAGCTTGTTCTCACTTCAGTCATCTGTATCAGAATTGTGGAAATCACTGTATCATTAATGCATACGGACTATGAAGTGATACATTTTGTTTTGGAATTTTAAGATTAAAAAGAACTGATGTCAGCATTAAGTAGAATATTTTGTAACTTGATGATGATTTTGATGCTCTGTGACAACAAATGTACTACATGTATTATACTAGTAATATTCTCCAGTTTGGTTAAGGGGTGTCAAATGACAAAACAAGTTTTAAAGATCACCAAAAGCCAGTCCCAACCACTGACTTCATGCCAAGTATGGTCTGAAGAAGTTCAATTTTATTTTCTTGACAAAATTTGTAAAATTTTACAGATATAACCATATTAAAAGGAAGTAAGGTCTTCAATACAATCATGAAAGGCTTTTTCACCACTGTGACTGAGCCTTAAATTCTACAAAATAATTATATTAGGCATAGAAAGATGTAAAGGTATGGGTGGGCATATTTTAACACTTGCACAACACCTCAGGCCACTATTGTGGACTACATTTTGCACACCTGGTTCTGTGGGAGGCCAATTTATTGTACAGCGACACTGCTCCTCATGTTTTGTTTATTCGGTTGCTACGGCTATTGTTTTTTTCTTTTTTTTTTTCACACTAGTTTCGCTGTTTATCTATCCTGTCACCCCTACTATATCTAACAAAATGGTATCGTCCGATTACATTTATTACAACTGAACTAGTCATCATACTCATGTAATAGTACTGATGGTCTGAAGTTCAAACTGGAGAAAATCTTAGGGAAACTTTTGGCTCTGATGCTGGTTGTCATCTACATGTGAAATGAGAAGGAAGGGGCCATCTGTGTATTTGAGAAACCGTTCTATGTCTGTAATAATGAATTCCGATGTAATACTACGGCATGCTGCATAAGGGTGTCTGTCTGTAGGTTTTTCATCAGGGAAAACTGGGAGAAAGTGACCGACTTTGTTGTTGGTCGTTGTCTTCATTTGATGTCGTAATTAGAAAGATATTGTGTTGGTTGATTAAACCTCTTTCAGTACATGTAGGTACTCTATGAGCTGGAAATCAGATCTCTTGCTAAAGGTGTCAAGAAAACTAACATCATAGTTTGTGGAACCTTTACATAGTGGAGGAGGGAGAAGACAGTGACATGATACATGTGGTTAGTACATTTAAGTGCCTGACTTAAAAAATAATTTGTTCACCTGAATGGCCTGACTCAGGGACAAAAAAAGCACAGAGCTCTTGGGAAAAAGGATAAAATGTGTGTTAAATGGCATGTAAATGCAGAAAATTCTTGATTATGGGCCTTCTATTTAACAATAGAACTTACTGCATCTCATCACAAGTACTCTATGTCACGAGTGGAGTGAGTGCAATTAAGGGGATTGCTACAGAGCGGGTGTAGAATAAGAAGAGCTCACGACAGGCGGATAGGAAAAGACGTGAAAGGGGAAGAGTAAAAATAACTCATGCAGACAAGTGGGAAAAGCGTGCGTGTATGAGTGGTGTGGAAGTCTGAATGAGGCGAAAGCGAGGTATTACTATCACTGCAAGTTAGAAGGTCCTATGGATCGGACCTGTGAATGAGAGCCCATCGGGCGGACATAAAGGGGAAGCAGTCGAGAAGACTAGTGAGAGTCTTTCCAGTTATGACTGGTATGTAGAACGTTGATTGATTATTATGATTGATGTATTATATTATATTCGTCTATTACCATGATGTGAATAAGTATATGTGAGGAATGTGGAAGTCCTTGATATTGGATATAGCAATGTGCGCCATGAGCGATAGATGAAAGTGAGTTCATGGATTTGTAGCGCGAGTGAGTAGTGTGTACTCCGATGGAAGTGTGTTACCATAAGATGTGTGGTGAGTGAAAGGTGAACTAGTGTGTGTACGCTTTATGGGTTGTAAGGAGAGGTGGAGTGAATAGAAATGGTAGGGTATTATACCAATGTAATGTTATTCTTGTAGGTGTCGGGGACGGGCCGCAGAGCCACCTCGATGAGCACAGGGGATAGGCCAGCGTAGGGCCGGAGGCCACACATAGGCCAGAAGTGAGGCTGTCAGTGCAGGACAGTAGAGGCACATAAAGTCGTGGCAGTCAGGCCACGGACAGGGACGTAGATATGAGAGTGAATGAGATACTATATTGTTGCCATGTTGATAGGCTAGTGAACTGATATTATGTTGTTGCCATGTTGATGGCTATGGAAATAATAATGTGTTATTGCCCTGCTGAGGTGCTAGGGGAGTGCTAAGGTGTATGACAATAGGAAGGTGATATTGAGAGACTGCGGTGCCAGTAAATTATTAATGGGCTATTAAGACCCTGAGGGGAGAGGCTGAGGCCGAAGTGCCTTTAGGAGTAACTACCGGATTGTGGATCCGAGGGAGAGTGTGTGTGAGAATAAGGCCGTTGTACGGCAGTGCATTTCAATAATATAATGTATGTAATTGCGCTATTATATGTATAATTATGTTTAATAAATGTGTGAGTCTGATGGGTTGTTCTGTTAAGTGTTAAACTTGGTTGTTCGTGATTGTTGTCCTGTCATAAACTATTACATTTCCCAGTCTGGGATTTGTGACACTCTATATATATCCAAATATCTTAGGGGTCACTTATGATTTATCCACCGTTATTGTTGTTATTTCGTCCTAAAGTAAACACGATATACGCGTTAAAAAAGACCTGATTGATCCGACTGCCAACGTTATCGGCAACACGCGGATGATCAGCTCACTGGCCACTGGCTATCCGCACACAGGGTCTTACATGGACGAGTTCACTCAAAGCGGGACAAGGGTTAAAAGGCAAAAAGGTCTTGAAGTTCGCTATATTTCTAATACTTTCATTGATTCTGAGCCACAACTGTGTTGAACAGAAGTTTTCTGACATTTTGAGTTGGAAATTAAAAAAATGCATTTTCTTCAATACAATTACAGTGCACTCTCCCGATAACGACATGGCTCGGGACCAGAGGTGCATGTCATTATCGGGAACATGTCGTTATTCGGAGATTTTCAAGATGGCGGAAAAAGGGGTGTGGTTAGACCCTTAGAATGTAACGTACCAACCATAGTGGGTGATCAGTGATCGGACTTTCCAAACATGTAAAATACACGAAGTGTGTGTGTGTGTTGTGTGTGTTGTTTTGTTTTTTTTGTTTGTTTGTTTGTACATACATGTATTATAATTCAAAAGTTTTCCTTTATTTCACCCTACTGTTAAGAGTGACATTCTGCATTCAGGTTTTTGTTCAATTTCCAGACACAAAAGATGCCAGAGCTTCAGACAGACTATTCAGACATGCCTCCCCTCATGCATGTATCAAAACTTGGTGCTGATCCAGAAAAATACCAGATAGACTGCAGCATTTATGTGCATTTATCTTGGGGTGCGTTATTGTTCTCGGGTGAATACAATCGATTCAGCGGTCAGCGATGTGATGACTGACTCATTTAATGCGCGTCACCCTTTTTGTTCCGACGACAATAGACACAGGTGTGTTTTCATTGGCCGATAACAAAGCGATCTCATTGGCCGATAACAAAGCGATCTCATTGGCTATGAGGTGCCTCTGGTAGGACATTTCATTGGTCGGAAAAGAAGTGTTTTTATTGGCTCAGAGAATGAAATGAAACTGACCGGAAACAATATTTTAGCTATTTTTATTTTTGTATCTAGCAAAGTCACAGCCGATTATTGCTAACTCAATGTCGTTATCCGGAGAGTGGTCTAAAAAGTATGTCGCTATTTAGAGAGTTTTATTACTAATAACATATAGTAAAAAAATCGGGACTGGGGGTCAATGTCGTTATCGGGAGAATGTCGTTATTCGGAGATGTCGTAATCGGGAGAGTGCACTGTAAAAGAGTATGACAGGAAATTTCATTCCTGAATCATTCTGTGCCTCAATTTACACGCTATCGATCGAAACTAAACTTTAAAAATCATATCTGTGTAGTCCCCAAGTCAGCGGGCCAACTACTACTGAACTAGCCTGGTAGTAATAAACTGATGTCAACTCAATGATAACCCTATTGTTTCATTACGAAACTTCAATTTATAAATGCTACCCTTAAATTCTCCATCAATATAAGACAGTTGCTCACCTTTGTTTGTTGGTGTTTTCCTCAGAAAAGACTTTAAAGTGTTGCTACGTTTGTTCACCTGTTGGGTTTTTTTCTCCTCAAATCTAGAAAAGGATGCCCTCACATCAGCTAGACCTGGAACCCTGCATGCAAAATGGATTAGAGTTAACACGAAAATTCAATGTAATGTGAATGCTGTGAAGTTGTTCAATGAGGATACCAAGTTCACTCACATTATATCTAGTTGAATCATGCTGTGCTATGACCATCACTGTTGAAAATTGTGCCATGTGATTACCAAATTTAAATGTTTCACCCAAATGCTTTGTGCCTTACCAGTTACCCTTCCACTGAAGAAGCAAAATGTATTGTATTTATCTTTTAAAATTATCAAGTGTGCTTAAAAACAAAACATACTGATACAGAAACCTGTCTCAAATACATTGCAGCAGCTTTGCTAAAAAATGTCAGAAATGAAATGTACTGAAACTGGCATACACCATAGACAGCTGGCTGATGCATAATTAATATGATATCTTTTACTTATTTTTGTAAATTTTTATTTACAAAAGTTTTCTGTCAAAATTAACAAATAATATTTGCTATTATTCATGTTGTAGTTTCATTTGGTTACTGTCATTCACAAAGATATTGTCAGCAGGATAATCTTCCTAATCTTTTATCAATACATAAAATACATTATTATGGAAATACAATAAATGAAAGACATACCCAGTCTGTCACATGCATGGGTTTCAACTACCAATAACCTTAATTTAAATGTCTTTAAATCCAAGTTTCTACTCACTTTTTCATCATGGGGGTCGACTGAGCTGCCTCCTTGGCTGCGTCATGCTGCATCTGGGCCTGGCGAGCATTTTGGTAAACTTCTCTGTAGCACTTGCTGCAGAATCCCTGCCAAGCAGGGTTACCATAAAATCCACATCCATTCTTACATAGAAGATCTGTTTCGTCCAAATGAAAGTTTTTCTTTTTGCTTTGACTGTTGTTCACCTGCATCTTGTATACTATGACTATGTCATTCAGGTACCAACATCAAAAAGCAGTAAAGCTCAGGGGCTGTGCAATTGTGCTGTTTTATCTGATCACACTCAGTTGGGTGCCAACAACGCAAAACTTTCTTGTGTTGATGCAAGCCTTGAGTGTTGTCTAGCCAATAACATCAGATAAGTCAACTGCATGGTGATGGTTTTTCATAACTCCTGCATGTTGACTGAAATAGAAATGAAATTAGATTCCTTACCCAGCAAACACTGTGATCCATGATTTTAAGATATTTCCACCATAAAACTGACAATTATCTGTCATACTATCACAGATGATTAAAATTTTTTTAATTTAAAATTAATTTCTTCAGCTTGATACATAGCTGATCAGTGTAATGCAAAAACTTTCTTCAAAAAGTTTTTTAATGCTTTGTAAACTACATTTCCCACTGAACTGGTTGTCTGGCAAGCAATTTTTTGCTTTTCTAATAATTAATATTTACCCAAATTAAACTAAAGAATTTTACAGGATGTTTTCTTGATCAAGGTATTTGTAGATGGTAATACTGGGTATGTGGTCAGACCATGATATGATAAAATCCTGGCAGAAGTGCCCTGGTAATGGCAATGAGGGTGCATAAATGTCATACATGACAATGATAACTAGGCCCTACATATTTTTTTCTTGCTTTGGCATTCATGTAACAGCGTTCCGTTCGACTGAGATTTGACTCAAAATAATGACCTCACACTACTCTAAAATGTACAAATTTATTCCAAGGAATACCATACTGGAAAGACTTCTGAATGCACTTCAGACCAGTCACACCAGGATTGCAACTTTTGATGTACTTTTGTAGTTAAACCACTGACGCGCATGTTACGTTAACTATAAAAGCATTCATTCCTCTAGAGGACTCACTTGCCCAGGAGACTCTGTCGACACAGTGACGATCTGATACAGCGAATTAGGGGATTTCAAAAGGGGCGGGGAATATAACTCGGAGTGTGCAGGGATAGAGTGAGGAAAGGGAACAAAAGAATGACCAAATGAAATGAAACTACTAGTACTACGCTGTGCTCCTGGTCTGCTAGAAATGTGGCAGTGATGAAACAAGCCTTATTACTGGCTTATAGTAACACTGTGTACTGGTTAAGTCTAGGCCGTGGCTGCGAGTAAATTGTGAATATTAATTAGATCAACATGCTGGTCTTCATTGCGTGGGGGAGGAAAACAAAGTAAGGGTACTTGTATACATGTATGTGGATGATAATAGAATCAAAGTATAATTGCATGATGTGGGAAGATGTAGAAATTGATCGATAGATGACGAACTGAAAAGCGCTCGATTAATGCAAGTGGACGAGCAGATTCTGAGATTTCATGAATAAATAAGCACACATGTGAAAATGGAAAGAAACAAAATTTATCTAGGGAACGAGGAATATCAAAATGGATATAGATCTAAATGATACCCAGTTTCAGCATTTTGAAACAATAACATTGTTATTTTTGTAATCCATCAGGTTCATCACCTACTGGTGGCCACTCACTCACTACTCCAGCACACATCCGCCGTGTTTGGGCTATTGCTTTGGTCCTTGGGCCTACTAGTTAGCTGTCCCACTCCCAGGATCTATTCTATGACCCAAGGGAATGCCCAAACTGACGGCAGGGGGAAGCATTGCATGAAATGTTGCCCAGCCGTCACAAGTGCCCTTGGATCTGTTTTCGCCCTATTTGGCCATTTGGGTGAGAACTTTGCCTTGGGCACTTTTCATGAAACCTGCCACTGGACCCCCGCAAACAAGGTCACTCCTGGAATCGCGCCCTTGTGGATCCATGGCATATGTAATACACCAGCAGTAGTACTGGCAGCAGTTTGAAATATTTCGTTACTGTAAGAAAATCTGCCCCCGAGATGCATAGATGGATAGGCCTAGCCTACCCTATTTGGAAGTCTTCCTATTTGCTTCATAATAAACCAAAAAATGTCGCCATGACTTGCATTCACAAGACCTCCCGAACTGCTGATTTTCAGTCGCAGATTTGCATCTTGATCAAAGTTCGTTTCAATTATGAAGTGGTGACATAACCGTGACTGAGACGACCGTCACAGAGTCAGAGTGGGCGCACTGCAAATAAACGCTTTGCAGAACCACTCAGTTTCGGCAGGTGACGTTGACAGTCTCATACCATTTCGCAACAATGCAATTTAATTATGTTTGATGAGACAATGAAGATTATTATTCACGAAATCTGTAATTCTTCCAACTCGATTTTTACTACCCGACCAACGAGCTTCCCTGTTGACGTGGGCCCACTCCAGATCATGCGACAAATTTAACCAGCTTTATTCTATTTATCGTATCGTACATAGAATCTAGATCTACGTGTCGGCCATTCAAATTACCATTCTGCCAAGGCATAATGAAATCTCCACACTAGAACACAAGGTGCTCACGCCTGCAAAGTAAACAATGATTCTAACTCACATTCACAATTAATAATCTTTAGGTCTCATGATCTATCAAAACAACAAACCAATGAAACCAGTATTGTCAGTCTTCCCAGATTAAAAAAAAAAATTAGCCAAAGCTGGAAAAAAAGTAGTTCAAAAATCACCTAACTAAACAATTTTTTTCCCAGCCGCAAACCGCCACCCTAACATAATCATATTACATTGAAGTAAATAAAACATGTCTAAGGATCCCTCTCCTCATCTCAGCAGTTTGTTAAAGAATGTATATCAGGTGCAATGTTTATGTGAAATGTCAGTGCTGTGAATTAAATATGGAAGTGTATATCCATACAACATGTTGTATGTATATGGACAGTGCATATCCGTACAACATGTTTACCAAAAAGTGCGACTGGTGAAGGTTTGCTAAAACAAAACTTGGTATGATGTTCACGAATTTAAAGTGACAACACATGGAATAGTCAGATGGACCTGGGGGCGTGAGGATCTAGACAGTTTGTATCAATGGGCGGTAGTCAGATTGACTAATCAGGCGAAAAGGGGTTGGGGTCGCCATTTGTGATCAACGTACACTCAAGTATATTATTAGCGCAAATCACGCAATCTCCGAGCAGAAGTTTGATTGTTTTGCTACTAAGCCGATTCATATTTTTAAAAACTATGCAAATTAACAAGGTCAGTAATATTATATAGTGTTCCGGTGTGTGTTCTACGTCATCGAATTGTGTGCATTGTGCGGATATGCACTGTCCATGGATATGCGCTTCCATTAAATATGTAGTTAGCTGAGTGCTTGTGCAAAACAGGTACCGTTGAGTTTTGTTGGGCGATACAGCACTAAGCTTGAGAAAATAATACACTGGATAGTCCACAGAAAAACAAAAGCAGTTTTTTTGTTGGTGAAAATTGTCCTCATTAATCAATTTTTTTTTGTGTAATCTGAAACACGATATTACAGCAAGACAGAAAATGAGTGCCCCGTGGTCTCTCTCAACTGTAGATAGCAGAATTATATTTTACTAGCATGCTCTCATTATTCCTATCTCTGAGATGAAGGGTTAATATTGCCAAAGCAGAGCAAGATACTGAGGTTGGGGATAGGGCCAGCTCCCAGATAGCCTCACTTTCCTATCTCTGAAGATTTTACAGCATACCCAATGAAGATTTTTAGTGCAGTAAACTGCATTCAAATGATATGATACCCCTACCCTCAAATGCAGATTCAATGCTTGGCTATTTTTCAGTAATTTTAACTAAGAGAAGCCATATGGTGTGACCCACAGACTAATAAAATACCCAGACTGGATGATCCCATTGTGTGACGTCACAAAACATCGAAAGGTCATGAACCATCCGCCATTATACATTTACGGTAGCGACCGACGCTTCAGCTTAGCTACAATTTTGAATGATACCATTTTGACGCGCCTACTGAATGCGGAAGTTTGGTTCCGCACCAAGAAATTAATACATACACATGTATAACCAATCTTGACAAATAAAAAGAAATTTCTACTGCAGATAGAACTAGAATCGGAATTTCCCGAGCGGCAGCCATGTTGGTTATACGATCGCCGCTCGGGAAATTCCGTAAAAAACGACACAGCCCGAAGCTCGTGTTTCCAGTCTGGTTAATTTATTAGTCTGTGGTGTGACCTGAAAATGCCATCGCAGTAATTTGTTTTGTTTCCTTGAGAAAACCATGCGTACTGCATTTTATTCATACCACAGCACATTCCACACGATTGATGGTGGAAATCTGTGATTTCAGTGAACCAAACTGAAGACATCATATAGTTTGGCCAAAACTAAGAGACAAACCTGAATTTCACCATTCTTTATATAGAAATGGTCCAAAAAAAAAAATCAGTATTTTTTCAATCAATATTAGAATTTTCTCTCTAGCGTGGTGGGTCTTCCAAAACTAGCCCCAAACCACAAACCTGTGCAGGAAAAAAAAAACCCACCAAAAAAAACCTACAATCATAAAAAAACAAAAAACTAGCCCAAATTCAGCCGTTTCCTGCCCAATCTGGAAACACCGTACACTGTATGATCATTGGCCAGGTAAGATACACGAGCTAACCTATTCTACTTTCAATCAGTTTACTTAACATCAACTGACGATGATGCATTATCAAATCACCATACCTATCTCCCTATTATTGTGTGTTTTACCTATTTCTATTTTTAAGTCCTGTAGGAGTACATATCAGTTTGTGAACATTCGTGAAGTTGTTAAATGATGACATTCCTATACCGTACAAGTTATCTGGCATATATGTCAACACTTAGAGCTGGCGATTTTATTTTCGAATGTACATTCTTCGTAAAGGGGGCGGGGGCATCCATAAAGTATTTGGGCGTTTTTCGACTTTTTCTCTCCCTGTGTGTTTTTCATACGTTCGACTTAAACCCCAAATTCCCATTGTGGGACGTATGGCCATGAGAATGATGAATTTTTTTTTCTATGATAAGGTCTGATCCGAGACTCAAGTATAGGCCTACTGATATTTTACCATTAATTTTCATCAGAAACTTGAGAAAGGTCTGATGCCCTTTTTCCTCCCAATTAATCGTATCATATTTCTTGTACCTTCTTCTCCTTCTTTCCTTCCTCCCCATCTTTTTAAGATATTTATTTTTAATTCACTGTCCTGAAAAGCGTAATTATGCTTCTCCAAACCCACCGCCGCCCAGGTGCGCTTTTCATACTCTGGGGATGAGGGATACCCCTTCCCCTCCACGCATAAATATACTTTATGGATGGCCACCAAATCAGCAAAATAGATTTTTCTTCAGAATAAAAATAGTTAAATAAATAAATAATAAAAAACTTAGAAACTAATTTATAAGCGCTCACTCAACTCTAAGCCAATCTCATTCTGTAGTGTACTTACACACTTTATGGTCGGTCTGGTTGAGATAATTTTGTTATGCAGCTTAACATCGACGATGGAGTATTAATATTACAATCTACCCCTCTAAAACAATTCTTAGGCTATATTTCACCCCCCCCCCCCAAATTCATTGGTTGCTCATGACACGCAAATTCGTGAAGCGTTCCTTCTGCATTAGTCTTTCAAAGGAAATATTGCCAGAAAAACAGGAAGCCATGGGCGGGCACGATAAAAATTAATGAATGGGATTTTGACAGCGAATGCATGGGGAGACTCCACTGAGATTTAAGTGATGAAATGCAGCGAGAATAAAAATGTATTATATCCCAGATATTTGTGGTTGAGAGATGACTAATAATTAGACCACATTATGCCATATTTTGTCGCCACTTTAGGATGTGTAGATACCCGATCAATTTTGGAACAGGTACTTGCTTACAAACACTCAATGTCTCAAAATAAAGCATGGGAATTGGGGCGTGGCCATCAGTTACCAAAACCAACCACCCGGAGAGCCATCAATGGTAGTGTACTGTAGATGTTGTTTCCATATTAGGATTTTACACTTCTGTCCAATGAGAGATTAGTTTACAATTTCAATGCTACCCATTTATGGAAAGGATAAAAATAGAAATTTGTCACTCAATCAGTAGCATTATTTTCGCAAATATATAAATTATCTAGTCCTGATTACTTCTTTCATTTAAAGTATATCTGACTATTGCTTATATCTAGTTGTCACACTTAAAGATCTGCAAGCTACGGATACACAATAAAACCAGAGAGACAACCGGTTTAGGTTTATATCAGGACCAACAACCTCCCACCAGAGACTAGAGAGGGCGCTTCGGGATTTCACGGGACCTTTGGAAGGAAGTGGAACGTCCCACCGTCACGCCGGCTAACCGATTGCTGATCTCTGTTCTTCTTGCTCTAAAATTCAGCCATGGCTTCGGGTATCAAGATCAATGATGAAGTAAAAGAAACATATCAGAGGATATGTATGACAACAGCGAAATCTCAGAAGCTGTTGTATGCCATTTTCAAATTCTCAGACGATAATAAACAGATTATTGTCGAGAGAGCAGTCACAGCAGAGGAGGCAGATAATGACTACGACGCCCTCATTTCAAGCCTCCCAGTAGATGATGTACGATACCTGGCTTATGATTACCCGTATCTCAACAAAGACGGCACAAAGAAGAGCGACGTGGTGTTTATTTCATGGTAAGAATAGCTGTTTTATGCCTGCATGTTGTGTTGTACTTGTTTCTCACAAAGGGAAAGTATGAAAAACTTTTCTGACCTGCGATGAAATCCGGAAGTTGATCAGAGGTGTTAGTCATAGGATAGGCCTAAATTCTTTACCAACGAACGAACTTACAATGTCGGAGAAGTCAATCACAGTTACCTTCATGTTTCATCTTAACACACCAGTATTATTTGCAGTTTTAAGATTTTCAAGCGTCACAAGAAAGATCTAGACTAGATCTAGGCTAATGCTCAATAAGGGGTGAAGCAGGTTAATTATATAATAGCTAGACTAGATCTATTGCCTATTTCAGTATTTGGAAGCAGATGATCTCAACACACCCCCTTTACCAGGGCGTTCGCTAGTGTCAAGAGTTGCGCGGATCAGCGAAATTCCGGGATCGAGGAAGGTCCTGTTTATCAGTTTCTTCAATATCAATAACAGCCAAGTACATTTGTAAATTGTATCAAACCGCAGAACCACATAGGCTAATAGGATTTTAAAATGGCAGCGACTATTCGGCCGACTGGCCAGATATCATTCCCGATATCCGACCGACTGGCCTGAAATCATTCGCGATATGCGGCCAGTTGGCCGGATAAATGTTCCTGAAGGCCTACACTGCCGACTGGCCAGATATCATTCGCGATATCCGACCGACTGGCCGTATAGTTGCGACTATTCAGCCAGTGGGACGGATATATCATACTCGATATTTGGCCGGCAACCATCTGCGCTATTCGACCGACTGGCCGGATATCAGTTGCGTTATTTGGCCAGCTGGTCGAATATCGTGCGTGCTTTACGGCTGTCTGTATAAAGTGATTCCCCTTTGGTCATAGTTGCACTTTTTGTGTGGTTCGTTTTTGTAGGTCTGTGTGTACTTTGGTTTGAGTTCTTTGAGGTTTTTGTTTTGTTTTGTTTTCATTTGTAGCCATTCGTAAGGGCCAGAAGTAGACTAGAAGTGCAAGTGTAAGGCCTCATTCACGCTGTCGTCATTGTTGTTTGTTGCAATAAGACAATGCTGCTGCTAGTGCTGCAACTGCTGTTGTTATTGCTACTACTGTGCTAGTGTTATTACTGCTTCTGTTATTGCAGTTCTTGCTACTTCTGCTGTTATTAATATTATTGCTCTTCTTGTTAAAATGTTACTTTTGTTTTTACTGCTGCTATGGCTACTGTTGTTGTTTCTGTTGTGCAAGGCGGCGTTAAAAGCCTCAAAAGAGGGAAATGTACTTCCGAGCTGGAAGTTCGCCATTTTGCTCAAATGATAATGACCCCATTGACCCGGATGTCATGCGCGATAGGTCTGGCTGGCCGAATATCGTTCGTGATATTGTGTCACCCGTCCAAATAGTCACTTTGTTTTAAAATAGGTCCAACTCCTTCATTTGCAAAACAGCAAGTGTGAGCAAGAATTCTCAAGTCAGTCAGGATGTTGTTTCTAATTGGTTCCTGTACACAGACAACTTTAGATGATGGTTAGTTTAGGAGAAAATGAGATAATGCTGCAAATTAGTTGAACTTCGGGTTGCATGTTGACGATACACGTTTTGATAGTGTTGGGAGAGTCTTTGAAAGCTGAGTCTTTGTGATTCTAGCCAGAGTTTCACTGATTGATTAACATATTTTCGTCGCTCTGATTTAGAAGAGATAAAGCGAGCAAGAAGATGGTAGTTGCATCTCAAAGAGGACAGTAACCTGAATCATGAAATCAGGGCTTCTGCCCGGCAGGGGTCAGCTGGAATATCCACTGAGAATGCAGTGGACACTAGGGAATGCAGCATCGTGTTGGCGCCTATCACAGCATGAAGGTTAAAGATGGAAAGTGAAGCACACATCAAAGGCAAATTTCGTAAATTACAGGCTTACTCCCTATTAGTATACCTATAGTAGTACACATAACAACAGTGCTGTATTGGGTCGCTATTTTTAAACATTTTTTTTTTTTAAGCTTACGAGCATGAGAGTGGGCAAGGCAGTGGCTTAGTAGATTTCTATCTAGTCTTTATTGCAAAGCGCATTTGGATGGTGGGGGGTGTGTGTGCAGATCTGTGGAATGTGGTAAAAACACAAGATTCGACATTTAAGTCTATGACCAACAAGATATATATCAGCTATTTCATTTGCGCCAGGGAGGGTAATCACCTAAAGTTGTTACATATTGGCCTACCTATTATAACTAGGCACCTAAGTCTTGAAAATACTTTTGTTTGAAATATATTTTGTTTTATTGAAATGATTCTAATTCTACCTGTAGTCCTATGATGTAGGTGTATCTGAATGAGAGAGTGTAGTGCAGTCTCCTTATGAACAAAACTATCATCTGGTTTAAAAATTATGATGGATGGATGACAATTGCACTTTTTCTTGGTCCTGTGGTGTACCATAATGTCACTGTTTTCACTGCATAAATTTAGTTCTGGACTGAATACCTGTAACTAGGACTCTATTATATCACAGTAGCCTTTTGAAAGTATCCGAGCCGAGGAATGAGTGACGAACCATGATCGTGGATATCCGTTCCAGATCCGGCACTTGAAGAAGAAGAAAAAGAAGTCTTAAACCTACTTACTGTCATTTAAGACAGTTTAATTGGCAGTTTTGTTCATCCTTGGGCTTATCAGAGGCAATTATCAGCTTTCGGAAATGTATGCTTTGCTGAGGTTTCCAAATGAAAGACAGCCTCAGATGCTGAATTTGTCAGATGAAGACTAGCCGTTCAACTAGTTCAAGCACCTTTAGTGGGACACAATTTAACTCTTTCCTGACAGTAATAGGGTTAATGAACACAATCATACTGTACTGCAACCCTTCGTGCATGTACAAGCATGCTCAAAAATAACATTATATCAGTGCATTTCTATGGAAAATCTGCTGGTTCTCTCTTGAATGAAACAAACTACTTGTCAAAAGTACATGTATTAGATAGAATATTAGATTGACAAAAGCCTTCAACGGGTTACATGACAATTGATGTGAAAATGTTCGTGGTCACCAAGTAACAATGCATAATTAAATGATAACGGTACCCATACATGTCAAGGGTCGCAAAAAAAAAAAAAAAATTCATTTTCATACTCATTCTGGAAATACATGTTGTAGTAACTTGTAGTTGTTAAATCTTGGTTTTCATACAACTGGAACTGATTGATCTTAGATAATCTTCTTGGAATGTGGCATGCATAATTGAACATAATGTTCAGTTTTGTGCTGTAAAGTAGTGTAAGCTTTAATTTCTGAATTCATTGTTGCCTGTCAAAATTACATTCAAATTTGAAACTCATGCCAACAGTACACTCAAAGAAGTCTGTTCATTCCAATTATATTGTTGCACTGAGATTAGATTGTTTAGTAATAAAGTGGTCAATAGTTAGTTTCATCTATACTGCTTGTGTGCTCAAAGTTTGAGACCAAAGTGAAGCTCATTTTGTTGTTGAAAATTCCTCAGAATATTACTTTTTGTATGCATGCATGCAATGTGGCAAAATTTATTTCTTCGGCAAATTCCATGGCATAATTTCAAAATTTTTAGGGCAAAATTTAGGCCCAAAAATGGCAAATTCTGCGGGGACAGGTATTTGTGAAAGCCATTGGCCATTCCCTCAATTTGTGTAAATTTTAGTATAAAGTCATGGTAACTGTGATTCGTGAAACAGTGACTCACTTTAAGAATTGAATTTTACCTGCCTTTCAGGGATATCTCTTTTCAAAAAAATATTTCAATGGTTGCTGGTGAAAACAACAAAATTAAGACATTTTATGCAAATTTGTTCTGCAATATTGTATACTTTAGTATCAGTTTGAAATACATAGAGATAGAGGGAAGGATCACATGACTGAGGCGTGGATTGTTGTTGCCCAAATATCATTTATTATTTATACATAACGGGGGCTTGATGTCTCAGCGTGACTTGTGGCTTGGTAATAATTCACTCCTGCTAAATGCTGGTTTGTGAAATAAACTATCCATTTTATGCACATTTCATTTTTTTTTTTGTCAGAAACAGTGTCTGGTACATTGATCTCTTTCTTCAGTTTTTTTTAAAAATCTGTATTTGTGATCTTTTTGAATAAAATAACTGACATTTCAGTCCTAATAGAAACTTGAATGAGAACATGGAATTTCATGTATCTATATAGAATGATTCCAGTGGCCTTGAAAAAAATTACAATGGTATGTGCTGAATCAACAATTTTTATTTTTTTTCCTTTTTACCATTACTGTCATCTTTTCACCCATGATGTCACCTTTAGAGCATTTGACAAGCTCTATCCCCTTCCCATTAATACAGCTTTCAGACAGGGCATTTGGCTAGTTTATAAAAATATCATTATCAATTCCTTTTGATGTATGCTATTACTTGAGTAAGTAAACATTTTTATTTGAATTTCAGGCATCCTGAGGGTTCTTCTATCAGAAAGAAGATGATCTGCGCCTCTTCCTTCAATGCTCTAAGATCATCCTTGTCTGTCAACAAGAACATCTTAGAGGGAGACGCTTACTCTGAGGTTGATAGTAAAGCAGTTTTAGAGAAGCTTGGTGGCAAGGCAGTTAGCTAAATATAGAGAGGCCTCTATCTAGGTAAGACTTTTTCCCACTTGCGTAATCCTTAATTGGAAAATACCCTCATGCCCATGAGCAACGTTTATAGCAGGGGAGTGAAAATATTGTTGATGGCTGTCAGTCATTTAATAAAATTTTGAACTGCAGAAAGTCCGGGAAATGAAGATTTTGTGACACTCAGCCTAAAGCTGAATGGGTGGGAACATTCCAGGAATCAGTACTTTGTTGAATATTCACACTGTTTGCACTCACCTCTGAACTTAGTTAGTAGTGTGTATCACAAATAGCGGCATAGAGAGATTTTTGTTCTGCCTTCAGTCATATATCTTGGTTTGAATCAGTTTTAGTAGGGTTGTTTCTGGCTAAACTTTGGTCCTGGATCTCTGTATTTTTTCTGGATGTCATAAAGTGTCATCATAGCATCTGTGACTCAAACTGTCAGAGTGGTTTCTATAATTTTTACCAAGTCAGCCATTAGTACGATCAGTTCTCACTGTTGGCTTCCACATGCAAACACTGTTGCCTCAATGTCAAGAAACAGAACAACTGATAAATTTCTCATTTTCATGGGTTTTAACTTCAGCATCTAAGCTTTATTAGTGACCAAGCTGTGACTTATTTTAAGTCATGCTGGGACACTTACACAACAGCCACTGTAGATTATTTTTGAAAGAAAACAAAAACAAAGAACAAATTTGGGGGTATATATTGCAGGTTCAATATGTACAGCATTTTAAATTATTGTTTCTCAACACAAGTATGATCTTGGAACAGGTGTCGTAAAAAACACGACACACGGAACAAAACCTAGTTTGTCCTTCAGCGCAGAATAACCTGCCAACCATTACATCCCAAAACTCCCTTAGGTGAGCATTTTATACCTCCAGAGGATGATATTGCCACTTTTATTTCCTTATTTGCAAGAGAATTGAGAATTTGGGGCTTGTTTTCAAGCACCATCTATGCATGACATATTGGACTGGCTCCAAGAAAATGTCACACCTCTGCTCTCACTATCTCTGATATCAGAAGAAAACAGTTTGCTGCTGTTTTTTCGTTAGTTTGGGGTTCACTATCTTAAAAACAATCAAGAATGACTGACACTATGCGTATACGGATACTAATAAAGTACGAACTCTCAAACACATGGCTATCAAAGTGTACTTTTCTTTAAATTGCAAACAGAGACTATATATTTCAAAAGTCAGACTCATTATTGAGGAAAGATCATGGGGGTGTGGGTGTGAAATCATTTTATGGGTATATTTTCAACTTACATTCTCACCGGCATACAGGGAAGAAAACTTACTACAAGGTACATGTATAGGGGGTCTACAACTTCTAAAGACATCTAGGCACCCTTATCCTCTACGGTGTTGCCCAGTAACCATGGCTAATGTAACACTAACACTCTTCAGAAACATATTGTATTATTCACTTTATTTTAGTGGGCAATAAAACATACTGTGGACATTTTTCAGTTGGACTTCACAGGGTTCATGTAAAATAGTAAGATTAATTTCAAGGTCAATGTTATATAAAACATTACAGTTACATAATTTTTGACAATTTCATAAAAAATTTAATGTAAAAGGAGAGACAATCATATGAGTGTCCTGTTTGCTTGTATGATATCTATTATTCTATGATTTTAGAAATATGTGTACATGTATGCATGATCGAATTATGCAACCTTGCTAAAATAGTTTTCTAGTTGTATACTATGACATTTTGAAGCATTTGTTGTTCTCTTTTTCCAGCTTACTGAGCATGCTTACTTGAATAAAGTGTAATTTGTTTCTTTTCAGGTGTGCTAAAGCTTTTTTGAAGGCAAGACATCAGAATAATGTAGAGATGTGCTGGAGGGGCATTTGTGTTGAAGGCCATGGACTGTTATCAAGACATGTAACATAATTTTCGTTGGTTTGTTGGTCTGTTATTTTTTTATAGGGAAAAATTTTGTAGTAATTTATTAAGACTAAATAAAAAATCATTAAGAGAATATTTCATATTCATAAGACAGATGTTTACTGTTCAAATACACAATGTGTGTGTGTGTGTGTTTTTAGCCTTGTTTGTGTACATATTTAATCCATATGTTCTATAGAAGGAAAACTGAAGCTTAACTGAGGTCTGTGTTGGAGCCAGTGAGATTCTAAGTTTCACTGGGATAGCACTGATCTCTACATTTCATCTTGTTTTGTCTGCCTGGATTTACTTTCTACAATTTGTGGTAGATACTTTAATTTATTTTGGTGTTAGAGTTGACTGAGATTGAGAACAAAATGTCCCTCCACTGTTTGTTTGTGTTAGTTTTATTTTTGTTCTTTTAAAACAAAGATCCCCTTGGGGGACCCTTTTTTTTTTCATTTCATTTTGTGCGTCTTTGGTTGGTATAGAATTGATAAATTTTCTGACATAAATGTTTTATCATTTGATTAACTAATGAGTAATCTTACTGATGAAGTACTGGAACATACATATACTTATATATGTAAAATCCTACCTGCTTAGGATGTTTGTTTTTCTTCCTTGTCTTCTTTTTTTTTTCTTCAATAATTATCTTAGAGACTTTGGGTAGAGTTTGGGTGAATTATTTCTCAGTAAGCACTTAATTGTATGTCTCTCTGGTTCTGTAACATTGCATTATGTAGTTTTAAAGATTTTTGTTTTTTTCAATTACTATGCTTTTTTTTTTCTTCATGGGGCACTTGTTTATACTTTGTCATAAAGTATTCAAAATAAACTAATGCTCAAAATAATATTCTCATTTTCTTCTTACTGCAGAGAAAGGTTTGCATGAGAGATTACCAAGTTTTTATCTTTTTGTGAAATTTGATTGGGCTACTACAGGAAAGAAATTCGGAAGTGTCAGAATTCTTTGTTAAAAGTCAAATATTTATTTTGTATGTTAAAAACATAACATATAGTCTTGAACAAAATATTTCAGAAATGTGACTGTGGAAGTGCTCCATCTTTCAGATAGCGTCTCTGATTGTTTCACTTTGCTGCCATGTAGATTGGGTAGCTTAATTCATTGGTAGTGGGGGACAGGGGTATATATGTATTTTTTCAAAGTATACTTCAGAGAGCAAAAAGTCTTATTTTTATATTTATCATTGTGCAAATGTGGAACTTCCATTTGCTCTGGCTGTGCGCATTATGTAACTACAGTCACAAAATTTTGACACAGGCCCACCCCTGCCTCTGTGATTCAAATGTCAGAATGGCATGAAGATATCTAGAGCAACACTTTTTATTCTTGACACCAGCAAAATGCTAAATAAACAAATTTATGAATAAATTTGAAGGTACATAATCATCCATGGGACCTGAGGTAGACAGTGTGTTACAGTTTAGTGATGATTCCTCGCAGCAGTGAATCGTGTGTGATGAAAAATTTGTATGGCAATCCTGCAATAATTTTTGTTTTTTTTTCAGTTGTCAGAAGAAATGACTGAGATGAATAGATTAGCAGGAAAAAAAAAATCATGTCTGGTCCATTTTGAAAGGTGCTATGAATGTGTAATCTACACTGAATAATGATGCTGAAACCCATTCAGCACAAAGAAGATGAGAATTTTATCCCACAAAACCACAATTTGCATGCTATGAAATAGTGTCCCACATTCAGGGGAGGTAGTAAGAACTTAAATTCAGCCAGTGGAAACAAGAAATTGAATCATATTGAAAGGAAATATAATATAATGTGACACCAACTCTACTTATTCATACACATTATGCACTATGTACCACTTTTTATATATACATGCAAATAATTAATAAACTCTGTTACCATATATTAATTGACTTTGATCTTTAATTGCTGTTTTCTCTGACATTTGAAGCACCCAGATAACAAGCCGTCATCTTCTTTTAACTTTTATAGTGCTTTTTGACAACAGCATGTAGTTTTGTTTTACCTCATGTTTGGGGTGGAAATGTTAAAGTTTGAAATCCAAGTAAATCATGCGTGGGCCTTTGTAGAATGATACCGTGCAAAAATCTCTTTAATGTGGACTGCATCAAGTAGTCCTGTTGGCAATAGAATACAGTAGATTGATTTCTCCAGTCCCCTGAGCACTCGGTGTGGATGGACAAGAACGAGAAATCCTAGGAAACCCTCCTGTACCATGTTATTACTTTTGTATCTTTGAACAAGTGCTCATGTTCTTTCATTAAGTCAAATCAAAAACTTTCATGGAATCTATTAACAATAAAGTCACAAAGGTTATATACAATATATGTCTGTGTGTGCGAGTCAATTTGTGAAGGATGATTAAGAAATAACTGTTATGATGAATGAACGTTTTTTAAAATATAGTAACCATGATGATGCCTTTCTGTCCACTCGTCAATTATTCTTAGTGCATCACAGTCGGATATCAGTTACTATTGGAAAAATATAGAACAGTTTTTTTTACTCAAAGACAGTAAATTTAAAAGAAGACAGACATTTTTTTCTGTGCACATTTATATCTGAGAAATGGTGGGCTTGCCTGCATATTATAATGTTTGTGAACAGTGCATCATTTAATTAAAATGGACCACATCAGGACCATACAAAGTTCTATCAAATTTATTTCAAAGTATGTACATGTATTTGTACTTCTAAACGTTTGTGCAGACCAAGCTCCATCCGCATTCACAAATGCTTTTATGACATGCAGGCCCTCTTTTGCTGAATAGCACAATCTTTAACCATGATCCAATAAAATTCATTAACTGAATCATACTCACCAGTAGTGATACCTCGTTATGAATGACAAAAAGGCATATCACAGTTAACAATCCTTGGACAGATGGGTGGGTGTGTATACATGTATTTTATCATGTTTCCATGGATGTGTCAGAGATATAACTCTGCTACATACATCCACACAAGTATAGTTGAAGCAGATAACAAGTTGCCACTCCACAGATCACATGACCAACCTAACATCAGCCATGTAATGTGGGAGATAACATTGTTTCAATGACCTAGGTGGGCATGAATAGGGTTCACTAATCAGCATGAACAGGAAAAGAACAAACACTTTCATTTGAAGACCCTGATGGAAGAATGACCATAATACAATTTTAAAGATTTCTTGAAAATTTCTTACAAAATACAATGCGTATTTTGCCCTAAAGCCCAGTTTTTTTCTATTTGAGTAAAACCATTAACAACACACTCAATTTTCAGAAATCAATTTTTTTTTAGTGTCATGGTATATGTGACTATGGTCACTTTTCCATCTGGGTCTTCCTTTGTAAAGGACGTAACTCTAAGTTCACATACAGTCCCAGCCCATCTTGCTTTATTGTTATGCCATCAAGGAGAGTCAACACAGTGTTTGACACCCTATGTCAGGGGCCGGCAATACTTCAGAAAAGAAGGGCCATATCTGAATTTCTGTTAGAATTCAACGGAAGAGAGCGGCAAAGGCATGAAAGTCCATTTACATGTATCAGTAAAATTTTTACTGGCAAATAAGAAAAGGAAAGAGCCACAAATGAATGCCAAAGGAGCCGCATCCAGCTTGGTTGCCAACCCCTGCCCTTCTATCACTTGGTACCATACTACAGATGAATATTGGACTGCGGTCATTTGATTTAGTTTGCTGGTTTGCTGAACCGCAGAAACATGAATTGCATGAGGGCCAACACTCCCTCCGCACAAACCAATAGATGAAACGAAAAAGCAATGGTGGGAATTTACCCAAAAAATTAGTCATTTCATTGTAATTTACACATGTACACATTCCTAAATAAAGAACAGGATAAATTGTGAAGGGTGATATTTAAAAAATCTCACTAGTACTTGTATATAAAAAGTATGAACTGGCAGATTACTGACTTTTTTGAGTCCCACAGGATAGGCCGCTCAACAGACCCTCACATATGAGATATTGCTCAGATAAGCTAAAAATCACAATACTTTTATCTTCGATCACTATAGAGTCCCTAAAAGCAGGGCATAGCACACCTTGAGTTACACATGTGCTGAAAGATAACTAGGCGGGGGCAGACCTTTATTGGTAGGCACATACAATTCAGGATTACTCAGTCATGTTGTGAAGAAATGGCCAACTTTGATTGGTGGTAGTGTGAATGAGTAACTTATATTGTCACAAAAGACTTAGGAGAATATTCTCATCTGTTTTCATTTCCCCTGCAAAAAAAACAACATCAGGCTGTATTCTTGTCGTAACAACACTGACAATATCAAAATAAACCCGCTGTCACATCAAATAAAACTACATTTGCGTAACTCTTTCGGGATGTCTGTGTTTGGGGCTTTGGTCAAATCTGGACAAAAATAATTTTTTCTCACTTTGGGAAAAAACAGCAAGGTTGGTTCAGAAAAACACTTACACTAAAAGAAAGTATTGATAGTAAAGTAAAATGTTTTACATTAAATAAAAGAGAACTGAATGTAGAATACAATATAAATCGGCAACACGTCCAAACGCATTTTTCACTGGTGGCGATAAATCAGGTATACGTACCGAAAGAGTTATGTCAGAAGTAAAAAAAAAATGGTGATTCCTGTATGAAATAATTTTGCATAATATGTAAGTCTCTTAAGTTAGTATGGTGAACATGGTTTGCTTTGTTATTCCTGGAAATTGTAGAATGGCTGGTTGGTGTGCTTAAAAAATGAGAACTGAGGGGAAAAAAACGGGAGTGGAAGTGAGGTCTAGTCGTACAAAAGTCAACTACATATGTATGTTTAATTATTGACTAATATTAATGGTAATATGCCACAAGTTAAAACTATACACTGATGATAAGCTTATTGGTAAATTGCCATATTATCAAAATGAAACTTACAAACAACTCTTGATAGTTAGAAGCAACAAGCTGTGACCAAGAACATGTCCTATACATTGTAACATAAAGCGTAGAACAGCATGTTCTTGCTGTGTTACTGTTACAGTGCATGAAATATTTCAGAATTATAAGCATCACTTATCAAATTTGTGAACTGAAAATAATCGAAACTGAATTCAAAAGGAAAGCTTGAAGTGTTGCATTTATTCACAGATCTAAAGATCTACAAATATCACAGTGTTAGAATGCTTTAAACTATGCACGGACAGGCAGAATTACGGCCATTATTATATAACCATGTACTAAATTACACTATGTGACTTACTTTACTTTTCCGATCCAGACACCATGTGACATACCGGTGACACAATTAACTTGATAACTGGATCAGATTTCCATGAAAACTCAGCTCTCATAATTTATGGGTTTATAATAGGATAATTATTTGCTAATGCTATGTGTAAATGGGAGATGGTTTCAGAGATTTATGACAGAATTACTAATACTAGTAATTGCTGGTTTACCATGACAGCATTGGAGAAATCGATGATGGTTAAAATTTGATGCATGTAGAGCAATGCAGGAGATAGACACAATAGTAGATTAGTCACCTGTCACCTGTCGGCTTCATCGTCATCGATGTTAGCTGCTACAGTGGATGTCACGACAAAATCTCCTCCACCCAATCCTGTCCTTAGCTTTCCTAGTTAGTTCACTTATTTCCAGCTGGCTGTCTTTCTTGATGTTATCGTGATATGTAATGGGTGGTCTTCCTTGTTTTCTCTTTGTTTCTGTCTTTCCTTGAAGGATTGATATCATAAGGGCCGTGCTTTTGTTTCGGACCGCGTGGCCGATGTATGCAAGTCTTCTTTTATTTATTTCAGGTGTTATTCTTCTGGTGGTGCCAAGCTGTTCTAAGATGCTTGTATTTGTTCTCCTTTCTGTCCAACTTATTCTGAGTAGCCTTCTGTAAAGCCACATTTCAGCTGCCTCCAATCTTGTTATGTCTGCCTTTTTGAGTGTCCAGGCTTCACAACCATATAGTAGGACTGGCCAGATCAAGCACTTAAGTATGTTCACTTTGAGGTCCGTTGGTGTGCCTCTATCCTTCCAAATGTTGTTTAGTTGAACCATTTTGTGTTTTGCCATTCCTATCCTTGTTTTTATGTCCTTTGAGCAGATTAGTAGCTGTGACTTAATCCACATTAGAACGGTGTCTGTGGCTTTATCCTGAGTTCAAATATTTATGGTGTTATGTGATAGATTTATGTTTTGATAAACTGGGATATTACTGTGTCCTAAGTGAAAATCTGTACCAGAAAAGTTTATATTGGAACATACATTCTTTTCACTGAGTACACTATATGTATAAGACATCGGCCTATATAACGAAACCTGCTTTCATTTTCAGACGTACAATGTACATTATCTCCTTTTTTGCAAACACAAAATAAATCCTATATATTTTTGGTATCAAAGGGCTTGTGTGTTAACACTCCTCTTTGAATTCAATGAATACATTTCATCGGCCGTTCTCTAAAACTGCAGTAATTGGTTTCGTTATGATGAATTTTTGAGGATTTGCTATTTGGTTATCTTTCGGCTTAGGAATCTATAACCAAGACCATTCCATGTGGCTTTAATGTAGTTTTGAATTTTTGATTTACTGCAATCTTAGGAAAGTGACGAGCTGATTTGTCAATGTCAGATTTTCATTTATGTATATATGGTTTTTACCGTGTATTTATCTTTACAGACTTGTTACAAAATAAAAATTGTTCCAGCACTAGTACAGGATGACGTCCCATCCCAAAATGCTCTTCCGCAGACAACTATCATGGTTGGAATTTGTGCACGTACCTGTGTTTTGAATCAGTAAGAAAATCTTTCATTTGATATGAAGACCCAATACAGTGGCAGGAGAGCAAAAACTAAGAATGGGAAATCAGATTTCAGTAGACCACCCCATTCTACTATAAACATCCATTCAAAAATTTCAAATCACAAGACCAGAGACAAATAAAAGCAATAGAGATAAAGCATTTTTATTTCACTATTATTTTAGTGCATTTGACTTCTATCTTTCAGTTACATGTAAACAAAATGGTGAAACGATGATCGTGAGTGATGTGTAAAAATGTAATGGTTTTCAACAACATAATACCATTCCCTTCCGACATGAACAGTCACACTGCATGAATGGAAAAGAAAATGTATCATCATCATTCCCTAAGACTGTAGCAAATCAAAAAATTTTTTTAAATCGAATACATATTCAACTTCATTCAAAGCCACATCGAAAGATCCTGGTTATAGATTCTGAGGCTGAAAAATAACCAAATAAAAGCAAACTTCAAGAAAAATTCATTGTAACTAGACATTGTACAGAAGTAAAAGAGTTTTTTGCTTGAACTGAAAAGTAGCCAAAATCAATTACTGCAGTTTTAGGAGACGGTGACGATATACAGTACACTGAGACTAAATAACATTGATTACAATGTTTTAACTTTGAGAGTTAATGCTTAAATTCCACATTTATTTACAAAAGTAAAGGTCTCAGACCAAGGTAATGAGAGAAAATGAAAAAATCTAACTGGCCACAACATGAAAGTTCCACGAATAATGAAATATACATTTTGTACATATAATGTGGACTTACAAATATGCTATACAGTGTAGTGAAAGTTATAAAGTATAAAGAAAACAGCTGAGAAACAAATTACTGTACATGGAATGGTGAGCAAATAATTTTTTGAGCTTTCACACGTCCTCAAATCTTGACCTACCCATCTGATAAAATTTCAGGGCTCTCAGATGCTCTAAGTTTTCTAGGTTGTTTCATTCCATACAATTGAACAGAACCTTCATCTCAGTGCACCCCAGCAAAACAAACCTACAAACCACTACAGTAAGTATATGTTCAACAGTGGTAATGTATGGTTACTTTTCTCAAAGAATATTACAAAGCTGAGAGTTACGCCAGGCCTCTGCAGTATTTCATGCCGGACAAGTGTAAAATTCAACAATGAGAACTTGTGGTTAAATTTCTTGTAGAATGTCATTAGTTGAGACCTACGCCAGGCCACTGCAATATTTCATGCCTGACAAGTGTAAAATTCAACAATGGGAACTTGTGGTTAAATTTCTGGTAGAATATCACAAGTTGAGACCTAGGCCAGGCCCCTGCAATTCTGCAACTTGTGGTTAAATTTCTGGAAGAATATCACAACCTAAGAACTATGCCAGGCATCTGCGGTATTTCATGCCAGACAACATTCTTATTCTATTCTAATGATGGAATGTTCTTCAGGCAAGTATCACAATATGAACAATCTTGGAGATCACTCAGAGATTTTTGTATTACCGGAGAAAGTCTAAGTCATTTTCTTGGAAATGTTGATAACCCTAATTACTGAGAAATTTAGTCACACCGTTGGTACCAGTTTGTGCATGAACCCATTCACACTTCACAAACTGTGACACTGTCATTCCACTAAAGGTAATTCCACATACAGGGTACCACACACACAAGAATTCCAAGAGCACATATTGAGGGCTGCATGGTAAACTATCGTAACTTTTTATAAAAAAAATTGAGATATTTGGCATGTTTGTACTGTAGCAGTTAGCACTCAACATCCTACAGGTTACGTTATGGGTTAGGGATTAAATTCTGAAAACTAAGGGTTAAATAACATTTGTTTAAATTATTGCAGCTAACAACCCCCACAGTGTTTGGACCATGATATCATGGCTTTTTTCTCCCTGTCCACTACTGATAGAAATACAATATAATGGTCCTCTCTTCCTGGGCCCCAGTTGCTAAGCTCATCTGATATTGTATTTGTAGTCGCATCTCCCCTGTCCACCAATGATAAGGCCATGAATTCGTGTTACCGGTTCCGGTTCCTCTGGGCCCATGATATCATAACTTGTAATATGCTCTTCTATTTTTAGTGTTAACGCTGCCAGGTTTTCCTGGAGCTTGTGCAGGCCTATAAACCAAGGGACAACTGGAGGCAGACTTCCATATCACTGTGAGGGTTTGGTCTAATAAAGAAAATTACCCAGTTTTTTGTTTTTCTTGGACTATTTGTAAAGACTAGCTGATTATGCGGCCATTGATATTAAGTCATAAAAAATACACAAACTCTTTCTTGACATAGAACTGAAGTCAACTATAACTAAGAGGTACCATTCTGAAGTACCCGCAAGAGCTTGCTGGCAGAGGTAGCAACTCCACTTGAAGAAGCTGCTGTAGTTGGTCTGTTGGACGTTACACTCCCTGGCCTTGACCCAGGGGTGAAGGGTCGAGGGGTTGCTATGTCTCTGGGTGTCTGGGAGTTCAGTAAGGGGGTCATTTTATCTACTGCATTCAGAGACAACAGGTCCTGCCATGGATTAGGGGACAAAATCATAATGAAGAAAACAGATATAAGATATTTATCAGATGATGTTGCTTCAAATACATGTACATGTATGTCTTCAGTTTGGCACTTTTTCAAATTTAGTCCACTGCAGTTGAAAATCATCATTTAATCAAAATTATCAGGTCTTTGCTTTGTCAGTAACATCAGTGTATTGTATGTAAATAAAGAATATTTGAGTACCAGTCTTTGATTAGAATTTTTTAAAGTATATAATGGATTTAATAAGCAAATATTTATACTGATCATATTTTGATTTGTCCGATAAGAAAGAAAGTTGAGTAAACATTGAATACCATCTTTCGTGGCATACTCAAATGGCTGATCAAAGACTATTCCAAATTCTGATAAAGATGTTGAAAGTGATGTACACTCCCGTGACATGGAAACTGAGAATTTTCAGTGCCTTGACTCAGTAAAACATCATTTCATGGGTGGTCGAAGTTGGACTATCATGCAGTTTGCAAAAGATAGTAAATTCAAGGTGTTTTATTGACTTTGAAAATGCTATACCTTTCAGCCAGAATAATAAATTTGGTATAAAAATGCTTAGAAAAAGCAAGCTCCATCAGATTAGACAACAACTGGTGAGTTATGATAAAAAGTAAAAATCATTTCGGACTGCCTAGTTAGACACCTGAAGAAAAATAATGAAAACATGAAAATAATTCAGATTTTAAGCCACTCACCTTCTTCAGCTCGCCTTGTTGACATAGGCTTCTCAGAGCAAGGATTGCATTCATTTGCACAGTGGATTGGGCATCATGGCAGGCTGTTTCTAATAAACTGGCAAACATAAAATAAGAGAACTTAATCATCAATACCCTGCCACTTTAAACTCAAATATATATGTTTTTTTTTATTTAAGCCTTTGAAAATGTAGGCCTACAAGAACAAACTTTTTGAAATTTTCATTTTCTTGTGTTTTACAGCCTTCCAATCTCCAGTGACACCAGCTACCACTTATTTTACGAAGAAAAAAAAATTCACATTCAGAGAAATTTCGTTGTTAAAATGAGTTGTCTCAAAACTGGATTGCAGAACTGGAAAATTTGTTAAATTTGTGTTTTTTCTCATAATTTCATATAACTTTAACAATGAGTTAGCTGTAGAGCACTGAGAATGGTAAAAGTAGCCACCATAGCCTCTTTTAATTTTACATTTTGTTTTTGATATACTGTGCAAACTTACTCTAATTTTTGTAAATTCTGAAGGCTGCTGAATTATTTCCAGTCTGACCCTCAGTCTTAGACCAAGACAGAATTTGGCCACAAAACATTTGTTAAACTTACTGAGCTATCAACTTGGACTTCTTGATATCTGGACAGAGAGCTGATGAATGCATTCCCAAGTTGCCACATGCACCTGGTCATATGATGGAGTAAACACTATCGGTCAACATACTATATAGTGAAAAGATCTTAATGAAAGATTAACTGAGTAAAGCTTGAAACTTTCATTTCTAGGGTGTGAAATCCATTGAAACTTATGTAATCCTCATTGTGTTACTTTGTCAGCATTTATGCTTGTTTTTAGACTCAGCCACACAATTTAACCCTTTGAACACTGGTCCCCCTGTCCCTGGTCCCCCAGCCCAAAATTGCCATTTTCATAGATAGTAATAATTATAATGATGGAAACACACAATAAACACAACATTGATGGATAGGGAGCAAATGTGAATATTATAGACTGTTTTGTACCAGCCTGTTGCTAAGAAATCAAGAGGCTCAGGGCGACGCCCCCTTCTTGGGACACGCCCACCTTCACCACTAGGTCCAGGTCTAGGCTCTTCTTCAACTTCTATGTCTTGGTCTAGGTCTAGATCTCTACCTAATTCATCATCAGACACGCTTTCAACATCGCTCATTGGATAATATTCGTCAAAACCTAATTCTTCATCGTCTGAATCGAGAATCATCTACCTAACAGCTTGGGCTGATAATACTGATTTACCTCTTTTACCCCTCGAGGTTGAGGGTTCATCAAATGCTCGTTTCATCAAGAAAATTTCACAAAAAACCTCCATCCAAACTACGCGCCGGCTTCTAGTTTCTCTTTGTTTACAACTGAGAATAAAAAATAGCGGCCAAACGCAACTTTTGATGACGTAGGAGCACAAATAATTATGCAGTGTCACCCTTCTGACCACTGTACCGGTTAATAGTGTATATATCGCCATAGAATTTGACCGGTGTACCGGGCAATAGTGTCCAAAAGGTTAAGGACTACTTTCTTTTGAATATAAGTTGTATTCACATTTTCCATCAGTGCCATCTGAGTTGAAGCCCTTTGGCCTATGTAAGTCACAACTATTTTATTACTAAAAAAGCAGCTTTTGCTGACCACAGAAAATAATCATGAATGACAGTGTTGCTGAACGCTATCTCCATCACTCAAACTGAAATTTCAGGCTGCTGATCACATATTCTATTTTTCTGTGCTATGAAATGCAAACAACTCCTTTAAAGTTTTCCTGCAAAATGAATGTAAGATAGTGTACTTACTTGCTGCATTAGCTCTGGTTTTGGTAACTGGGTCTCGCAAAAGGTCAACTAAAAGTGGCAGGGCTGGACGAAGCTTTGGGTACAATTCTCCACTATGGTAACTGGCATTGCCCACCGCATAGGCAGCACACTATTGATGGAATAGGGTAAATTAATGAATTAATAAACTGCTTTAAAGAAATCGTGTTGCAATTCTGCTTCTTAAACTGTATTGTGTACTCTTGTAGCTTAACCATTTTACATCCCACCGCTCACATTTCACCTTCTCTCTGGTCGAAACGCTTGTATTTTATAGTAACTATTGCCTTTAGACACAAGGGTATAGGGTAAGTTCGAAAATTTCCCCCCAAATCTCTTGGTAAATGTACAATATGTGGCAAGTAGACAAAGAATAATATATTTAGAGAGTTTGAACAGATGGGCGACAGGGAAAAACCAGGGCAATATGGACTTTTTGAGGGCATCCGAGCGGAGGAATGAGTGGCGAACCATGATCGTCGATATCTGTTCCAGATCCGGCACTTGAAGAGAGACAGAGCACTGATGTATATTGACAAAATAGAATAAGAAAAACCCACTGAAAATCTGTTTGGTGCCAGCAAGGCTTGAAGCAAAGTCAAAATGTGGCAAAAGAAAACATTGTATATAGCAAAGTCTCTGTAAGCCTATCACTGGTCACATACATCTTTGTGTTGTCGTGTTCTTTGCTGTCCTTTTTGAAAGAGGATGGTAGGAGGACGGTCTTCTGCAGCATGCAGTATATCAATTAGTTGTAAAGTGGGGCACTCAGGCATAGTGTGAGGTGAATGAAAACGTTAATAACATTTTGTCACCATTCCCTAAGACAGTAGTAATTAAAAAATTTGAAAAATCAATTTTTATATATGTTCAACTACATTCAAACAACATTAGCTGAAAAATAATGGATTAGCAAACTTTCAAAAAGTGATTGTAACTAGACCAGTTGTGCTCAAATTAAATATTTTTTGGCTTCTCCTGAAACGTAGTTAAAACCACATTTACTAAGTTTTAGGGAACGGTGATGATTTCATCACATTTAATCAAAATGTCAACTAATACATTTGCCGTTACAACTGGCACATCTCTTATATTGTTCGTGTCTTCTTTGTAGAAAAGGCTGTCATTACTGCCAAGCCTATAATTGCTCATAGTTCAGTATAAACTGCTGTATTACAATATTCAATGGCAGTGGAATGATATCAAGTCATGTTTCAAGGACAAGTACTGTCCACTTACCTTTCTCACATTGGAGTCTGTATCATGCAAACACTGTATTAAGCCACTGAGGATCTGCTCTCTGACAGATAAGACAAGAAGAATGAATTTCTGAACACACAGCTGATGTCAAATATTTGATATAAAATTTAAGGTACATCTGTGCAAGTTTTGAACTGTTTAACACTTAAAGTAACTGCAGCTGCAAAAAAGCACTGACAATGAGTAGGCCAATAATATCACTGCTGGAAATCTGTGCTGACATTTGCAGTCATTTTTATTGAACACCATAAGTCAGCAAACAACGCAGGTACAAAGGACAGTACTCCTATCAAGTCTAGAGATGTTGAAAGGATGTGAGGAGTTTTTCAGCTCCATACACTGCTTTTTGAGATGAAATTTTGGAGGTATACAAGACTTATCCATGTATATGAAGCAGAATGACTCTGATGACAACTGACTGAGTTATCAAAGAGAGACTGAAGAAGCAAATACCTTACCCACTTGAGAGTTGTTGGCACAGAAGATTTGATGAAACTCCATGCTGTTGTTACATTATTTATTGATAATTTTTAAAGTTAACATCCTCTCAACTGAGGCAACCTCAGAAATAGGTTGTGATACTTAAGAGTAATGCAAGGCTTTGCAATGGGGTGCTTCAAGTGTTAAACCAGAAAAGAAATAACCAAACACATAACTGACGACAAAGTAATAATCCTGACATCCGACATTACATTGCACACAAACTCATGCAAGCCTCATATTGTGAGAATCACTAGGTCTATGCTATATTTTATCATTTCCCACTCAGATTAAGGGTGGAAACTGTTGACAGAATTGGGGGACTTATGTTTTAAGCCAATCTGACTAACATCTCTCAGTTGGGCCATACACTAGTGTAATCTAAGGATAAAACCATACTGTAGGTTTTGCAGAGAACAGCAAATGATTATATTTATTGCCTGTCTAAGGGGGACCCAAGCTAGTGTAATCAAGTTTTGTCAAGTACACATAACAACACATAGCAATATATACATAACGCCATATTGCAGGTTTTGCAGAGAACAGCAACAATTATAATTTTTATTGTTAGGTGCCAAAAAGAGACATCCAAGTTAGCGCAATCTAGTTCTGTCAAGTGCACACAACAGCACATGGCAACGTAAAATCAACAGCACATTGGGGGTTTAACAGAGAAACAGCAACAATTACAGTTATTGGGCCATGCAGCTCCAAAGGGCTGGCCTTAATGGACTCCATATGTTTACCAGGTTTCAAAATGTTTCAGTTACAGCTATGGTACCAATAGGAAAGAAAGCGGATTTATTGGAAATTCAGTCATTCTGGAGTAAATCTGCACATTCATCAATCGAAACTTTGCAAAATAGTTCCCTTTCATTAACCATTTCATGTCAACCCACACCTTTTGGTGCACTTGAAAGATGCAGGCTGTTTCACAACAACAATTGATCAATACACCGATCGTCTGCGAGGTGTGGCCATGTGCACACCACTTCGCTGCATCCCATACTACCTGGGATAACACGTAATTTCGTAGCACAGGCAATTTTGTTTTTTGTGTTTTGTAAACATACAATTGTCATTATTCTTCTCTGAACAATCTTCATTGATTAAAATATCGTACTCTAGCTTTATCAGAAGATTTTTTAGGAATTTTCAGAAACACCCCAAAATAGTGCATACACAAGTAACAGCCGCTAAAAAGAAAGAACGGACAGTGGGCATGTGACAGCCATGATCCCTGCCATGTGAAAAGGTTAACAGTGATAAAACTGGTATCTCTGTTGTTTGAGAGTTAAAATGCAACCCCAAGAAGTTTGGAAACTTGAGGTCCTTACTTCTGTTTCAGTACAGGATACATCTGGGTATCATGTCTCATGATGTTTCCCAGCAGACTGCAAGTTCTTGATTTGACTGCTGAGGTATCATTGCGGATAAAGTTGGCCAGCAAGATATAATCACCTGTGGAGATGATAATATAATGAATGGTACAATTATGCCGGAATTAACTATTACAATATTGATGGTCGGATGAACTCTTCAGATCCAAAGATAATAACATAAACAATAGAGAAAATAATAAAACAGACCTGTAAGTGGCTCGTGACAAAATAGTCTGAAATTTTTTCGGTACCGTAGCAGCGCAGCAAGAATACATGGGCATGTGAGTACTTATATTTCCGACATTTGCCTGTTTATTATTAAGTACCGCATATTGAAACATGGCCGTCGTAGTCAATAGCATTCGTACATTTTCGCCGCCTTACCTTTATGACGTTCGCCGGTTTATTATTAAGTACCACATCGGAAAAATGACATTGTCTAAGATCGGGTCAGACTTTTTGCTAAACCAAAATTGTCGGAAATCCGAGGCGACTTTTTTTTGGTCGTGATAAAATAGTCGGAAATCCGACTATAGTCGGAAATTTTACAGGTCTGAATAAAAGCCTTTAATATCTGATGATATGTAAATACAATGATACTGCTTTAAAGTAATAAATGGCCACTGATATTAAGAGATGATAACAAGAACAGTGAAGAAAGTTATAAAGCCACTGACATTCAACGGGGACAAGGTGGTCTAGAGGCAAGGTGCTCGCCTCTCATGCCAAGGGTCCCGGGTTCTAAACCCGGCCGGTGCAGGCATGTTGGAAGTTTGGGATTTTTCTCATATTTTCATGTCCCTGATCCTATTGAGGGGTAGGATCGAGTACGTAGTCTTCTCGGATAAGGACGAAAAAATTCGGAGGGCCCGTGTGCACGTTGCGCACGTTAAAGATACCTTGGCAGTTGGAAATCGTAAAGAGCAGGCCGAACAGGCCGCTGCCCGGGCAAAATTAAATAAAAATTCATCCCTACCACCCACTCCCCCTCATCCCCCCACCACCAAAAAAAAAAAAAAAACGCCGACCGGCGCTGCACTGTGGCGACGACGTGCCTGCTCCAGTTGTAACTGGGGTGCAATGGCACAAAGGCAAAATTTCCCAAATGGGATTAAAGAGTTATACAAATACAAAATACAAATACAAATACAAATACATTCAGTACCGATGACAATATATATATCTTCTTTTTCATATCAAATTTAGAATAAAATGTGGATAAATGTAATTTCAAGCCATTTAATTTATGCATTGCACTGAATCAAATTTTTCATCACATCATTACATTACATCACATTTTTCATCATGTTATGGCATTAAATCAAATTTTTCATCATATTATTGCATTAAATCAAATTTTTTATCATATTGTTTTAACATTATAAGACAAAATGACTGCACATTGCCACACAATTTGTAGGCCAACAGCCTCAAGCTGAGGCCTTCAAGTAATAAAAAAAAACTGTTCTCTTTGTTACACTAATTAAACACTGTTTTCTTGCTTGTCAAATTTCTTCCCAAAATATTTGACCTATACATTACCATCTGGTCCTTTGAAAATAAACTTGATCATGTCCAGGTGCTCTGGGGAGGTTCTGACCAAATGACTGCAGACAGAAATGGTATCACACACAACAGACAGAGGACTGCGATTATCTAGACAACGCTGTAGAAATGGGATGGCCTGGGAAAAAAGTTTAGACAAAACATCAGACCTGAGGGTGTTCATTCAGGCCTGCACTTGTAGGAAAAAATGTTTGAATGGAAGTTACAAACTGTGGATGAAGGAACCTATAAATCATATCCTGACAAAAAAACAATGCGATGCTTCCATTTGCACAAAATCAGAAACATGCAAAAATGTCCCATCCACATTCGCAAACTAAAAGCCCTGTTACATGTTCAGATGGAGTGGACGCTGGCCGGATGAAATTTGGCCTTCGGCTGTGCCTACGACTAATCGTATCCTGTAATAAGGAAAATAGCTGAAATCGTATGGTATGCTGGCCGGCCAACCTCTCGCCTATCAATTTCCGGTGTCTCCTGATATTTTGTCGCACGGTTTGAGTGAATGGTTGGTGCCGCCACTTGCCTTTGAAGTTTTTCCTCGCCGGGGATGGCATGTCATTTTATAAACTTGTTGAAAACGACATGCTAGTACGAATTTGATATCAAATTCGGAATCAGCATGTCAAAATTAGTAAAATTGGTCGTGAGTGCTTCGTTTTATTGCTTAATAAAAATAATTTTAAAAATCTATCTTTATAGCCACTGAATTTTTCAAAAGTGGCGGGGTTGTGTGTTGTGTATTCACAGTAGCATCCCTTGTCTCCATCCGGTCCATCGTTTGGTCCACCGTAACGTGTAATCAGCCTAGTGGATTATGATTAGTCGTAAGCACAGCCGAAGGCTAACCTGGTCCGGTCCATAACTGGTGACACAATTCCAAGATGTGTCTACAAGTTTCAAGCCACTGTAGAAAATGTTTAACCCTAGTCCTGCGGGAGGCCACTATATTGGCCTCCCCGCGCAACCCATTATTTTGTCCGACACGCTTAACCGCGGGTCCTGCGGGAGGCCACATTTATGTATAGCAACGGTGCGCCTCGCGCTTTGGTTATTCGGTTGCCAAGGCTGTCGTTGTTGTTGTTTTTGCACGTTTTTTTTCCACACCCCTACTATATCTAACAAAATGGTATCGTCCGATTACGTTTATTACGATGCAACTATTCGCAACTATTTGTCATACTCGTGTAATAGTACTGACGGTCTGAAGTTTGAACTGGGGAAAATCTTGGGGAAACTTTTACTTTGATGCTGGTTGTCGTCTACATGTGAAATGAGAAGAAAGGGGCCATATGCGTATTTGAGACGCCGTTCTACGTCTGTAATCATGAATTCCGATGTAATATTAGGGCATGCTGCATAAGGGCGTCTGTCAGTAGGTTTTTCATCAGGGAAAACTGGGAGAAAATGACCGACTTTGTTGTTGGTCGTTGTCTTTATTTGATGTGGTAATTAGAGAGATATTGTGTTTCTTTGATTAAACCGCTTTTCAGTACATGTATGTGCTCTACGACCTGGAACTGGAAATCAAATCTCTCGCTAAAACTAACATTATAGTAAGTGGACGCTTTACATAGTAGAGGAGGGAGAAGGCAATTTCATGATACATGTGGGTAATAAATTAAGCGAATGGCTTAAAAAATAATTTATCACCTGAATGGCCTGACATAGGGACAGAAAAAGCGCAGAGGTCTTGGGAAAATGATAAAACGTGTGTTAAACGGCATGTAAATGCAGAAAATTCTTGATTTGGGGCCTTCCATTTCACAACAAAACCTACTGCATATCATCACAAGTACTTTATCCAAATATCATAGGGGTCCCTTACGATTTATCCACCACTATTGTTGTTATTGCGTCCTGAAGTATACGCGATACAGGTGTTCACAAGGACCCGATTGACCCGACCGCCAAGGTTATCGGCAACACGCGAACGGTCGGCTGACTGGCTATCCCCGCGGGGGGCGTTACGTGGACGAGTTCACTCAACGTGGGACGAGGGTTAAAATGTTAAGAAAAACATATATCAACACTTGCAAAAGAGCTGAATTCTTTCCTCATTGTATATTTAAAAGCATCACACTGTTACTGTACATTTATATCCAACTTACTGTGATTTTGAAATTTTTACAGGAGGCATAAAAAGTGATTAAAGATTGCTAATGTTTCAATTCCAGGAAACTGATCAAATGATTGAAAATATCACACTTTTTTATGTTTAATATTTATGTAAATATAGCATGGCTATGGTGATGTGTTCTCTGTTTATAGGCTGAACAGTGTTTCTCCAAAGTCCAAGCTAGATGGACAGAAACATTAAATGATGATATTATGATCATAATTTCATTAAATCTCAGTATTTAATAGATAAAAGACAAACTACAGCAGGATAGTAGAGAAGTATATCCCTCGACTGGTTCAGAACTACTGAAAATGTTACAGTGTTGTATAAATAAGTGGCTTGTGGCCAAGACCATCAATATACAGTTCGAAACATGAATGCTCTTAAAATGGCACGAAAGAATTCTGAAGATTAATCCAGTGGTTCCTCCCACCTGGCACCCCTTGACTGCTGTGGCAAATTGCTCTACAAAGATGACATTTCCTAGCACAAGTCGAGCTATAAGTCCCATAGGTGTCTCGAGAGGCTGACCTGACAAATGATTGACACATGCCCCTAGCAAACGTGGGAGGAGTTTGGATGTATACAGACAACTGAAAAACATAATGTTTAAAAACATAGTAAAAAAAAAAGAAAAAAAAAAGTATGACATTAATTCCATGTTTTGCAATGGATATTTCAGTCAAACTGACACTGATTCAACATGATATGACAATAAATTTGAGTGCTATCTGTCTGGGTGCAAATGATAAACAAAACTATACATGCATCGAACCATATTTACCATAAATAAAATACATACAGAAAACAATGAACATATGAAAAAGAATTTACATATGACATATAATGCCACAGAGAAATCAATAACAATATGCATGTGATTTAATGAAATAAAACATCCAGATAACAATAAAAATGAGAAGGCATCACCCCAAATGATGAGAAAGCAAAAATAAAAACTAGGATGACAACAAAAATTAAGGAACAAATCTGAGCTGGGACAGTTTCAACTTTGGAGCATGACAAACAACAATTACATTACAGTATCTTTCAGTAATACTGATTAACAGTTATCATTTTCTTCATACTTAGCTCATTATAATGTTTATGGACTTATTACATTCAAAATACTTTACTTACTGTTGAATCTCAGCTAACAATTCTTCTGTTGTGTCCACAGCAAAGGGAAAGCAGCCCATCTGTGTTACTGCTAAAATAATGTCCTCCACAAGCTGGTTTCCATCATCCTTGAAACTTCATCACACATAGAGAGACAAGTGGAAAGTATCACACGCACACACACACAAAAATGAAACGGACTAGGAAAAGCTTTCATCATTGTAAAACAATACTCGCTGGTACTATCACAAAATGGTGCAAAGCAAAAGAACTAGTTTGTGGAAGAAAAACAAAAGAAAACAAAGAATTCTTTTACATGACATGTATTTCTTATCTCAAATACATTTTTGGTTATGAAGTTTGAAAATAACATTTGAAATCTTATAACTTATCTTTATCAATAGAAAAAAAATGGTATACATCCTCCAAGGAGTCCACAGAATATTTGGCAAAACACAGTTATCATTTAGGCAAATGTATTTATGCGGTTTCATCATAGGGCCAGCATCTTGTCAGTGTCTTATCAGATCTAGGGTGGCGACTAGGAATTGTAGCTTCTGATTTCTCCTGTCTCAATACATTGGGTGAAAACACTTTCAGACCTCAGACCAATTCATTCACAAAATATGAAAGCCAAACATTAAAAGAGACAAATAAACGTCTATCCCCAATGTTCCAACATTCATTTATCTACAATTGAAAATAAAATGCAAAAAGAGACTGTGGCTGTTTCTCTCACACAATGTTCTCTTGAATCAACCTTTGCCTTGCTCATCTTTGCTGAAATTGTTCATTACACTATATGGCGTTTTCCCTAAAGATGGCTGCAAAGTTAATGGCAAATAATCATCCATACAAATTTTGGCCAACCAGTCACATCCACGACTCTTCATTTAAATATACAGACATATTTTTCAACATAGAAATCACATAAATGTAAAGGTTGTGAATGACTTACTGTTTACGAATGCCTTCTAAAAATCTGGGATGCAGAAAATGGACTAGTGTCAACATCAGTATACTGTCTGATGTGGCCAGATTAGGCAAACACTGGTATGTTTCCTAATGAATCACAAAGACAAAATATTACTGATTGAAGACAATGTAGTTTTGACAATTATTTATTCATGTGTGAGACAATGCCATAGACTCAGTAATATGTTGCAGCTGTCCACATTGAGAGAATGGAATTAAATGCTGGTTGGGGCCAAAAATATCCATTTTGATTTTTGCCAATTTAATTTAGCGTGTATGGTATTGTTTTCTATTAAAAGAATGATAAAGTATTTGCTAGATTTTCTCAGCTTTGGTTGCTGTGATGTATTACTGGTTCTCTGCCACTGCCTCACATTTACATACATTCTTTACAAACCAAGAGCACTCTGAACAGTACACTCTTTATCTGATTTGCTTGCAATTTTTAATCTGATGAAATTATTGCATATTAAAACGTGTGCCAAAAAAAATCCAAACAAATGGGTGGACAAAAAACATTTCTTACCTGGCAAAGATGGTCTTGGCAAGAAAGACTTAAGAATCATTAACAAAATCACTGTCTGAGGTCTTTGATTCAAACTCATCTTTGCTAATCTCCAATCATCCGAAAGTCTTAATTCTAACCGATCAGTGGAGAAAAGAAGGGATAGGACAGAAAACATAATAAGAGAAGAAAGTTAATTAAAAGGGAATTTCCAACACTGATTTTATACAAAAAATATTTAAAAAAAAAGAAAAGGTGAGTGATGAACACCGAAAGTCATGACCTCAGTGTGGCCGGGGTTCTAGGAGATGTCAGGAAGATAAAGGCCGTGACATCTAATAATAATAATAATAATAATAATGGATGGCATTTATATAGCGCATATCCATTTAAAATGCTCTATGCGCTTTACAGAAGCAACATGTCAACCACAGAGCAGAATGGAGTGCCTGCGAAGCGCTCAACATACTACACTGCTTCTTTCTCTCTCCCTGTCTCGCTCACTCTCTCTCTCTATCTCAGAGCAAATTGTAACACAGCCTGTTAGGCGCAGTTCACAACTTCAACTCAAATAATATTCGAATATTTATAAATAATAATATATATTTAATAATAAATCATAAATTTTGTTGTTGCTAATGAAAGAACTGACTCTTCTTCTGAAGATTGTCACCTGTCTCGCTCCACCTGAGGAGTTTCTTATCACCACACTGGTTTCAGCAGATCTTTCTTGCAAAGAATCCTTTATTATTTTGATCCCAGTTGATGTTAAAGAGAAAACTTGAGGTCCAATTGGGTCTTAACTGAAGAGGAGGAGTCACTTTATGTTGGGAGCAAGCTCAAGTTAAGAACACGAAAGATGTAAATGCTTTTGTGCTCTGTTCAAGAATACTAAATGATAATTTATTTCCTGGATCTCCTAGGTCTACTGTCAGCTGACGCTAATTATAAATCAAGATAGACTGCTGTCATTACCTAAGACAGCAGACTGTACCACAATATGGAAATTACTTATTGTAAGTAATCTCAAAGTATCGAACTTTTGTGAGACTGCAGAGTCTACAGGATATCTACAGATGAAGAAAAAGCCCTTTAAACAAGTGTTTGGACTTCCTTACACTTTATGGAGGCGGGGCCACACTCAGGTCATAAATCTGGTTATTTTGCATTTTTTTTTGTTTTTTTGCATTTATTGTAATCTGCAGTGCCATTTCAGCCACCAACCTTTGTAAACACAGTGACTGCCATTTGTAGAGTTGCCATCAAACCCTGTGGAGATATCAGTGCCCATTCTGGACATAGAAACTTTTGTGATGACTGAATTCCTTCTCCAGCACCTTCAATATCATGGATGGGCATTTCATTTGCTGGGTTCAAAACCTGAGCTCCCTGAGCTATGCGATGCCACATTGCACCCCAGATTCCAGACTCAATGTACAAACTGGCAACTGGACTCTCTGCCTGTTGGACATTGATGATGGTAGAGTTTTAGCTGCATTTGATACTCATTTAAAAATTGACTACTTGGAAAATGAAGAGTGACTCCAAGTTTAAGCTGAAGATTTTAGACTGTATATAGCTATCTCAAACACTTATAGTTCAGAAAAGTTTTCGCACAAATTCGGCAATCCATTTATAAATCTTTACCTGAATCAACTGTTGAAATTGGATAAGTATTTTTAACTATTACAATATTTAACATCTACATCCTGAAGAGATCTTTTAGTAGGTGAAACTGATGCAAAGGGTGACACTCTTGTTTTTGAGTGAAATTCTTTTAATAATACTGGTATCACACCTAAATTTCTCCACGGAACACTGAAGTTACCTGTTCTTTATATCAGAATAATAGTAGAAGTAAGAACTTTCATTTGAACAGCTCAAATTGAATTGGGCAGCTGAAATATGAAGCCTATTTTATCAAGTACGTACTGGTGACCGGTATGCTATATGAGCAAAGATACTACATATAATATAGATGAGGCGGCTAGCACATTTGGCATGCACAGATTTTGCACTGCCACCTAGCCGCAAAATACACGGAAGTCATGAACAACGCCAATATGGGGAAAATACCAAATTTTGCTCACTGTTCAGCTGTCGCTGTAGGCCTTGATTAAAGTCAATTATTTTGTAATTATAACTTCAATTGTTGCAGGAAACTCTGGCTTTTTAAAAATTTTTTTTATAGTTGCAACAGCAGCACTGTAACAAATCCACATCATTAATTTACAGTATCATAAAGTAAGCACTCTTTTCATGCAATGTGCCACGAGCACCGCCCCTAATCAGTGCCCAAACTGTGCACATGACTTTATTACAGGCACAAAGAGGGGAATGTCTCATCTTAATGTATCTAGTATCTTTGATAAAGGTCAGGTCAAGAGAAAGTGAAGAAATATAGTATATAGGACTGACATATTTTGGCAAGTACCTGCTTACAGGAAGAGAACTAAACAGTAATGTTACCCAAAAAATATAAAATCTAAGCACACTTTAGCACAAATGATAAAATGCCTGTGAATGGTAAGTGAAGATTTTTTCATAAAGATAAGTCAAGACAAACATGACTGAAATATGTGATGTGAAATGCCTTATCTGTAGAATGCATATGGGATGTGAGAAATGACATATTTTGAATACCATTTGTTCTATTTCTTTGCTGCAGTCCTGACCAAGAGATGCATCCGAGAGGGAAACAAACAAATTAAAGGTTAACATTCAAGAGTCAGCAATTATAATACTAGTAAATGTTGCTCAACTTTAATGAAAATAAAGATGGAAAACATTGACAACACTGGCATTAAAAAGAAAAATTGAGCTTAACTGATGCTGTTGAAAAATAAAGCAAGCAGCAAAAAAACTTGTTGCTGAAGAATTTGGGGTGCTGGCAAACATAGCATCCACTATTGTGAAAAAGAAAAAACACTACCGGCAACTGTTTCTCACAGCAAACTGACACAACCAGATATAGACAGCAGCCCCTCGCACACCTCATACATACATAACAGCCCTCCCCACAAATCACTACCACCCCCCAAAAAAAAGAAAATTTCCTACAAGTGCATGCTGAAATCTTTTTTTTTTTGAGGTAAGTCAAAACATGCACAGGTCAGTTTGATGAAATAGAAGATGGTAGCTATTGTGTCTCCTGGATCTCAGCTTAACCTTTTCACATTGCAGGGATCACAACTCTCGCATGCCCACTGTCCATTCCTTCTTCATAGTGGCTATCAACTGCGCACACACTATTTTGGGGTGTTTTTGAAAATTCAAATAAAATCTTCTGATAAAGCTGGAGTATGATATGTGGTATGACTGGAAAGCTTATTCAGAGAAGAATAATGACAATCGTATGTTTACAAGCACAAAAGACAAAAACAAAAAGTGCTACGAAACTAAATGTTATCCCAGGCCATGCGAGATGCTGCAAATGGGTGTGTGAGTGGTTGTACCTCGTGGGCGACCAGTATATCAATCGGTTGTAAAACAGCCCGCCCCTGACAGGTGCAGAATGATGTGAAAAGGTTAAGCAATTTTGACGGCAGCTGAGAAAGATTCTACGATCCGACAGGTATCCCTACAGCCAAGAGGGTGTATAAAGTAAATGAGGAAAGATTCCTGTTGTGAGTACTTACCCCACATAACAGTTCACACAGCAACATCAATAGACCATCCAAGACTCCATATTCAAATGGCGGCCGAACACAAATCTACAAGAGTACAGGAAAACAGAATGAACAGAACGTAGCATCAAAATCCTTGAATGTAAGTAATGTAAGCCTCCCATTCCAACCTTCCATTATCTGAGTGAGAGATTATAGTAAATGACATGTTACATAATTAAAAACAAAAAATTGTTTACAGATCTATAAAAGCCCAGTGTAAAATATTCCAGATTAGGGTAATCTGATTATCTGGCATGATGTTCTCAAGCAGGGGATATCACACTGGACTCATGTGGGTGTGCAAATTTTCTGCTTCCTATTTGCTGTTGATGATGACATCATTAATTTATCATAAAGTAAGCACTCTTTTCATGCAATGGGTAAGTCATTGACCTCTCTGTGATTCCCTGATACAAAATCTGTATCTGGACTATAATACCAACCTGATCTAGATCAGTGAAAACAGCTAGACAGGCCTGGAGCATCTCAAATGGTTGGACTTCTGCATTCACTCCACATGTCACCATCTGACTGAACAACAAAGCTGCTGCTGCCTGAAAATATAGTACAATGTTAATACTAAATCAGGGCACAAATTAAAAAGTTCTGAAAACTATTGAACTCCTACAGAACCATGTGGCTCATCGGTATCTGCCTACATATACATACATGTAGTATTAATGTGCATTTACATACTCTTTCAAGGATGTGGAGTGAGACACAAAAACACAGCAAACGATGAAATTCCGAGAAACCTCAAGTCCATGAGTCTTACCAATTGTGGTTTCAATTATTTAACAACAATAATATTGAAATTATAACATCATTTTAAAGTGCATATGAAAGATGAAAAAAAAAAAGGACAATATATAGTCAACTGAACAGAATACCCTATCAAACTACCCCATATTCCTATTCTTCCATGTCAATCCAATGGCTTTCTCAAAATATTTGATGGGTTAAGAGAAATGCCATTGTGAGACTCTGAATGCAGTATTTAGTGCTGGCGACCAGTATGATACTTAACATGCTCAGACTACATATTTCTCTGTCAATTATACAGACAGGCAAGATTATTGTGTAAAGTGACTCACTGTATGACTGGCAAGGGTTGAGTCCAGAAACAAACCCACCATCATGGCTGCAGCATCTGCTAACCTGTCATCACAGAGAAATGAAGACAACAGGGTCTCAGAAAATGTATCACCAGCAATCTTTTGATAAAAACTTCAAAAAGAGAGTTTTCCTTTTCTTTTTTTTCAGGAGTTTTTGAAATGTTGAATTTTTTTTAACCACTCCTTGCCACTGGGCACTCAAGATGAGAAAAACCCTTACAAAAGTAATTCGTTAAGCATTTATTCACACTTATTATCTCCACTGCTAAAGACACTTAAAATACAGTACATTACCCATACCCCTATGAGCATAACTGTCTTTCATCACAAAATTCAGTAATTTCATATAAAGACCACACCATCCATTGACAATCAAGTCATTTGGTTCCGACAGTTCCGAAACAACCATTTTACTATGCGTAGATTTTTTTGTTGATGGTAGACACCAGTCTACACTGACAGACGTGCTGCATTCTGAAAATCCAAGTCTGGACTCGCAGCTTAGTACTCCTATTGGTTTAAAATTCTACAAATTTTTTCATCTGCTCAATTGTTTTATTGGTTATATTTTCCATCCTGTTACATTTTTTTCCTGATCAAGATCAATTCATCGCAAACTTGATTTTTCTTCCCTTTTCCTTTGCATTTTATTGTATCGTTTCTTTATTATTTCTTACTTCAGGCTTTGCTACATACAGCTTTTTCTTTTTGCCATATTTTCACTTGACTTAATTGCAAAATGACATGAGATACAGAAGATCACAAGATCAAATGACAGACAGTCTTCTCTTTTTTGAGAATGCTAATTCCTAAGCCAGTCCACTGACTGTTTAAAATGTCACTATTCTGTCAGACTTACGGTTCTGGCATAGCCTGGATCTGTATGACAATGACACTGAGTGTATACAAGACCATCTCTACCACTGTGTTCACTTCCATGTCTGCAATCTCCACCTGGACAATCAAATCACAAGGTAACTTACAGCAGGGACAAAAGCTGACATGTAAGTTCAGTATCTGTTATATCTAGCAAATTTATAATCCTCACCTTCTCTAAGTGACAGGCAGAAAGTTTGAGACATTCGCTAACTAAGCAATCCTTATACAATCCGATCCACATATTTCAACACAGCATTTGTCCACAATCTGCATCATTTGACACAAATCTAAAGTCCCAAAGTATTCCTTCTTTATAAAGCTACTAAATATTTCCTCATAATTCCACATGTTATTCCAATATTTCCTCTTAAATTGACACATTTCTCCCTGACCACAGCACAACAAGTACACTCTAACTACTGTATTCCCATGAAAACCCCCATACTACTCCCTGCAAATCTAACCAGCTTAATCCTTTTCACACTTTGCCGTGCAACTGCTCCACTCAACAATGAAATTTAATTAGAAGAAAGTGCGATGACATGGTGCCAATTAAAAGAATGGACATAACTGCTTCATTTATTGGACAATATTGCCACCGTAATGGTGATCTCCGACATCCCCAGCTTATTTTCTATCTTCCACTACTGTTTCATTATTTTGACCTTCTCTTTACACGACGCAATTCCAATTGTCTCACTGATGTCAAGATATTAGGATTGCATTGTATATTGTCACTTCAGCACAAGAGGTGAATATTGCCATTTTCACAAAGAAGGAGATAATCACTTCATGCACTGAGGTGACAATATATCCACATGTTTCTCTATTGTAGTCACTCTTTCTCTGTCAAGTGTTGAACATGGTTTAGAACAAGTTTAGAACATGGGTCGCTGCAAACTGTTTTCTTATTACCTCAAAACTGGCCCTCTGTTTTCCTTCATTACTGACATCAGCAGTATATGGTAAAGGATCCACATTTATTGTTATATAATATTACTGAAAGTTCAAGCATTTTATTTTTAAAAATAATCTACACAGTTGACCAAATCTTATTATAAAAAAATTAGCGGTGGAAATATTTCTTTGTGCTGTAATTTGGTCACTTTTTTTTGCTCAATGCTGCACCCCGAATAAGAGTTTCAAAAATTATAAAATTAATTTTCTAAGGCATCAAATAACCTAACCCTTTCACTTTTGTATCAATTTATTGTGGTCTTTGAAATTTCAGGCTATCTTTTAAAAGTATTGCTATGACAGTAAAATATAATGAATTTTTTTTTTGCTGCCTTTGATAATCTCTGTGCATGAGAGTCTGTATTTGACATGCGTTCAGCTTGGAAATTAATTAGATTTGGGGGTGGTGGTGGTTGAGTGGGTAGAAAAAGAGAGATTAGGGAGAGAAGAAATCCAGTTTTTGTCCTCGGCCAGTGCAGTCGCGGGTTCTCTTCAAGTTTACATAAATTTTATGTTCATTAGGAAAGTGAATATGGAAGATATTAATGAAAGGCCATCCTCATTAATTTCATGAAATGACTTGTTCTCATGATATTTTCCTGCGGTAACTTCTACCTTCTGCAGTATGCATATAAACAAAAATTAACCTTCTGACTCAACAACACCAAACAACCATGAACATGGAAACCAAAGGAAACAGGAAATCCAAATATAGAATGTCAAAATCCCAGGTCACAATAACCTGACAACTTCAGTAACTTGATCTTGTGGATCTCACCCCATTCAGTAGGAAAACACGTGACAACTCTAAGTTGTCTCTTCGTATTACTTTTTCCACTCTCTCTTGGCCATCTGTATAGAATGGGCTGTTTGCTTGACTTCTAATTTCACTCAGATATTCCATTGTAGTTGGTTCAACCTGAATATTGTTGCAGTCAAATTTTATCTCTGCAAGTCTATAAACTCTCTCTGTTCAACTTTATCAGACTTGAGGAAGATGACTTGAAATTTGCATTTCTTGAAAGAACTGAATTTCACTAGTAGAGGGAAGCTTTGTATGAAAACTGTTGTGAAGGGACTGTACTCTCATTGCAAAGCCGAATGAAGAAAATACTGTGATGCCTTCTTTGCACAGCTATAGCTTACAACGTAAAATACTACTATCCCGTCACCGTAGCCTTGCATTAAATGTCAGAATAGAAAGATTCAAAGTGATCAATGCTGCTTCGACAGTTTCATGTGCTTGTGCAGACATGCTTCAAGGTGCATATAATAATAATAATAATAATAATAATAATAATAATAATAATAATAATAATAATCTATTATAAAAAAAAAACTCGCTTTTTTTGTAAAAGCCGTAGCTCGGCTATCTGTGCACCAATCGAGCTCAAATTTTGCATACAAATTTCTTTTGGTCTGAAGTTGATTCCTTGCCACACTCATTGCTGAACACTCTCCGTAAGTATTTTTTTGAACTACGCAAAATTTGCATTTGTTCCAAATAAATACCATCCGGGCGTGAGTTTTTATGTGGCATGACGTCACTGAATTTGCGGTCCACCGTGCGATCTCAACGTCCGGTTCCCCAAATTTGAAACCGTGCTTCCGAGTCCATTCATAACATTCGTGGTTCTTGCTGCACTTTGCTGTGCCAACGGTCAAGTAATGCTCCCTCCATTGCAGCCACCCCCAGACCTACTCACAACACTTTTCACTCCCCCCCCCCCCCCCCCCCCCCGCGAATTTCGCGGGTTCAATACTTGTAATAATAATAATAATAATAATAATAACAATAATAATAATAATAATAATGATAATAATACCAAAGATCATTTACATCGCGCCCAATTAAAATATCGCTGTAAGTGCTTTACAGAAAGTCTTGTTCCCTCTATCTGCATATCACCCTCTTTCTTTCTCTCTCTCTCATGCACAATCTGTTGAATACACTCTTTCGCTAGACATAATTATATACACACACACACTTAACACAGGCACTTAGGGATAAATAAGGCAGAAATTAAACAATAAAACAGTAACGGAACTGAGAAAATAAATGGATTGGGAATGAGATTTAAGAATGGAAAGTGTTTTTGGAAATGGTGGGTCTTTAGACCAGTTTTGAATTTTGACTTGGTAGATGTCTCTTGCACTGATTTTGGAAGTGAGTTCCAGATTTGTAAACACATGAGACACATACATCATATAAATGAGAGAGTGCAAATGCATTTGTTCAAGTCATTGCTACACTGGTTTGCTTGACTTTTGTATTATCATTCCTTACTAGAGAAATTTGGTATGAAAATACTGCATGCCATGATTTACAGTGCCTATTACCATTACTAATTCCACTATCACTATCCATGGGATCTCATCTGACAAAACTAATGCATATGAACAAGAGAAAGTTTTATAATTTACAACCGACTGAAAAAAAACAAAAATGAAAAAAACTAGAGAAACAACTGGCAGAATTCATGGATTTAAACTGCGTAGTTTGGAGATATTTCTCACTCCCAATCCATTTGTTTTGTAAATGCATTTTATTTTTGCTTTTTTTTTGTTTTTGTTTAATTTCTGCCTTACTTATCTCTATGTGCCTATGTATGTATAGCATATGAGTGTACGCAAAGAGAGAGAGAGAGAGAGAGAAAGAGAGAGAGAGAGAGAAAGAGAGAGAGAGAGAGAGAAAGAGACAGAGAGAGATGCGCTGGCTCTGTTAACCTATTCACATCACCCCATGCAATGAGTGAGCAACACACTTTAGAACCGATGGATACACTGTATGCACACTTGAGTGACTCTTCTCCCAACCTTTCAGGCCGGTCCAGTCAAATCCTTAGTTTGAGAATTTTGCATTACACACAGTACACCATATTTTTGGGTACAAGAGATATTCTTGTCTTCGACTCTTACAAGCCTATACACTGATACCACTGCCCTATTTTAGGTTTATTAGGAGTTATCTTGTGGATTTTCATACATACCCCAAATGGTGCATGTACAGGGAATAATTACTGTGAAATAAGAGCACTCGGAGGGAAGGTAAAACAGGTAAGCTATGCCACGGGAAGAGGTTTAATGAGATAAAGTTTCATTTCCATATCCTGCACTTTGAGCCTACCTTGCCCATGACTACACCCATCAGAGAATGGACGTGTTCAGGATATTTGTTGAGAAACTCACAGAACTCTGTAGAGGCTTGACAGCATGAATACACCACCTGGAGGAGATTCATAACAAATGTAAGATCAGTAGTTGTGCATGAATGAGAGAAGTTGAAATATCATTGAAAAGATAAATGAACATCAACTGTCAATATTTTCAAGAAGAAAGTCCAAGCGACTGCAAACTGTCCTTATAAACTGAGATGATCAAGTAAATTTGGCTCAAAATTGATGTTTATGAAACCTGCACTTATCTCTTAACGCAGCAGCTAACACCGCTATTATGCAAAATATACCAACATAACACTAGGGAAAATTAGGCCAGCACATCCAGTTCAGAGCGTGGGCACCTGCATGGGGTTCAATAACCTCATGTTTAAGTAATTCATGTGAAAAGTATATTGATCAGCATATAAAAAAAGAAAACACATGTGCAAATGTCTTACTGCAATGGTAAACACTACTACCTCTATAAACCAATGCAATGAAGTTCTATTACGAAAGAATTCCATTACGTACAGTTAAATGAAAAAGCAATATGAAAAATGTTTGACGTTTTGACAGTTCACGATCCCAGTACTTATTCCTTCCAACTCCACTCTTTGCACAACTGAGAAATTCGATGTAAAACATTTGAAGCTTTAATATTATGGTAAGGAGTTAGAATAAACTGGAACTGTAATACAGCTTGACAAGTGCTACAATGCATTTTATACAAAGTGTCAAAGTGTGCATTTGTTACACCTCATCTAAATACTAAAAGATCTCCAATTTTTCAGAAAATGGAGATAGAACAAACAAGAACTAAGGTTGCAAGATGCATTGGGAAATTTCATAATAAAGTTATTTTAAACAAAGTATTGCATGTATTCAGGCATGTTGTGTTTAAGTTTTCCATTGTTACCTTAAGAATACTGCTACAATGGACAGGATGCCTCAACAGGATGAGAAATTCATCTCCTATGGATTCATTGTTCTTGATGACTTTCTCTGCCAGGTATTCTGCCACCTGGACAAGTGATCAAAACATATCTGATTAGGATTCATCAAGAAATTAATAATATGATTGTTGCCTACCAAAAAAAACAAAATTAAACATTACCTTTAAGAAAAAAAAAAAGAGAGGACTTACCATCACAGTGAAATTAAAATTTCAAGCAATATTAATGATGAAAATGAAAAAAACATAATTACTTAATCAATTCTGTTCTACTTCACAGAGGTATCATACAAACAAATTCCATACCTTTACCCTCTTGATGTCACAGATATATTGGCCCATCATATGTTGCGGAAGACTGCCGCACAGCTGGTATATCAGTCCTACCGTTTCATGCTAAAATTGCCTCACGGTCAATATATTGGCTGACATTGTTGCCGCATGTTTTGCATCCCTAAGTTTATACTATTTCCTGTTGTCTTTCTACCCAATAATCCATTATTCTGATAGTCTTTAGGAAGGAAGGCTTGGCAGCAAAAGGGTTTAAAAAAATGGGGTTTTATCCACAAGAGTAAGTAACTGACAACAGCTAACAAAACAGAAAAAAAAAAAAAAAAATCAGAAACCATGAGCAGACATTTGAATCCCCCCCCCCTCCCCCCAAACACACACACACAAGTCTAAAAACAAACTCTGAAAAGCCAAGTGTAACAGAAAAAAAGATGGACAAAGCAGAGGTAAAGCAATAACAAAATACTGCTTGACTCACTTTTTTCTTTCCATCTTTGTGAGCATCAACATCTTGTGTGACATACACGAGAGAGGCCAGGCTGGCAACTGCTTGTAAGATCAAATGTTCCATCCGCTCAGAGGCAGCTTGTATATTACCTTCCGCTATTTCTGTTCCCATTGTATGAAATGAAAGAAAAATGAAGATTAAAGAAAACAGTATAATTTATACTGATACAAGTTTCATTCGCATTTCAAAGTTAACATTTGACTACAAAACAGAGTATGTAACAATCATTCATTTTCATCATTATTTACAAAACTTCAATTCCTGTGCGTAAAAGGTAAGGTGGTAACAGATGTTAAAATGAAAGACAGAAGCAGGAAATGCTTCATGATGACTCACATACAAGTATTGAATAAACATCAAATAAGAAACATATGATGCATGGTTAAAGAGAAACAAAAAATTAGTGCAGCACGCCTCTGATAATGGCATAATACCCGCTGTACATAAATACATATAACTTTTCTATGGGGAAAATCTAAGATGTAAATCGTCACTGCTCTACGCCAATGGCATAAGTCATTTTTGACACTTCTGAGATATTAAGAAAAAAATGGTTTCTTTTCCTGTCATTTGGTGACTTATGCCGTTACGATTCTAATGGATTATTACATTTTCTTTTCGGCATATTTCTTTTTCTATAATATTAACTGATAGTCCTCAGGCTCAGGAATGCAATGAACTGTCAGTTGCCCTTTGGCATAAATCTGACATACGCCATTATTGCAGAGCAGTGATGAAATCAGGGCGGAATTGAAAATTAAGAGTTTAAAAAGCTTAAGTGTAAACTATTAATTGTCATATTTTGATTCGCTCTCACTTGCCTGAATAATCATTGACCCATCACTGCTTTATTCTATTTTTCATACCAGTGCCTTATAAGAAAATCAACTGTAAAGATTTGAAGTTAAACTTGACAAGTGTTTGTTCATCTTTCAATAACTTTCAAATCCACTCCTAAGCCTTCACAAGTTTTATGGGAATGACAGAAAACACTTTCTTATGCTATCTTTTGATTTTTTGTAAAAAAGTTGAGATAGAATAAAACACTTCTGGGGCGACAATATGATATTTGTGAATTTTTCACAAAAAAACTAATCATCTGAACACTTTGAATACTTAATAACAAAAAAAAATGGAAAGAGTCTGAAAAAGACCTTCGGTACCTGTCAACCTTTTCAATACAGCTGGATCCCCTCGGATGGCAAGAAAAATGGCATCAATACTTTCCTTGTGCCTGGCCACTAGGGAGGAGTAATACTTGTCTGTGTCTTCTACATGCCCTCTCTCATTGGCCTCACTCAAGTAGATAACACACTGTGTGCACAAGAAAACAATTTTGTGAACTACAAATCTGCCATCTCAGCAGCTGAATAGTAATAATATTCCAAGGATGACTGACTGACTTTTTTTCCTTTACCAAAATGTATGAATATCACTGAACAGCAACTGAAGTTCTAAAAAAAAGTCCACTCTCTAAAAAACGCGAGATTTTTCAGTGTGTAGAAGAGATATAACAAATGCACAATTTGACACTTGTTTAAAATGCATTGTAGTACTTATCAAGCTGTTTCACAGTTCCAATTTATTCTGACTCCTTATCATAACACTGAGGTCACAAATGTTTAATGTCAACTTTCTCAGTAATTGAAAAAAGTGGAGTTGGAACTTACAAGAATTAAGGTACTCCTTGCCATAACACTAAAGCCGCAAGTGTTTAATGTCAAATTTCTCAGCTGTGCGAAAATTGGAGTTGGAACACACAAGAACTTAAGTATTCCTTATCATAATATTAAAGCTGCAAATGTGCAATGTCAAATTTCTCAGTACAAAAAGTGGAGTTGGAACACACAAGAACTTTGAAAGGTAAAAGGGTAATGGTTTCTTTCCTCCAATAAAAAGTTAATATTTTATTATTTACTTGATTAACCCCCGTGACTGTGAAATTTGCTCACCAGTAATGTCTGCTCCAACAACCTCAGATCTTCATCAATGTCTTCCCTCACCAAACTTGGCACCAGAGACCAGAAAGAATGCACTGCATTGTTATACTGGACCACCCTGTATGGGTATCATCAATATCAGTCATCAAATGAATCACAAGCAACAGAGAGAAATGTCATACTGGCTTACCAAGCAAATACATGGATAATCTCAGCACAAACTAGAGCAGTGGTTGTCAAACCTTTTTGTCCCATGCCCCACTTCAATTTCCAATAAAACGTGCACTACACCATTATCGGACAAAGTTAGTACACATTATATATACAAAAAGATTTTAAAATGTTATGGCCAGGTTGTGCACAACCAGTAAAATGACGCATCTGTATGATTTGATGTTTTAATCCGAGCTAAACAAGGAAACCACCAACACAACATAAACAAACAACTGTTTATCAATACAGACAAGTTAAAATACACTATGAAATTAAGATTGCTATGAAAATTCCCAATGCCCCATTCTGAAGTCCCATGTCCCACCAAAATATTGCCACCACCGGATGAGAAACACTGAACTAGACAGGCGAGAGAGATCAACATTGCAGGAGGAAGATAAAAACCGATTAAATATGGAAATATGTGCAGATTTCATGCATATCCGAAGAAGGCACTATGCTTGCGGATCCACGAAAGAATTATGGTCTGACTTGGACCCACAGCGCGTTTTGTCCTTTCTGAGAGAGGCTAAGATCTACCACATGATTTGAAAACTTTTATACACATTTACAAAACTCTTTTTCAGATCTGTACAAAACAACTTTAGAGAATTTTATCAATGTAATAAAATTTATGCAGAACCATTTAATTCAATGTGTGAAATTTAAATTATTGAAACTCTGAATACCAGCCATAAATTGAGTATGCAAATGGACAGTGAAAGGCACAAAGTGGCCTTTATCGTGCTGACGTTCCCTAAAACTCAAACTCATCCTAAAAAAACAAAGATGCTTTAGAGTTAGATGATTTGTGCCCACACCCACTGGTATGCAGATATTACGAACAATGTTACCAAATGGCTCACAGAAATTGAATAGAATTCCTGTAAGATTCAATCATGTATGATGACAACCTAATTAGTTATGAAGTTGACCAGAAGAGCATGGACATGAGAGATTACTTGGGTCTCTGTCACATGAATGTCTTAAAAACACCATCAGAAATTAGTTACAGCTGATTTTGCAAAGTTCCCCAGGATGTGAACTTGGAACCTCTTACACATGGATTAAATCGAGGGGGGCATTTGCCATATTGTTATGTTGTATGTGACATTTTGTTGATTTTGAGGTTTTGTCATGAAAGTGGTTTTCTCACTCCTAATTTTATTAGTATAAGTGTCATATGGGTGTCTTTTTCGTGGGCATTTTTATGCAAGTTTCAATTTTGAAGCATACTGAACAAAACCCTGATTTTACACCACTCTCCAAACTTTTAATACTCTTTTTCTCAAAAGGGCAAAAACGCACATACAGCATGTTTTTTTATCATGCTTGAAATACTCACACTTGTCTGTCTTTGGCATCCACTTGAGACCAATCAGCCCAGCTGATCTCGCTAGCAAAATAGGCATTGACCGTGATCACCAGGTCTATCATAATCTGTTGGGCCCAGGGTTGCTACGGAAACAGATAAAATATAAACACTTCAGCTGCTGAATCTTGCTATAGAGTATCAACATCAGGGAAACTATCGTCACCCTTCCCTAAAACTAGTAACTGGTTTTGGTTACTTTTCAGGAGAAGCAAAAAACTGTTTTATTTTAGCATTATTGGTCCAGTTACAATGAATTTTTGAAAGTTTGCTTTTCAATTATATTTCAGTCTACGTGTCTATAGCCAAGATCATTCAATGCGACCTTGAATGTAGTTGAATATACATGAAAATAGATTTTTTTGAATTTTTGAATTACTACAGCCTTTGGGAATGGTGATGATATTCACTGTTCTAGTTATATGTGGCTACCTTCAAAAGAACTTCTCCATGTAAAACATTATCTTGAACAACTACTTCAAAAACTGAAACATTGAAATATTTTATCATTGACCAAGATATGCTGTTAACACAAACTCATACTTAACATCTGAATTAAACTAGTCTGCATTATTCAAATGAAATGAAACTCATTCACATATGTGTGTGGATCTGACAAAATCAGGGCCAAGATGAAAAAAAAAATTCCTGAGAAAACCCTCCAAAGAGGGAACATTTTTCTATGAAGATTTGAGATTTGCTTATAATTTGAAAGGCTAGCCATTTTTCTGCATTTAGTTAAAATATTTTGCTTGAAATCATCTCTGAAAAAGATTATTTTGATTTTTTAAAGAGGTACAGAAATATTACCTTTAGCCTGGCTTTGTCAGATCCACCTATATTTGGCATGGAGGTAGTGATGTACTATCTATTTATGGGCTAAACAGTATTTCTTCAAAATCCAAATTTGGTGGATGGAAATATTCAGTAACAATATACTGTGGAATTAGTACTGTAGACACAGTAATATGTTTGCAAGGGATTATGAATACCTGTTTTATTTTAGGCCTATCAATAACATCTCTTAACAGATCCAGCAATCTGTCCGGTATCTCCACAGTTTTACAGAAAGACACAATTTTTTTCACTTCACTGAAACAGAAAAGTACAAGCCAATTGCAAATTTGCATGTGAGGGCTTTGTATACATGAAATTGGTAATACACTATTTCCATGCTTAACTTTTTCACATCTCAAGGATCATGGCTCTTGTATGCCCACTGTCCATCCCTTCTGTGTAGTGGCTAATATTATCTGAGTCTGCACTATTTTGGGATTTTAAAAAAAAATTCATATAAAAAATCTTCTAATAAAGCTAGAGTATGACATTTGGTATCACTGGGAAGCTTATTCAGAAAAGAATAATGACAATCATATGTTTACAAAACAAAAAAAAAACAGAAATGGTATGTGCTACAAAACTACATGTTATTCCAGGTTGTGCTGGGTACCATGAATAGGTGTGTGTCTGGCCACACTAAGTGGGTGACTGGTGTATTGATGGGTTGTAAAACAGCCTGCTCCCAAAAGATGTGGGTTGATGTGAAAAGGTTAGGAGTCCAGAATATGTACACATGTATTTACAAGCTCAGGTAGGTCTATATGTGGTCATCAAAGAGGGTGAAACAGAACACTTGACAAGAAATCTACGATCGTCACTGATATAAGGATATTAATAATGGGATGAGATAATAAGCTATGAAATTATGCAAAATGATCCATGGCTGCTTTAAGCATTTTGTTCTGCTGTACTTATGGGCAATCAAGAAATAAAATAATACACTCAGAATATTGTTATATCGTCTCCATGTCATTTCCTGCACTCAGCGGCAGCTCATCAACAAAATTTCACATCTTCTCTCTCCAATGGATTTTCACATTATCAAATACATGTACAACATGAGCAACTCCTACTCACCACTTTAGAGTGACAATATTGGTGATCACTCGTAGAACAGATCTTAACCTGGAGGCTCCTTCAAGCATACAGTCTCTCACCTATTGACAGAGTTAAAAAAAAATTATCATCTGGGGAACATCTTCACCATGATTGTTATAAGTGATTTACTCTCAAAGAACTTTTCCATATAGAAAAGCATCCTGAACAAACTACTTCAAACATTGAACCATTAGAGTATTTTGTCATTAGCCAAGACATGCTATTAACTCCCAGGCTGTGCGCAATGGGTAAAGCCCGCTGTCTGGGCCAAATTCACAGGGATTCTTATCTGGCTCAACGATCCTTGCCGAGGTACACAGTACAGCTGTGCAAGTGGTTTGTTTTGGTAAGCATGAAAACATTTCTGCCATGACTTATCACCCTTGATTATGAATTTAACAATGAAATCTTCATCTCTAACCGATGATCTGACTTATGATACCAATTTGGGCAAACTTCATTTCAGAGCATGTATTTGACTGGTTCCTGGACACAGATAACTCTAGACGGTGTTCAGTTTAGGAGAAACTGAGATTATACTGCAAATTTGTTGAGCAACAGTTCGCATATTGATATTTTCTCTTTTCTTGATGGCTTAGTCTTTGTGTTTCCGACCAATGGTTCAATGGTAAACAAATTCTTGTCACAATGCCTCTGATTTAGAAGAGATAAAGGGAGCAATAAGACAGTAGTTACGGCTCAAAGAGGACAGTGACCGGAATTGTGGAATCCCGCCTGCTGCCCCATAAATTTATTGTGAGCGAAGAGGACCCTTGGGAAAATGGCATCGTGATGGCATGCTTACAGCAATGAGGATTAAAACAAACTCATCTTTAATATCAGAATTAAATTTATCTACTTTATTCAAATGAAATGAATACTCACCCATGTACTGAATCCTCTACACAAGAATGTGCAAACTCCTTTTAGACTGTCATTTCATATTTCTTAAGAGAGAAACAACTTCCAAAACAAACATTGGCATCCCTCCCAATAATTACAATTTTCATGCAATCAACAGCTGTAAACTCAAAGATATCTGAGTAATTCAATAAGACAATGCTACATGAATACGTAACATATCAAAATTCATTAAGTGTTGAATTACAGGCACTGAAAAAAGAAAATCTGAAAACCTGTTCAGAACTGGACAAGAGTCTTGAATGTAATTTAGCAATAGATTCTTTGTCCTCCAAAAGCTGAAGAGTGTAATCTGGGTCTCCTTCCTGATCTGTCAGATCTATCAATTTCTGCCATTCGTCTTCGCTGTCGGCCTCCTGAAATTACACGGTGAGTGTGGGTCAAAAGTTATTGACAACATCAAGGGGCAAAAATAGACAAGATGGTTCTTTCCACTTCTAATTGCAGATCTAGTTCCTTTATTACCCCAAAGAATCTGTACATAAATTCAACAATATATAATAAAATTTTAAGTTAGTAATGCAGAGCTAAAGAATTTCTCCCTCAACATTCACTCTATGACTGGAAGTTAACTAGTGCAAAAGCCAATTCACTGCAAATAAATACATTCCAATGATGGTCAAAATCCTTCATTCTGAATAAAATATAAACCACACCACTGAAATGGTCACTTTACTGAATAGCTGAAAGAGAAACAGGCTTCTCAAAAACTGCAGCAATCCACGTGGACAAATCCCACTCAGTACCACTAAGTAAAATTTCATATCTTGTTCTACTCATTATTATATTTTGATGCATCATTTTCATGCCACAATTTCTAATTTATTTTATATCATTTGTGTGTCCAGCCAGTGCCTTAAAAAAGTGCAAACTGTTTTTGGCAGTACTGTAAAAAAGTGTAAGACACTGTCACAGCTGGTGTTTATATCTAGGAACCAGGCGTCGTTTGGCCGAGTGAGTCGCGTGTATTTCTCATTTCAAAGCCTTGTACGAGAATGTTATGTTTTTCAATCGAACAGAAATTAAAACTAGGCATTAAATAAAACTCCTGCTATCTACATGTGTAAATTCAGGTGTGTAAGGTTCATACAAACTTATGCATGAAGATTCAAATAGGCCATTTTGCTTTCTCATGGTATGACCATAAACAACTGCCAAAACAGGTTTAGACTTTGTTCCAGTTTGGCCTAATGATCCTAACTGTATGTTACAATCGATACGCTCTTTTCTGGTATAGCTGGACAAAGGATATTATATAAGACTGGCTGAGCCAAAAAAAAGCATGCTGTGAGAAAGAGCATCACTAATAAAACTGCACAACTCCCTTGAAGTGACATGATCAAAACATAATACAGTTAATCTTCCATAAGATAATTGCTTACCTCCAAAGCCATTTACAGTTACCACAACACTATGATCCCATATCTCTCATCATGTACAGTTATATAACAACAGCAACTGTACATCTGTCCATATGAAGACAGATGGAAAAACGACCATAGTCACAAAAAAATCGATTTTTTAAGTTTGAAAGTCCCCGGGTGCATTGTTAAGGTAAATATAGAAGTGCAATCTGTTTCATCAGAGGCAGGCTTTACTTAAACACAAAACTAGGCTTTGGAGCAAAATAGACACTGCGATAATTTTTTTAAATAACCGAAAAATCTTTAAAATTGGACCACAGTTGTTCTTCCATCTGGATTTTCATGTGCAAGCAATGATACAATGTTCACAAAACAATCTGTATAAATGAATAAACAAGAAAAATTGTGATCACGTACTTCTCCATCCAGTTTCACATTCTCCATGTTATTTGCTGCGTCATCCTTCTTTTTCTTATTCAAGACTGTGCGACCTCCGACCTCTATACTAGGATACTCAATCTTATAGTCTTTGCTGATACGATCAGATCTCGGTGTTGGTTCCGCTGCCTTAAATCAAAAAGCAAAACAGCTTAAAAAAGTCACCGTCACATACAAGGACAAAACAAATGGATAGTTCTGCTTTTTATTTTGACAAACAAAACCTCTAAACCAGCCAGAGTTGGATGAAAATACAAACATATAAAATCATTCTTTAACACTTTTCATTTGGCATATAATGGTGTTAGTGGCTCTTACGAAATCAGGCTTGTGGTGAAATTTTTATACTTCTTTAAAAAGTCAAAATAGAATATTTCTAAGATTTCTACCAAAATATTTAACTGAATGCAAAAAAATAGCTAATCTTTCATTTTATAAGCAAATCTCAATTTCCATATGAAAATTTTCCCCCTCTGGATGGGTTTTCTCCAAAATTTAGTCTTTCACCTTAAGCCTGATTTCAACAATATCCACTCACATGTTAAGCAGTATTACTGCAGGAAGCACACAACATACAAAACAGTGAGATATGATGTTCTGAAAGATGGACAAGTAAGCAGAGATACTGAAATTAATTGACTCTCTTCTAGCAGGTTTCCTAAAGAGCACTGCAGCATTCAAACTGCCCATTCTGAACACAAAAGTCTATGAGACAACAAATTGTCACCATTCCCTAACACTGCAGTAACTCAGACATTCAAAAAATCGATTTTAATATATATATTCAACTATATTCAAAGCTGCATCAAATAATCTTGGTTAAGGGCTCCTAAGCTGAAAAACAATCGAACAGCAAACTTTCAAAAAGCAAAGTAACCAGACCAGTTGTACTAAAATAAAACAGTGCTTCTCCAGAAAAGTAGCCAAAACTGATTGCCACAGTTTTAGAGAATGATGATGAGAAAAAGAAAAATGCAAAATTATTGGATATTGAACAAAGAACATTTCATTTCTCAGTGCAATTTTCATGTGCCCACTTGAACTGAATCTTTTATGTATAAACTGCTCGGAATGGCTTACAGGCATGAATCAGTTAAGGCTAAGACAAAGAGCAAGATATGAAAACTGCAATAAGACACTGAAATTGAAATACACTTGTGTAATAAAGTGACGATTAAGTGAGTTAATGAGTGACTGAGCCAACAGATAGGTAGGTAAGTTGGTAAATATAAATGAAAAAAAGAAAAAAGAAATTGTTTCCCACTTATATAGAAAGACAGAAGGTGAAAGAAAACAAGAGACTAGTTTCTCAAATTTATGAGTGATAAAGTAGAAATTTCTACAGTCATGGAATTTTCAGAACAGGAAATCTAATTGCAGAGAGGAAGCAAATCGAGATATCCATGCATAACCACATGAACTTAAATAAAGACACGACAATGCAAGATGAAAAACAATAAGCTGCTACTGACACTGACTACACTTGTAATAAAAATAAAAACCACAACAAAAAAAAACACACAAGAAAAAACTGATAAATAAAACAACAACTTTACATGTAGGAAGAAATTCAATGCAGCAAAATCTCATGTGAATTCAAGATGTGAGCAATTCATCTCTCTAGAGTACTTGTTTTAATTTGTAGCGATGGGAAACAATAAGAGGAGAAAAGAAAAGTTTGTCAATGGAAACAACAGGAGCCGCTGTATCTTACTGTGTGAATCTAACGAGAATGCCATATTTGTGAGAAATATAGGCATTAGCATTCATGTATAGAAAACACAGTAAAATACAATGATCTTTTTTTTGCTTTCTTTGATAGGGCCAGGATATGGAAGATTGTATTTGACACACATTCAGTTTGGTACAATCTCTTTGCCTACAAATAAGTGCCTAGACTCTAATGCCCTGGCACACATGAGATCTGCAGCAAGACTGTAGACTATTTGGGGAAACTTTCAAGAGTTGGGGTTTCTGAAGGGATGGGAGAGTCATGAGCTGAGCAAAAACTATAATGATAACAAAAACCTCTTGGGTTGGGTTTCAAATATGGATACATTCTCAGCTGGTATTTCAGTGTCATGAGAGAGACAGACAGACAGAAACAGAAAGAGAGAAAGAAAGGGGAAAGGAACACAGATTTATCTTAAGCAGTGCCAGGTACCTCATCTAGTTTAAAAATGAACAGACAGATATAACAAGGTATAATGAGTATTGGGTACATATTTACAAGAAGGGAGGAAAATGAGAGAAAATGCAAATACCTCTTCAGTTTTTGGAACCTGAATGATGAGTTGATGAAAATCACAAATATACTATATTCAAATTGAATGTAATAATGTACACTGAGATTTATGGACACCGCAATCCTTAATCACTGCAAATCTCTGTTCAAACACAAAGCTGCTTTAAAAACTTTCAAATTTCACTTTCACTTACATTAATAAATGAATGTACAAAAACTTTGTTGATATCAGTCATTTCTCAGAATGAGGCAATACCGTTTAACTCACTACACGGGTGCCTCCATTCAAATACTTATATACATATGATTGGTCTCTTACTATGAAGTTTGACAAAATACATTTTAAAAAGTACAGAAAGCCTACAAGTGTTTTTCCTTGTGGAAGGATTCACAACAGCTAGTTTTTTTGTTTTTTTTAAAATATTGTTTCTATTGTTAGAGTTTTTTTTTTAACCAGATGGAGATCTCTAAAGATCAAAAGCTTGCTGTTTTTCCTTTCATTTCTATTTCTTCTGGGATTTATTGTGTGATTTCTTTCCGCTTTTATCTCACTGACGCCCGTTCCCGCACAAGTTGCGGGATACCTAAATCGACGCATAAGCCCAATCCCGCACCACCTGCGGGGTACATGAATAAAATTTCTAACCCCTGCACTGTTCCCGCAACACCTTACGGGATTGGTTCTCTGTGGCAGTTTAACATCTTGACTTGTTTCGTTGAAAGTTTCACCGGGTTCGGCTGGCAACTTTTTTTTTAACGATTTTTTAAAAACTATCACTCTATGCCGGGTTGAAATAAGAACTTCTGTCAGTTGCGCGATCTGTCACAGCTGATCGCTAGATCTAGACAAGACAATGGCTTCAAAACGCAAGAAAACGAACATTTTCCAGCTGTTTGAAGACACCAGCGATGAATTTGAGGTAGATGTAGCCTATAATTCAGATCTAGATCCTGAATTCGTGCCTGGGAAGGGAAATTCTGACTCAGATTCTAGATCTAGCCCTCCCAGTACCAGCGATCGTGCTAAGACTAAGGCCAGTGCACTGAGTAAGGGCAAGGGGGAAGGCAAAGCCAATAGTAGGTCTAGTTCTTTTTGACTAAGGTGAATAATAACATTACTTTCAAACACTTGTGACACTTTCATACAATTTTTTTGACATTTTTATTAGGTCATCAGTACAATACACAAAGGCCAGAAATTTTTGCGAAACAAAGAAACTTGCCAAATTTTGAAAATTCATGAAAAAAAAAACTTTCTGAATAAATTTATTCAAGTTTTGTTTGTTGCATTGTTCAATTTAAAACCTGTTATGTGTCAAAATATGGAACGGATTGGTGAATAAATGTGGTTGTGGCACGGCTCCGAAAATGCACCGATTTCATTCACTTCAGTTTTCCGCAATAAATCGCCTCCCGAGTGACAGGCCGTCGACGGTGGTACCCCGGAATGGGGTGAGGGATGGGTTAACGACATGCCTGTGGTTTACCTGCCCTGTGGCACAAAAGCGCACCAAAATTCACAGAATCTTTAAATCAGGTGGCTTCTCAAATGCATTCCGTTCAAGACTTTCTTCCGAATGCAGCAAAATTTTGGTTATCAGAGTATATTGTTTGATAGTGATTCTTTCATTGTGCAAAAATACGTGTGGACAGCATCAAAAGTTTTGATAGTCGTATGCAGAAAGTGCGCATTTAAATTTCAGAAATTTTGCAGAATCTTTGTTTCCTGAGTGAATGTTTACGTTGATTTATGCAAATAGCAACCATAGGTTTTATTAAAAGTTTGTTCATTAGAATCAGAATTATATCTAGTTTACAATGATATTGATTTGACCCACAGGTCAGGAATAGTAAAATAATTATGAATAATACCGTGACAGCGACTGAAAATATTAGATTTTTGTTCATGTCGCGTTTCTCTTTGTGATAGAGAAATCTGCTTTTGTCGTAAAGAAAACCGTGTTTCGGTTAAATTTTAAGAAATAAATTGTAAATTCTAGATATTTTCAGTTACAAGTAAATTCTGACCAAAAAAAAATAAAAAATCAGCGAATACTTCCCTTGACTGAACATCATTTTATTTTTGTCAAATCTCATGTTAACTGTTCCCATACTTTCCTGTAGGCTGTTTAACAGTTTCATGAGATGTTTGTCTATACTAAGGCATAAATGTTGCCATTTAGCCTAAAATCATAATCTGTTTCCATTAACAGCAGATACGATATTGACATGAATCATTCGTATGAAGTACATGTGAAAAATGTAGACGCTTTATGTAGGATTTGTGGCAGGAGATGCCTAACTGCTAAACAAAGGAAATCAGGGACAAAACCACGAAAATGCATTGTTTTCAAGGATGACATTTTATTTATCTGTCATTTGAATATCGGACAAGATATTGCTGGTACACATTCCACAACAATTTGTTTTCCCTGTGTGGATGCCATAAAAAATGCAAAAAAACGTAAAAAGGAGGAGTATTTCAAGAACACTTTGAAAAGCGCTCAGGATAGCCAGCATATCTGGCTTCATTTTTTACTTCATTTAATGCTGGCAACAAATTTGTCAAGTCAGATACAAATACTTGCACACAGTCTTGTGAGACGATCAGCTCTGCCGCAGTGCCCAGCACTGATGAGTGTACTGACCTTTTTCCACATGAAGAAAATGACACAGAACCAAACATATCTAAGTCGCCGAGAAACGTAAGCCTACAACAACGGCCAGACTTCTCTCAATCGGATATAACAGATTTATACATACAAGACAATGCCGCTGCCTCTCTGCAGTTTGCTCATGCCATCGGTGGCGATGATTTACGGCTGTCAGTCAGATATTTTGAAACACAACCACTTGCATTTTCAACGCCAAGGAAAGAACAATATAACATAAAGCACACTTCAGATATTGCAACCTCACCATTTACAACACCAGAAAAGGCAGATCCCACAAAGAACACAGTAGGTACATCGCCTTTCACAACCCCAGAGAGAGGTGATAACGTCACAAGTAGCAGGAGCACCGCAACTACAACAACACCAGAGCTTCCAAAGACATGTGCAGACAAAGTTATATCACCAATGATCAAAATGAACATATCAAAAAGCTCTTCATTAATTGACCAGCCTTTAAATTTAGAGGAGGAGAAACTGACTACACATTTAATCAAAAGAAAGCTAAAATCTTCCGAAGACGGACAGACACTGAAATGTAAAACAGGAGGCCCAAATCTTTTATTCACACGAATAATAAACCCGAGAACACAAACAGAAAAGGCAAGCTCTACATCAAGATGGAAAAGGTCAAAACTTTTGGGAAATGTTCGAGCTCATCTTTCTGGAGACACTGAAGGTTCCCGTGAATGCCAACACATTGCAGAACTTAAATATTTAAAAGCGGACTCAAGAAAAAGAATATGTCGAGCTGTAAATAAGAAGGAAAAAGTTGTTATCACGAAAGAGATATTTCTAGCCATGAAGGAGGCAGTGGGTCTGACACAACGACAAGTCGACATCCAAAACAGATTTTTAAAATGGCATGGCACAGCATTTCCAAATGAGCACAAGGTGCGTGCGTACAGCAAAAGTATGACAGGAAAATACATAGAAATCACAGAACGAAAATTTGTAGATGGAAAGGGTAGACCAGTAACAGCTCCAATAGCCTCAATAAAAAATGTGCCGGAGTTTGTCTCAGACCTTTTGGAAAAGTATGCTGAAAATAAGCAGCTGACGTGGTTCAAAGGAACCATCCCAGAGGATGAAATCTGGCTCAAAGTCGGTGCTGACCACGGCAAGCAAAGTTTCAAAGTTGCGCTTCATGTGTGCAATGTGCACAAGAACAACTCTAAACAGCACACACATTTGGTATCCATCGCAGAGGTAAAGGACACCATTTCAAATCTACAATTGATTTTTGCCGATCTTCGAGATCAAATACACAAGCTGCAGGAGATGAAATGGCGTGAGAAGAAGATTATAATATTTTTGTTCGGGGACTACGCCTTTCTGTCTCATATCTATGGAATTTCCGGTGCTACGGGAACATATCCCTGTCTCTTCTGCCTAGATTCGAAAAAGAAGATCCAAAAGGAAAGCACAGAGCCTTGCCAGAAAAGGACATTGAAATCAATTCATGCAAATGCAAAACATTTTGAAGACAGCGGTGGTGAAACAAATAATGTTAAATTTTACAATAATGTTCTGAGATCTCCAATCCTACAGATTGACATACCTTACGTGACACCGCCCTACCTACATATTCTACTAGGAATTGCATTAAAACACCACACACTTCTTGAGCAGGAGGCACAGAATATTGACAATATGATTGCCCGGGAGAAAGATCCAGTTTTTGGAAGAAACTGGTTGAATGCTGTTGAGAAAAAAAAAGAGATTAAACTGTACAAGGGTTGTGTAATACTTGATGCTGCGAGCAACAAGAAGAAAATGTGGAAGAGAGAAGTGAAGAGATGTAAGAAAGAGCTGTATGAATTGGAAGAACACAAAGACAAGGCTGTGGGGCCAGTACAAGAAAGTTTAGAGTCAGCACTACAGAGGCATAAGATCGAGCGACAGGCCTATCATGGGGGCAATTTCATAGGGAACCACTGCAGAAAGTATTTTAAAGAAGAAGTTTTTACACACATTTCTGACACTCTTCTTAACAAAACACAAGAATACACTGAGGACGAGGACATTTTAGGGGTGGCCGTGACAACCAAGGTTATGTTTGATACATTAAATTCTCACTATGAACGTGTTCATTCTCTCATATCAAAAGCCCAGCCTGTTTCTGCAATCCAAGTAGCACAAGCTGAGTCTGCCATTTCAGATTACATGACCTTTTACAGACAGTGTTTTCCAAATCGTGTCATACCAAAACAACATATCCTGGAAAAACATTGCATAGAATTTATGCAAACATCTGGATTTGGACTAGGTTTTCTTGGGGAGCAACTTCATTCAACAGTTTCTCGACTGGCACGGAGAAGTGCGGCCATTAGATCTGACAAAGATAGACTCAAAAATATGTTGGAAAGTGCAATCCTTCTGACAGCACCAGAACTTAACTGTTTAGCACCTCAGCCGGCAAAAAGGAAAAGGAAAGGCAGCACCAAGTAGTAGATATTTCACCAGTTTACCCTTGTAAAAAAAAAACAACCAGTTAAAAAATCTTAAATGTGACAGTTTTAGTCCTATAAGTATTCTTTGACAAACAGTTGAGAATGTGTATGTGTGTGTACTTTGTTGGTCAATGTAATGCAGCTTGAAATCTTCATTATACATATTATATGCCTGTTCATGTAATCCTGATGAGAAAATGGCGATACTGCTTTTAATCGGTGGCCAACAACACTGAAAAGTTGCAATGCTACAGTGTTATACAAATCATTTCTGTCAAAAGCCATTTTTACGGTGTGATAATTGACTGGTAATGGGTATCAGTGCCCATTAGCAACCCAACACATGGATCGCTAACCTGAAAATACCGCAGCCATATGGATGCGACGCTCTTTTGACATTTACAACCCCGTATTTTCTGAACTGGACTTGACCCGTGGAATCGGAAAAGTGAGACTTGTTGTTTAATGTCTTGTCCATCAATCTGCCAAAATTCATGTCACTTCGTGGTTGCTATCTTTTATTACACCCATAATTAATTACTCACTTGTGAGTGGCATTTTGTGCAAATTTAATAGAAGTTTGTCATCATTTTATGGCTTTGAATTGGTGTATTTTCTTTTTTTTTTTCCACAAAACAAAAGAACAATATTTGCTGTGTACGAAATGGTTGTTCACTAGTTGAAAAATTTGTCAATAAAGATGTAATTAATAGGTAAATGCAGTGCCTGTCATTCCTTTAACATGCCTAAGCAAGCCAGCACAGGTAAAATTTTCACCCGGAGGCGGCGCGCGGCCTCCCGCTGAGTCTTGACAGAAAGGGGCGTAAGATTTATGGGCTGGGTACCAAACTGAAGTGAATGCAGTTCGGCGCCGTGGTGGGAATTTTTTGAAATACCCCCCAAAACCCCTGGTCTTTAAGAGTTGTTCCGCCGTGGCGGGCTGGTCTTCAGTGAGTTATACTAACATGTGGCTTTGCTACATTATATCTTTCTCTCTTTTTTTTGTTGCACCGTAACTTTCAATAAAGTTTTATTAGAACTGCAGTAGCCAAGGAAGTCTGAAATGTAAAATGCTTGCACAAATATTATTACAGACTTTTAGGTTTTACACTGGTTTTCAATCATTTTCCTATTTCTCTTCACCAGTGTTAGTTTCTATCATGTCTCTCAGATTCAGCTGAAAGCCATAGATAAGCCTGAATTTTAAATGTTTTTTCAGCTTTATTCTATCACAAATGTGATGCATTTCAACTGGAGTTTTAATAAAATGTTATTCCACATACTGTGAAAAAAAAAATGTTACAAAGTAATATATTTACTCTCTTAAACTGCACTGACATAATGAATATCGAGTAATGACTGATTTAATATGATATATAAAACATATGAATAAAACTAATCATAACATCCTTGTATTAAAGATACTAGATACAATAAGATGAGACAAGCTAGCACATTTAGCGTGCACAGATTTCACACTGCCACCTTGTGGTGAATGTGTGGAAGTCATGACTAATGCCGTATTTTACAAAGCCAATGTAGGGAAAATCATGAATTTTGTTCATTGTTCAGCTATCGATGTAGGCCTTGTTGGAAGTCACTTATTGTGTAAATAACTTCAATCGCTGCAGGAAAACTCTGACTGTTTTTTCTTTCTTTTGTCAAAGTAGCAATATAACAAATCCGCATCATTAATTTATCATTATATCAAGCATTCTTTTCATGCAATATGCCATGGGCCCCATCCCCTATCAGCTTGCAAACTATGTACATGTTTTTCTTTAAAGGTGCGAAGAAGGGGGTGTCTCATCTTATTGTATCTTTGCAAGCATCTTTGCTTGTATCAAACAAGAATGAGTTTCAATGACTGAACCAAACTAAATCCCATATTTTCTCACCTTGCTTGTCTCTGGATCCTCCCAGTCTTTACTGGGGCCTTTCTCCTTGCCCGGCCCCTCTCCCACTGTACCATCTGCCTGGTCCCATGCTTGCATACGGGTGTGTTTCTGTCGCTGTTACAGAAGAATAAAATGTACATAAGGTTTTTTGATAATCACCTCACCTGTCACCTGTCGGCTTCATCGTCATCGATGTTAGCTGCTACAGTGGATGTCACGACAAAATCTCCTCCACCCAATCCTGTCCTTAGCTTTCCTAGTTAGTTCACTTATTTCCAGCTGGCTGACTTTCTTGATGTTATCGTGATATGTAATGGGTGGTCTTCCTTGTTTTCTCTTCTCTCATTGTAGTTTTTGGCAAGAAATTCTTCCAGTGGTCTGCCATTGCTTTCTGAAAGCGCAGTGCACATACTGTGCATTGGTCCCGGCCATTGTTTCAAAAACGGAATCCTCTGCCCGCAACCACGAGAGACAAAAGCCGTGCCCTAAGATCCTTCGGTCGCCTTCCGTCCTCATCCATCCCCTGCTGCCAGGATTTCACCAGAGCCCTGTTAGCCAGCGACGTTTCGGGGTGACCCGGGATGGCCTTCACGGCTAGCGTAGCGCCTAAGTGACACAAGGTCACACCGTACTTCGCCCGAACCCAGCAATCCCCTACTTTGTCCTGTTTCCACCTCCCGGGACGAGGACCCAGGGTTGGGCTTATGGGAGGTTTTTGATAATACAAGCTATAAATAAGTTAGTGATGCATGACACAAATGTCATTTCTCATAATAAATCGTTTGATTAACTAGATCGTCAGTCAACTATTGGAACCTCTTTAAAACTAGCTCTTGGGGCTGTTGTTAGAAAGCCACAGTCTAATTATAGAGCCAAATAGAGGAAATAGTGCATTGTGTTCACTGCTCTGCTATAGTTTTCTATGTAAATACTCCACTAACCTACCAACAGCCAAAAAAGGCAAACAAGGTTCCAACAGCCGACTGACAATATATAGGTAACAAATGGAGATTACTGAAGGAAAATAAGTCTAGTCACAAAAAGTGATGTTTGTTTTTATCCCCCTGTGTACAAGTCTAGTTCATCAGCCTTGTCTCTGAATGTTTGAAAAACAGGCTGCGATCACAAGATATTAGAAATCGCCCTTTCACCTGCAAGGGAGAAATTGTGGAAAAACCCGATTTTCTCAGTTTCACCTTGTTATGTTTATGGTTGTTTTTTCCACTGTGGTCTTCATATTTCATCCAAATATGGGAACTACGGACAGAAAAAAATTTCCTGAACTTTTGATGCAACACGTCACTGCCAACCGCAATACACACATAAACTAAGGCCAATTCATATTTGACAACAAACAAAATTGTGTTTACTAAGAAAAAAAAATATGTAAAAATCAGGAAATTTCCTGAGAATTCCCATCCCTGTTTCATCTCATCTGTGGATTCCTACTATGGCACATGTCAACACAGAGCAATACAGACTGGGGATGTGAGACCAACAAGTTTTGTACTGATGTTTATCACCTACTTGTAGTATTTCATAGAGTAGCTGAGCAAAGTAAATCATGCGAATTCTTTGTATCAAGCCAGGCGCTTATCTAGATCTAGGTCATATTAATAATGGCACTTGGATTCGATGCAAAGCCGTACTGAACTTACAGTTACACCACAACTCCTTGCAGAATAGATTAACGTATGATAATGTTGGGTTTTGACCAGCAATCTATAAAGAGAGGCACAGAAGGACATTTCTTATGAGGCTGTTTGATTTAACTCAACAAAAATGTGTCTCGTTTTTGCGGCTCAAAACAATGGCAGGTAGACAATATTAAAGACTGAATTTTATCCAAACTGGATGTGTCCACGTAACTGATCATCACAAATTGAGACAGTATACAAAATTTCATAACATTTGGTCACCTTATACCGAAGTTTTAGGTGCTTAAACATTCAACTTCTAGTTCCATTAAAGTAAGACAGATTAGACAACTTCTGTATATCGTTGGTGTAATTCTCTCAACGTCTAACTTCACTTTTTGTGGACCAAGCACTTAGACGGTTAGAGAATTACACCGACGATATCGTGATTTGAAACGCACAATACTGAAAAAGCTTGTGTTTTTCCTGTTTAGTGAAAGAAAGGTAATCCAGGTTTAAATCTTTTGTACATAGGTTGAAAACAAAACTTCACACTGACTCACATTTTTCTCAACTTCATCCAAGGCCTTTTTACGTGCTCGGGCCAAAATTTTAGATGTGCCAGGTGGGTTGGCTTTGATTTTACTCTGTTCCTCTTTCATCTGCATCATGGATGCAGTGAGAGGCTGGGTGAAGGGTGAGGGCAACTTGATGTCTTCCTCATTAACTGGAAAAGAGAGACACATGAAAAGACACATTCCACCATTGCTAAGGAATCCCCTGTTAATGTCAGTTCTCATATTTCTGCTTTAAAACATTTTGATTTTTGTCACAGAAAATATCCTATACTGTATCAATCTTACATTTGAATCTCTCACACAATGTTTTCAATGACTAATTTTCCATCATTACCATCAAGCTATTAGCATGATATAGAAGGGATATTTTGTATAAGGAAATTTTTTAAAAATGTAACTGCAGATACCATTTGCACGATATGATAATAACCATTCAAATATTCATAATTCAAGTGGATGGGTTGGAATTTTCTGCAAAAGAATGGTGAACTAAAATTATGTCTGACATCACTCTAGTAACTCTGGTCTAATGTTAATGGTTTTGAGGTTTGAGATTGGAGAGAGCATGCTGACATAAAACTGGTCACATTATGCCAGGAAAAAGCAAGACCATAGACAGAATATAATAGATTAATTGGACAGGAGAAGACCCTGCTAGAAGCTCCCACCAACCACCCACTTCTAAAGCTGAAGTGGCCATTCAGTAATAGAAACAGTTCAACAGTTCAAACGATTTATTATATGTAGCACAGAAAGAAAGTTTACCTTTCACCAAGTGAGCTACAAAAGGATGCTGTAATAAATGTGGCCATGCCAGTCTCATTTTGGGGTTTTTATTCAGCAGTCCTGGAGAATAAGAGAAGAAATTACCCATTCAAACACATCTGAGAAACAGCACACAAAGTTAACAACTTTCCAGATTTCAAGGTGATATAATGTAGGACATATCAAAGTCAATGAAAAGTTCCAGCATTTCAATGCTTTGTGGTGAAAGTAGTCAATAAAATGCAGGATACCTTTTGAAACAAAATGTTACCAATAACAATTTTTGGGAGATTGTGTTATATCGACTATTTTCACTTCTAGTTAACCTCTTCATTGTGCTCTGGATGTACACTGTACATTTTGAAATCGATAGTATGAGTGCAGTTGATGTACACCATCCATCCGACAAATCTGAAGGCTCATGCACTATAGGAATTTTTTTCAGTATATGGTGGGGACAAACAAAAACGACTGGTGTCTATACAGTATGTTCCAATCTATACCAAGACAACCCCTGCTCCTGAATTATACTTAACTTGATTATCTCAGCAATGTGGGGACATATGGTCTCTTGCAATAGTAAATAAGCAAACTCATTCAGCACCTTGTAAAAAATCCTTGAATACAGCACTCATTGTCTTGGGCCATTTGACAGGATCTTTAATGATCATGTTCACCAACTGAAAGATGCTATTAGTGTAGAATGGGGGAGTGCCAGCAAACAGTTCATACAGAATGCAGCCTAATGCCCTGGGGACAAAAATGAAAAATGAACATAACATATATCACATTATAAAGAAGTAAGGCCTCCAATGTTGTTTGGTTTTTAACAGCTGAGCCTTAAATTCTACAAAATATCATATTAGGTATAGAAAGATGTATAGGTGCAAGTGGGCATGTTTCAAAAGATCTTGAAGTTCACTATAGTTTTAATACTCTCGTTGGTTTTGAGCCACAACTGACTGAGTTGAACAGAAGAGGGTATTCCGACATGAATTGAAATGGTGATTAGAAATTACTTTCTACAAGACTCTTTACCCAATGACGGCTGAAAGTCAATTTTATCACATCTGTGTATTCTGCAAGGAATTGTTGAGTGACAAAAAGATCTATTAGTCTCTGCTTTGAATCCAAGTGTTGTTGTTAATGTGACCTAGATCTAGATATGCAGTGGTCTTGGTACAAGGAAAATTTGCAGGATTTATTTTGCCCGGGTCGGCTGGTAATTATTATCAGGGAGTGTTGGTGCATAGAGATTTTGACACAGTTCTCAATTGTTGTGACAAAGACATGTATGTGACACTTTGTAATGCACTAGTTCAGTGTTCAATGTTCCTACTTCTTTGCAAACTGATCTGTCATATTGATGCTCTTGTGCACACAAATCACCCAACTTTGAAATTTTACTATTTAAAAATTTTTTTTTTTTAAAGGTGGAAATAGAAGACAATTCCATACTATGCACTACATAAAACATATTACCATGAGCCACCCTAAAAAAAACAAAAACAACAACAACAACAACAAGAAAAAGAACCTCATTTACTAAACCATCGATTCTTTCATTTATTCTGCAGTTAATCAATTTTTTCTTCCTCCTGTAAAGTTGACCTTTTAAATTTGAGCAGTGCATGCCCGAGATACATCAATGTATAGTTTACTATGATGACATAAAATTTGCCATTGCCAGCACTTCTGCAGAACTTACCACAAGTCAGCTGTATGATCGTAAGGTTTTTCCTCTACCAACTCAGGAGACATGTACAGTGGGGTACCCTAGTGAAGTGAAAGACACAGATGAGAAAGCTCATGATCATTCCAGATTTGAAGTGTCAGCTCTATGTTTGTAACCCAGTAAAATTGCAATTTGAATGTTTTGAAGCTTCCTAAACTGAAATGACCAAAACCTACACAAACAACGATGCACGGACACTGTGGCTCTCACGAAGTAACATAAATAGTAAAATGCTATTGTTAAAGACATTAAAACTAAATTTTGTGCACAATCTATCTTTACACTTACAGGCTTAAGATCAACTGCCAGAGGCAGATTTTCATGTCCAGTGTCTCTAATGGTGGGGTGAATGCCCAGTGGCAATACTTTGATGAGGTGTGGGCCTTCAGAACAGGGAGTAGGGATATATACTATATACTAGCTTTGTCTGATCATGGTGGGGCACAGGTGTTTTTTTAAAACTGAAGTGGGACATGGGACAAAAAAGGCTAAGAAACGCTGAACTCAGCTAAATAATCTTTTTATTTAAATGGCAAAACTACCTGTAAACTAAACATTTGCGGTAGGGCCCAAACAAAAGTTAGCAGTAGAGATATATTCGAATAATCGCCTCATTTGCTGGATTTTATCTATAGATTTCACCGCCTTCTTTTCCCATTTATTTTTCTTCAATTGTAGAATGCAAAACGTCAACAATCTGCAAAATTATTCAACCAAATAACCAGGAGCATCACCTTAATGGAGGTGAGCACAAGAGTGTTGGTGCTCATGCCTCTAGCAAAGCCAAAGTCACACAGCTTGATAACCCCTCCCTTGCCTAGCAGGATGTTCTGAGGTTTCATGTCTCGATGAAGAATGCGATGAGAGTGAAGATAAAACAATGCAGAGACCAACTGGGCTGCTATCACTTGGACCTGAGGGAAAAAGATTTTGAATCAAGAAATGTTCGTTTTACATCATGATGCAACAACAAAAAGCAGGAACAGGAACAATACAAAACAAAAAGAAAAAAGTAAAAAACAAACAAACAAAAAAGCTCTTTTTGGCACGATTTTTCTGTGCGAATCTACCAAAGTTACTAGGATCTGAAGGAAAAGGAATGTCTCATTTAAGTACAGGCGACTCTGATAGACTTGCACTGTTTCATTCTCATGTATTTAACAGAAAAGAGAAGATTAACTATTAACTACTGGAAACAGTAACAAGATTTTCAAAAAATGTAGTTTCATGAACTGGGGAGAAAGCAACACAGTCATAGATGACCAGCTATGATAATGACTGCGGAGAATTTGAAGGGAAACTATTACATCCCCAATACCATTCAAGTGTAAGTTTACTCACTTGTTCCTCTGGCAAACTTGCATCATCCTCCAGGATCTGAAACAGCTCTCCTTCTGCACAGTCTGTCACCACCACCACCTTCAGGTCAATTGTGAAATGTAAATGGGACATCATTTACCATCAACCAACTAAATTAATCAGTGCAGTGATACACAGGAAAATATTGGGCATCTTTTGTTGACAAACTTGGGAATTCTATCCCAAAAATAAATGACAAATTGTCCCATAGGGTGGCAGCTATTTGTGCCATGCAACCAAACAATAGCCAGTGGACTATCAAAGACTATCCTCCAACACACAGTTCAGGGAACCAGCTGACTGGGCAGACAAAGAAAGAAATGGATGGACAATGTTGCTGAATGGACAGGGAAAAACGCTGCTAAGATCCAGGGCCTTACCCATGGCCGCCAGAAGTGGAGAGAGTTGGTGCAACACTCACTAGCGCAACGCCCCCACAACTCCAGAAAGAATTAAAGAATCCATATAACCAAACAACCCATACAAGGCTTTTAATTTTGTAACTAAATTACCAAAAAACATTGCTCTAGACATTTTGCCATCAAACAGGTTATTGTGATTAACCAACCATTCCTAATCCTGATCCTAACCTAGACCCTAACCCTAAAACACTCAGAAAAATTCACTGTGCAGGCAAAATCCAATTTGGCCCAGATGATCACTCTGAACTTTACTGACAACGTTGTGATCATTATCCCAAGTTGTGCAATAGTTGGAAACAGAATGAAGTCTCATGCCTTCAGCATCTTGTCACCATTCCCCGAAACTGTAGTAACTGTTTTTGGCTACTTTTCAGGAGAAACAAAAAACTGTTTTATTTAACCGGTCTAGAGACAGTGACTTTTTGCTTTTCAATCATTTTCCGGCTTAGCAATCTATAACCAGGTGCATTCGATGCGGCTTTGAATGTAGTTGAACAGACATAAAAATCAAGTTTTAGAATTGTTGAGTTATTACAATCGCAGGGAATGGTGATGATATTTTGCACATTCTTTTGGATAACAAGAAATCACTGATATACACATGAATGTAACGCAAGAATGAATAATTATTACTCTTTACCTCTTTGTCAGTATCAAAGCTGTCTAGAAGTTCAATGATGTTGTCATGTTTTAACCCTCGCATGATGTCAATTTCTCTGCGCAAACCTTTGAGTTCCTTCTCAGACTTTCCCATCTTTGGGATGAATTTCAAGGCCACAATCTTGAAAATAACATAAAAAAATAAGAAACTTTGCTAATTTATGAATGTAATGTAATCAGGTCACTCCATGCATTGAAAAGTATATATATATGGAAACTCTCGAAGGTCAGTCCCACTCTAGGAAAAAATATATACAGCCTCTCTGTGTGTTGAATATTTGTCTTCCTGCTAAAGCACTCAGTGTATGTGTCTTATGTATTATTCCTACTTGCTTTTTAGCTACTGAATTCAGAGCAACTCATGATTTTCAGATATTGCAAAGTTTTGTCAGTCCCAAAGTAACCAGTCTTCTAATGAATACAATGTTATTTATGATTTCAATTAAACTCGAGATAAATTTCAATGAAAGTATACTGTCTCCATCAAACTTTAAGTTACTAGAGTAGAATGTATGATGTTGAATTTCTGCAACAAAATTTAGTGTAAAAAAATCTACTATTATCTCACTTTAACTTAAAGCTTAAAGTTTAAGCTCACCTGAGATGTGTATTTCTTACGGCCTTTGTACACTTTCCCAAAGGATCCTTCCCCAACAATTTCAAGTACATGATAGTTCTCCATTTCTGAATCTGGCAAAATTACTCTGCAAATAAAAAAGTTTTATGACATAAATCACCTGGTTTGTGAGGTCGACAAAAAAACAAAAACATATCAGAACTACATCAACCTTCATAACCACCAAACACTAGCTGTCTGGCGAGTGTGGTGTACTAGCAGACTTCAGAATACCCCCACAATAAATACATGTACTTGGGATTATTCCCATAGAAGACCCCCACTGGTGAAAACATGCTTCAGTTTCCACAGGATTCATACTTCACTTCAAAAACTCATCATTAAAACAGCACTTAATCTGTAAACTGTGTTCTGATTTTTGTTCATTGCGTTCCAGAGAGTTATTCCAACCAGTTGATTCTTTGTGAGTACTAATTTTATCAGTAGAGGTTAAACTGGTAGCTGCAGCGGGTGAATATGTCAGTTCATTTTATTCAGCAATAATAACCTTGCTCCTGACAAGATTTTACTAGAAGCAGCATTACTTCGAAGCAAAACTTGACAACTTAGCCAAAATTGGTTACACGAAAGAACTCTTAATGTCTCCAGTTCAAGGAACACCATAATTTTATTTTTATTGCACACTTCTCACACAGCATCAGTACAAATTCACATTATTTGCTCTCTCGCAACCTTAGTTCTTGTTTGTTTGAACTCTGCATTTTGCACGGGTGAGGACGAATTCGGCGTTAAATGTTTGCTGCTTCAGTATTATGATATGGGGCAAAGAATAAATCGGAATTGTGAAACAGCTTGATAAGCGCCACAGCGCATTTTAAATAAGTGTCAAAGTGTGCATTTGTTATATCTCTTCTACATACTTAAAGATCTCCAGTTCTTCAGGAAATGGATGTCACAAATCCCAGACTGGGAGATGTAATAAGTATGACAGGACAACAATCACGAACAAACAAGTTTAACACTTAACAGAACAACCCATCAGACTCACACATTTATTAAACATAATTATACATATACTAGCGCAATTACATACATTATATTATTGAAATGCACTGCCGTACAACGGCCTTATTCTCACACACACTCTCCCTCGGATCCACAATCCGGTAGTTACTCCTAAAGGCACTTCGGCCTCAGCCTCTCCCTCAGGGTCTTAATAGCACATTAATAATTTACTGGCACCGCAGTCTCTCAATATCACCTTCCTATTGTCATACACCTTAGCACTCCCCTAGCACCTCAGCAGGGCAATAACACATTATTATTTCCATAGCCATCAACATGGCAACAACATAATATCAGTTCACTAGCCTATCAACATGGCAACAATATAGTATCTCATTCACTCTCATATCTACGTCCCTGTCCGTGGCCTGACTGCCACGACTTTATGTGCCTCTACTGTCCTGCACTGACAGCCTCACTTCTGGCCTATGTGTGGCCTCCGGCCCTATGCTGGCCTATCCCCTGTGCTCATCGAGGTGGCTCTGCGGCCCGTCCCCGACACCTACAAGAATAATATTACATTGGTATAATACCCTACCATTTCTATTCACTCCACCTCTCCTTACAACCCATGAAACGTACACACACTAGTTCACCTTTCACTCACCACACATCTTACGGTAACACACTTCCATCGGAGTACACACTACTCACTCGCGCTACAAATCCATGAACTCACTTTCATCTATCGCTCGTGGCGCACATTGCTATATCCAATATCAAGGACTTCCACATTCCTCACATATACTTATTCACATCATGGTAATAGACGAATATAATATAATACATCAATCATAATAATCAATCAACGTTCTACATACCAGTCATAACTGGAAAGACTCTCACTAGTCTTCTCGACTGCTTCCCTTTATGTCCGCCCGATGGGCTCTTATTCACAGGTCCGATCCGTAGGACCTTCTAACTTGCAGTGATAGTAATCCAGCGCTTTCGCCTCATTCAGACTTCCACACCACTCATACACGCACGCTTTTCCCACTTGTCTGCATGAGTTATTTTTACTCTTCCCCTTTCACGTCTTTTCCTATCCGTCTGTCGTGAGCTCTTCTTATTCTACACCCGCTCTGTAGCAATCCCCTTAATTGCACTCACTCCACTCGTGACAATGGAGACAAAACAAGCATGAACAAGGTCGCATTCTGTTTGTCTGTCAGAAGTTTTTATGGAACTAAGTTTACAATGAGGTGAGAGAAAAATGTATTGGGATAACCTTTCAGTAGTGAATGAATACAGACAAACTGGGGCAATACATGAAGACCATGTAGAACTCAGAAATTTTTTTTAAAAAGGGGGGGGGGGGGGAGGGGGTGAGGGGTGGCAAAAAGGCAACCTTTGTGACACTGAGAATTTCTTCAACCGCTGACGCTTCGGGGGATAACAGCAGGTCACTCACTGCAAGTTCAAGAATGTTCTCAATATCACGACTTTGGCAGCCTTACTGCCATACTGAAATATCGGCGAACACAATGGTCACTCCTGGTTTTTGTTTTATTTTGTTTTTGGCCATGATTTTTGTATTACAGAAACTCTGTTCCTTAGCGAAGCAAGGACAAAATGAGAAAACCACGACAGCGACTAGCCAAATATCAGTTCTGAAGAATGGCAGATACCCAGCCTGCATCCCAAAGTCAATCCGATGTAGATTTTTAATAGGATTTCCATAGGATTGGTGGCTTTACCTTTGGGAAAGTTTCACTACATCAAACAGATGTAGGCGCAATGTAATAATTGGAGGATCTATGCAGGAACAATGGTATCCTTATGTGCGACCTTGACATAAATTCTACACCTCAGATTTCCTCAGGATTGCTGGCTGGGTAACATGAGATTTTTGGTAAAGACTGAGAAACTTCATAGATAACAGGTATTTTCAACACAATGACCTGTGTGTATATAATCAGCAACCAAGTTCATGCGTCCCAAAAGTTATGGAAAATCCAGGATACAGTGTAACTGATTCAGAAAGGGTAAAAAAAAAAAAGGAAACATTGCCAGTTGAAGAGCGTCGTTACTAAGACATGAAAATGGGCAAAGAAATCTGCCAGAAACAGCAAAGAAGTATGATGATGAATAATAAAATCAAGAAATGATATCAAAATTCTGTCAAAACAGACTGATTCAATCATTTCCCAATCTCATGTAGATGTACAACAGGGGCAATCAGTCATTATAACAATTCAATGGAGTCCACGTCAATTGAATGTTGATGACCGGGATTTCTTTTAAAATAGAAGTAATTTCAATGTCTGTTCTTTTCTTCTTCTTTATCTTTGTTTGTATATCCGTTCTATCAGGCAAATGGCGCTTAAACTATTTCCATGCACGTACCTCTTGCTAACTTGCAAGAAACTGAGTGACAAGGAAAATGTAATTAAATACAGGCTGTCTGGCCTGTTTGTTTGTGGCATGCACAGACATCCCAACTCATTACATGTATTTTCTTTACGGTTTTTAATTTACAAAGGTGATGAAAGATTATACAGCTCATGAGCCAGAAGCCGTACTGTGTTTTTTGTTTCTAGAAATTTAAATTACACTGTTGCATAAAAAATTCTCCCCAACATAAAAACTACCCTCCAAGTCTGCCTTTAACAGCTATTTTACTAGCAACTCAGCTTGTTTATGTGCGTCTTCTTTGATATACCCACCAACTCTTGTGCTATATTTATGTTTATGACCTGGAATGTGGTCAATGTTTGTGAAGTCTCAGAATAGTGCAGGAAAAAACTCAATTGCGCATTGTCTTGAGCAGTGCTCAAATGACGTCACTGGACATATGAAACCAGATCATCAACAATTTAAAAGTCCTTTTCAACCAGGCTTTCATTATTCAACAATACTGACTGTTCATGAACTCTTTGGAGTACACAACAGCTACCAAACCTATGAAGAGCTTGAAGAACATGCACCAACCCAGATTAGAATGAGCTATCTCTGATGCAAGTTTCTAAGTCCGAGTTTGGAAAAACACATCAAGCCGATAACGGTCACATTGTGTGTGTGGTGCTGGGAAAAAGCAAGACAAAATTAAGACAGAATAGGTCTATAATATAATAGAATGAGAACCCAAAAGCAGAAGCGCCCACCAACCACCCACTCAATCTCAGGTAGTTCTAGATCTAAGTGCTTTTCAAATTTTGGTGTATCAAGGAGTTTGCCCTGATCTGACACTAGATTAGATCTAGAGTCTAGATCTAGAATCTAGTGTCGTAGTGAAAGGGGACATTGGCCAATGACAAAAGCACAGAGATAAAGATCTAGAACAATACCATTTGAGAGTTTGCTATAACTATCAGCATAACCACCAATAATAGTGTAGCAGAAAGGAGAGCGCGAACAAACATTACGGGACAGAACAACGCTAGATAGCTGGTGAACATTGGACGCCAGAGCTTCTTTATCGATAATTGGTAATCTTGGTAACCAATGTAAACAACTAAGTACGAGAGCCATTCTTTTGCAATTATGAATTCCTTAAAATGAAATATACAGTTTTACTTGCATTATCTTACTAATATGATTGATCTGAAAATATCAGCTGCCTTCTTGCATCACCGTGGTGTAAGAAAATTAAAACATAACAGAAATCAAATGCTATGAATCAAACGCTTGCAGGAGCCGCCATTGAAATTCTAAGGTTGTTGCAAAACATTACAGAGGTAATGTGGTGAAAAACGAAACATATAGCGCCCTACGTGTGCGATGGGCAAGAACAGACACATCTCTGCTCTTAAACCTTATGTAGACAACCAGTTATTTTCTCATAACATTCCCCTAGAGCGACACATATTTGTTTTCTAAATTTCACTTATTTTAGATATCTCATAATCCAATTTCAGTCCCGTTTTAAGCCTTCCAAAATGAATGACATGAAGTAAGCTAATTAGGCCTGATTGTTTACATTATGGTCATGCGAGACAATTTTAATAATTGGCTAATTGTAACCGTTTAGTAGTGTACATCTATGACTGTAACACATCTGTGATGGTACACTTTCGATATTTAAAAAGAAATGGTAGAAATACTACATCTCACTATTTCTGAAGATTTTGCGAGTTGATGTAGGCCTACTATAAAGTTATTCTCATCAGTTCCATTCCGTTTGAAATAAAATTGGATTTTCTGTCAGATTCCAGTATTTCAGTTTGAGTGTACGAAAGTCATTATTGATTGTCCAAACGTTAAAGATGCAATAACTTGATTGAAATGCCAATGTCTGAGGAAGCTATTGACCAGAATCTATGCCTTGTCTCAAGGTAACCCTTGCGGGACTATTGGCAATACAGCTTTAGTTGTATCTCGCGATACATATTATGTTTAAAATTTATGTTGGATGAACTACGAGTGGCTAATGTGGTTACTGCGTGGGTTCAATAGTAACTCCCTTTTAAAGGATACACAGGATTAACAAACACAGGGTTCTGCTGGCAATCTTATTTATTCAAAAAGCCTAACAAAGGTATCACTATCAAAAAGGCATAGGAAAACCCTACCAAGCAAAAAGAAGCCCAACCAGCCATAAGCTGGAACAAGAGAAAAAGACAAAATATGATTAGGATATAATAATGACAACATTAATCAGGCAATCAATGGTGGACATACATAGTAATAGTATTAAGTATTAAATCAAACAACAACAACATAATATAGAATTTAAGCAATAACCAACTGCATATGTATGCATGGAATAAAATAGCGCTAAGGTTAATGAATAACAACTACAAGTGGCTATATCATACACACAAGGAGTTTCCTAGTACACTGGCAACATAAACTAATGTACTAATCAAAGTATGAAGGACATAACAAATGAAGGGGCAAGAACACAATAGTTTCGCTCCACTGAGCCGGTGTACAGCACATCCAGAGTGGCCATTCCATTTAATAATGCAGTGGCCAACATGGCCCACTGACCGTCCATAACACAGACGCTGCATCCCAATGCAGGCCATCCTCATAGGCCCACTCCCATTATTAGTACTAACCCGCCCCAGGGCTATTGTATTGGTTACTTCCCTTCCCAATCGATACTGAAGAGTCATGCCCTTTGACCTTAGCCGCCGAGCTATGCCGCCAGGCTAACATGTGTATGACACACCACTAGATACATAAAGTAATGTGTACATTCCTTAAAATGAAACTGTCCTTCACACACTTACGAAACTCATAGAAGCATAATACATCTGGATAACTATAATACATGCACATGATATATATATATATGTCGGCGAGACTCATTGCAACATGTGTAGACTCACTGAAACATTGTTCATCCACCGCCGCACATAGAACAATCCTGGGGCTCACCCATGTGAGGCCCAACTAATATTATACATCTCCAATACATGTAATTAATTACACATCTTAAACACTAAACACGCAATCACAATCACACTGCTCTCTATAGCATAGTGGTACTGGCAAGGTACACAAATACCCGTAATACAATCAAGTGTATAGTGCCGCTCGCTGTAACATAAATAAGCCATCCACATTAAAGCCATGATATAAGAGTTGGAAGCCTGGTGGTCAACATTTCCAACTGACCAATCAAAATGCGCGCTTTTCACCGTGATGTGAATAACGGGTCCCGCGCTAGTCTCACAAGGGAAATAATCCAATTAATGGTACTCGGCCAAGTGCCCATAAACTACTATGAGTGGCCGTCCCTCACTCACGCACTAGAGTTACCATGAAAGCACATATTAAAAATAGAAAATCGTTCATCCTCTCACATTTACATTATATTTTGCCAGTCTAGTAACGCCCTCATTCACAGCCGCATAATTATGTTAGTTGACACACCTCGTCACATCAATAAATTATATACCTTTGTGGGACAGCTGCAAGGACAGCACAGTCACAGCAGTTACTGATTTGGCGTACTGTAAAACCATCATGCAAGGACAATATAGGCCTAGTAACTTTGGTAATGTTCGAAACGCAAGCTCATTCTTGTGTCACATTGACGTAAGTGTACGCTCACAAGAAGGAAAAACATTCCGACTAAGTGAAAAGCAGAAGCAAAATAGGAGGGGGGAGATGATGGGGGATGTTAAATATAGATCTGTTTTTGATTACACAATATAATATGAGAGGAGGATCACGAGTTCGCATCCTGTCAGGATCAAACATTTTTACCTCTATTTTTCTGTTTCTTCAATTTTTGTAGGCTTTTTTATTATTGGCCAACGAATGTCGCCCGCCAGAAGCCCAGTGTTTCAGCCGTGTTAGGGTAGCCACACAAAGGCCACCGAATTCGGTCACCGAGCCACTTGGCGCTTTAGGTGAGAAGAATTGCACTACATAAACGGGCCGAATCTAGGTGGGCTCTGTGTGCAGATGTTGAAATTATATAGTGCAATTCTTCTCACTTAAAGCGCCTAGTGGCTCGGTGACCGAATTCGGTGGCCTTTGTGTGGCTACCCTTAGGCTGATTGGAAATCTGCGGCAGCTTTATGAAAAGTAAATAAATTGGGAATGTACCGGTATTTTAAGATTGGGGTGGAGGCGAGACCTATATCCACTCTGCAGTTGAGGGTTTTGCGATCTTGTGATTATAAAGCCTCTCGATCCTTTGCAAAGCTTTAGAAACTTTGTGAATAGCCTACTAAGGACAAGTCTCCCCATTTTGGATTTCCCGATCACAGATTTTGGTTGATATAAGTACATTTTACAGAATATTATGACTGGAATATTTTGACTTACACGGCAGCGCAGGACAAACACACACACACACACACACACGCACACACACACACACATATAAAATAAGGCCTACATCTCGCACTTTTCATGCATAGTAGGTATCCCTCCCTCATTTTGCATCTCTGGGGGTTGTGTAAAGTGTATAACAACATATTATGTCACTTGTTCGTAAATTCTACATGCAAGGCAGACTCCGCACTCTTGAGTTCCACTCGACACTCGGGTTTCTGTAAAGTGAAAGGAGATTGTCGTTTGTATACGATGTAAATTCTACATGTATGGTATCCTCTGCACTGTTGGGTTCTGCTCGGCACTCGGGTTTGTGTAAAATGCATGACAAGCTACATAAGTGACATTTGTACACGTAGCCTATCCGGAGTTGGTATTGTAGGGCCCCGCCCGGCACAAGGCCTTTGTGAGATGCGTTTGTACAGTAATATCGAATTGAGTTGGCTTTTGAGTTGAATTTTGGTTTCTCGGGGCCTCAGCCTGTCTCTTGCCCCCCCCCTCCCACCCCACACACTGAACATCCAACACATGGCGTTTCTTATGTTTTGCAGCATATTTTATTATCAATGGACTCACGAGATAAAGATTGCGATGATACTGTTGGACAGTGTACGGCAGTTAAAGTGCTACCCTCTTATCAAATTTCACGTTCTCGAATTGGCGATGTGCGGACATGTTTCACTCTGGCTCTCCCTTTAAATTCCTTTTCTTAATAGGAAAAGAGTGCCAGAGTGAACTCTTCCGCCCCCTCCCCCTTCCCCTCAAAACTAACCAAACAAACAACATCAAAAACGATTTGTCGAGTCTTGAGACCCCCTTCCCTGGTGGTGTTTTTGTTTCTTAGTGCTTCCAGCTCATTTTAAATCTCATGTTCGCTCTCTTTTCCGATTTGGAATGATTTCAGACTGCAAAGGCTATATTTCTCACTAGTTTCATTGATCTCAAAGTTACTTGCCAAAACATCCAGCGTCCCGCGCGAGGATAAATTTTGCTTGTTTGTTTTTTGTTTTATCGACAAATGAAGATAATGAGGGAAAAGAAGGAATGGGTAAAAAAAAAAAAAAACATTTATTGAAAAGGGAGGCGCTAGGTTTCAGTTTTGAAGCGTTTTTTCCTTGCTCCTTTCCCCAGATATTTTCCCAGCCTCGTGACACAAGAATTCTTACACAGAGATCTATGGACACCATATAACCAACAGGCACATAGTCTTCCGATTATCAAGTGTTTATCACTGTCAACCCAGGTTTTGTATACTCACGAAGTCCCACAAATGGAGGAGGAAAATAAAAGTTGATCCTGACAGAGACAGAATCGAACCAATTAGTTTTTCCACAGTTTCAATAGCGGATCAACCACATAATATGCAGACGACCTCTCTTCAAGTTTTGTTTCTGCTGTTAAAAATTATTTCATTGGACTTTTTCATTGTCCTGGATGAGGAAAAAAAATGTGTACAGTTTATTTATTCCCTGACCATTTTGCACATAAATCATGTCATATTTTCTGAAGGAGCAAGGTTTATGAATATATTTTTTTAAAAGGGGCGGGGGGGGGGGGGGGAGGGGGGGGGTGTCATAAAAGATTATTGGTTGTCAAAATCAGAAGTATACTTTGTACAGAGTAATAAGAGGTATGTAAGATGGCATACATGACAAAACTCCTTTTTTTTTTTGTTTGATTGCTATAAGATTTATTATTCAATATTAGTGAAAGCTAATAAATAAAATAATACAAAAAATATAACATGCAAAACAATAAGGGAGAAGGGAGGTGAGTCAGCTTAAAAATGATACAAGGAATTGATTGATATACTACATGTACTATATTTAAGGAAAATCATTGAAAACATCATAGTCAAGTTTTAAACAACAAATACAATACAGTAAAAGAGAATATCCAACATATCCCCATACCAGCTTATACTATAGACCAGAAAATTTAGACCACAATGATTACATTGGACATGAAATGGTCATGCTTCAATCTTTTTATATTTCAGTTTTTTTATCTTAATTAACCATACCGTCGACCGAGCCAGCAATCCATGGAAATTGACATAAGTTTGCACATGAAAATGACATATCTTTCCTGCATAGATCTGCTGGTTACAAGATCGTGCCAATGTCAGTTTAATGTAGAAAACCAGCTTCTAGGGTAATCCCACCAACCTCAGGGAAATCTGTGCTGGATTGATGTGATGCTGACTGGCTTTCAGTTATGAAAAAATATAAAACTTCTTAAATCAGCACTGCTGAGATAAGGAGAGACATAACCACTCTTGAGTGTGGACTGTGGTAGTCATGTGGATGAAACAAAAGAAATAAATACTGGAATTGAGTAAAAAGCAACCATTCACATCAAAACTGAATTTGTCTCGAGACCAGAAAAAATTCAACTAAATTTTGGCAAATGTTTCAACAGATAAGATTTGATATGTGTAATATTGTTCATTTTACATTTTTTTTCCATCCACAGAGCAAATAAAGATACATGGTGGTCCATTTTACCATTCACATGCACAAGTCATCCAGGAATAGCCTATAACAATACTTAAGAAACTTGATATACAAAGTTTGTTCACACATAGGAAAAATCCCAGTTAGATCTTTCGTCAGATTAACAAGAAAAGCAAAGATATAAAAAGATATCATTTGAGAAAGAACAATAAAGACAAAATATATGTTACAAGGCAGCAATGGCAACACTGATGAAAATGAAGAAACATTTTAAGACAATATCACTAAACTTAATTCTAAAATCTTGAATGTTACTTCAAATAATATATGTTTGCAAAATTGTAACCCTTGTCATGTATTTGCCAGGCCAACACATTGTTAGGTCAGAAAATGGGAAATATTGAATTTGTTCATGTTTCTTTTGCTTGTTTGTTGTTTTACTTTCACAGAAAGGTATTTATATCATTACCTCTTGGGATAGTTTGGAATTATAACATTTTTCCCCATCTTTCTTGTCAATTCACGATGTACAATTTGTTATTGACAATGTTTCATGATATTGTTGAGGAATGAAAGCAAAAAGAAAGAAAGAAAAGTTGACTTTAAGAGAAATGGAGAACAAGGCCACTGAAAGTGAGTTAGTATCAAAACATCCTCCAGTATGTATGTCGTGTCTGCAATGTACAATAAACATAAAAGATCTTATCACAGCTGCTTTTTCACAATAAGGACAAATAGGCTTTATGATGCATAATGTATACATACAATTTACACAAAATTCAATAGAATTGATGTACCCTTTAGTATTGACAATATTTTTTCAAAACACTTTGCAATCTAAAAACCAAAGATGGTAGAGGCAGGAGCCCCATTATTGCGCTACAAATTCTAAAGAGGCAATTTCTGTAAATAGCATTTAGTAAACAAAATAAGGACTATCTACAAAGTTCCACATTTCACTCATCCATACTAAACGTGTCTTCTATGATTTTAACTTCTTGAAACAGTATGACGTAAATCAGATTCTTGTCAGAGACGATCTTTCCAGGCTTTCCCTTCAAATTCAAGTCAAAACGAAATGTGCATTTGAAGAGACAATTTTTATCGCCTCTTTCCACAAAAGCAACAAAACATGTCAGTGAGATTCATGTGCAGTTTGCACACAATATTCTCAATGACAAACTAACAACACAAGAATCATATTTTTACATTCTAAAAAAAAAAAAAAAGATCACCATATGTTAATCCTAAGTTCTTAACTTCTTTTTTCTTTAGGTGAATGAAAGTTATTAAATTAAAATACCATTTCAAAAAAGTAAAATCAAACTACAAATGCAGCCACTATATTCTCTTTGCAAAAAATTGGTAGCTCAAAATTATACAAATGCTTGCCTTACAAACTGAGGTATTGTTTTCATGAGACGATCCAGAGACAACATACCAAAACAAAAGAACAAAATTTGCAACACAAAATTATGCCAAACCAATTCGGTTTATGTATCTTAAGATTCATAATATTGAATTTCATATTTCTTGTTTAGCTAAACTGTTAAGTTTCTGACATTGAAAAGCAAATAATGTATATAACAGTGAGAATAAGAGTAAACACTATTTTTGACTGATTTACGTATCTAATTGTCCAATACCATTATTATTCACTCACACAATAGAGTTATTAAAAACAATCAAAGCTAGGTAATTTTTATTTATTAAGCTATAGAGAAAACAATCATGAAAAAAACTAACCAGCATCAACTTCAAGAATTTTTTTAGACGCACTGGTCACTTTAAAAACTAGCTGGGAAGAAGGAGACCAGAAAATACTTTTTCTTCACCACATACTTATACATTAGTTTCGTTAAAAGTTTCCAAACCACACACGTGATTCTTCATGGACTTGTGTATTTTTTCACGGTACCACATAAATTCTCTGAGATCAGTGGAAACATGGACTATTTCAAGGATATGTGCACATTTCTTACAAAGACCCAAAGCTCACTTTGTATTTGATAATTTTTCATGAATTCTGATTGTATTAAACACAACAACAACCAAAAAAACTCTCATTTTTTTTGTGTGTAAAGAGAAATCAGATGCATTTTTCACTCTGTACCAACAATGTGTTTGTACTAAGATCTCCTGCAATGTTGATAATATACAAAACAAATGTTAATATACAAATGCAAAGTTCTTGTAATTATATTTTATTCCACCATCTCTCTTTTGCAGCTCCAGTCGTTTTGCTAAAAGCACTTCTGACATCCATTCTTTATCCACAGCAAAGCTCATTGGTCTGTTGGGAATGGTATTGTAGAAGAATGGCTCGTTGGTTTCCATGTAGACATTGGGTGGTTCAGGGAGCAGATCTGGTTCAGGGCAGTTGACAGCATAACTTAAACGTTTTAGTGGTTTCCTGACAAAAGAATATAAAAACAGTGATATATGGCAAGTGGTGTTTCAAAACGGAGTCCACATGAATTTTTTTTTCATTATTTAAGACCATGATAGTTCATTGCTAGTACACAATGAATTCATGGTATTTGGAAGTTTTTAAAATATGAACAAGATAAGAAAATCAGCATCTCCCCTGAGGAAGGCACATGTAGCTACATTGTACTAAAAATACAACAAAGTTATCATTTCTTCACTATTAATGATTGGCTCTGCTATATATTTTAGGAGGCATTATTTTGTGTCACTATTGTTTTTTCGAACATCCACATTGGCTTGCAAATTGGATTTACCCAATGTTTTTCGATGATTGATGTTAGCGACAAATGCAGGCCACAATACGGGTCAGTGTTTGGCTTGTATCACTTGCAGTAAAGGAATAGATATTATAGACATTTCAGTTGGTTGGGGGTGGGGGTAGAGACTCCAAGACAATTTTGTAACAAGTCAGTTGCAGTGTCAACATGAACTACACTGTGGAAAAGTTTGGCTTTTCATTCAGCCCTGTTAGAAACATAATGCTTGAACACAATGTTACAATAGTACAATTCCATGTAAACGAGCTACAGTTAGGAAATTTCACATGAGATATAGAGGACTGTTTTATAAGAGTAGTTTGATAAAAGCACTGAAGTCCCTTTTCCAGAGTTTCCTGGTTCTGATACATTGGGAAGAAAAGAATTTAATAATGAAAAACAAAATCACTTTCACTTTCAGTAGATGTTTTGCAATTTGTGGGTGGATGTGACAAAACCAGGTTAAAGGTGAAATATTCATACCTCTTAAAGAATATTTCTAAGATGATTTCAAGCAAAAGGCTCTGACTGAATGCAGAAAAATGGCTAATCTTTCATTCTACATGTATAAGCAAATCTCATTTTCTGCAGAAAATTTTTTCCCCCATTGGAGGGGTTTCCCCAGAAATTTGGACTTTCACCTTTAACCTGATTTTGTCAGATCCACTCACATATACTTGACTTCTTAACTACTGTTCGTAAAAAGAGAACCAAACAAAATATGGAATAAAATCCAATACCTGAAAGTTTGAAAAAAAACTTACTTTAATCCATAGGGATCACCATGTACTTCTGCTCGCCAGCCATATTTGTCCAACATTCTCTCATAATCATCTTCTGCTGGGCTTGACGGTCTTGAAATTGCTGCCAAGGCTTCTTCCAAATCACAGGTATTTTCATTCACGTCATACACAAATGGGACAGGAGCTGTGGGTCTGCTTGGAGGTCTGTTTACTTCACTTTGTGGTGGTGGTGGCTCCATCTGTAGAAACTGGTTTTGGAAAACAGAAAACTGCTGAAAGACTGGCCTTCTTTAGCCCCTTCACAGCTACGGTTTTCCCTGCTCTATGTGACCAGTGCATTCTAGCAGTTTTAGGATATACAGAATACACATTCATGTGTCTGGTCCACAGCGCACCTGCGCTAATGACTCTAGGATGTACAGTGTACATCCACAGCATAGTAAAATGGTTGGCCTGCACATTTTTACACACTTTGTCCATATAAATGTTAAATTGCTGTGCATTGCTTGAGCCATATAGAATTAACGGTTTTAATCAATGCTGGGGTGATTTTCCATTACATGTAGGCCTATTTTCCTTTTATTCTTTTCTCAACAGAGATGTGACTAAAGCAGATGTAAGTCATCTGCATATTGATACCATTGATTTTGCAGGAAGCTTTCCTTTGAAATGTGGGTTCCTCTGTCTAGATTTGTTCTGATAATCAAAGTAAGTTGAAGAGTAAATTGTCTGAATGAAAAAATGAAGTTAAAGATTGTGAGGGATAAAAAAGAATATAAATGGAGAGGAAAAGCAATGACAACAGCAGCAATGAAGAACAAGAAAAGATTAGTTTCCTAGTTTAATGGTATTGCAGTATTTCATAACTTCATAACTTTCAGGGCTAATGTTTGCAGTGTATGGATTCCTTTTAGTTAACTCACACTTTTCCTTTGATTGGTGTCTTATGAAATAGAAGATACAATCTATTTTCATGGTTTATTGCATGGAAATGCATTAAAAAAAAAAACTAAAGTAGTGATTATCTAAATTACACTACAATGTCGTCATTATAACAAAAAAATATATATATAAATAGATATTTACAGCATCTTCTGGTGCAGATTGCCTCCCTTGTCCTGCAGTGACTGGGCGGGCTGGCAGAGGAGTTTTCTCTCTTCGCACTGTCGCACTTTGAATCCTGGGGAAAGGTTACATATAAAACCAAAATTATAAATAATACTTCCCATAGTGGGCACCAATGCCATGTTGCAATCTTGTTACCCGTGAACAACATTTCTGCACCTGTTTCAGGATCTTCAAATTCTGTCAACTTAAAATGGCAAGGAAGACATAAATATAGAGGTTTACTATGATAAGCCAACGTTACTACTGGGCTTGAATGGACAGCCACTTTCCAACTCATTGAGTCCTATCTGGGTTTATGAAAAAGTAAGACATTTTTTCTCACTCAACTTCCACACCCATACTGAACAGACTTAATTGTCTCGATGCAACATCATTTCTGTATGACCTGTAATGTCTTCTGGAGATTTTTTATTGTCAAGTGACAAACACATTCTTTAACTCTCAAGATGAAATAGCTGTTATTATGTACCAAAATGTTATCTCACAGAAAAATGTCACATTGTGTACCTTTTACATACATTGTTATTTCAATTGACAGAAATAAGTGAAATATATTGTAGAGTACTTCAGGACTTTTCTTGACAAACTTTCCTTATCCCAGTATGGTTCTAGAATTTACAGGAGATATGGCTATTTTTTCTCTTTAAATTCTCTAACCTTGCATGTCTCTTGGATGTGGAAGTGCTTTTCCTCCCACTGGGTGGTGCGGGTTTGCGAGTTGTCTGTCCTCGACTGGGTGATCTCACAGGTGTTGAGGCTGGACGTTGTTTTTGTGTCTCTTGCCCACCTTTCTGACGATCAGTAAACTGTGGACATCCATGAGACATGAAGTAGCTATGTAAAACTAAAAAGCTTAATGTAAAATCTGTCACTGAAAGACAGAAATCAAGGTAACGCTATCTGTAACTTCAAATATGATTTGTACATATGAAATATGAGATTTTACATGTATGTCCACACAGCAACTCAGAGGCACTTATATGCGCTGAGGAAAAGTCTCTAATGTCTGGATTTGTAGTGACAGGTGATGAAGAGAGGAAGATATGCCCGACAAGCCACTTGTACATAGAATAGTGGATTGTTTGTGATACAACGTGCACAATTGCAAATTATAGAAAACAATGATTCATAAAAGTTTGTGATGTCAACAAGTTCCTGATCTTAACCAACAAAGTCTGAATTTTGTCAAAATTTTTGTTGAAGAAATGTATTGTCGTTTCTCTGAAGGAGGCTCAAATCGACAAGTTGATTTAACAGATTTTTATCGTATTTACAAGGTTCATATAGACATACTTTATAGTATTGGCCGTTTCCCATCAGATTTTTAACTTCACTTTGTTTGATCCTATTTGTAGGAATCTGAGGGTTGAAACCTAACCCAAAGTGAGATAATGAAAAGAACGTGAAAGGTGCAAAGTGGCTGCGCTGCTATCATGCCCAAGCGCTGTTGAACTTAAACCCAAACTGTCAAAGGAATATATTGCAATGCTAATCTTTTTTCCCACAGCATAACTGTTTGTGTCTACCTGTCCTGAATATGAACTCTGTGGTCTGACAGGAATGGCTTTGTGAGCTGTAGGCCAGGCCAGGTCAGTGGAGGATGCCTCTGATCGTGTGGGTGAGTGGTCAGAACTGGATCTACGCAGACCTGGGACAATGACATTGGATTTTAAAAAAAGCCTTGAAATAATGTGCCGTTTTCTGTGATCATTTTTCTCTTTAGTTTTAATCTACAGCATTTTCACGACAGATTTGTAAGAGTGAAACAGAAAAAAATGACATGCAAATTGGGGATCAAATAAGAAACCTGAAAACACCAGCAGCACTGATCTTGTCCTGTCTCAAGAGTTTGCTTTTAGATTAACGAAAGCTAAACCAGCATAAACTGTTTTTCTGGTCTCTCTTTTATCACTATCAATCATCAGTCATCAATTGATCATCATCAATCATTATGGATGCAAGTATGTTTCATCCGCTCTTTAGTCACCATTGTTCTCATTGTTTGTCTTCTGCGTAGGGTGATCGGTTGCAAGAAACTTCATGTGCAACAATTTCCAGTTGTCATACAAGTACATTCTCTTTGATGTTCCTTGTTAGACAAGCAGCTATATTATCTCTAACACAGGCATAAAAATCAATGCCTCCGCAGTTCCAAAAAGCTTACTGAGCATTTTGATGTCACTTGAGCCTGAAATTGTCTGAGTGAGGAAAAGTAACAGAATTTTCTTAAATGTGGAAGTTTCTTGGAAAAGTTCTATTTTTCTTGGAAAAAAAGTTCTTAAGCTCCAAGCAGCTACATTCTAAACGTTTTTTTTTTCCCCAAAGGTCTCAATCTGTTTCGCAGGTACTTCAATTTCTGATTCGTACTTCTTTAAATTTGAAATGGTCAGTTTATCTATAACATTTCAAAACAGCAATTGTTTTGAAAAAAAAGCCTGTACCATATAGTGTTTAAGAAAAGCAATTGTTTTTAAAAAGTCTATAACATTTTAAAAGAGCATTTGTTTTAAAATGAAGTTTTCATGCTGAAAACAAGTGCAACAAATGAAACAGTGAGAAAAACAGTAGGATAGGGCAGATCCTTACCCCAAGCATACTGAGGCGTCTGGTGTCTCTCGGCGAAATATTTCTCTTGCTGTTGCTGAATGTGCTGTTTGAGCCGTTGTTGCTGCTGGTACTTTTGCTGAAGATATTTCTGGTGCTGCTGGCGCTGCTGCTGTTGCTTGCCCTGAGGGAGGGGCCAGCTGACATCTGAGGGTGGAACTGGATTCTGAGGGGTGAGGTCTCCAGCCACACCCCACTGTGTCTCTGCTAGAGATTTATGCGTAGACCAACACTGTGCAGGGGTAGGGATGTGAAGTTTGGGTACTGGGCTGAATTTGGGAACTGGCACTGATCTGGCCTTTCTCCTGATGTCAAAGGGAAATGAAACTTGAATTAAGAACACACAATACATAATGTTGTCTTTCTTTGGAAAGTGTGTAATTCACAGAGTATCGATAAATATGTACTATGCAAATCTACTTATATATTGTATATAAGCCTACTGAAAAAAAAAAAAATCAACAATTAAATGATTAAATGCAGTCCTTAACCCAATACACAATTAGATCTACAACTTTCCACTCCTGCTATTTCTGGGTTACTTTAATTCAAAAAGTTGCAATACTCATTTCTGGTGTTTATTTTATTACTAAGAGTATGGTATCAGTATAATATTTTACTTTCTTCAAGAACTGATATTTTTCATAAAAACAATTTTTAATAAACTTATTTAAATCAAAACTAGATATGACAATGATTTAGTCCGATAAATCTTCAAAACAGCAAATATACCAATAGTGACTACCTTAGATCTTGTGGTGTAGGAGGGGGTGTGGCACTTGCAATGCCTCTGACAAACAGTTCTGGTTCTGGGGGAGCCATCTGGCCCTGATAATACATGGAATCTCCATACTTGTACAGACATTCCAAATCTGGAAAATATTCAAGATTTACTGTGAAACATTAATTTTGCTAACGTCATTTTGAGATTCTCATTGCATGGCAGCAAAAACAGCATTGTAAGAACTCTTACCTGGGACCAGATTTAAACGTGTCACCTTTTTTAGACTAAGGCGGCATTAAACTTTTAAGAAGTGAAACTTAATCAACAAGCTTAAAACAACAAATGAAAAGCATTCCGTAAAGCATATTAGGATCTATGTCAGGGGTGAGCAAACTCTGGCCTGCGGGCTGCATGTACCTGCAGAATTTATGCAGTCCACCAGAGCTTGGCAAATGACACAAGACCACTTTCATTAATCTTCAATAAATCAAATTAACTGCAATTAATTGTTTCTATGAGCTCACAAAAAAATTGATCATGGAGCACAGAAATATTAAGACATGTAAACAATTGTGTTGACGGCAAAACTATATTAGATCATAATAAAACATGTAAAATATAATATGTGATTAAATTATTGAAAGCTTAAAAAAAAAACAATTTAAAGAACTATTTAGCTCTGAGAGTTAGTTTTAAATGCAACCTGCGTTACACAGTCCTACCGACGCTGATGTGACGATCTGTGTAAAAAAAATTATCCACTCTTGACCTATTTATTTACCATCTTTAAAGCTATTGGGAACTTTCAATTCTTTTCATTGGTTCGCACCACAAACAGCATTAGTACATATTATAGTTTTCTCTAATCTCCAGGTTTCATGCACGTAACTACATGTACACTGCAGATGTCTTGGTCGTTTACAAAACCCAGTTTGTTTTACGGTATACTGTTACAAGTGCGTTGCCTCTGGGTCACAGAGATAGTAACTGCAACGAGAATTCATATGACTTACGGTACGAAGAAGGTCTTCCTTTGGGCCTGTAGATGTCATTAACAGAAGGGTACCAGCCATATGTTACTTCCTTCATGGCTGTTGAGCACGAAAGTTACCCTGGAAATACAAGTTTAAAGTACAGTTAGTTAACAATCAACTGTATTCTCTGGCAGTAAACGGAAACCGTAAAGCAATAATAATGCATTGTAACAAATATAATAAAGTATGAAGGTAGGCCCTATAAGCGAATTCAAAAGTTCTGGCGCTGTCAAGATCGTTTTAAGCAGAGCCTGGTTACTCTTGTATGCCGAGTTGTCCCCCTTCTCTTGCGCTTTGTCAGCTGAGATGGCACGTTTAGCATTCGTGTTTGGCACGTTTAGCATTCGTGTTTGGCACGTTTAGCATTCGTGTTTGGCACGTTTAGCATTCGTGTTTGGCACGTTTAGCATTCGTGTTTGGCACGTTTAGCATTCGTGTTTGGCATCTGGCCCGAGAAATCAGTTTTTGTCTTTTGCCCGTCGTTTCTTTATTTCCTTTTGATCCAGAGTTCTTTTGTGCACAAACCAAACAATTCGATTTGCATATTTTATCACAACTAGAGTTGTAGAAGAAAAAAAGTCTTTGATTTTTGCAAGACATCGCGTGTTGGGTGGGAGGTCTGGTGGGAGACGGAACAAGAATTCAATCAATAAACAGAATGCCTTTGTTCAACGAAGAAAATGGATTGCTTTTTTTTTTTTCCTTTTTCATTCATTGTTAATGTTTTGCTCTGAAATGAAAATTATTTGAGTTTGAGTTTGAAGAAAGCACAATGGCACGACAACAGCCATGTTTGTGCTTGGAAGAAGCAAGACGGCAGATATACATACAATGTAGCAAAGTGATAGGACAGGTGACCCTATCAGAAGCACCCATCAACCACCCGCTGTCAGTAACTAGGCCTACTCTGTTTTTATGACTGAAGTTGGTGAGATATTATGCCTAATTTTGGTAGTTAAAGTATTTGAAATGTCTTGATAAGTGCACGTTTCCTATTTCTGTTCTGTTCCAAAGCGGCAGTTTCAGTGAGTTGAGAGAAAAGAGAAAGAAAATTATTATGTACTCGAGCCCACCCCAGTGACCCTTATCTTAATGTTCGCAAAGGCTACAAGTTACCCCAAAGTTAGATTACGAAAAAAAAACCCACGAAAAGCGTAAAATGAAGGTCATAGTGCGGACGCACCGTTAAACCCAAACTCAAGCTTATCAAATTGAAGAAAAGGACGTTAAGATGAAGCGCTAAATGATTAACATAATTATATAAACTGGGAAACCTAAAAATAAACGAATCATCAGGTCGACCGATGATGTAACTTAGTTAAGACAGAAGAGTGAGTGCAAAGACAGATTTCCGTATGGACAAAGCAGCAGGTGGGCGAGAGACAGATAGATAGACAGACAGATAGAGAAAGCGAGAGAGAGAGAGAAGAGAGAGAGGGGGAGGGGGGGGGGGGAGAGAGAGAGAGGGGAGAGAGAGAGCGAGAGAGAGATGTGTGGGGAGGAGTCTGTGTTTCTTTGGTATCATCGACCAGAAACGCAGGCACCTCGATAAAATTATTCCCTAGAAAGAAAGAATTAAGGTGGTGTTGTGACTCAAAGTTGTATGTACAAATAGTTTAGTTTTTGGTCCAAAGTTCTATATACATACGTACATTTAGTAGTTTGTGGCCCAAACCTGTTACCTGCGGTACCTGTATATCACTGGATTACGTCCATGTAAAATCAAAATGCCGCTCTGCTTCAATGAAAAAATAATGATAAAAGGTGTCCTCGGGTCTCCGAAGGAACACACAGCTCCATTATTTTAGGAAAGCAAAGTTATGGAAGTAATGGACCAGTCTTAAGTAGGCTACACCCCCGTTGCTACGGTAAACAAACTTCTCATTACATTTTCTGCTTTCTCTTTGATTGGCAAAGGCGAATGAAAATCGATTTGGTTCATTACGGTTAATGAACCTGGGAAACCCACGTGGGGATCATGACAATTGGGCTACAACCAGCGCGTTTGATTTCTTTGTTGATACACGCCATTGATTTCAATGAGCAGGGGAAAAACCCCCACTAAAAGTGTTAAAGCTTCACAGAACCAGGTCTGAATAACTCGAGGTGATATCATTCTTCCGTTAATTGCCTCACTTGACGATGTTTTGCTTCAAAAGATTTGTTCAGCCTTGAAAAACATCAATTTGATTCAATGGCCGTTGTGGTCCAAAATGGCCCATTAGCTGGTATGAGATCAAACCTGCCTAATAAACACTACAAAAAGGTGCATTTCCAGTACGGTATGAAGCTCGTGTGGACTGATTGGTGACACAGGATCACCTGTGCCAGATTTGTCGAGCTTGCCCACTAAGTGTACTCGTAGCCTACTATAAAATGAACACGGGCCAACAGATTACAGTACTCAAGCAAAACAAAGGCATGCAACGAGATTTTAGCAGAGAAAACTTGAACCTTATAAAAACATTTGTTTCTTTTGCACTCATCGATCTGATAGGACTGGCAAGTGTACGTTTGTGCATGTGAGACTGAGAGACTGTTTGAACGAAGAGAGAGAGAGGGGGGGGGGGGGAGGAGAGAGAGAAAGAGAGGGGGGAAGCCAGAAAGAAAGAGAGAGAGAGAGAGAGAGTACTAACTTCAGATGACCTCAAGTGCTTAGGTCTTTATGTTTCTTGTTACGAGGTTTCACTGCCCTTGGCATTTGCACCTCACTTTTCTTGTTCTTCTATTTTTCTTGTTCTTCTATTTTTCTTGTTCTTCTATTTTTCTTGTTCTTATTTCTGTGTGTTTTCGCGCTAGAGGAGAGGTTGGTTTTTTTTTTTACTTTAGGATTTTGCCCGGGTGGCAGCCTTGTTCGGCTTGCTCTTCAACTGTCAGGGTATCTTTAACGTGCGTAACGTGCACACGGGCCTTCCGAATGTTTCGTCTTTATCCGAGAAGACTAGGTGCTCGATCCCACGGTAACTTCCCCCAAAATTCCAACATGCTTGCACCGACCGGGGATCGAACCCGGTACCATACCTTCAGCATGAGAGGCGAGCACCTTGCCTCTAGATCAGTCTCACAGTGGTTCTCAACCTTTGTCAGGTAATCACTCCCTTAGGCTCCACATTTTATTTCGTCACTCCCACCCCCCCCCCCCCCCACCCCAAAATCCCTACTCAAACCCAAAAGGATAAATTTCACAAAAGACAGACCACATACAACATATGATGTTAAGTTTTTCACAGACTTATTCATGATAATACGTATTTGTACGTTGATTATTCATTATACACCACATGTAAAACAGTGAGAAAGCATTCTTGTTCAAATGCACTAAAAAAAAAAAGAAAAAGAAAAAGGTCTTATCTGCTCATAAAACTCACCCAGGGATGCTGCTGAACAACATGGCAGTAGTTGCCCATGTATTTAGCCCCACATCGCCCTCCATTCATGGCTGTATCACACCCCCCCCCACCACTCCTTTCATAGTTTTCGCCCCCTCGTCGCCATTTTCTTCGTTTTCGCTCCCCTGGAAATCAAATTCACCCTGGGGAGGGGGGATATCGCCCCCCCCCCCCTATTCATGTACAATGTATTTGATTATAAAATAAATGTGCATTGATCGGAGGGCCAGAACTTGTTATTACATTCCAATCCATGGACCTGAAGCTTTAAACAAATACAAGTACACTGAGATTCCTTGGGTGATACTCTGGGCATTTCTATTAATTTAAACATAAAAATTAAATCTTGTACTTTGTGATGTTTAACATCAGATAACCCCAAGAAATCGTCGCATTAATTTTAACTAGGAGGAAACATCTCTGCACGATTGTACTCCACCACGGCGCCTGAAGTTACGCTACATTGTATTGAGAGATGTCTAACGTTCTTGTATTCGGGTCATAATACATAAGAGTTGCGAAGTCATACTCATAGACCGCCGGCGTGCGTCAGTCCGATCATAGACTGTAATAAAACTTTGATCACGTTTGAATTCAACACATTTTTGCCTATGGATCCAAACTTTTGGGACATCCTGTTTGAGTTTCGAGTTTGTCTTTGTCTTTGGAGAGAGCACGTCGACTTGATAACGGTCACATTGTTCTAGGAAAAAGCAAGACCATAGACAGAATATAACAGTACGATAGGACAGATGGTCTGTTCAAACACACAAGAATTTGGACAGCATAAGTCACAGACCCAAATTAAACACGTTGCATTTTAACCCTGTTTGCTACGAAAGTTCCCAGGATCACCTGTGCCAGATTTGTCGAGCTTGCCCACTAAGTGTAGGCCTACTCGTAGCCTACTACAAAATGAACACGGGCCAACAGATTACAGTACTAAAGTCTACAAAGTGCCTACTGTTGCCTTGTCTAGGCTAGAGCAAAGCCAATCACCCCTCGATCACCTATCGGTCAATGGGGGTCCGGCAAACTATTGAACTAAAGGCGGATCACTGTGTTACCAGTATGCCACAGTTATCGATTTGTGCCACGTCACTTGACTGTGAGAAATGAGTGGAAAGAAAGAACTTGACAGCCATACTATGTACACATACAAATGTTTGTCGACTTGACAAGAATTTGTAGATAGTAGCTTTTCAGTCAGGTAGGCTGTCATATGACTGTGTTTGGCCAGGTCCAGTTTGTTACGCAATTTGCTGCTCATTCTGAAGTTAATTTACAACTTTATGCCCCCGCTGAAATAAGTTGCCTGTTGTATAAAGATACTAGGCCTACATGTATTAATACGATGAGTAGATCATTCTGAATGAATCAGCCAGTTTTGCAGGGCCGCGATTGAAACTCACGTCTGCTGTGGTTAGCAAGAGCTTCTTTTCGTTCGTCACCGGTACCTTCCAATTTCTCTCTCTCTCTCTCTCACACACACACACAGACACATACACACACTCATTTTTCTTGGGGGGGGGGGCGAGGTGGCTTATGCTGAGAGAGAGGAAGAGAACTTGAGGGAAAGAGACAGAGAGGGAGAGGCGATATTATAAAATACGTATATTTGATAAAATGAATTTCTCGTTAAAGAACATGACAGTTGATAGTACACTGACACACACAGTCTCAGTGACACAGACAGTCTCAGTGACACATTGATCGAACATAATGCAGACAGGGAGGCAGGCAGGCATACGGACAGGCAGACACACAGATAACAGGAATATTATGGCAGCGTGGCCATGCCAGACGAGGGTAGAATTCGACATTCATAAATCATTCACTATCTGCAGGAAGTCGCTCGTGGTGGGGGAGGCGGGAGGGGGGTGGACATCTTTCCAATAAATCGATGAAATCCCAGGTGAACCTTTTGCAAAACACTAGGTGACATTAACGAAGCCACTGATTCAGTGATTGGGTCCTTTGTTCCTTTTCAGGTCGATCACAAACAATTCCCAGAAACACTGAAGTCTTCCACTTCCGGTATCGGGCTATCGTTTTTTTTTTTCTACAATTCAGATCATAGCTCTGTGCAATATAGCGTACCGGTATATTTATATACATAGAGAATGACTATACGGGAGACTGCGCAGCATTCTTTTGCTGATTATGGCGTGCAAAAATAATATGTTGTTCTTGTAATTTCAAGCATGAGAAGTGGTTGGCGATACATGCATGTAATCTCAACATTCTTCATTGTCATTGAGAATATTTGAGGCTTTAGAATTTAATTGATGGCATAACATTTTTTACAATTTGCCATCATTTGTTTACTTAAGAATATAAATATTTATTTCATTTGCGTGTATTATAAACAAACTGCAATATATTATGTTCTTTAATAAAAAACAAAAAGACAGACGTGAAATTTTTATTGGCAGTATGTTGCAACCTGTCGTTAGAGTTTAGCACTGTAGGCTGCAGGTTTTGTTTGTTCTTGGTGATGGGTCACTCTGTTCAAAGAGTATCTCTCTCTCTTTCTCTTCTCTCTCTCCTTCTCCCTCCCTTCTCTCTCCCTCTCCCCCTCTCTCTCCCAGCTTTTCTCCCTCTCTATCTCTCCTCCCTCTCTTTCTCTCCCCCCTCACCCTCTCTCTCCTGCTCTCTCCCTATCTCTCCCAGTCTTTCTCCCTCTCTCTCTCTCCTTCCATCTCTCTCTCCCTCTCAGCCCCTCTCTCACCACCCTCTCTCTCTCTCCGTATCTCTCTCTCTCCGCCACTCCGAATACCGGATAGCGCTACAACATTCTCTGGGCTAATTCTTCTTCTTTTCAGCCAGATAAAAATTCCCCGCCGCCTAGGAATCATAACATAACACACACAGCAAAACAGAACGGAATGAATGGGAGAATGTCAGGGAAATCATGAGTAAAAACGTTCGACTGAAAGCGGATAGTTAAGAGCCCCAGTGACAGGTACTGTCGCCACTCAGATCGATGCACATTAATATATTTTATTAATGTTGGATGAACTACGAGTGGCTAATGTGGTTACTGCGTGGGTTCAATAGTAACTCCCTTAAGGATACACAGGATTAACAAACACAGGGTTCTGCTGGCAATCTTATTTATTCAAAAAGCCTAACAAAGGTATCACTACCAAAAAGGCATGGGAAAACCCTACCAAGAAAAAGGAGAAGAAGCCAAGAAAAAGAAGAAGCCCATAAAAAGAAGCCCAACCAGCCATAAGCTGGAACAAGAGAAAAAGACAAAAATATGATTAGGATATAATGACAACATTAATCAGGCAATCAATGGTGGACATACATAGTAATAGTATTAAGTATTAAATCAAACAACAACAACATAATATAGAATTTAAGCAATAACCAACTGGATATGTATGCATGGAATAAAATAGCGCTAAAGTTAATGAATAACAACTACAAGTGGCTATATCATATACACAAGGAGTTTCCTAGTGCACTGGCAACACAAACTAATGTACTAATCAAAGTATGAAGGACATAACAAATGAAGGGGCAAGAACACAATAGTTTCGCTCCACTGAGCCGGTGTACAGCACATCCAGAGTGGCCATTCCATTTAATAACGCAGTGGCCAACATGGCCCACTGACCGTCCATAACACAGACGCTGCATCCCAATGCAGGCCATCCTCATAGGCCCACTCCCATTATTAGTACTAACCCGCCCCAGGGCTATTGTATTGGTTACCTCCCTTCCCAATCGATACTGAAGGGTCATGCCCTTTGACCTTAGCCGCGGAGCTATGCCGCCAGGCTAACATGTGTATGACACACCACTAGATACATAAAGTAATGTGTACATTCCTTAAAATGAAACTGTCCTTCACACACTTACGAAACTCATAGAAGCATAATACATCTGGATAACTATAATACATGCACATGATATATATATATATGTCGGCGAGACTCATTGCAACATGTGTAGACTCATTGAAACATTGTTCATCCACCGCCGCACATAGAACAATCCTGGGGCTCACCCATGTGAGGCCCAACTAATATTATACATCTCCAATACATATAATTACTTACACATCTTAAACACTAAACACGCAATCACAATCACACTGCTCTCTATAGCATAGTGGTACTGGCAAGGTACACAAATACCCGTAATACAATCAAGTGTATAGTGCCGCTCGCTATAACATCAGCCATCCACATTAACATGTCAGGAAATCCTCACTGCCTACCACAACAAGGCAATGCTACACATACACTATATAGATCTATATGCACACAAGCAAATCGTGATAGCTTGGTTAGCGAGCCATCATTATCATCTAGCACCGCAAACGTTAACTTTGACAATAAAGTCACAATATCAAGACACTGCACTGCACCGCGCATCTTACACGTCTAATGACAATGGCAATTACCGTTGAGCCGGACTCATAATGGTCTCTGTAGATCAGCATTCTCTACGCGGCATCCAAGAAAGGGGGGGGGGGTGCGCAAATTAAAGTCACTTCTAATATAATAGTCTCCAACTTACCCAAAGTCTCTCCGGGTCCTGTGCTACCGCTTCATGCCTTATGGGGCGGGGTGGCGATGGCAAGCGTCGGCAAGCCTCTGAGCTGCTACGGGCCCGGGTTGCTGGTCTGGGTTCACTGTGCTGTCGGCTCTTGTCTCTGCGTCTTTGATGGAGTGTGCTGACCACTCGAACTCGCATCTTATTTATGAGCCAGCGCGGACGTCCGAGAGAGCTATTACGTAGTCCATGGTTGGACAAGTGAAAGGCTCGGACATGGAGTCCAGCCGAACAACATAACCGGTTAGGGTCCTAACACAATCGAATTTACAGTACGGTTAAAAGGGTGCACACAAAAGTCAATTAGGTATCCCAGTAAACTGCAGAAATTACTCTAACGTCCCCTCCAGCAATAATTGAATAAATTTGACCCAGGTTGGATTTATCGGGGATAACATGCGTCTAACTCGTGGTTTACTTTAAATCCGAGATCCTCTTATTAATTATTTCAATAGGACCCGTGCATCAAAGCACAACGAAATTAGTACCATTATAAAGTAGAAACTTGCTGCTAAAATTCTAACTGACTACTTATACCAGAAACCCGGTAATAGTTTTAATATAAATTTTCAAAGTGTCAGGACTAACAACATTCGACAATTTTGTGCGGGATACTTTCGTCCATTAATACGACGTATCTCCATTGATAACAAACGTTATCATGAGTACCTATTTTGTACCGATAGGGTATTGTCTACTCTCAAAAATGAATTCGGGTTCCCGTCTTTCTGTCGGTGGATGGCAACGAAGGAGCGAGTTGTAAGAAACTTAAAGCCATGATATAAGAGTTGGAAGCCCGGTGGTCAACATTTCCAACTGACCAATCAAAATGCGCGCTTTTCACCGTGATGTGAATAACGGGTCCCGCGCTAGTATTACAAGGGAAATAATCCAATTAATGGTACTCGGCCAAGTGTCCATAAACTACTATGAGTGGCCGTCCCTCACTCACGCACCAGAGTTACCATGAAAGCACATTAAAAATAGAAAGTCGTTCATCCTCTCACATTAACATTACACTGTACTTGCATTACTGAACATTTTTATATCTGCATTATGTGCAAACACAATAGCTTCCGTCATAAGTTTTCGCAATTTTCTTCTGGCAGATAAGTAAAAAGTGTCGTTCTGAATCAGGTTTGTCTGGTTCCAACGGTGATTTTAAAAGCAATGTTTGTTACATGTGCGGTATTATTATTACATGTATATTTATTATTATTATTTTAATTTTTAAATTAACGAATGGTGTTCGGATCAATTAAAGAACATTCAAAGAGAGGCTGAAAAAATTGTGACATAAGAGAATCTGCATTATAACTGAGACACTGAATATGAGGGAATGAATCCCCAGAGACACTTTGGGGGTATAAGATACAGAAAAAAAAAAAGAGGAAAGTGAAGATTCACCGGAAATATTTTAACGTTAAACAAAGGAAGGGGGGGGGGTGGTGGACGTCTTGTCACGGCAGTACTGAGAGCTTTATGCAGGTTATCCCACTGTTGTACATTCACATTCACTGGACATTAAAGTTTGAATTTGGAGAAAGCACGGCAATCCCATAATGGTCATATTGTGCTAGAAAGCAAGGCCATAGAATGTAGCAGAATGACAGGACAGAAAGAAATCCTACCAAAAGCGCCCACCAATCAATCACCTGCATAAGAGAAATAAACGAAAATAAAATGACATAAAGCTAGAGGAAATATTACACGATGTACTTCGTGACGATACACGTATTTCCCAAGATCCTGTTGAAAATATTAATTCAAGAAATAGGCTACAGTTTAATTTCTCCAAAAGTGCAAGATAATAATTTTTATTTTAAAATAAATATAACCACGGGATCACCTGAGGAATCTCAATGTAGCCTACATGTGCAGGTATTATTGTATTTGTTTAAGCTTCAGGTCCATTGAATATAATAAAAACTTTTGGCCGCTCGATCAATGCACCAAACACATTGTACAGTGTCTAGCAGTGGCAAACAGTTGAGGCAGTAAAATCCCCGTGACGGGTGCTTGTGTTTGTGTTCCTTGTATAAACTGAACTGCTCCGCGATTGTCGTCCTGTAATGTTTATCTAGGAAATGCACAGCGCACACAGACAAGACAGGACTGTCTGATCGATTTCTGCTTGCTTGGGTTGAAAAACTTCTATCGATTGTGGAGATCAAACGTGCGAATAATTCATTCTCCTGGGTCCCTTTTTTCCCTTGTGTAGAAAAAACGCTGAATGGGTACACGACTGTGAAGAGAAATTTTACGACATTACAGAGCGGTTTTTTCCCCCCCACTTATCCCCTGACATTGTCAATAGCCTATGTGTATATTTATTCTCTATATTCTATCCAGTTCTTAATTACGATATTTGTCCTTCAGAACGGCAGGGAACGAATTCATCCAAACATTAGAAACTGTCCAGGCCTTGAAGCTTTATTTTAATTTTATGTAATGTTACGATTGTTTCTTAACTCGCTGAGATGGTAGGAACGAGCTAGGACGGGGCGGCCACGATACAGAATCGGATGGGATTGGTACTAGCAGGCTGACCGTCTGGTTAGTTAACAGACTGCACGGCGTCCTTGCGACTGTTGCTCTATTATAACATGTATGGTGAATAAGGACTTTAAAACGCAAACAAACAACGCAAATGACCTGCAGAAGACAATAAAAAAAAGCCCTTTAATTGATTAAACATGGACTGACAGCAATGCCTTTCATAATGGACGCATCCTTCTTTTTCCTCAGGTACACACACACATATTCTCTTACCAGCACAAACACATCAAACTTGCTCCCTCACACACATACAAAAAAAAAAAAAAGCAAGAAAAAGCAAAAGATAAATCAGCCTAAACAAGGTCAGGTTGACAATTCAATTACTGGAGCATTTGCGGATTACCTCACAGTGGCATCCAATTGTACCGTACGTCTGAGATTGCCTATATAGTCTACAACCATATTTCACTTCTCTATTCATAACAAAGGGGTTTTCTTGTACTTGAGATAATATAGGCAACTTTCTTCAACCAATGGAGAGTCAAACGACCTTAAAGTAACTCGCTGAAGGCAGTGAACAGTCAAATTAATTTTGGCATGTTAATGTTGATGTTATTAATTTTGTTGTCGTTGTTGTTTGCTAAATGTTGATTGCCGGTGTATTGTATTAGCCTACTACTACTACTACTAATATTATAATGGAAATGAATGTCAACAAACATATTGTATCGTGGGTACTAGATTTCCTTACTAATCGACCCCAGTATGTAAGTTTGAATGTTGGACAGAGTATTTTTACATCAACTCTCTATACAAACACAGGAGCGCCACAAGGCTGCGTTTTATCCCCTGTCCTCTTCACCATTTATACCAGTCAATGCAGAAGTGAGTTTGACGATATTCATATAATTAAATTTGCAGATGACACCACCAGCCAAGGCCTTATCACGAACTCAGTCGATGAAGACTCCTATATTACAGAAATAGCCAGATTTGTACAGTGGTGCCATGATCATTTTCTTGTATTGAATGTGAAGAAAACAAAGAGATTGTAATTGATTTTAGGACAAATACAGCACCTTTACCATCATTAAGCATTGATAATGAAGAGGTTGAGCGAGTTGAATATTACAAATATTTGGGTATATATATCCACCGCAATCTAGATTGGCATACACATATTTCAAATGTCCATTCAAGAGCCAGCCAGAGAATGTACTTTTTACGAAAATTAAGATCTTTTAAAGTTGATAAAACATTGCTGTCCCTGTTCTACAAAGCTGCCATCGAAAGCATAATAACTTATTGTATTACAGCATGGGGAGGCAATGCAAGAGAAAGTGACAAGCGTAAACTTAACAACACAATCATCAAGAAAGTATGCAACATGACAGACACTGCATTTTTCAGTTTGAATCATCTATACTCAAATGCTTGTGTGAAGAAATTCATGTCCATCTTAAATGACAGCCACCATCCCCTGTTTCATCAAATTTCTAGATCATCCAAGAGCAACAGAATAATACACATGGAAACAAACAGGGAAAGATATAGAAGATCATTCTTGCCTTCAGCAAGTCATCTTACTAGATAGATGTGTGCCACATTTCATTAAGGTTCTTTCCATGTCAAGCCATGTATGTCTGTTATTGACTTATTGAGAAGATATATGTACCACGTGTGTGCTGTTAAACACTCTGTGAAAAAGAATTTCCCATATGGGATAATAAAGTAATTCTTATCTTATCTTATAATATTGGTATTGCCTGGGGAAAATTGAAGGCAAACTAATCCCTACCCCCCCCCCCCCCCAAAAAGCCCACCGGGGCTGCACTGTGGGGACCACGTGTCTGCTCCAGTTGTAACTGGATTTCAATGGCACTAAGTCAAATTTCCCCAATGCGATCAAAGAAAGATACAAAGACAGTATACACTGTAGGAAATGTACAAGGCACTGTTGTTACTTGAAATACTGAGGCGAAAGTTTCATATTACGAACATTTTTAGCCTGGCTTTCTGTGCGGTTCAACGGAAAGTCCCCGATGTATGTTTGCGTTATCTCGCTGTCATCATATTCATACATCCGTTTGTGTTGTCATAACAAAGTGACAGCCGTGATTGTGTTGAAGTGTGTATACCCAGATATAAGGTACCGGTATGTACCTTCTTCCCTGTGAAAAGCCGACGAAAACAGAAAGACAAGACGTGATGGGGTATCAACGTTCAGCAACAAGAATAACGATAATGTCAGCCACATGGAGGAACGCAAAGATCTGAACGGCAACAGCACAACAGCGAAAAAAAAAAAAAAAAAGGAGAATCCACTGTGTATCGGAAGAACAGAACTGGAGTAATAACTAACATATTATAATTATTATTGATTTTGCACTGTGTCGCAAACTTGAATGTCGTAAAAACACGCAGAGAATAGGTGTAGGCCTACTGGGTCAAATGGTTAATGATGAATGCAAACAGATTTCTAATTGTGCCAAACCAGATGGCCCACAAAAACACAGAACTAAATAGGAAAAATTATAATATAGTTATCAATAACAATAATAATAATAATACCATATGTAATTACGAAACATAGATTTCTTGTCGGATCAGGACACACTGACTCCCCGAAAACGCTATATTGTGCAACCAGAGATATCTTACACTAAATGTAAAATACCTCTGGGTGCAACTGGTAATTATCACATAAAACAAACAATTATTTCATGCAGTTATTCTTGTGGCAGTGACCGAAGCTTAAATGTTTCAGGCAATCTATGTAATTTATAATAATATGACAGCATCCCATAGCAATTCTCAGTATTACAGAACTGTCTGAAATAATGAAATTAAGGAGATGCTCTGCTCCTCACATACATAAATTACATGTATAAAGACATGCAGAAAGAGAATAAGAACTGATTCAAAGAAGGGTGTCACGCTGACATTTAAATGCAGAGAAAGACACATCTGGTATGTTGATTTGTCACGTAAAGGAATAAACTTGAACAGAAAGCAGATATTAGCTGCGTTGTTGGATAGTACGACACAGAGATGGACAAAACGTTAGAAATAAGGAGACATTGAAAGAAAGATTAGACAGATACACTGGTTAGCCAAGACAGATAGACAGGTAGATAGTTTTTTTTAGATAGATGGATAAGCAGGTCAGAGGTCACTTACCAAATACACACTATGTAATAGATTTAGTTGTGGTAACACTCGACGTGGACAGCTGCCAGTAAGCCGGACGTTTCCTGACTCGCTAATCCATAGCTGTAACTTGATAATGTTCCCAGTGCCAGCACTTAGCGTAAACTCTACAACCGAAACCAACACACTTGTAAACACAAATGAAGAAGCTCCTGGAACATATATAATACGGGACGGCAATTGGTAAGTCCGATTCACCCACGACAACGATCAAGTACCGCTTTTAAATTAAAATCTCTTTCACTTTCACAGGACATTTACATATTCTAAAGCGTTCCGGGTCTTTGGCGACTGCATCTGTACATATTACATACCTTAGGCTTCGAGTTCATATCTCTTTGAACACAATACCGGTAGTTGGTTAAAATAACACGTTACTATGATTATAGACTAAAGCGGTCTACTGTTACTGTTGTCAATTGAATGTTGCTTAGGACATTTGTTAAACACCTGTAAAACACTAACAGTAAGACACAAAAGAACGGTTTAGGAGAGCTTTATAGGTGTGACACGGTAGAAGTCAAACCTAACCATCTATTTCCGATCTGGTCACATGGTAGGCTACACAAGTTCCCCTGTCGCTAGGTTTGGGAAGAATAAAAACAGTCGTCACACTTGAATAAGAAACGGTTCGATAGTTTCTTATTCCAAACATGTGTTGCTGTCCGTGTGGAACTTCGATTGTTTGACTGCCTGAAATCGACCACCAACAAAACCTACTCTCACTTCAGCCCTCGGTAACTCGCGATCTCGTGCCGCCAGTACAGTTACACTGCTAGGCCGTGCGGAACCACAGTGCGAGGGACCCTTCGTTTCTAAGGACGCCGATAACAAAAGTATGGCTCCGTTAGTTACCGTATTTACTAAGTTAGACGTGCTAGTTGAGACCACTTCACATTAGTTAAAACCACGATATCCGCAGGTTAGATGTATTTATCCTGGAAAATTCGGGGTAAGAGTGGCAGCAGAAAAAAAAAATACAGTTAAATTGTTATTAAATGTAAATGTTATGATGAAGAGAGCTCCTGCCCAGTATCGGCACGAAAAGTACATCTGTACAGAAGTACAGTACTAGTACTACACTGTTTCTTTATGTCCCATTATGACAACTTTGAAAACACATCGAAAGTAAGGAATGGCTGAATAGTCGTTTCTATTGATCCAGCAGGGACATTAAAAGGCCCTCAGACTGTGTCACGGGGAACCCCAATACCCCAACAGATTCTCTCTTGGCAAGGCGACATAAATATATCCCAGTTCAATTCCCAGAGTTAAAATTGGTACCTCACTGATCATAAATCAGCGCAAGCTTTTGCTAAGCTTTGACAATAGTTGTGTATCACATTAACATGTGAGTGGCGAGGGACTTTGAACCCTGGTTTCAAATACAGGCTTAGATGTAAAAGAAGGGGCAAGTCAAAATTGCTTGAAGTCAGTCATAAAATGATACACTTATCTACACAAAAAGAAGGAAGAGTTCCTCTTTGTCAATTCACCAAACCATCTATTCCTTTATGTGGCCGTCCAAACCTCCCCAAAGCAAATATGACGGTGGTGATCATTTGCTGTGTTGCAGAATTATTATATTATTCTTGATTTGATGTGACAAAGTTTTCTCATTCATTAAATAGCAAATTAGCTTAATTACCACAACCTGTGAATGTAATACATGGCGTCTTACAAAATGATTGTGAGGCGGGAGCACGAAGGGGGAAAAAAAAAAAGGTGGAAACGGAGGGGAGAGAGAGAAAGAGAGAGAGAGAGAGATAGAGAGAGAGAGAGAGAGAGAGAGAGAGAGAGAGAGACAAAGAGAGAGAGAGAGAGAAAGAAAGAGGAAGAGAGAAACAGACAGAGAGAGAGAGAGAGAGAGAGGGGAATTTTGTACACAGGAAGTGTGAATGATAAAGAAAGCACACGATCAGGAAGTTAGCACAGTGCTTGAGTGTTAAGTGTTCGACTAACACTGAGTGTATGCATTGCAAGCAAAACTACGAGTGAGTCATAAGAAGCAGAATGGTCAGGCCTCTGACACTGGCAATGAATGTTTAAGCCTCACGGCGCATCAAGTCAAGACTGTTTTGCCTAGTGTTTGTGGACTATTGAGTTAAACAGTACCTATCTCACCAGAGAGACGGAGACAAATCTGTGTCGCTAATTGACTCAAAGCGAGTTCAAGTCAGAGTTAAAATCGACGAAAAACAGATTTGACTCAGTTTGACAAGTTTAATGATTTCGAACAGTTTCCTCACTTTCGAATCTCAGGCTGTGAACAGCCCTAATGTCACAATAGCATAGATGTGTTAGTGTAGTACATCTATGCACACTAGTGAGTTATGGCTCATTTTCACATACTGAACTCAGTGTCCATTCCAAACAGGGATAATGAGAACTAAATGGCAATATGCTGGAAATTCTTACTGAAAATATATGCGAACTATTTATAGACTGAATAATGTGACACGTCTCAAGCACTTTTGGGGGGGGGGGGGGGCTGGGTTGCCGCTGCTCAGATCTGGCGAGAATGCAATAAAATTAAATGTCTGTCCTCTGCGATTAAGAAAAGAAAAAAATATATCGCAAAAATCACGAAATTTGATATCTCGGTCGGAACCACAGACTAATAAATTTATTAGTCTGTGGTCGGAACACTTCAAATTTCACGTTTAAAATTAAGCTTTGTTTGTAATATCTCTGCAGTTTACATTTCTGCCACTTCCCCCAAAATGAAGTGATCCGCGGTGACTTTACAACTAATACAAGCATAAGCTTACATTCCAAGTCAATTTCAGAACAAAACAAAAAACAACAAAAAACCGCCAGATTTTTATTTTTTTTTCGTACCAGATGAGGTACCCGGCATTGCCCGGGATAAACCGGCGTTGTCATCCTTCTCATTCCCTTTTTCTCTCTCTGATCTAGTAAGTTTCCGCAATAATAATATCTCTACAGATCTCGTGAGGTCACCCACTTTTGAGTCAGGAAATCGCACGACATTGAACGCGTGAACCGGCGAAGTGGGGTTTGTAACAAGGGACACAAATGCCTTGAACACAATCGGTCGATACAAAAGCGATTGGGTTAAATTAGTTGACACTTGAGAAAATCTATTTTATAATTTTTGAAACAGTCTTTTAGTTTGTACCATCGAGCTAAAAAAAGCAATGAAATACTCCCACCATTTTTTTTAAACAATAAAATTATATCTCGCTGCTGATGAATCGCTGGTCAAACTCCACTTTTGTTGCGGTAACTTTATGAGTGTGTGCAGGACCTTTCAATGGAGAAAAGGTCTAACTTTCCCAGAGGAAATAAACTTGATTATTTCGTGTCTTTTCTCTCAGACTCCTATAATTAGTATAATATCATCTATTTAAATATCAAAACGAATGGAAAATTCAATCAAACTCATTTTTTCTCAAAAACAGCCACATGAACGTTTATATTAAACAGCCATTTCTAAGTGCCCAACAGCACTGTGCCAAACACCAAAAACGTGTGTTCACTGGACATGCTGCTTTCCGAGAATCCAAGTTTGGGACTTGCACTTTGTCAAACGTTTTACATTTTTTTGGTTTAATTTTTTTCTTTCATTTTCTATCCTGTTGTTTTTTTTCCCCGCAGAAAGTTTAATACGTCTGTACCGGAAGCTTGATTTATCTTTCCTTTTCCTTTGTGTTTGACTGTATCGTTTCTGTATTATTTCTTTCGCCAGACTTTCCTAGTTATTCCTACATACATTTTTCTTTCTGCCACATTTTGTCTTTGCTTCAAGCCTTGTTGCAACCACACAGATTTTCTGTGGTTTATTATATTTTGTCATCTTGAATGGGAAAACGATTTGTGTGTATTCAGTGAACAATACTCCATGCTCGAAAGTGCACCTGTTGATACTTTTCAGTGTTCGGCACAGTTTCATGCTGTGGAAGTGGCTTTTTAACACGAATGTTGTTTGAAGTACGTTCGAGCGTCCCCGAAGTTTTTTGCGCTAGGGTTACATATTTTAAAGCCTTTTGTGACTCCAGAGCTAGTGAGCTCCTCCAGAAATGCTCCTAACAACAGCCTCAATTAATTATTCTTTCAGATTTTCTTTTTGTTTTCCTGTTGTTGTTTTTTTTGAAAAGGGTAGGGGGCAGGGCTAGGGATAAGGACGGGTTTAGGGATGATACGTATAGGTACACGCCCGACTTGTAACAACAGCCTTGTTCACAATTCTCTCTACTGACTATTTTTCACAACGCCCACAGAGGCAAACTAAAAATCAGGCTACCGTGTAACAATTAAAAAAATCAATTCCATGAGGTTTAATTTGAAGTATGACTATGAGTCCATAATACAGTTTCAGCAAACTCCAGTTTTCAAGAAAATCGCAATGATTCTGTACGTTCTGGAAAAGACCCATTATAAAACAGAGTTAAAACAACTCTCTTATTCATGTGCACAAGTAAAAAATAATAAGGCAGAAAACGTTCAAATTTCCTAAGTCCCTGCACATCTGAAACGTATAAGCGGAATCAAAAAGTACCGGTATCGTCACTGTTCCACACCAACGGCATAATAATTTTTAAGTCATTCACTTGAGATATTAAAAAAAACCTGTTTCTTTTCCTGTTATTTGCTGATTATCACATTTTCCTATTGGCGCATTTCTCTTTCCCTAATATTATCTGATAGCCCTCATGCTCAGGAACGTGATGGGCCGTCAGTTGCCTTGGGCATAAGTCTGACATACGCCATCGTCATAGAGCAGTGACTTTAAGGTGATGCTGTCGGTGCGTCCTCACTCATTCACTCATCATATAAACACACCATGATGAAAAATATTATCAACACTTCCGAGACTTGAGAAAATCATTTATTCAGGTAATTTGAAAAAAAAAAATAAATAAAAAGAGAAACATACTGACTTTCGCGCACATGTAAACGTTTCATGGTTGATAATCATTAAAAATTAAAACAGAAAAAAAAATAATTAAAAATGAACAACAACCCAAAAAACACGCAGACATACAAACATGATGACCTAGAAATATTCTTGAAATCACAATAGCAATTGTCTCAATGTAAAAATGCACATGGGCAAGACTTACACAGGGGCTTGTCTTGCTTTGTAGTTGTAGAATATATAAAAGAGAAAGAGAAAAGAAACATCAATTACAGTATTTGTACAATTCAAATGAAAAGAAAAACTCGGTAAAGGAGGAGACAACTGAGATGAGATATATGTATATTATATATTTATATATATATATATATATATTCTATAATATGCTTTCGAATGAAGAAATTATATAATTATATATGAGACATCCTTGCAATATCTCCCTCCTGCCGTGAAAATGTACTGTGCACCACTCCAGTGTTTGCCTCACTTTGCATCTACTTAACATTGTAGTATAGCTATCGACTGGCCGGTTCTGGGCGTCTCGGGTGGGTATTTGGTGCAGACTGACAGACAGATCTCGGTGATACTAACATTTCATCCAATTTGGACTACAGATCTATTTAGTATTCATTGAATGGCCGCTCTAGCAGGGTTATTATTTCCAACTGAAGTCCGGGCTTCAGCACTGTGAACTGATCATAAAACATAATGAGAGCTTTCGGGCGGCATTAGAAATTGCGGGATGAGTTCGTAAAATATACAACTTGAAATACAGGAAAAGGAAGAAACATACCGTGGGGAGGGGGTGGGGATAGGGTTGGGGAGAGAGAGAAGGGGAAGAACAGGACAGCGAAGAATGACGATTCTGAACAATGTCTAAAAGTAACATAGTGTACGGTAATGAGAAAACCAACCGTGCTCTGGCCGTGATACATCATGAAATCCAATATTATTTTTCAAATGAACTTTATGATATCTGATGGGCACAGTCAAGTTTATCTGAAGTATATTTATGGCATTGGAAAAATGATAACAAACTAGTCTAAATCTTAAAATCTCTGCAAAAACATAAAAAGTTATTATTCCATTCAGCCTGTCCACAGTTCTCTCAAAAAGTCTCAACAAAGAACAGAAATGGAAGTCTGCATTGGCCTGTCACAGGCGGATCAATTACTCCATTTGAGAAAGTAACAGCGTCTAGGAAAGACAAACTGAAAAACGGAGTGGTTTCTCAACTCTGTCATGATAGCACAAGAACAATTTTTAAACACAGAGACCTGACACACCTTGCAATTGATACTGCTCAAAGAAAGGATCGAGTAATTTGGCTTGAAAAATCCTCGGGGATCAGGAAGACCAAGCTGAACATTACATGTGATCGATCACCTGATTATGAAATGAAATAATCTATGACCAGAAACGACAATAGCATTTTTACCTAAACATAGTTTGACTCAGATGTCTTAGTTTGACCAAAGATACTAGACACAATAAGATGAGACACTCCCTTCTTTGTGCCTCTTAAAAAATCTTGGACATAGTTTGCGCACCGATCGGGGGCGGTGTCCATGCGCATTGCATTACAAAATGACTGATAAACTGCGGATTTGTCACAGTGCTGTTGCAACTTACTTAAAAAAAAAAAAAGGCCAGTTTTCCTACAGCGATTGAAGTTACAACTTCAACAAAGTGACTTCAGTAGAGACATGCAACGAAAGCTGAACAGCGAACAAAATTCAGTATTTCCCCAACATTGGCTTTGAAAAATACTGCACTGTTCAAGACTTCCGCGCATTCGTCGCTGGGTGGCGGCGCCAAATCTGTGCACCCTGAACGCGCTGACTGTCTCATATTATTGTATTTTGTATATTTGGTATGTCCTAATCAATAGCATCACTGGAAATAGCCTTTCATGTAAAGGCGAACTATAGGAAGGAAAACGCCCCTTCTTTCCTATCCGACATTAAGTTTTGAAATGAACAGAAAAAAAACAACAACAAAAACAACGAAGTCAGAGTAGCTTCATTTACAGCATTCAATCTACATCATCATCAGTTGGACTCTTGCAAGGAAATTCCGCAGATCAGGGAAGAGAAGAGGGATATGGGAAAGAAAGAGGCGGAGAAATCAGAATCTGTGACTTCACGGGTTACAATAAACAATGACTACATCAGATAAAAACAAATCTACAGTAGAGACGAATCCCCTAAACCTGTGAGATTATAATAATTCTGTACACCTGCCTATTTGTAGCAGGGAATCCCCTAAACCTGACGCACACCGGCCTAGTTTGTACTCATCATCTACCATAGATTTAAAGCAAAGGAAAAGGTCATCATCACAAACTACAGGGAAAGACTACGTTGTTAAGAGTGAATGGAGATGACACAGAGGGGATGGGTCACACAGACAAAATGCTGCTATTGAATGTGCGCTTAGAAAGGAGACCAGAGTGCATACATTAAGTGTGGTTAAGACAAAACTTGCAATCAAATTGAAAACGGGGAGAAAATTCAAATTCAAATTGAACAACAGAATAAACTCAGAGAAAACGGATCGGTCGTGATTCACCGTCGGCACACAGTAGGCCAACAGCTACTGTCGTCAAATTGGAAAGTTTAAAAAAAAAAAAAAAAAGACCAAATCATTTCTGGATTCAGCATAGAAAATTCTCAGAATGGCGTTTCGGTTTTGGTGAGCCAGCTGATGGTCTTGTGCAGACGCGATTCTATGTACACTGTATACCGCTCATTACACGAAAGCCTCACACGTCCAAAAAAAGTTTTTACTTCGCTGCAAGGGAACTGTTCTTGCAATGTTCATCCATAATTTACCATTAACCGACAGGTCCCATTTTAATTTGATGGCAAAAAGAAAACGCACTTGAGTGTAACTAATCTCAGTCTTGACACAGTCATGACTCTTACATGAATTAACTGAAAAAACACTTTTCAAATTTCCAAAGCTAATAAAACCCCATTCATTATTTGGAAACATTCTTGTCGTCCCATCCAACTCGAAGACCTCGAGTTGAACTTGCAATCTTTAAGTTTCATGGCATGTCGCGATGGGATTAGATCTCTCATCTTGACATGCGACATCGTGTCCCTCTCATATCTGTACCATGCAATTTCTCTGTGCGGTTATCATTAAACTTTCTCTCGATGTTTGACATGCTCTACAACTGCTATCACCCTCGCCACGGACAAGTTTCAAGTCATCACAATAAATTGTACTGGTCCCCTTGAACGCACTTCAAATAGCTAGGTAAGGAGAGGCTGTCTCAAGAGAAGCTGTGACCTGGGAGACATACAGACGCGCTGATGACAAACATGACCTGTCTTGACAAACTAACAAAGTGTCTTTTGGCCGTAACTATAAAAACAGCCGTTTCCCTCATTACACTACAATAAAAGTGCTCAAATTGCCACAAACTACCAGTAAACTTAAAATCCGTGTCTGCATGAACGAAAACAATTCCTTCACGTTTGAAATCAAGTGAAAATAACAACCAAAGAGGAAAAAAAAATCGGAGAAGATCTGAGCATGAATTCATGGATACTGGCTAGATTCTCCTTGTGTACAGTTGATTATGAAACCAGTAAAACATAATGAGAGAAAAAAGTGAACAGTGTATAATACCAAATATCAGAAAACTTTGTGGGGGTGTCTGGTCACGATAAGCGACACCAAATTATCAATGGGTTCTGGTCGTGACCAGAGCGCACTTGCTGAACTAAGAAAACTGCCCTTCTCCCCTTCTGGAGACAGCATATTGACCCACACATATTGCTGCACTGATACACTGAAATGCAGGAAAATACTGAATACTTCTCGGACCATCACATGCAGTTTCGCATGAGCTTCCAATGTCTGACTAGAGTTGATAATATCGAGCATTTTGATCTGTGCAACAAGGCATTTCCAAAACTGTCAGCGGGATGCCTCCTGAATTACATCGCAATATTTAACATTTGGAAGGCAATCCAATCAGTTGTAGCTGCCAGCCCGTGAAGATAATCTTCAAATCATCATCTCGCTTAGGTATACACAAAGTTTCAGCTCCCTGACCAGTATTCAAATAATCCTTCAGGTACAGCAAGTTTTCCAATACACCCAGAATGTCTAGTTCAGTGTTTCAGTTTGCATGTTACCATTGTGTCTCACTTGCCATTCAGTTAAAAAAAAAAAATTCTCCCCCGTTAATACCCAGACTTGAGATTTCTAACTTGGATGTGACCCGCCACGGCGCCCATCTCAGGCGACAGAAATGGTGTCATTCATAATTATCAACAGTTCATAATTAATTCTACAATCTCCCCAGAATACAATTGTGGCCTATCCTGAACAGCGAGTTCCAACATCCGTGTTTTGTAAAGACAAAAACAACAACAGAAAAACAGAAACTTCCTCCTCTTTTTCTCCTCCCATTCCCACCCCACCCCCTTTCTCACTCCCCACACCCAGAGAAAGACAGGGAAAAAGCAAACACAATATACGCAAAAATAAGCAAGGCGTTATTTACAAGGCATACCTTGAAACTAACTCTAGCGTTATTTTCAAGGCATACCTTAACAGCTTCTGATTGGTCAATGAAACATGCCTTGAAAATAACGCTGGCGTTAGTTCCAAGGCATACCTTGAGTCCAATAAACAATACATAGCTACCCCGGCGGCTTTCCCTGATATGTCAATCTGACTACTACCCAGACGGACATCGGCCTACGGCCTCGATGATACAAACTGACTAGACCCTCACGTCGTTACATATCAGTCTGACAATGCACAGTCTAAGGCTCCACGTTTAGAAATACTGAAACAGCTTCTGATTGGTCAATGAAACATGCCTTGAAAATAACGCTGGCGTTAGTTCCAAGGCATGCCTTGAAAATAACCACTTCGCAAAAATAAACAGTGGCACTCTTCAACAACTCCCACTGTTTCTCCATTAATGACCTGCAGTTTTCAGATTTACATACACAAGTCAACATGTCTTAGTGATGCTCACATCAGATCCCAACACAAACACACCAATGCAGCTGCACTTGTCCAGAGCATCAAAGCGTGGCAGTCACAGGAGAAAAAAAATGTATAGATATATAAGGAAAAAAACAACTGGAGAAACCCAATAGATGTGGAGGGAAACAGTCGATGAGATTCTTAGTTAAATAACATGCAAGAAACCATGGCAACAAGCACTGGGTCAACGGGAAACATGCAACTACACGACAGGAACAAGGTCAGCTGTCCACAGACAAATCAACTCTACACTGAGTTAATGACAGTGTTCAATGATATCCTAGTTAACAAGTGGAGTCAAGGCAGATCGAACACTTGTATACCGGGGTGACATATATCTTTTATGCATTTTTCCCCCTTTTCTTTGATCCACTTTTTAGTTATTACCGGTATAATTATATTATGAACATACTAACTTTAAAGGAACTTCAAAATACTCCCTTATCCTGGCTATACTGAAAATTGAAGGTAAAAATCCTAAATGTATAATATTTCCTTGACAGAAGCAGAGGGTCATTTCAAGTCTTATGCCTCCCGCTGGTCTTTGCTGGTAACAGACTGGTGATAGAAATGCCCACTGATGTTAATGTATGAGTGAAAGAGAGATCTACCGGGCAAACCCCCAGGTAAGCTAGCGTTCGGCCATATAAGTACGTGTGTAGAGTATAGAGCATCTGATGTCCCCAAAAGAAATGGATGTCGGAAAGAAATCAACATGTTGTCTAAAATCAACTAAACACTAAACAGCAAAGGACACAATATTAAATGCTATCAAACCTTTCGATCTACAGTGACAGATCTTAACCAAGTCTCTCTAGTCCACCACGGCCTTTTCACAAGAAACTAAGATCTAAATTAAATTTAATAAATTTATTTATTCATCTGAAGAATTACATTAAAAATTGCTGGCCATCTTCCACCTCAACCTGGTCTTAAAATAACCTAAGCTAATCCTAATTACAAAGGTGAAAGAATAACATCAGGTGCCATATTACTTTGAACTTGAGAATTATAAAATAGCCCAGAATCAAATCACTGCTGTCTGCTTAGCATATAGTAAACATTTTGAACTTTTTATTACTCGCCTGGGAAAAAGACTTTGTATATGAACAACAGATGGGTTATAAGTCACAAGATGGGTGCACGATTCTCTGCTACATTTAAACTGGGAGGCAAAGGGAATTGTGGTAAAACAAAAAGAACTGCAACTTTGAGGGAGGGAAACTGCATTGAAGAACTGCAACTTTGAGGGAGGGAAACTGCATTAGAGAACTGCAACTTTGAGGGAGGGAAACTGCATTAGAGAACTGCAACTTTGAGGGAGGGAAACTGCATTGAAGAACTGCAACTTTGAGGGAGGGAAACTGCATTAGAGAACTGCAACTTTGAGGGAGGGAAACTGCATTAGAGAACTGCAACTTTGAGGGAGGGAAACTGCATTAGAGAACTGCAACTTTGAGGGAGGGAAACTGCATTAGAGAACTGCAACTTTGAGGGAGGGAGGGAAACTGCATTAGAGAACTGCAACTTTGAGGGAGGGAAACTGCATTAGAGAACTGCAACTTTGAGGGAGGGAAATGCAATAGATCTTGGGGAAGAAAACACCATCAATACATGGAGGTGTTTCAGTCCTCAACTTCCTAACACTTCGTCCCCTTAAAATGACAAGATGCTAGCTCCATTTTTTGGCTGAAATGAGGTACACACTACACACTATTCTTGGCCTTCTCCATTGTGTGTCAAAGTATAAATTGGCGTGTAATTGGCTCTTTTCGTCTTGGCAGACGGTCAGCAGCTCAAGTTTTTGTGCTGCATGCCTGGCCTGTGGGTGGGTATGGAGAAAGTGCCTAGCCCATGGTGCACTTTCCCCCTCTCGACAGTGTTGATTTGATCCATTGGAACGACATGGTCGGTACGCATGGAATCAACAGTGTTGCAGGATCGAGTACCTAGTCTTCTCAGATATGGACGAAAATTTCGGAGGGCTCCTGTGCACGTTAAGGATACCTTGGCAGTTGGAAACCGTAAAGAGTAGGCCGTTCAGGCCGCTGCCCGGGAAAAATTGAAACTAAAAATTAATAGATTAAAATTCAGCCATATCACTTCCCCCCCCCCCCCCCCATCTCCAACAAAAAAATTATATAATTCACCATTAATTATTAAAAAAATAGGGAGAACCCCTAAATTGACGTGTAATTTAAGTATTACTAAAGACTAAAAAGTTCCTTTCCTGAAAAGCTATGAGTGCTACATGAAACTTCAATCATCCATTTGTCAAAAGTTGATGGAAGGGAGTTAGAACCTTGTCATTCCCAAGGGACGACTTGAGGAAACCTTGCCAAATCCAGATGGTGAACCTGGGTGTTCATCAGTAGTCTTTGGATGGTGATAGCGTTTAACCCACTGGATCTTTGCCACCCACGCCAACAATAGGATAAAAAATGAGATGGGCAGATGATAATATAGAGTGGTGCCGCGCAAAGACTCTATTGCCAGTTTTTGTAAATTACTTCTGAAGTCAAAACAAGTGATTTCATGGCTTCTGTTTCAACTGGTAACCTTTCTCATTGTTTTTCTAATATTTCAAAAACTAGGATTCTCCTGTTTGCTTGGGTGGGATGAATAACTTATCCAGGGGTTTCTTTAAAAAAACAACAAAACACTGAAAATGATACATTCACTGTAGTTCACTACACCCCCTATTAATTGTGGACATGTACAGAAAAACAGCAGGACACCTTAGCTAGACTTGTGCCACATTTTACTTAAAGTTCCTTAAAATGTCACTTCCTGTATATTTGTTGTTACATTTATCCAGTTATATGTATATGTATGTGTAATGATGCGTAAGATGTGTGTACCATGTATGTACTCTTCAAGGCTCCGTGAAAGAGCATTTCCCTCATGGGGATAAAAAAAAAAGTGATCCTTGTCTTAAACAGTACAAAATCTTTCCCAGAGAACCCATCAATGTACAGACAAAGAAAGAACACTGTGCTCAAATGAGGCTTTTATTTCTTTACAGCCCATATCTTTCACTGATCTCATCTGTCAAAACAGCTAACCCACTCCTCAATGCTTTTATTGTAATCTGCCATATTATAATCCTATATATTAACCATGATTCATTTCTGACTACAGTTCCCTTGCTCGAGAAAACAACAACCAAAATAGAAAAGTTACAAGTTTTTACTTGATTAAAAAAGAGGGGGAGGGGAGAGAATGTGATACCTAAAGGAAAAGATAAAAAAGTTATGACACTTCTGATACATTTTACAAGTAGCATTGATAATTGATAATAGACATGACTGAAAAAAAGAAAAAGCATAATAGAAAAAAAAGAGTTCAACTAATAATACATGGCCTGATAAACAAACACACAAACAAATATCAATCAAAAATCAACAAACGGCATTCATGTCATCTGAACATGTTTCAATTGAAATGATAAAATTCAGAAGAAAATTTTACAACAGAAAAATGATTTTTTTTCTCCTTCTGTTTAAGAAAGGGCAAAAAAACCAACTTATCATCAAATGTAAAACATTAAAATTGCAAGAGATATCACATCTAGAAATGTATGAAAGTGAAAGGTACAGGATATCTTGCTGTTCCTTCACTTCCGAACATTGGGGTAGGGGGAAAGAAAGGGGAACCATTGACCGAACATTGCCACAATATTACACTATCATAATGAGCTTGTGCTGAGAGACACACATGGATGGCCATGGCAGGCGTTTTGTATTCATGAATAGAAAGCTCATGTGTAGGGGGCTCAACTGGCAAAAGAAATCATAATTATTCCCCTTGACTGATGAGCCGAGAGAAACCAGCACACAGGAACAGTATGCTATCAAAGAATACGAAAACTCCTATACAAGTGACTTTTTCTGTACAGATGTATCAAAGTTGAGAACCTTCCAGGCATACTCACATTCCCTGTCATAAATCAACAAATGCATGTATGAATGAACCTTCCTGAATGAATTTCACATTCAAGGGTCTCACAACATCTCAGACCAACAAATCCCTTTCATTCAGGCATATCTATTATAAATAATCCACTTGCCTTACAAAGCCAGCGCCCCCCAATCAATAATAGCTCCAAATTGATTATAATCATACCTCACCTGTCACCTGTCGGCTTCATCGTCATCGATGTTAGCTGCTACAGTGGATGTCACGACAAAATCTCCTCCACCCAATCCTGTCCTTAGCTTTCCTAGTTAGTTCACTTATTTCCAGCTGGCTGACTTTCTTGATGTTATCGTGATATGTAATGGGTGGTCTTCCTTGTTTTCTCTTTGTTTCTGTCTTTCCTTGAAGGATTGATATCATAAGGGCCGTGCTTTTGTTTCGGGCCGCGTGGCCGATGTATGCAAGTCTTCTTTTATTTATTTCAGGTGTTATTCTTCTGGTGGTGCCAAGCTGTTCTAAGATGCTTGTATTTGTTCTCCTTTCTGTCCAACTTATTCTGAGTAGCCTTCTGTAAAGCCACATTTCAGCTGCCTCCAATCTTGTTATGTCTGCCTTTTTGAGTGTCCAGGCTTCACAACCATATAGTAGGACTGGCCAGATCAAGCACTTAAGTATGTTCACTTTGAGGTCCGTTGGTGTGCCTCTATCCTTCCAAATGTTGTTTAATTGAACCATTTTGTGTTTTGCCATTCCTATCCTTGTTTTTATGTCCTTTGAGCAGCTTCCATCTTGCGATTTATGTGATCCTAGGTATTTGAAATCAGTCACTTTTTCTAGTGCTGTTTTGTTTACTAGTATCTCCTGGTGTTCATGGTGCCCTGTTCCAGTATGCATGACTTTGGTTTTCTTAGCATTTAGGTGTAGGCCTGCTGTCTTGCCCGCTTCATCCACTCTGTGCAACACTCTTTTCATGCTGGTGATGTTATCTGACATAAGAGCTGTGTCATCAGCGTAGCGAAGGTTTGTGATGTTTCGGCCTCCGATCTTTATTCCCATATCTTCTATGTCTGCGTTTCTCATGATCTGCTCAGTATAAATATTGAAAAGATGAGGTGAAAGTATGCAACCCTGTCTGACTCCTTTCTCGATGTTGAAATATGGACAGTTCTCATTGTTCCATCTAATCGTTGCCTTTTGTTCGTGGTATAGTGCAGCGATGAGGGTCACAAGGTGTTTCGGGAATCCCATCTTAATCATTATATCGAACAGGTGATGGTGCCTAACGCTGTCGAACGCTTTGCTGTAGTCTATGAACGTGATGAAGGCTTCGTTTCCATTGCTTCTTATCTGTTCAATCATTATTTGTAGTATGAAGAGCATGTCAGCGGTTCCTCTGTTGGTCCTGTAACCAGCTTGACATTCTGATAGTTCCTCTTCTACCTTAGATTTCATTCTGTTGAGTATGATGATGAGCAGGATTTTGCTGGTGTGACTGATGAGGGCGATGGTTCTATAATTTCCACAGTCTTTGACATTGCCGCTTTTGTATAGCATGACGAATTCTTGTAGCTTCCAGTCTGTTGGCCATTCATTTGTCTGCCAAATTTTGCAGATCATACATACAGTGAAAAATGACAAAAAGTTCCATATGTTACTTAGCGTTAACATATTGGCAGCACCCTCACCACAGGAGCTCCCACATTCAGATTCTATTCCAAAATTCTCAGGTTTTTCATAAGATTCGTAGATTGTACAAGTATCTCCAAATTCCGAACAATAGTTTTTTCCCCGGCCGGCTTCTGTTTAAGCGAAATTCTAATTTTTTTCTTCTTTTTAACCCTTTTGCTGCCAAGCCCAAACGCTCTTCCACCTTCTAGACCACCAGAATAATGGATTATCAGGCAGAAAGACAGCAGGAAGTAGCATAAAATAAGGACTAAAGGAGTGAAAAACATGCCGGAACAATCATCAGCTGATATATCAGCATCGTGGGAGTGTCAGCATGAAACTGTGGTGCTGATATATCAGCCGCACGGCAGTCTTCTGCAACATGATGGGCCGACATCTCAGCAGCAAGAAGGTTAAAAAAAATTTCAAAACCAGAGTCTGGCCAAAATTTTGACTTCTTTGCTTCAGACGTTAACTTATCCTGGGTTTTCTTTCACTAAAAAAACCCAAACTATTCATGTTAGAACATGGAAGACACAGATGAAACACAGCTCAAGAATTACAGAGGAAAGACAAAGAGCAAAAAGGTGGGAGTGGCTGTGTTTCAACAATTTAGAAACTTTTGCGTTCAATATTATAATATTTTTAACAGATATCTTTCAGGCCCTTATTACCACCACTCTCCTTTCCAAAATAGTGATCATTAATCATATTTAACAACAGCGAAGGACTTGTCTAGCGATGTATGGTAAGGTGTTATACTAAAGCATTCTTGACTTGCTACTGGCTACCTGCAACCATCACTAAAGCACTGCCAGAAACGAGGTACTTGGTGTGAGACTGAACTTAGTGAAAAGAACATAACATACACAAACTGAAAAATTGGCCGGAACCTGTCAAATCATTAAAACTGTTACAATTGGTGTTGACATTTGTACATTCCTATAAAAAGGAAGACTAATTCTGACTGAATTATAGTGGAAAAATCACAGAAAATCTGTGAGGTTGCAGCAAGGCTTGAAGCGATGTCAAAATGTGGCAAAAAGAAAAAGTATATACAATTTCTTTTTGTCACATCTTGACATTAATTCTGATTGAATGTACACTCGCTGCAGGAAGTTCTAGTCCCTGCTTTGTTTTACTGATCCACATAATGTCAACTCTGCTGCTTTTGTTTATCTATGCCTATACCTATGAAATATACTGAACAAACTCACAATTGACAAATTCCTCTGCTGCCAGAAAGCATGAGACATACTACATGTATGCAAAAGAGGAAAATCCTTCTTTTGTGCATCATGAAACTGAATGTGCTCTAAAATAAACTTCATTTCAACTGATTATCAAAGTCAAATATTTGTTTAAGAAAAAAACCCAACAACAACAACAAATGAATCTGAGCAGAATAAACTCATGTAGACTCTTGCTAATACTATGATGTTTGTAGGCCAGCCTTACAAGTGTGATTTGTCTCTGTGGTACATAGAGAAACAAAATAGCAAATCACAATATTACCTTCAAACTCAATGCCTTTGAACTTTCAACCCAACTCAAATGTAAACCTGCTGGCTTGACAAGCCAGGTATATAAGAGATATCGGAAAGTATATACATTTATATTGAAAAAGTTCATCTACAAATGACGTTCCGAGCACATATGAATATAAACTCGGCTGGCAGCTTATATCATAATTATTTGTTTAGAAGTGACAATAGATACAAAATTCTTGGTAATATACACTGTTAAACATAAAGAAATGATAACTTATACTAATATTTCTCAAACCTCACCAAAAAAGAAATAATTTTACCTGCACATCTCCATTCCCTAAACAAAATGAAATATCGCATGTCCAGCAGTTCCCCCTGGCAGTGATACAATTTGCAAAAGCTTTATGCATCTGCCTACACTGATGACAGTCTATGTCATAGAGAAGGGATTCCTCCTTTCTAAAGCTAAAACTTGCTACATCATGGATTTTCCTACTTTGACCCTCAAGCCAGTGACAAGACAGGATCTTTCGTGATGCGGTAGGTATCACAAGGCCTCAAGAAAGCTGGTACAGTGGTAGCAATGTATTTTATACATTGTGTCTGTCAAAGATCAAGTCCATAATTCCTAGGGAGGTCAGAGTTTGTGGAGAAATATTCTTAGGACCCAAAACTGTTTTTTGACTGAACATTTTTTACAATACCAACCCAGAGTAAAATCAAAATTTGCATATCGGGCAATTTGTTAGCTGGCGTTCACAATTTGCTCTACCGGATAATTCATCATTTTGCTTTGTAGTGAAGTGAAGACTGCAGCATATTTTTTGTGTCCATTTTTAATGTCAAATGATAGTCTAGAGGAAAGATGTTTATGTTTAATTACTCCTCCCCTTACGGAGACAAATATCTGGTAAATACTGCAGAACTTCTATAACTTAAAAGGAATACTATGCCCGTGACGTCATGACAAAGCTGAAATATAATCATTGACATTTTGTTGCCTTTTTGGGATCTTACTTGTTGGAAATGATTATTTTTTTAAAAATTCAGGATCAAGAGGTGTCAGTACTGAGCTCCCCTGTCAGTAAACCTACACACATACAATGAAAGAATGTGCAGAAAATTGCACACTGAATTCCTCTTCCTTCATTGAATTTATTGTCACTCTTGAGGAAGAGCACTGAAATTTTGGTTTTAGAAATCAAGATTTAGTCAATGCTACACTCATTATCTTTTCACTTACCAACAATCTGCTTACTGGTGTGTGAAAATGGTCATTTACTAGGTACTATTCTGACACCACCACCGCCCCCAGCCTCAATCAAATACTAGTATATCTCTCTAAAAACTCAGGAACAGGAGAGCTTTGAGTTTGGACGGTTCAGCAGTGAATGACAAGTTCAATTTAACAGACTCAGCGTCACCAGCTACTCTGAGTGGTCCATCTACCATAAGCACCTACATGTACTACAAACAGTACATGAGAAATATTCTGTTTGATTACCAATAATCTGGTATTTTACCACATTTGTTCAAAGCTTCTTTATAGCCATATCACTGATCACCGTATCTCAAAGAGGACAAAATATGAGAATTGTTCTCTGAAAGAAACCAGCTGGAAGTGAATCAGTTAAACCTATACTACCTCTCTACCTCAGGGTCGCTCTGTTTGGGCTAGGCTGGGGAGTTGGATGGCGAGAATGTTGACAGATCACAACATGGGACAAACATTGGCTACCATAGAAACAAACAAAAAATTAAAAAACAATAAAACCTGAACATTTTTGGGAAGCAAAATCTTGAGGGAGGAAAACAAACAACAAAAGATCAGTTCTGTATAAAATTAAGGACTTAACCCATGGAATTTTAAGCAATGGCCAAAATAATGGGAACCAGCGGAAGAATCACATTCATGATCCCAAATTTGTAAGTTATCTCTGCTGGCAAAGATCCCTAATAAAAACCAATAGTTTTGCCAGGAGCTCTCGACTATTGAGCATTACTATTCTGGGATCCAAAATCAAAGCATACTTAAAGAGATTTGATCTAATTTGGCCCAACAGAAATGGACAAAATATCATTAAAAACAAAAAAAAATCCACAGAAAATCTGTGGGATCGCTGGAAAGCTTGAACCGCAGACAAGTGTAGCATTGTCTTTATTTGTTTATAACTTTTATTTCATGCTGTTCCACTTTTTTGTCTGATTTTTTTTCTTGCTTTGTCTTTCCTTTTCCTTTGTGTTTCCGGTATCATTTCTGTATTATTTCTTATGTGAGACTTTGCTGCATACAACTTTTTTCTTTTTTTGCCACATTTTGAACAGGCCCTAAAGAAAGTCTGGATTGGTTACGACCTTCTGCTTCAGGGCAGTACAGGCTAATAAAATACCACTGGCAACCATATTAGCCTGATGTACTTGAGTAACTACAACGGAAAAATGTCCATTTTTCTCGGAGTATGAAGGCATGTTTTGATTTTGGACTCAACCTTTGAAATACATGGACTAGAATGATAATGCTGTTTAATTTCCGAGATCTTAAAAACCAGGGGACAGAAATATTAAAAACTAGTGGTATAGGTGGAGTATAAAGTACCATTTACATTAGAACTGGGAGTTTCTCCAACTTCACATTCAAATTAGTCACCCAGAGAGCGGCAGTTTCTCAGTGGAGAAGAAGCAGAGGAACAAGACAATAGATAATATAGCAAAATTGTATTTATATTGAGTATATGGGAAGGGAAGGGAAGTCTAAATTTTAAAACATCACTGCCTGCAGCGAAAGAAAATAAAATATATGTGGATACATGACAATTCTCAGACATACAATTGACCTGAATTCATGGTGATTAAAAACAAATGCAGTCTCATCTCAAGTACACACACACACACACCAATCCATTCAAAAAGGAAGGTAAGCAAAATAACAACGAAACACAAATATGAAACAAGAAAACATCCACTTTCATCGATGTTAATAAGATTATAATTATCGCCATTCACCTCAAAAACATCATAATTATGAAATTTTTCACATCTTTTTTGTCTATGACACGACATGTGGTGTAATTTTACATCTGCGTGGCATTTGAATATATGTGTGTCATATGTCTTAAATCACATAGTAGTATGAAAAGAAATAACACATGCACACATACAGAACTCTGTAATCAACACGTTGTCGTCTACCATTTGCAGGAGTAACAGTGGACAAGAGGAAAAAGTTACATTACATTCATATATAAAAATACTCTTCTCTTTTTTTCAAAACTCTTACACCATAATTGTATCAAATAAATATTGCACTTAATTCATATTTGTATTATCAAAGTTTGAAAAGAAAAAAAAGTAAACCAACAAACATACAAACCCCCGAGACAACAACAACAAATAATAAAAAAAAGATATGAAAAGTTGCAGATTTCGTCTAAAATGAGAACATACGCTACTTTACATTCCTGCGTTCATTATCCCCAGATGGTCACTGGCTGGTCAGTACATTTATACTGTTGCTTCAGTTTAGATAATCAGATCTTTTTGACCAAAAAGTCACCACTTAATGTATCAACTCCAGATTAATAAATTTACAAATACACCTGCGATTCAACCTCACATTCCATACAGACGGCCTGTTGGATTTTCACGGCTGTGACATCTAATTAAAATACTTGGGCTTTCACACTAGGTACAGTTTACCTGCAGCAGTAACTGAGTAACTGTAGACGCTTATATTGTCAAAGTTCCCTAGGACTGTAGTAACTAGTTTTGACTACTTTTCAGGAGAAGCAAAAAAAAAAAAAACGTTTTATTTTAGCACTGCTGGTCTAATGATGATGACTATTTGAAAGTTTGCTATTTGATTAGTTTTTGGCTTTGGAGTTTGAAACCAAGATCATTTGATGCGGCTTTGAATGTGGTTGAATGTGTATAAAAATTGATTTTTGGAATCTTTGAGTTGCAACAATCTTAGCGAACAGTGACGATATGTAGTTGGTCTGTTTAACAAGTAATATAAGGGCACATTACTGAATTAAACATCCCCATTAAATTGACAGAATTCATATGTCATCCTGCAACAGATATACAATGTGCCTGAAATGTGTGGTACCTACAGCCTAATTTATCAACATCAAATCTCTGTCGACACAAACTCAAATTGATAACAAAGGAAAACTAAAATCAGGACAATACCTAAAACTGAGGAAAAAAAAACTTTAAATTTACAAAAAAAAATAAAAAAATCAACCTGAAATGATATTTTGTTTTTGACACTGAAAAATTTCTGTTTATTTTAAACAATTTAAAACCTCAGCATAACAAGCAATGACAAAACAAAACAAGCTCAGCAATCAGACGGGATCACATCTGCAAAGGTGTGTCTAAAACAAATTGCAACTTTATGCAAATGAATTAAAACACATCAGAACGCAATCACAGCTTTGCAACTTTGATGTTTGACAAATCCCCATCCAGTAAGTCCTCTCTCTCTCTCTCCTCCCCTCCACATGGGTTCAAAAGACTTTCAACAAAATTTAATTTGAAATTTCTGGAAAACTAATCAAATCCAACCATAAGATGAGGAAAGGTAAAACTTTAACAAAACAGCTGAATACTTACAATAAAACAAAATTTACTGTTCACATTTAAAATAGATGTATTGTTTATTCTTCTTCTGTTAAGATTCAGAATCTGGAGTGTGTGTCATCTCTGTCAAACGTTAAGTCATTTTCTGTCCAAGTTTTACAAGAATCTTTAACGGTTTCGCTGTCACTCTTGTTTGAAGGCCTGACCCCCAACCACATGCACGGGCCATAAATAGGTTTGTGATTGCTGACAAATTGGCAAACGAGTACTGAAATGATGACCCCAGCTTGCTGTTCTATCCTTCAATGCACGGAGATTGCAGACAATTTCTGATCCGTCTTTTGAACTTTCCTGAAAGAGGGTGATAATTGGGGATGTAGACAAAGCAATACTCAGGGTAAACTTTGACTTAAAATTTTAGTGAGACTGCAGCAGAATAATTTATTAACTATGTTATCCTTAATGAAACAGGAAAGGGTGAGTTCGCCTGACACTTTGTTACAATGATCACGCAAGTTAAGGTATGTCTACCTCCCAAGATCAGATGAAACCCAATGGCAGAGCTGTGACAGATAGAAAGGGGAAGGGGGGAAAATAACACAATGGAAACTGCAAAATTTGATACAATTATTCAGGAATCTTCATGAACTGACAAAACCAGTCGGCTTGTAGACCATGACCTATTTTCTAGATTGTGATAGAAGAAGTGAGCATTGAAGAAAGGATACTGGAAGGTCAGGCTGAAATCAAACAAACAAGCTTCAAGAATGACACGTGTCCAGAAGTTTACATGTAATATGAGTTTGGGATAAAAACTTTAAATTTAAAAAAAAAAAAGTTTTAGTTTCCATGTGAAAAATGTTCAACTTTTAAAATCTCTATATTGCAGTTATACTTGTGAGAAAGTAAGATCTTTTCAGTTAAAGTAAAAAGTAATTATTGCATCTTTCAAAAGCTCTAGACTGGCATGTCTTCAAAAGGGTCTCTCTCCTATACACTTGTGGTACACATTATTTACATTTGGCATCTAGTGTGCCACAGTAGTTTTTCTGTCCCTTTATAAAACAAATACTTGACATGTCTAACTGGTTGTAATAAATTCTTTTCCTCTCCTCATCATGCTGTGACAGGATTTTATTACAAAAACTTTTTTTTAAAACCCCATTATAACTATAAGAGGATTGGCACTGATTGATTTCATTTCTGACCTGCCAGTGACAATTTTCTGTAACATGATGAACACCACCATACAGTGATGCCCTCCAGAAATACTTCTTATCCCTAGAAAAAACCCTCATTGCACAATTTAAATAAATCACTGATATCAGACAAATATCACATTTACAGATGTGTCAGCTAGAAACATTTCTACATGCCTAAAACATGACTTGTGTGTTCAACCTGGTCTGTTCATATTGCAGGTGTGAAGTATGAACTTTAAAGGAGGCGTGGATTTCAAAACTGTGACCTTGCAATGAATTGACACATAATTGCCTCTGCTGACCACAGATACTGACCGATTCGTTACAACATACACTAGGAGTAATCCAAGCCCAGCAAAGACTATTTAACCAACAAGTCAATTGTCTCTACATTCATGAGCTTCAATGTTTTATTGAAAAACTATTATGGTATATATCTGCACTCATCGGAATTCTATTTCACTTCTTGTATGTATGACACGGAACAGAAATTAATTCAAGCTGGTAACAAAACCATAGTGAGTTCACTGATACCAGAACGAACTTCTTTTATAAAACAACAACATGAAATGAAGTCACAACTATCGGGGAGGGTGAGAGAAATTTTTGGAGTAACCTACTGGAAACAAAATCCCCCGCTAAAGTGAATTTTGCATATATATGATGTTTCAGAAACGAAGTGCTACAATAGGGAGTTTTATTACTTATTTATATAAAAGATATAAGGTCATGTTAAAAAAAAAATCCGAGTTCACTCTTCAAATTCTTCATGTTACATCTCTGTTCAAAGACTCTTTGTCATATAAGATTTTGCTATAAAATCTGACAAAAATTACGATGACAAGCTGACAAGTAAAAGTGAAATATCTCTGTCTCAAAATTAAAAAAAAAAATTGAGCTTCTCGGGGCATGTCTAATCTTTTAATACATAGATCTTGCAAAATTTGAAGTTCTACAATACCAACCACAGACTCAGCTGGCTTAAGTGATCAGTTTCCTCCATACTCTTGACCTATCTGCACATTTTAAATACTCGCCATGGTTTCTATTTGGATAAACGATAAGCTAAAACATTTTTCTTCCTGAAATCAGTGCCTGTTTGTCTCCATCTATGTCCACATTGATCTGTTGTGTTGGACACTCAAAACCCAAGAATAGATATTAATACTTTACGAACATTAATGGCAACAAACTGAATGCAAGGAAGAATTTCTAACTGAGAAGCAGTCAGCATTTTTCAAAGTGTCTTATCCTGACATAATCTAAGTCAATTTTAAATTGCTCATTACCAATTTTGTGATGAAAAATTAAAAACAACTGATTTCTTAGGTAAGAAAAATATTGCTTTCATTGCCTTTTACCCTCTGTACCAGTTTCAATCAAGCAATGTGTTTCATAAGAACTTTGCTCTTAACCTGTGGTTTTTGCCTAAAAATAAATAAATTGTACTCTTATCTGGCATTATCAAAAAACCCAACAATTTTAACTATTTTCCAAGTGTTTGCAAGTTAACCTCATCTGTTACAGGTAAATCATTTTGATATCCAGACTATAAATTATGTTGGAGTCCAGTGGCAAGATAATGACTCAAGCTGTTTTATGTCCCCTCCAACATTCTCCACTGCAAATAACCATTCAGTCTCATTTGATTCTATTGGATCAAATATAAATGTACATAAAACTCCTTTTTTCTCATTAACTTAACAGTTCAATACATCAATCTGTTGACAGTCAACAGCATATCTTATGTGGATATATTTAAAACACTGAAATTAAAAAATATGACACATAACCTGGCTAGGTCAAGAGATTGGGGACAAAATTATTACTTGTAATTATCACGCATGTTGGTGATGTTATGTTTACCACACTGACCCAATTCAAATGCATCAGTTCTCTTATAACTGACAGATACATCATCTTATTCTTAGCCAAAACTAACCATCAAAAATGAAAAAACCCAACAAACTGACAATTCTAATTTTACAAAAAGAAAAAAAAAATTCATTCCAATCCATCATTCCCCCCACTGAACAGCAACTTTTCCACAAACAACCAGTTTCCAAATCGAACAAAATGGTAAACAGTCAAAACAAATTGGCTGCTGTGGAGATTCACCCCACAACTCATTCTGACTGGCTGATCAGCACTCAACAGCCACCACAAACGTCAACTTGCAAACCAGCTCTGAACAAATAAAAATCTCAAAAAAAAAAAGAAAAGAAAAAAAGAAAAAATTAATCATCAATAAACATGCCAAAAAGCAACAAATGACTGTCAAAACTGCCAATTTAGAAAAAAAAAAAAAGTCAATCAATGAATTCAAAATACAAAAAATAACCCAAAAGAAACTAGTGACAGGACAGCTAACTGCTGCCGTTGCCATTACTGTTGCGATGTTCCAAAGGGTTGCGCAGACTTTCCGAGCTGGGGGATCCTGGGATGTCTGAGCCGTACAGTTTGCTGGCTTTTTTGTTCATGGTGGCCACAATTTGTGTGGACAAGTTAAAGCCTTGTATAATCTCATCTTTCCACTGGTTTATCAACACTTTGTCCTGGAATTGCATCAAAATGATTGCATAAATGAATCTTCAACTTCACAGATGGGAAAAACAGACCAGTACTCTCATCAAGCCTGAACCAAGCTGCATACTTGCATACTTCCTATTTTTATGGATACATGACGTAATAATTATGATGAATAAACACAATAGGACACAAACCCAGATGTAAAATATTTCAAACTGTGGAATTCTTTGCTTATGATCTTAATCTAATAGACATGAAATCAATCTTAAGCTCCATATCACTGTGATGGGAGGCCTGGATGCACAATTTTTTTTCTGTGGTTTTTATAATATTTCGTCAATGATTATTTACTACATGTATGTACATTTAGACAAAATGAATGTCCAAACAATTACTAATAACAGACAATTACAAATGGAAACTTATCCCTTCATTTTCTTCAAGAAAACTGTAAAAATGTCCTGCATAAATTGTCTGGAGTATAGTATCATACTCTAATGGAGCTAGAGGGTCAACATGTAAGCACCTATAAGTTCACGACTACCTGACCAAAAATTATGAAACTGTGAACTACCCCAGTTTTTGACAATAAGTTATGAGCACACATTTGTTTTGGACAAACTACAGTCTTTGAGATTATCAGTTACAATTTTTTGAGCCACAAAAAAAAAAAAGAGACATTGTCGTTTGAATAGAACAGAAAAGTGTCAACGGAAGTTTCTCTTTTCGTCTCTCTTTACACATTGTTGGGTGAATATCAACTTTAGATATCACATCCATGTATTCTCTGAATCAACGGGCCAACTGATGAATATAAATCAGGGACAAAAATAACATAATTAATATAGATGTTTCTGCCCTACATCTCATTCCAGGCTATATGAATTGTTTAAATGAAAACAGAACATGATATTAGTAATTGAAATCTACAGTATGAAAGTAAAGACACAACATTTGGTGTCAGAAATCTTGTGTGAACTTTGTGTCAAAAACCTTATGTGAAACAATGTTACACCACTATGGCCTCAGCAATGAACGGCAACAATCATAGAAACTGCAATATGCATGATCCAAATAAGATCTATTATTTGGTTTGCCAATAATTTAAAACCTGCCCACCGATCTGAGGATGATGGTGAATGTTACTGACATATAATGGCAGTGGCTTTAAGGTACAAGAACAGCAGTCCAACCTCGGAGGAAAAAAGATGAAGATGTACACCCCTGATAACTATTTTAACACTAATAATTGGCCTGCTGACTTGAGGAACGCACACATGTGATTTTTGAAGTTGGATGTTGATCACCAGTGTGTAAACTGAGGTCTGAATTAAATTTCCTGCCAGACTCTCTAACTTTGCTTGAAGAAAACGCGTTTTTTTTTTTTTAAGGTTTTTCCCTCTCAAAATGTCAGAACACTATCTCCTGTTCAACTCAGTTGTAGCTCAAAAATCAACGAAAGTATTAAAATATAGCAAACTTCAAGACCTTTTAAAACATGCCCATGTACACCTTTATGTCCTTCTATGCACAATATGATATTTTGTAGAATTTAAGGTTCTGCGGTTAAAAAACCTTTCATGATTACACTAGAGGCCTTACTTCCTTTACAATATGTGAGGCAGTCTGAGAAAACCCATTGTGTCGCAAAAATCCTAGTATTGAGTAATCAGCTTCCAAAGGTCTAAAGGTCCAAAGACCCTAGGTCTAAATTTAGCTAAGACTAGCTGCGGTCCCCGGCCCTGCCCGGGATAAATCGGTTTGAATATAAGTTTCAGTTCTGGGTGGTTATTATGGACCTGCTCCATCTTGTTTGTTCCTATTTGTTTATTTTATTTTTGTTTGTTTGTTTTTAATTAAGTCTTACTGCTCTGCCTTTGTGAGTTGACACCCTGCGCATCCCGTACAACAGCTTGATTTGCGCATGGGTTAGTGTGTTTGATAGTGAACACATCGCAGGAAGTGATAACGAAACCTTAAAATAGCGAACCATGACTCGAAATAGATCTAAATCATGGCGAAACAATGAAAAACGAAAAGTAGAAGCCTGAACAGTTCATAATTTCTAATATAGCCCATATTAATTTAGAATTGGTAATATGCTGTTGTCCAAATTTTGAAGCCTGAGTGTGATGCGGTTCCTGAGCCTTAGGTGACCAAAGTTTCGAGTTACCAAAATAGATAATACGAAACACTCGGCCCTGTCTGAGCTGTAAAAATGACGAATCGGAAAACCTCGAACGGCCCATTTTGTTTTCTATTTTTCTAAATTTTTAAGGTTGTTGCATCATTAAAATGAATTGATACAAACCTTGCTCAGTCTTTGAACTACTTTCAGGAATTTTTTCATGGCTCTACGTTCAGTAGTTTTTTCAGCTATAGAGTACAACCGTCCAATTTTACCCAATTATATATATAGAAGATCAGAACTCCATTCTACATCCATTCTTACATCTTGTATGTAAGTTTTAGCATGAAACAAGGCTTCTAAATACTTTAATGTTGCATTTTAAATGTACGGGACCAAATTTGTTGACTTTACGTAATTTTACAGTTTTCATGGTCAACAACTTTTGTCCTGTTTTGGACTTGCACTCATATTTTCCCACCATGTACCAATGGAAAGGGAAAATCCCCAGCTCTTCATTCATAGCTAGTATGCATGGATACATTGGCTTTGTAGTATTTTATAAGAGTTGTGCATCTTCATAAACAAAAGATCACTGTCTGCTTAGAAGAGGGCAATATAATATCAGTTTTTCAATTTTAATTGCAGTTCTACATTTAAATCTTTTAGTTGACAAAGTAGCCTTTGCTTTGTGCAGGAAAAAACTTTCTTTCGATACACATGTATTCAAAGTGCAAAAGAAATTTATCTTAATTAACACCTGCCAAAAATGTGGTTGCTATCACCAAGATGGCCGACAGAGAGATAGATCTAGATCCAGCTAACATCTGTTTTCACTAGACTTTATGCAAAAAAAAAAAAAAAAAAGTCCCGGGTGCTTGAAATGTTGATCTTGAATATTTGAGTTTTGTGATGGCTATAAACTCAAAAAATGGCATTATTTTGCTTCCCTGGTGAGAAAGATGCTTCAAAATGTATGAATATAAATGTGTCAACTTTAGATGCGCTTTTCTCATTTTGCATATCGTCCACTTTAAAATGGCATAACTTTGCTTCTATTGAAGATATCTTAAAAATTTAAAAAGCAAGTGCTCTGCAAAACCTGTGCTACATGATGATGCAAATAACTTCAATTGTGAAATGTTTGCATCCTGACTGATTTTCCCAGGCTGCCTCACATATGACGATCCATGCCTCAGCAATGACCAATGTCTGCAGGTCAGAAATGACTTACCGGTGAAGTAATAATGATTTTGTCTGTCTTGAGATTGAGGACGATGCAGTTTTCCATTTTTTGGTATTTCTGGAACTCTGGCACAACTTCCTTGATGTCCAGCATGGAGTACAACTGTACGACAGACAGAAGATGAAAGGTTATCAATTCCTCCAATTGCAGGCATCTACACAATGCTATAACAGAGTAATCTCCTTATTTATAAAATTTTAAAGAAAAATTATCAATTCATATAAGCAATTACAAGCAGTTTCTTACAGTTCAATGATAAAACAACATGATGCACAGAAAAAACAACAACAACCCCACAAAGCCTCAGCCACAAGAACCAAAACATGGCTATTCCTATATAATTCTCAAGTTTCTTATAATTCACTGATAATCCAACAAAAATGATTTTGAAGGAAAAAACACAAAACGACTCCAGGTAAAACAGCCAGGAAAAAGAATTTATACAAAATCTTCATTCTGACACTGAACTAACATGACCTTCCACAGTTACTCAGCTCTGCCGGAAGAGAAAAGATTTTCCCCACAATCCTTCCTGACAGTTACTCAATTAGAATGCTTTACCTCCACAGCTTTGCCCTTGGGAACTGATCCATCCCTGGCTTTCTGGTAAAACTCCAAACGATTGGGGTACAATTTGAGATGTTTCTTTGACCACGACTGATTGAAGGGACCACCGAGTTTCAACACCTCCCCTTCCACTATGCAGTCTGTCGGACCAGCTGAGGAAAGCAGAAAAAGCAACAGGGATGAAATTTCAGAAAACTTCACAGTAAAGTTGTGGGGGTCACAGCTGGTTTCCAATGGTATTGCCACATTGTGAGAAAGTATTCCACCAACTGAGGGGGTGAGAATTAGAAAGGTTCTAAATGCCATATGACTGTTTTGAGAAGAAAGCAAAAAAAAAAACAAAAAAACATCGTTTTAATATAAACCAATTGAATTCAATATTTTAATGGTTTACTTGAAGATTTGATGTCAGTATTGCAAACATTTCTTACATTCAATTGGTTTATACTGAAATTATGTTTTTTGCTTTTTATTCAAAAGCAGTCAAATGGCACTTGGCCCTTCAAATTCTAAACCCCTCAATTCCAGGCAAGTAGCCCATTCTTATTTAGGTAGGCAAATTTCTCAAGCTTTTGCACTTTTTTTTTTTTTTTTTGCGTGATGATCCTTAGTGATCAAATTCTTGAGCAGTTTTTTTCATTTTTGCTCTTTTTAAGTGTTTGCTGCATAGTTTCCTTGCTCAAGTCTGATTTTGTGAAATAAGTTGTTTTTTTTTCTCACTACATTGACCTGAAAATACCAAGTTAACAGTTTTCAAAATTTAAGCAACTTCTCATTCTATTTGAACTGTACCAATCAATAAGACATAAAACATATGAAGATTTTAGGATTAAAACATAATAAATATGAAAAGTCAAAATTCAGGATGTCTCAAAAAAATATATGCACACTTCGAATATTTATTAATACAATGTCAATTAAGAGACATCCATGACTTAATTCAAATTAAGAAGGCAGATGTGTAATTATGTAAGTTATTGCATTTCTCCACACTGATGGCCAATCTGGGCAAGACACAGACAATAATGCAGTTCAGTGCAGCTGCAAACAACATTAAACAATTCATTTATGTGTGCATTTTTCTTCAGACACCCCATATTTAAGACATTTCTCTCCCTTGCTCATCATACCAAGGTCCACTTCATCCCCTTTGGGTTTTTGTTTGCGTTTTTGTTCAAGCTTGTCTGTATCAGCGTTGATGGCATCAAACACAGTCTCGGCCACTTCGTGTTGCCAACGTTCCGACACAACCAATGGGAAGTTTTTGTACAAGTCCTGGTCCGCTTCAGTCAACTGAAAATAATACAGCAGAACAGTGAAAAAACCCATGGACTTTACTTGTACCTGGTTATCATTTCTTAGGGATGAACCAGACCAAGGCTGGTGTAGGCCTTACTCTGCTTCATCTCTTACAGTGTTATGGCCCCATTTTACATGTTCTTCTTTCCTAGCCTTTACTTTGGGGAAGGCTGTTATTAACCCTTTGAAACTTACTGCCCTCTTAAGAGGGCAAAGACCTTTACCTTCTACAAGACGCGTCGGCACTACCAGTGGCCTCGCAGGCTTTTTGTCAAAATCATGATGTGGGCATGCTACATCTTCATACACTTACCTTCACTTTCCTTCCATTACTGTTATGTTTGTTTGGTGTTTTTGTCCCCAGACTACCACATTATAAAAACTGGCCAATTCTGGTCAGGGGCCCAAGAATATAGGCATGTAAGGGTTAGGCCGCCAGTGTTCAAAGGGTTAAGGAACCGCAGTAATTTACACAGTAAGATATAGCTGAGCAGTGAACACAACTCAGTATTTTCTATATTCAGCTTTCTAATTAGTATACCCTCTAACAGCCTTTTGAGGAACTGGACTTCAAAGTTTGAACTCCACTTAACAAGAAATAATGAAAATATAGAAATGTTAAGTACTTATCACCAACTTATGGACAACGCGAAGACTTGAAATTAATTGGAAAATATGCCAGATGTCAATTGTAGTCCACTGATGACATGAACTCATTTTTGTGACAAATGGACATATGACACTTGTAAACTGGGGTGATGATGTGACATATGTGGCGAAAGAATAGTTGCGATTTCCAAACATTAACCCTTGTCCTGTGGGAGGTGACTGTATTGGCCTCCTCGCACAACACACAAGGCATGCGAGGCCAATATTGTGGCCTACATTTTGCAAACCCAGTCCTGCTCCTCGTGTTTTGTTTATTTGGTTGCTGTGACCGTTTCTTTCTTCACACTAAGTTTCGCGTGTTTCTCTTGTTTATCTATTCTGTAACCTCTACAGCGTCTAACAAAGTGACATTGTCTGATTACATTTATTACGATGCAACTGTTCGTAATTATGTGCCATACTGATGTAATAGTACTGCATAGCTGCCAAGTTTTGAAAATCAAAATAAGGAAAAAGGCCGGGGGTCCAGGGGCTGCCCAAATTCTCAACTGCGCCAAGTCTTTGTTTACAAGCCAAGTCTAGGCTTAGTGAAGTTCAAAGCATGTGGCCCGTTACGATTACAACAAAAGTCAATATCGATACTCACAAAATACCTCACATTATTAGATAATTTTTTGATTCTTCCTTTTCAACATGCTAAGTGTAGAGTACTTTGGCGTGGCTAGGCCTATCCTAACTTCCGACGCATAAAAGCTTTTTTCCAGATTTTTTTTTACAAAGGCCAATTTTTTTATTTTTTAGGCCAAATGTCAAAATACAGATTTTTTGGACCAAAAACGGATAAACAGACTCAAGGCCCGAAATATGGACTTGTTCCGTAAAAAACGGGACGCTTGGCAGCCATGGTACTGACGGTCTGGTTCGAACTGGAGAAAATCTTAGGGAAACTTGACTTGGATGCTGGTTGTCATGTACATATGAGATGAGAAGAAAGGGGCCATATGCGTAGTTGACAATTGGAAAAAACTTACCGGCTTTGTTGTTGGTCATTGTCTTTATTTGATGTGGTAATTAGAGAGATACTGTGTTGCTTTGATTAAATATGTAAGTACTCTACGAGCTGGAAATCAATCTCTTGTTAAAGGTGTGCTAAGAAAACCATTATCATAGTATGTGGGACCTTTACGTAATGGAGGAAGGAGAAGGCAATGCTATGATACATGTGGTTAGAACATTAAGGTCCCTGGCTTTAAAAAAAATTTGTTCACCTGGATGGCCTGACTTAGGGACAAAAAAACAAAAACAACGCTTGTTAACATGTGTATTAAACGGCATGTAAGTGCAGAAAATTCTTGATTGTGGGCCTTTCATTTAACCATAGAACTTGTTGCATCTCATCACTAGTAATTTATCCAAATATCATAGGGATCACTTATGATTTATCCACCATTATTATTGTTATTGCCTCCTACCATTATTGTTTTTATTGCCTCCTAAAGTAAACACAATACCTTTCAAAACACCCGATTGACCTGACTGCCGAGGTTATCGGCAACATGTGAACAATCAGCTGACTGGTAGCTGGCTCTCCCCGCATAGGGCATTGCGTGGATGAGTTCACTCAACAAGGGTTAATATAGTGTGATCATTCTGAACATGGAGTTATCCACCTTGACTTATTTCTTTATCCATAACAATTTTTCAAATGTGAGATGTGAACTTCGGATGCTCAAGATCACAGAAAAAAAATAACTTTGCACAGCTCTCAACAAGTTCACCACAGTACTCCTGTCCAAAAACAGAAAGATAAAACACATGGGATTCACTGACAAAAGTGAGAGAAATATATGATGAAGTACCCTCGGCTACAAGGGCTGAACATAATATGTAATTGATCGGGTCAGAATTAGAAGGGATCTAAATGCCATTTGTCTGTTTTTGAGAAAAAAGCAAAAAACATCATTTCAGTATAAATCAATCAAATTTAAGAAACATTGGCCACACTGATACCAACTCTTCAAGCAACTCATTAACTATAAATTCTATGGTTTATACCGAAATGATGTTATTAGCTTTTTTCTCAAAAGCAGCCAAAATGGCAATTTGATCCCTTCTAAACCTAGCCCCCCAAGTTCTCATCTCAATTTGATTCTATGCAATAACTTGCATCACACTAATGGCACACACCTTAATTCCTTTTGTATCTTCCTCATCAAAGGAGCCAATATCAAAGGCATCCGCTGCGTTGACCTCTCCTTTGGGCGGAATCAATGGAGGGGAATATTTCTGGAGGTAGACTTGGACCCAGTCCAGGCCCTTGAAAAATGGGTGCTCTTTTACTTCTTGTGCTCTGTCAATTGTAATAGTCATTGTCAGTGATACTGCATGGTAGGAATTATTGAGACAGATCTGCTTGTGTAGTGGAAACAGATGTAAAAAGTAATGACAGATAAGATAATGACAGGTATAGAATTTGTCAAAATGACACAAAGTCAAATAGTACAGACAAAGAGCTATGGATCTCCCATGGGGTGGCATATAATTATATTAGAGATAAGTATTATGGACATGGGAACTGTGCACTCTCTTGCTTTGATAATGGTAATTCCTTGGGTATCAGCGACGTATTTCCAACAATTACTTGTGTCAAACAAATGGGCACTAAAAATGCATCACAGACAAGAGTGAAAGAATGAAAATTTCCATAATGTACCCTCTGCCTCTGCAACCTAGCCTGTCTTCCACATCTCTGCGTAGCAATCCTTCCAGAAGAGTCTTCATTTCTATTGACATCGTGTCTGGCAAGTCCACATTCTGGTGACAAAACAAGAAACCAACAACATGAGTCATCAATTCTTTCAAGGTCAACAGCCTTTCCAGGCGTCTTACATACAGATTATTTTTGTATACTTCTGTCTCCGGTGTCTTCCTCTCCTACTGACCAGTTATCCTTCAGTGGTCTTCCTGCCCTTGGCACAACTAGCAGTGTCAGGTATATGACAGCCAACTCTTGTGACAAAGAGTCTAATGATCTATCTTCTAAAGAAATGCTCCCTTAAAATACCCTTTGCTGCCAACTCTTGTCTTATCAAGATAAGATCACATATGACTTCTGAGGTACAGACTGCTACTTTACTATGTAGCCACAGTACAGCATGGTGTAGGACCTGTGCAGTCTTCATCCTGCTCCGCTTGAATTCCCACTGTTCTAGGGAACTGTCTAGCAAGAACTGGATGTGGGTCTCTTTGGGCAGATGACTCAAGGGGACAAGTGCCCACAGAGAGCCTCATCTGGGTCTTCCCAGCCACCTCCTTGTTTGAGACACTTGTCATTCAGACTTTTATAACTGCATGTACTTTACATCTTCCTGTTGGCACGATTGCTTTTTTTATTAATTTGTGCAACTGCTAACAGACTTTTTGCCAGATGAAAAGTGCAAAACTGTCAGTATCACAGTAACCTGACACTCACAAACAGCTGCTCCTTTATCACAGCAACCAATACAAATATGCCTTATTATGCACTAAGGAAACATGTCTCCTCGAATTCCTATTTGACTTGTATGATTAATTTTGAGCTGGACATAATTATGTGAAAAGGAAGAAATATGATCAAATGTCACACAATACACTGCATGTTGGCAACAGCTGTGACTGCTTTTCTATGAATAATGAGTAACCCTTTGAAAGCATGTGTGCATTACAAGAAAAAAAAAATAATGAAGGGTATTGCATGTACATGGAAAGTAATTACTTGTTACTGGGTGTTCCAAGTTCCCCACCTTGCCTGGGTACGTTAAACCTTTAAATGCTAGGACTGTTTACTCATTCACTGTGTAGCATTTCTCTGGTTGCAGAACCGACCTTTTTCATTCATCATTTGAAAATACTCACAGACATCCCGTCTGATTCAAAGAAAAGGATACCAAGCCCCTACTCTAGCGCTAATTCACAATTTCCAGAGCTCTTTAACCCTCGTTCTGCGGGAAGACACCATATTGGCCTCCTCGGGCAACATGCAAGACCAATATTGTGGCCTACATTTTGCAACCCGAGTCCTGCAGGAGGCCATTTTATTGTACAGCAATGCTGCGCCTCGCGTTTTGTTTATTCGGTTGCTGCAACTATTGTTGTTTTCACGTTTTTTTTTCTTTCACACTAGTTTTGCATGATTAGTTTGTTAATCTATCCTGTAACTCCTACTCTGTCTAACAAAGTGGCATCGCCCGTTTGCGTTTATTGCAATGCAACTGTTCGTGATTATTCGTTATACGGTACTCATGGAATAGTACCCACAGCCTGAAATTCAAACTGGGGAAAATCTTATGGAAACTATTGACTTTGGTGCTGGTTGTCATATACATGAGAGATGAGAAGGAAGGGGCCATCTGCGTATTTGTGAAACCTTCCTATGGTTGTAATAATGAATTCCAATGTAATACTAGGGCAGGCTGCATAAGAGCGCCTGTCTGTAGGTTTTTCATCAGGGACTGGGAGAAAATGACCGACTTTGCTGTTGGTTATTGTCTTTATTTGATGTGGCAATAGAGAGATATTGTGTCGTTTTGATTAAATATATAAGAACTCTACGAGCTGGAAATCAAATCTCTTGTGAATGTGCTAAGAGAACTAACATCATAGTATGTGGAACCTTTACATGGTGGAGAAGGGAAAAGGCAATGCCACGATACATTTGGTTAGTAAGTCCCTGGATTAAAAAATAATTTGTTCATCTGAATATCCTAACTTACGGACAAAAAAAAGGGCAGAGCTCCTGGGAAAAGGTTGGCACATGTATTTAAACGGCATGTAAATTAAGAAAATTCTTGATTATGGGCCTTCTATTAAACTCTCACCCTGCGCGCGATGCCTTAAAGCCCGCTGACTGGTCAGTGACCTTACTCATGGAGAATCTTATCTGGGGTCACTGACCCTTGCTGCTATATGATGACCACACATGCTGTCCATGTGGTTCGGTTTTTATTGATCGGTATGAAAACATTCGCTGCTATGCCTTATCACGCTTGATAATGAATTAACCAGAAAAACCTTAGTCTGTCAGTCTCTGACCAATGATCTGGCTTATGATTCCAAACTGACAGCTGTAGTTTTCGTGAGAACGAAGCATGATAACTGGTCACGCCCTCCCAAGCCCTACGCAAAAGGTTTCATCCTGATTGACACATACTAATAAACCAATGTGGGCATTTGGGGCAAAGATTATTTCAGAGCTTGTTTCTGATTGGTTCTTAGATACAGACAACTCCAGATGGTGGTCAGCTTGTGAGAAAATGAGATAATATTGCAAATTTGTTGAGCAGCAGTTCGCATGTCTATGTTACATCTTTTGAAAGTGTGGGGAGAGCCTCTGAAAGCTTAGTCTTTGTGATTGCAACCAGTGGTTCACTGGTTAACATGTCCATGTCACAATGCCTTTGATTTGGAAGAGATACAGTGAACAAAAAGACGGTGGTTACGTTTCAAAAAGGTCACTGACCCGATGCGTGAAAATACGGCTTGCGCGTGGCGTGGTCAGCTTGACCTTGCCGACTTTTGCCACCCGTGCGGCGTGAGCACTTGGGAAGCTTGGGCGGCATTTGACGCCCTGTGCAAGTTGAGGGTTAACAATAGAACTTACTGCATCTCATCTCAAGTACTTTATCCGAATATCATAGGAGTTATTTACAATTTATCCGCCATTATTTTTGTTATATCGCGCTCTAAACTAAGTGTTGAAAAGGACCCAATTGACCCAACCGCCGAGGTTATCGGCAACACATGAACGATCGGTTGACTGGCTAGTGGCTCTCCCCCCACAGGGCATTACTTGGATGAGTTCACTCGACGCAGGCAAGAGTTAACTCAAGATTCTAAAAAATTCCATGGCTTTCCCAGGGACTCCTGGAATTTGCAGATAGTTCTTACCATTGTCATTGTCATACGATCTATCTCATGTTTGTCTTTAGTCTTGTGTTGTCTGAATGGACTGTGCCTGAAAACACACATACATTATCAAATCAATCAAAGAACTGATCAAGGCAGAGAAATTATGGAAAGCCATAGTGGTCAACTATGATAAATCTATGTGTGATTAACCATGTGATATATACAAGGTAAATCCATATCAATAACATAATGTATGTTATGGGCACACCCTTAGATATTTATGCTCCAAGGGAGGGTAGGGTATGCTTCTGGTGAATGAAAAGCTTTCTGGGGTGGAGGTGGTAGTGGGATATCTTTCTGGGAAGCTTACATAATATGCTTTTCAATTATGATGATAAACATATTTGGTCTTATTTACCTTTTTCGGAAAATTCAGTTGCCAAGACTATATAAACATCATGTTTCTAATGAACCAGTCAAATAGTTCCTGGACAATGCCATTTACAGTTTTCAAACATCAATTACTTTACAGACAGTCACTATAGATGGCAACAGACTAGGCATGAAAAAAAAAAAAACACTTAAAAAATGTGTGACTCCACTGAGAATGAGCACTTACCCTTTGAGCAACTTGTAAAGCATACAACCGAAAGAAAACCAGTCAGCACTAGAGTCGTAAGCTGTCCCTTTCTGCAGCACCTCGGGTGCCATGTAACCATGTGTGCCACTGGGGAAAAAAAAAAGACAGAAGGTCAGCCGACACAATACATGAATGATTCTATAGCAAAGTCCTTTTTTAACCATGTGTTAACTCTTTAAAGACTATGTGACATACAATGTGTTGATCGCATTTCTTCCGAATGCCCAAACAGCACAGTGTGCTTACACTGGTTGAGCTGACCTTTTACTTTTCTCAGTGCCTATGTGAGTCTAGTTTTCTTTAATTATTATTCATTTGACAAACGGCCAGCAAATGCCTTCTTCGGCACCTTAATTTGCATTATCTTCAAACAGGTAATGACAGCCATCATCCTGTTTCATCAAATTTCTAGATTACCCACGGAGCAACAAAAATTACACTTGAAAGCAAACAGAGGAAGGCAAGCAAGATTGTTTTTTTCCCCTCTGCAATTTGCCTCAACAAAGACACTTTTAGCGAGATGTGTGCCATATTTAACTGAGGTTCCTTACCATGTCACTGCGTGGATACCTGTTACTGAGTTTACTGAGTTGTGATATATGTTACTGTAATGATGCATAAGATGTGTCTACCATGTATGTGCTCTTCAATGCTCTGTGAAAGTGAATTTTCCTCATGGGATAATAAAGTGAGTCTTATCTTATTATTTTGTACACCATGATAGCTTAATGCTGCATTAGAGTAGGCTGCCCACCACAAGATGAAGCCATTGGGTTATTCAGAGTCTGGTAGTGCTTGTATGGAGAACTGGACATTTACAATGTTGTGAGGAAATCCTCAATCTCACAAAATTCTGTTTTCTGTGTAATTTAATACTTTTCAGAACAAATTATCCAGAAACTGGCACTTTAATCTAGCTTGTACCACAAAGCTGTATTTTTTAAGTGTATGGAAATGGAAAAGACATTTCTGTTGCCATTTCCATACACCTGAAAACCTAGTGTGACTTTTCATTCCCCGAATGTTGCATGACTGGACTATTTTCTTCAAAATATGAGAACAAAGTCTCCTACCTATAAATTGTAACAGTAGATAGGAGCAAATAAATATTAAGTGTTATGTAGGAGGAAATAAACCACTGGCCTTGTACCTTTCATGGCAGTAAAAAATATTAATATTGACAAGATGTGCAAACATAAGCAGGTTTTAAAGGGTTAAACAAAAACAAAAAGTGGCCTCTATGCATTATGAAATTGCATGAATCAATATCACAACACTGAGTGCTGCAATAGAAGCTAGATGAATCATGAATTAGCAATACAGGCTATTGTTCTTAGATAAGAATGAGCCGCATCATAATGAGGATTGTTCAAATTACAACAATAAAGAACCAGAAATTTCACAGGGGCTGCAGTTCTAGACACGTATTTGTACATCAGTATCACAAACTGGAGCAGATGATGTAATACCCCCATCAATACCCCTGGGGTAGGGCTGGTGAAAAGAAAGAAATGATTTCCCTGGGGGTTTTGATACAGCATATACAAACAGCAACCGGAAGATATGTATCAGCTCTGATATGTATCACTGCATTAAGTGCCATAAATTGGACCTGTTTAATATCCAGCATGATCAATGTATCACCTGCGGAAGAAGGGAGGAGGGTGTGAATGGAAGAGAGGTGAATGAACTAAACCCGGTAGATATCCGTGTGAGTTCTGAGTCAATGCCTAATATATACTATCATGTCAGTGAATCAGTATCATAAATTGGTGTTGATGATGAAACGAGGAAAAGCCTATCAATTTTGGAAGGGGAAGGGTGGGTGGGTGGGTGGGGAGAGGAGGAGGGAATGGGGAGAAGGAGAAGAGAGAGGAGCGGACAGAAGAAGAATGTTGGAAAAAAACAACAGATAACTGTTCCTGATATGACGCATACTCCAGCGGGTTTTGGTATACCATGCAACACTTCCACATAGGAACAAGTCTGTATCCAAAATTGGGGCCGATGAAGAAAGACTTATTTCAATTATGTGAAGGTTGGGGGGAGAAGGAGAGGAAGGAAGATGTTGGAAAAACGACGGAGAGATCCTAATTTAAATACAGTACATATCCCTTGAGGGTTCTGATGTAACGTGTAAGTTACCACATTTTAGGGCTGACTAATATATATATATATATATACATGTATGTATGTATGTGTGTGAGGGTGTGTGTGAGAGTGTGTGTGTGTGTGAGAGAGAGAGAGAGAGAGAGAGAGAGAGAGAGAGAGAGAGAGAGAGAGAGAGAGAGATTGGAGAAAAGACAGAACTGATCCTGCTATTTAATACATATATCCCAGTGGCTATGATATACTGTGTAAACAGCATCAGCAGTGAGGTGGTACTGCAAGTTTGGATAATGTCAACCTCACCAGTACTGCCTTTAAAACTGGGATGACATACTGTGTATTCCATTGTTAGACCATTCAACTTTGGAAGATCTTAACTCAAAGACAATGAGAACAAAACCTATCTCCTTCATTCAGTTTCAAAGGCAAATCACCAACACTGAATTTGTAAAGGAAACCATACCAAATAAAAAGTTGGAAGTCAGGATTACTTACACGCTTGCATGGGGTTTTTTCTTTGAAAAATCACATGCTAACCCAAGGTCAGATATTCGTACATGGCCGTTCTCATCCAGCAATATGTTTGCAGGCTGAAAAATATCAGAAAAAGAGAGAGAGAAAAATTCAGTTACGTCAAATTGATTGAATACAGACCTGGAGTTGGGAAACATTAAAAATGTTAATGTAGACTTAAACATTCATACCTAAACCTATCATTTTGTGGACAATCTACTTATTAATTCATGCATTCAGACAACACAGGGGACCCTCCTTATCGACTCGAGAGTCCCATGGTAAACTAACTATTGTGTTTTGTTAGTAATGTGACTTTATAGAACTAAGAACTGACCCTCCCTTTGGCTTATCAAGGGCCACATGATCACTTGGTTTTTAGGAATTTTTCAGGAGAAGCAAAGAACTGAATAACTTTCTTTATCAGACTTAATACTTATGTATTAAACATTATTTAACCCGAAGTTTCCAGAATTTAACCCCAAACATATAACAACCTGTGGGCTGTCAAGGGCTACAAGCATGCCAAATGTCTCAAGTTTTTGACACAAGTTAAGTTACAACAGTTTAGCATGTGGCCTCGGAAATACTGATATGGATTTGAATATTCATACATGGCTCTTTAAGGACATTCTGCCTCTCTATCCATGCATTCATATAAAATGGCTCTTTGAGGACATTCTGCCTCTCTATCCATGCATTCGTATAAAATAGGTGTTTTTCATCTGAAAAAAAAACAACAACAAACTATTATTATTAAAAAACAGGATGGTTTGGCAGGCAAATGTAAGATGAACTGATACTTGTCACAGATGTGCTGTCAAAGGCTATCCCAGAGGGATTATGTAACCTATATCCAGCAGCTGTCAGGTTTGATAAACAAAACAACCACCACATGTTGCCCATGGCCAAAACTCTGCTACAGTTCCAACATTCTTCTCATTTATTCTACCACTGTGCTTACCAGTCTCATTGGGTATAAAGCATAGGCAGCCCTAAGTATTTACTGATTGAGCATAAAATCTTTAGGTAGAATGCGCATGACGTTACAGAGTGTTTTGTTTTTATTTTCCTACACTAAAGATGGCCAGTGGATCAGATGATTAGTGTAATTTCGAGCTATGTCTAAGTGGTTAAAATGCCTGCTGGTTGCATTGTAGTTGATTGTTATGACAGGGGCGGAAAGGATGGATCCAAACTGCTCAGATTCCCTACCATCCGTGTAAACAAGGGAAAGGAAGTAAAAGAGTTGATTGAGCGTCTCCCACTGAACATGTACACACGTGCCATTTTTTTTACTGTAGCAAACTACTTTTAGCTTGCCGCCAGTTCGTTCGTGACGCCTACCGTGCTCGCATTGCAAATCAGCTAATGAATCAAAATCAATGCTACAATCGCCATAGTGATGCATCGGTCCTTACACTAAAGATGGCGGATATGCGCATTTTACTTATTACTGATCATTCATTTATAAACGTATGTATTTCTTGAGGAACCTTAGATCATTTAATGTAGATAAAACACTCATTCAGATGTTTTATAAATCAACTATCCAGAGTATCATTCTATTTTGTATTACAGCCTGGGGAGGAAATGCAAAGGAGCAAGACAAGAACAAAATTAACAACTCTATTATCAAAAAAGCTTGCCATCTAACTAACAGTGAATACGTGAACTTTGATGAGTTATTTGTACATTCGTGCAAACAGAAACTAAAATCAGTTCTAAATGATAGCTCCCACCCCTTGTTTCACCAGATAGTCCGATCCCAAAGAAGTGGACCAATACTGTATTTAAAAACAAACAGAGAGCGCTATAGACAATCTTTTTTGCTATCCGCAATTCGAAGTAGCAGTGTTTCCTGATGTGGTATGCTGTTGTTAGTTTTTCCTAATGGATTGTTCTTACAGTGTGTGTGTTTGTGTGTGAGCAATGTTCTTACTTGTTGGTAATGTTGTGTGAGCAATGTGCGTGTGTGTGGTGTGCGTTAAAGACTTGTAGGTCTTAGATGTTGTATTTGCTGTTGTACTGTTACTGATGCTGTGACAACAAGTTTCCTGGAAACAGGATAATAAAGTCATATCTTATCTTATCTTATAATTGCTTGTGAATGGTTATTCTGGCTGGTAACCAGTTTAATCCAAAACAATTATTCTAATCAGGTACATGGAGAAAATTATAAGTGGAAACCGGCAAATCTTCCTAGCTGGGCTGCAGATGGACTCACGAGCCACCAGACAGGCCTGAACCTAGTTGTAAACCTGCATATTTTGTATTATGAAACAATGGTGATACAATGGTGATGTATATTCACAGGCTGAGGGTGGATGTAAATCTCTACAGGGCTGAGGTCAGCCTTCCCATCTATCCTAATAACATGCGATTTCAAATTATCAGCATGAGAACATTAATCACAGGCTGGGCGAAGGGGTACCAAATAACATCTAGTCCTGAAAAAAATTTGAAAAACAAAGTGGTAGCATTTTAGCAAAGAAAATCTCGACATATATGCATGGTGTAGGAAAACTGATTGATGTAAAACTGTCCCAGCCTGGGAAGTTTCCTCAGTAAACTCACAAACAAATCATTCAAGTATTGTATGCCAAGAGACCAACTTTCACTGTATCTGGATTATTGTAACATGTTCGTCATATTTCAGGCAGGAATCCCATAACACTTAATGGCACTTTATTTCAATGTCAATTGTACACGCATGGAAAGTTATCTGAAACTATCATAACCGCTCCATCATATTTCAATGAAGATTTTCATTACACTTGCTGATACTAAGCATGTAAATATTTTGCGGTCACTTCAAACACAGGGTCAAAAGGACCTGCCATACCCTGTCTCTTCTGTTTCAATGGGAAGTTACTATTGATGGTATCTTATTTCAAGGCCAACTCATCATAGTGGACCATGAAGGGGGTATGAAAACCTTGATGAAATACAGTTTACACCCTTCACCATGTTTGTCAAAGGCCTGGCATTATGTCCTACACTCAAGGCTTAGCATTGGCTCACAGCCTAACTGGCCATCTGTACATCGTCGGGGTTCCTAAAACTATTGAAATTGGTTTTGGCTACTTTTTAGGAGATGCAAAAAAGTTTTATTTTAGCACAACTGGTCTAGTTATGATGAATTTTGGAATGTTTGCTATTGATTATTTTTTGGCTTAGAAGACTATAACCCAGACCATTTAAATGTAGCTGAATTTATGTGAAAATCAACATTTGGAAATTTTGAGTCTTAGGGAATGGTGATGAAGTATACAAAATACAACAAAAAAAGAAGAAAAAAAAATGTAGATTTCATTTCATAGTTTTGTTTCAATCACATTTTTAATTCACAAACTGAAGGTTTTACTGAGAGCACCACCAAATAATGTCCAGACCAAGACAAAGTGGGGGATGGATGAGTGAATTTTTTATCTCCCCCAATACCCTTCTACAAAAATTCACTGTTCCACTGACACAGTGACAAATGTGGCTGTGCAGGTAAAACTAAAAGAATGTTATTGAATTCAGCTTACTACAATTATCAAGTTGGCCTCCATAAAAACTTATTTACAGCTTTAATTTAGACTGTGATTTTGTTTTTTCCAGGTCGTTTATCTCTCTTGCGCATATAAATACATTTTTCTTCATTTGAACCTCCAGTTGAAAAGATAATACATGTATAAATAACACGACCACCGTCTATCCACTCTGCACAATGGCTGGAGCTATTCAAAAGCCTAAAAGATATGAAAACAATAACAGTAAACACCCACTCCATGAATCTAAAACAGCATCATATTTGTTTAAGTTCCTTATCTAGATTTTTTTCATGTGAAACATAAACAAAGTCTCTGACTGCCATAAATAATTCTACCAGTGACTTCCATAATGCTCAGGCCTTGGTTAACAAAAGATGGATTCTTACTTTGCTTTCTGTTTATCCTGAAATGCTTTCATAAAAATCAAATGCTGTCTCATAAGGACAGAGCAACACTTTCACTTTGGACAGCAGAACTTCTGATCTTTGCAAATAACTGGGGGAGGGAAGGTGCAGAATAACAACTGACAGGTGGTGTGGTTTCTATGACTGTCAAGCCTTGGATGTAATGTGTCCCCTGGGACATCTTCAGAACTTCACTCCTAAAATCTCATGATGTATTACTATAGCATCAGACCTTATAGTATGCAATTGCCAAAGGCAAGTGACAGTTTGTTTTTTTTTAATTTTTAAATGTAGTTGAATTGTGAAAGGTGGTGATCACCCTTAATTTAATACATTTTTAGATAAACTATTTTCTTTCATATTTTTGGGGCCAATTTTTTTTTTTGGTCGAGGATAGATGAAATGGTTCTTTCACTGGCAGCCCTTTGGAATTCTCTCTCTATTTTTTTTTAACCTTGAACATAAATCTTTGAAACTATGGCAACCAGACTGGTTCTCTTTCGGCTTGCACAAAGGAGCAATCAAACCTAATCTACCTACTGGACTCAAAAATAACAGCAGGGGTTTCCATACTCCTTTCCACCATAAGGCTTCTTTCAAAGTGTAAAGAAATGTAGGTATGCCTTGAGCGGCACAGCATTAAAAATTTTCAATTACCTGTACATGTAAACAGTGCATCTGCAAAACCCAAAAACTAAATAATCAAATGTTTGTACGAAAAACTAAGACACTGTATATCAATATAACTTGTCAATTGAATGAAACCAGACCTAGCGTGTGTCAACTGAAAGAAACCAGATCTCTAAAAATTGAATCACTGATAAATGCTTATGCAACAAAAAAAATATACTGCCACAAAACTGAAATAAACATGGTTTTTGCTTTTTTAAAATCTTTCCAGTAAAAATTCCACTACCATGACAAACATAGGAGCACAAAAACAGTTCCCGATTCTAAAAATCCTTCAATGTTCATTCCTTACAGCAGGATTGGGTTACCTCTGGGCAATGTATGAAACCCTCATAATTGGTTTGTTTTGGTTCAGCAAGTTCACTGTGTATGCACTTTTTAAAAAAGTTTCTGCAACAAACACGATGAAATTCAATGTTTGCTTTCACTCCCTTAAGGCATGTTTCCCCCACTGCTGCTCTAGTCCCATAATATGTCGCAAAAAAAAAAAAAAAAAATCTGCACAAAAAAACCAATCACCTAGTGTCCTGGAAATACAAGAGTGGCCTCAGAACATTTATCTCCATAAGCAATTATACTGTCATCAACTGATCATGTGCTATTTGCAAATTGCATACAAGCCTGTGCCCCTGTTGAAAAAGAAAACTGTGTTTTCCGCCTGAGGCTCTTGCAGGCCCCACAGGCTGGAAACCCCTTGTTTATGGGGAAATGCATTCACAAACAATCCCTCAAGCTGTCTCCTGCTCCCAATCTCTGGTTCGGAGCTTTCCCCTTTGAATGTCTCTCTCTCTCTTCCTCTCTGCGCTGTGCTTTTTGCTGGGCTGTCTGAATTATTAAATTATTGATCTTGAGGGATTTCAATCTGACGAGCTTGCTCTCTCTCTCTCTCTCTCCCCCTGTTTTCTGGGTTACACAAATGTCCAATGGATAGATAGGCGGGCAGCATGTGTACAGGGACATCACAAACAATCTTACAGCATGGATTATTCATGGCACTGCACAAAACTTGACAAAGGCACCCTATCTAGTTGTCTGTCTGTATTTTTTTGTTTTACTTTCTTTCTATCTATATTTGATTTTTGTTGCTGTTTTGCAGTCTGGAGAATTTGTGCAAGAAACTGGTGCTACAGGCAGTACTGCCCTGTTGTGGAAAAACACTGTGCACGCGTATCTAGGTCCAATTTACCTTTTAGCATTGTTTGATACAATAGTGTTTTTATCTTTCTACTGAGGTTATAATTTTCTACAAGGCCTACAAATCGTTGCTTCTGGTCACTGGAAAGTGGGAGGCAAAGAAAGAAAAAAGCTGAGGGCAATGCTGTCAGCATGTTTTATATGTCTCATGTAATATTTTGTTTTTTGGTGTAGCTGATCTTTTTCTATAACACATAAGTTAGCTGTCATCGTTGTGAGCAGACAAACTTGTTTGTCACAGGATTTCCAAACAAATAGAAAGTTAAATATTTAATGATGAAGTGACAGATGCTTAAAAATAAACCATCTCTTTACAAAAAAACCCCAGAGAAACTTTGAGCTGCTTTCGTCACCCACTCCATCAAAAAAATAAGACCACGACAAGAATTAAGGTTCTTCAGACAATGTCCAACTCTTTTGAAATCCAACACAAAGTGCCTATGGGACAGAGGATCTCCTGATCTCAGAGAAGACCGAAGCTTGTAAGATGCACGAGGCTTGTAAGATGAACCGTGTACTACAACAAGGGATTTGAAGTCTTTTATCAGTGCTCTCAGAATGGGAACAAAAAATCTGAAGCCAATATTATTATAAGGTCTCTGAAGACCACCTGACTTGGTAGCAAAGACTGCTAACTGGGTAAGCCTTGCCAGTATCTTCTACATGTGAGAAAAACATAGGGTGGGATTTTATACAGCCCTCCCTGAAGAAATTATGGGTCACTTGTGTAGTGAGATTTTTACAGATGATGTATTGTAAGAAGTAGTTGTGCTGTTGGATAATTTAGCAAAGGACCAAAAAAAAAAAAACCCAATAAAATTACTCGATTTTCTTGAAATCCAATCAGCCGATTCAGGCTAAACCAGGCTACAGAACAGTCAATGCAAAATTCTACCTTTACAAAATAGAACTGTGTCCTGACATGCAAGACATCCTGATTCATGTAAAGTACTCAGGCTAATCACGGGAACACGTTGGTCTAGAGATAAGGTGTCTACCTCTCATAGCGAAGGTTCAATTCCTGGTTGGCGCAGATATGTTGGAATTTTGGCTCCTATAGTAGTTAGGATCAAGCACCTAGTCTTCTCGGATGAGGACAAAAAACTCGGATGGCCCATGTGTATGGTGTGCACCTTAAAGACACCTTGGCAGTTGAAGAAGAGCAAGCTGCTTGGGCAAATTAAAACAAACAAACAAACCAATCCCTAACTGCCTGCACTGTGGCGACGACGTGTGCTCCAGTTGTAACTGGGCTGCAATGAAACTAAGGCAAATTTCTCATATGGCATCAAAGAAGTACACAAATACAAGTACAAATAATAAGTAAGCCTGCCTGAAAACTTTCTGTTTCCACAAGGTATCACTTTTCATACAATAGGAAAAACCATACCCAAACCGAATGAGGAGAATCCCAGGGCTAATCCACTACTGTCAGGTCTTATTTCCAAACTGTTTGATTTCAGGGCTCTTGCCAGGATCCCTGCAATTCCTGGGCTGCATGGGGACCTTGCTTGTTGAACTACCTGAACCCGACACCTGCGAGAAGAAAACCAGATACAACTGCGGCGTGTACCCACCTTGAGATCTCTGTAGACCACAAAACGACTGTGCATGTGCTCAAGGCCTAGGATCACCTCTGCCGCGTAGAACCGCACCTCTTTCTCTGTGAACACGCCGTGTTGAGATAGGTGGTAGTGGAGATCACCACCGTTCATGAGGTCAAGGATGAAACACAATTTTTCAGGGGTTTGAAATGCATATGTCATGCACACAATGAAGGGACTTCCCTCCTGAAATAGAATAGGGAAAACATACAATAAAACAGTTCTACCATAAAGTTCTATCATTTGTACCATTTCACCTTATCAATGGTGTACTACAAACTCTCTTAACTCTATACACTTACAGAATAAAATGGAAAAGATCTAACTACAAAAAAACAACAGCAACAACAAAACTAAAAGTTTTACAATTATAGCTTTAACTATGAATATTTTCTTCATCTACAAATCACTTTCCCTTCCCCCTCAACTCTATCACTCTGTAATATTCACCTGCATGATGGCAATGTAACTCATCTGATCATAAGAGCTTAAGATAAAATACATGAAAAACCCACTAAACCAGAGAAATGGAAGTGTTGACTGAAAAATAACTATGTGAATCCTGTTATCTGCAATCCCATTTCCCGTACGGTTTACTCTGAGCGATTGTCATTGAAACTGCTCTTTCTCCTGTATGAATAATGTGAAGGATCTGACACAGAACTGTTGACACTTTATAATTTTTGTGAGAATGGAATAAAATAACAAAAAAACAACACAACAACAACAACAAACACACATAGACTAAAGTCAAAACAAAGCAAAAAAAAAAAAGAAAAAAGCTAAAATAAACAACAAATAACCAAATAAAAAAAAAAAAAGTGACATTTTTCTGAGACTCTCATTGTTAGCTGTGATTGACAGTGACACAGTCTCAGATCATAATTATGCTGAGACTGATGTCTTGACAAAAATCTTGATAGATGCAATTCCATGTCTGTATAAGATGGATAAGTAAACTTAAAGCAACACTGAACTCAAATTTCAGAGAAAACAAGTCAATTTCCACAAACAGAAAAATTTACAATAAACCAGATGTGAAACTTTTATGAATCTGTAGTAGACAAAACATCATTATTACAAAAAACACAAACTGATGCCTTTCTGTTCAGCCTCGTTAAATTTCCTAACACTGGCAAAACTCAGTGAGGTTTCAGTGTGTCAGTGGAGCCCCCACCAAGCCTATCAGATTTATCTCTATAATGCCTTTATTTCAAACAGTATCTAAGATCTTAAAATTCCCTCAGGGGATATCAAAGCTGATGGCCGCCATTTCATAAATAATGTGAAAAAGATCCTTTCACAAGCAAGTCAGGAATCAGCTTTACCTTCAACTACAGCCAATGAAATGGAATTATTGTAACATTCTGTCATCTGGGATGCTGGGGATGAATTGATACTAGGGAAAAGGGGACAAAGGGGAAGAATTATTCAAAGAAGGACAAAGACAGCCAAGATTGAGAACAAAAACACATGGAGTTTGAGCTGGGTTTTACCCTGCCTCGGCACAATAAAGGCCACTCTGCGCCTTTAACTGTCTAAAAAACACATGAGTGAGAGAGAGAGAGAGAGAGAGGGGAAGATAGAGAGAGAGAGAGAGAGAGAGAGAGAGAGAGAGAGAGAGAGAGAGAGAGAGAGAGAGAGAGAAAGAGAGCCAAATAGAGAAAGAAAGAGAGAGTCGGAGAAAGAAGTCAATGAAAGGAGTGAGAGAAAAAGAAGTTCAATAAGAGAGAGAGAGAAAGAGAGAGGGAGGGGGAGGAGGAGGGAATCTGAAAGAATGCAAAACTGTCATCACGACCTGCCCATGCTGTGCTCCCACTGAACCCTGACAGCCAACTGGACTGAACTGCCAACTGACAACTGGACACACAAACACCATGACAATAACCGACCAGTCATCTTGCCAGGCTAAAACATAAACAGTGAGAAAAGAAACCCAGCAGACAGCCCTGTCTCCCTACCTATCTCTGAGATCATGACAAAGAACCTCATATCCCCCTGAGGTGTAACTTTTTAATGAGACATTCTGCCTACACAATATCTTGAAAGGTGAGGGCCAGCCAAAGAAGGGGAAGAAGAAGAAGATGAAGACCAAACACAAAAGGCAGGAAGGAGAAAAAGACCAACAATCCACTGGAAGGCGGCCAGACTGTCACAGGGGAAGGAAATCTATAGGGACAAGAGACTGACGGGACTGGCCACTTCTACTGATCTAACAATCTCTTAGTCATACAAATAATAATAATAATAATAATATATTGCATTTATATAGCGCCCAACCCCGTCGATGACAAGCTCTGGGCGCTTTAACAAACTCTTACACACACACACACACACGCATACACAAAAGAAATTCAAAAATATTTACTATTGTTGCTGCCGAAAAACACCTAGCCTAGTTTGTCTGAAAGAAATGGGTCTTCAGATGGCGTTTGAAAGAACCAATGTCATTAATTTCCCTGGTTGTCTTTGGAAGAGTGTTCCAGATGGTAGGGCCAAGAAATGAAAAGGACTTTTCTCCTACAGTGGACAGATTCATTTTAGGTACTTTCAATTTTGTAGTGTCAGATGATGATCTTAGTTGACGAGATGGAACATAGTAATCAGTTAAATCAACTAGGTACGATGGAGCAGTATTATTGACACATTTGTGACAAATGGATGACAATTTGTACATTATTCTTTTCTCGACTGGCAGCCAGTGCAAACTCTGCAGAAGTGGCAGTGCTGAATCTCTTTTCTTTTTCTTCAAAACAAGTCTCGCTGCATTGTTTTGAGCAATTTGGAGTTTTCTAATATTTTTTTGTGAAATTCCAGCCAAAAGGGAGTTGCAATAGTCAAGCTTTGAAAGTACAAAAGAATTTACTAAAACAGCCGCAGTTTCAGTTGAAATAAGATGTCTGATTTTACCAATTTTCCAGATTTCCATGTATAGAATACGAATGAGGTGACTAACCTGAGATGACATAGAAAGATTTGAATCAATGTAAACCCCTAGGTTTTTTACTTTTTTTGAAATTTCTATTGAATTAGTGCCAATTATCATCTCAGTTCTGTCCACTTCTTGCAGAACCCGCTCACGGCCTAATAAAATAACCTCAGTTTTATCCTCATTTAGTGCCAGTTTGTTTTGGTTCATCCAGCTTTTAATTTCTGTTATACAGTTTCCAGCCTGCTGCAGAAGGCTGTCAACATCGCATGGCAAGGCAGAACTGTAGAGCTGGGTATCATCAGCATAGAAATGATATTGTAAATTAAATTTCTTTATTTCATGTACAAGTGGAATAGTATAGATAGTAAACAAAATAGGACCAAGCACTGAGCCTTGTGGTACGCCATACTGAAGCGCATAAGAAAAAGATCTTATTTTGTTGGTTACAACAAATTGGTGGCGATTTGACAGGTAAGATTCGACCCATTTAAGGGCGACCCCTCTGATTCCAAACGATGTTTCTAGCCTTCTGAGCAGGATTTCGTGATCGATGGTGTCGAACGCTGCTGATAGATCCAACAAATTTAGCAGAGTAATATTTCCAGAATCTGCCTTTACTAATATGTCATTCATGATTCTTAATAGTGCAGTTTCAGTACTGTGGTTACTTCTGTAAGCAGATTGAAATGGTTCCAACAGGTCATTATTTCTCAAATGACACATTAGTTGTTGTAATATCACCTTTTCAAGGATTTTTGAAAGAAAAGGAAGGTTTGAAAGGAAGGTCTATAATTTTTCAACATGTTTTGATCAAGAGTCGTTTTTTTCAAAAGTGGTGTTACCCAGGCTGTTTTAAAATAATCAGGGACAGACCCACTTAAAATAGAGTTGTTTATTATTTTTGTAATAGTTGGAACCAGTTCATCAATACAAGATCTAACCAAAAATGTAGGAATAGGATCGAGGTCACAACATTTTGATGGCGGTGCCATGATGATAGATTTTACAGATTCATTCGACACAAAACCAAAAGTGTCTATAGGATTTCCCTGAAACTCATCAAAATGATCAATGGCATCAAAACTGTCAAGATTTTCTCGGATAGTTGTAACTTTTTTATCAAAATAATCAGCAAAAACATTGGGCAACAAATTGTTCTCGTAAATTGTGGGTCGGGGTGTTTCCTTTCCTTTCCCTGTGAGTTCATCACAAATACTAAAAAGTTCCTTACAAGATGTAGAATTTTGAAGTTTAGTGACATAGAAGTCTTTTTTTGCAAGTTTAATAACACATTTCCATTTGTTCTTCTGGTGTTTGAAAATGTCCTTGTGGACTGTAAGACCTGTCTTTAACCATTTCCTTTCTGCTTTGCGACATTCTGCTTTGGCTGCTTTGACATCTAGGGTCAAATTGGAACTGGCAGTCTGGACTGCGCTCGCTACGGCTAAATCAATGGGCAACCCAATAGTATAGCGGCGGCACTTCCTTCCAGGGCTGAGCTTTGAGTTAAAAATTGAAATTAGGGGTGAAACAGACCAAGAACTAGTGTAAGCGCCAGACCGATGGCTTGTGGCTCACCGCCCATACGTTTTGCTTCACACTAGCACAATCGACACGGCCCGATGCATCCCGCTGGGGCGCGGAGTGGGCTGTGCCTACAGTGTCAGTGTTAAGAAAAATATATAGGTTGTGAGCTATTGAGCTATCGGTCTGTTTCACCCCCTAGACTAGTCGCTGCTGTCATAGGGTAGCCACACAAAGGCCACCGAATTCGGTCACCGAGCCACTAGGCGCTTTAGGTGAGAAGAATTGCACTACATAAACGGACTAGTGTAAGCGCCAGACCGATGGCTTGTGGCTCACCGCCCATACGTTTTGCTTCACACTAGCACAATCGACACGGCCCGATGCATCCCGCTGGGGCGCGGAGTGGGCTGTGCCTACAGTGTCAGTGTTAAGAAAAATATATAGGTTGTGAGCTATTGAGCTATCGGTCTGTTTCACCCCCTAGACTAGTCGCTGCTGTCATAGGGTAGCCACACAAAGGCCACCGAATTCGGTCACCGAGCCACTAGGCGCTTTAGGTGAGAAGAATTGCACTACATAAACGGACCGAATCTAGGTGGGCTCTATGTGCAGTTGTTGAAATTATATAGTGCAATTCTTCTCCACCTAAATCGCCTAGTGGCTCGGTGACCGAATTCGGTGGCCTTTGTGTGGCTACCCATAGGCAGGATGGGTCTATGTGAAGTGGGGCCAAAGGGTTAATTTCAAAGTAACAATATTGATTTTTCCCGTTACTTGGTTGTACTGTTATGAATCTTCATTGTTTAACATATGGTAGCAATTGGTTTAACAAAATAACACACACACAAAAATGAAACAACTTGTAAGTGTTTACTTCCTTGTGGGGGAGAAAGGAAGAAAGGAAGGAATGAAAGAAAGAAAAAAAGAAAGAGAGGAAAAAGAAAGAATGAAAGAAAGGACCAAAAAAAAAGTGTGATAGAAATAAAGAACGTAAAAATTAGAAAGAAATAAAGAGAAAGAGAACGAGAGAGAGAGAGAAAGAGGGAAAGAGGGAGGAAGACTGAGAGAGAGAAAGGGGGGAGAGAGAGAGAGAGAGAGAGAGAGAGAGAAAGAGGTGTGCCCAATCAACTGCATTATTGAAAATCTCGACTAGACATTTAATGATGAAATCAGTAACGAGTCCTGGGTTTTCCCCCCTGTAAACGCGAAGCAAGATTCCCCCCTGAAAACGAGAAGCAAGATTTGAGAATGACCAACTGCCCAGGATGAACAAAGACATCCAGAATCTTACACTCTACAATCAAAGAAATGTTTTATGACGACAAATCTGTAAATGCCGCATTTAGACCAAAGTCTAGTCTTCACCGCACGTCCTGGGATTACTGGACCCACAAGCAATTAAAAATCTTTGCAATGATCTTACTTCTCGGTCTCTTTTTCTTGAAATTCCAGGTATTCCTCAGTGACGTCATTGCCCATCTTGTCATATTTTAAAATATGCAAGTACCTGCTCACGAACGCACAAGCATTTTTACTATTCCTACCCGTAGGTCCTGGGGTCTCAGACATCTTACTTTGAAAGAGGATTTTATTGTAGGATTTTATTAAATCCTTATTCGTACGCTGAGGGGTCTGACATACACCATACTTTAAGAGAGGGTATCTTAACTAATTGCTCTTTGTGAGTGTGGTGTCCATTAGATACCGGGACGTACGCCATGCATAGTTTTAAGCGATGTTCGGTGAAGGCTTGATTGAAGTGAAATTCAGACACCATCGACCACGCCAGACTGCAGTATTGGCGACGACAAACACAGAAAGTGTTATGGATTTTTTGCCTTATTTTTGTCCTGGCAAAACTTGACTGAAACAGTTGAATCAGAATATGTAGCGTCAGTGGCTGAAAGTGTATTTAAGTATTACCACTGCGGGCAGAAAAATGGGATGCTGGCTGGCTGGCTTGATTGCAAACAGAGATAATAGTAGTTATCAGTGAATTAAAGAGACAGCAGCTTTTAGTTGGCTTGTGTGCTTGAAGGACTAGACATTTCATTGTCAAGTGAAAAGCCGAAACAAATGAAGGAAAAAATTAAATACAAAATCCACTAGTTTCACCTTGGCTGTCAACAGTTTTAAGATCACGGCACTGAGTAAAGTCTGCTTTTCTTCCATTTTGCAAACGATGGAGTATTAGGGCACTTCGCAAGATAGTGACTCGAAACAAGACTGGCTCGCTAGTTGATACAAAAGGAATTTCCAAGTCTGAGACAAAACTGAAGCCATACGAACCTGACTCAGTGTTCTATTAAGTCAAAATGTGGCAAAAAAGAAGAAGTTGTACGTACAATCTCTTTCGCCCATGAAGGTTCACAATCTACGGAAAGCTTAATTTGTCTTTCATTTTTATTGCCTAGAAAACCTGGGGTTTTATCAACATCGAAATTGCTTTTACGGTGATACACAACAACAACACGCTGTATTAAACATCCTACAATGACAGTTTCATTAAATATGAAAAAAAAAAAAAAAACACCAACCCCCCCAACTCACAGTGATCTCACATAAGTGCATTTGTCGGTGAGGGTACGTTGCATAGTTCTTGTTCACGATGCCGTATCACGAGGTTGTGTTTGAGTTTAGAGACAGCAGGTGGACGCGGTGACGGCCATATTGTGCTAGGAAGAAGCAAGGCGACAGACAGAATGTAGCAGAACAACAGGACAGAAGGAGAGCCCACCACAAGCGCCCATCATCAAGCCGTCCATACACATGAAAGTTCTGTGAATTACACCATAATGTTCAAAACTGACGCTGCATACGGACAGTGGCATTTTTGGTACCATGAAGCTTGAACTCTTATGGGGCTCCTTCGCAAAGAGAGCTGGGCAAATTCCAAAATTCATTCATTAAAAACTTTCTTTTGGGCCCCGAAGCTCAAGCGTTATTAGTTTCCGAGCTGGTCGACCACTGCGTATGGGTAATATGTTGGCAGTGCTAAACTGACCCGACTGTAAAACCGTCGGGTTTTTGAAGAATGTGTTATACAGGAGTGTTAGTTGAAACAAAACAACAACCAGATAATTCCCACTTGCCTGAAAGCTCACAGATTGTAAATACAACTCCAGGTGCCAGGTGTTAAGTAAATAATTTATCACGGCAAAGAAAGAAAAAAAAGCTTTACCTGATAAACACTATTTTTTCCCCTTGGACTCAAGGATAAACAGCTTACAACACAGAGAAAACGCCAAACATTAGACACGAATACTTCCAGTGGTTAAATTACTCTACACAGTTTCTAACTTAAATAAAAATAGTGCAGGGGACAGCTGAAACTATGTTAGAATACCAGCACTATCTTGACGCTGGTAGCGCACTAGGGCAAATCTCTTTTGCGTCGGTTTTGACTCGGAAATTTCCTTTCTTTTAATCAACAACAGAAACACACACACACTTCTTTCAGCACACACCTAATACAAACAACAGCACACATACAAACAACAGCAGAGACATAATATACAACATACAAACAACAACACAGACATAATATACAACATACAGACAACACCACAGACACATAATTATGTACAAACAACAGCACAGACATAATGTACAACATACAAACCACAGCACAGACATAATTTACAACATACAAACCACAGCACAGACACATATGTACAACAGCACAGACATAATATACAACATACAAACCACAGCACAGACATAATTTACAACATACAAACAACAGCGGACACATAATTATGTACAGACAACAGCAAAGCCTTTGAATTACAGTTGTCAATAGCGTGAGTTGATGCCCGCCTACCGCTGCTGCAAGGCACAAACACACGATTTCAACTTGATATTATACCAAATAACAATATCCTACAGAAACACCATATCTGCTCCAGTTCTCGACCTCTCGAGCTCATCCCTCTAACCACCAGCTCAGTAACGCATTATGCCACAAATTATACCATGTCAAATTTAAACCTACAATTGAAAAACAGCTGCAATTGTTCCTTCTTTCCCTGAAGCATATATTTAAGGACAATTTATAATAAGTACATAGCTATTACAACTACTGGTATTCAGATGAAGCTGGGTGCTGTTCGAATAATCGGTATCAGCGATTGAGAAAACTTCGATTCTGTGCCATTTTGGATTCCAAATATACTGCAAAAAGCAAAATAACCGGCCATCACTGTTTTGATAGCTCTGAATTCTTCCCCACACATCCTTGCAATTTCTGGCCAAATTTACTCAGCAATGCTTTTTATGGTGAATGTTACATTCATTTTTTCCCTGGGAAATTGTGGACATGAATGGAAAGCCATGCATTTATTGATTTTGTTGCAGCCAGCAAAAATCTGCAGGATGAAATGGCGCGGGCTAGTGTTGAGTTTTGTGGAGGAGCCAGCAGGGAGCTGCTCACACGGACACTGCCTGCCTTGCCCAAGGGCCATAAAGGCTGTTGATGTCTGGGAAAATTCCATTGTCATGGATGGAAATGTTTCTATCTCAAGCTGTGTACAAATTCATGAAAAAGAATTGGTTATAACCCCATTCTTGTGCACCAGTGACTTTTAAACTGTAACTTGGCACAAACTGTCCCTACAGTCATGCAAAACTTGAGGGACAGGTAGGCACCAGACGGGCAAATAGACAAGCAGTCAGACAGGAAGATAGACAGGGAGGCAGACAGACCGACAGGCATGCAGGCAGACTCCCCCCCTCCCCCCACCGGCGCTGCGCTGTGGCGACTACTTGCCTGCTCCAGTTGTACCTGGGCTGTAATGACACAAAGGCAAATTTCCCAAATGGGATTAAAGACAAAAAAAAAAAAAAAAAGCATTATTAAACAGGTTACAAGATGGCCCAAACCCACATCGGAGCCCGGCCCATCTCAATTTTCCTTCTCTTCGACCTGCTACACAACTCTGCACTTTGTAAGAACACAATCGTACCATTAGCACCACAGCGCACTTGAGTCAAGTTTGTTTCGCCTCTTTTATGGACTCTCAGCTTAAATAAGAGCTCCCGCACTGGTGGCACTAGAATAATTATGCCAGTCTGGCAAAAGTCTGAATCGAAACGGATGAAAAACAGACTTAGTATGCTATTAGTACATACTGTCATATCTAACTTTGTGCAACGCTTAGTAGTTTAATACAACGACGACGTCGCCTGATCAGGTAATTTCTTTATAAAGTCCTATCTTACAAGAGCTTTTATAGCTTTTTATACATTTTTCAAACTGTCCATGTCTTTTAAAGTGACCCTGCATGTTCCCTCTGAGAGAGAGAGAGTGAGAGAGAGAGAGAGAAAGAGAGAAAGAGAAAGAGAGAGAAAGAGAGAAAGAGAGAGAGAGAGAAAGAGAGAGAGAGAGAGAGAGAGAGAGAGAGAGAGAGAGAGAGAGAGAGAGAGAGAGAGAGAGAGAGAATAAGAATGAGTAAATGAATGAAAGATTCGTGGACAATACAAAAACTACCATTCTGAGATATTTCAGACACCAATGGGAACAGGAAAAATAACACTAATGAGACTGACTGAAGGTCTTGGGACTCTCTGGGGATTGGATTGTAAAGAGAAATGGCCGAAAATATTGACCAAAAAATAATTGCGTACCGTACAGCAATAATCACTACTCAAGACTTCAGGGATGGGAACTACTGACAGAAAAATGTCCGTAACTCTTGACGTAATGCGTCAAGGCCACAATAGTATATACTCGACAACAAATAAAATAGTGTTTTCTAAGGAAAAAAGATTTCAAAAACCCGGACATTTCCTGAGAATTCCCATCCCTGTCCTTTGACGGCCAACAGTTTAATATACGGATAACACCAATGGGCGGTGACAGAAAAAATATATGTAAGGGCGGTATCATAATAAGCCCGGCTGGTCAGACACTGTTAGATGCTGCCAGCAAAATTTACACCAAAGAAATAATGGCAGAACTTGACCGCGTCTGATCGGGCTAAGTATGATAGGGACTTTCCGGATTAGCTACCAAAATGTAGGAAATTATGGTGTGCACTTCTTCTCTGACAGCATCTGACTGTAGTATGATACCTCCCTAAGTGGAAAAAACAATAACTGAACAACTGTAATGGCACATTACACAATGCCTGAAATTAGTTGGGCTGACAATTACAGATACGCAAGGTTGAATGCACAAACAAGGAGGCAGATAAGTAGACAAAGTGAGATGTAAATGCCAACAGCAGTGATCGTCCTAAAATAACGGAACTCAAACCAGAAACAGGTGAAGGTGTGGTGTGGTAAGTAGTCAGATATCCTCTCCTCCAATGTTCATCATCATCATCGCAAAATTTCCCCTCCTTGGAATCTCTCCCCCCCCCCCCTCCCTCCAAGAGAAACTAACGGAAACAGTATTTTGGGACTTCTATCTCCATGAAAGTCGCTGTTACCCTCGAGGGAACAATTTTCACACCAAGCGCCAAGTGAAGGGCCTCTCCCTCCCTTCTCAATGTTGTGTGAAGACGCACTAGAATGTCTCCAGTCACACGTTTTTCATTTGCACAAATCACCACTTTTTTTATTTGGCCTAGATGACTTGTTTACTGAACCATTTGTCACAAACATGTTAAAAAGTCCAGTCCTTCAGGTTCATCTGTCCAGAATTTACATGACTGACAGCTCCTACAAGTGTAATCCTCCCCCCCCCCCCCCCAAAAGAAAACAGCAACAACAAAACAACAAAAACCAACTACAGTGAATGTTCCGAGATGCGTAAATGTAGAAAAGACAAAGACTGTCAATCGATGCAATTTGCCACGCTGAAGACAATCTGCTGAGAGAAAGTGTAAGTCTCTTTAACTAGCTGCTCCCGTCAAAGCTATAATAGGGGCAGGAGCATGGTAAAGCCAGCTTTTCTCTCAATTCATTAGCGCCTAATCGCATCAGTGGGACGGCGCTGGAGCGGCTAAGACTGTTTTCCCTGCGTTATCACAGACTGTCTAGAACTGACGCCATTGCATGCTTCCTGCAGTGGTTCAGCTGACGGTACCCGAGGGAACAGGTCTCCCGATGGACAGACTGATACAATGAAATGCCGACAGCTAGCTGGATAAACAGGCAGGTTGGGATACTGATTGTACTGACATACCGACTGTCTGATCGATGGATTGACAGCAGAAAATACAAATAAAAAAGACAGACAGACAGACAGACAGACAGACAGACAGACAGACAGACAGATAGATAGATAGATAGATAGATAGATAGATAGATATGGAACCCAACACGTGAGACTCCAACGGAGACATGCTTCACACAAATGAATTTCATAATCTCGTATGCTTCGCCCAACGTTGGCCGCAAGAAGCGAATATTATATTATACATGTAAAGTGGTTTCGCATCATATAATCTGATAAAGTTTCCAAACCACATTCCAGTAGGAGCAACCAGGCCTTCCGTTTCCGGCACTCTAGGGGTGCCAAAGTCTCATCCACTCCCCTGTACGTACCATCATTCTCTCTCACCTTCCCACAGGTTCTTATCTAGTTCTCTGTTTATCTCAAGACATCATTCATCCCAAATTCCTGCTCTTTCATCGTCCTCCGTGTCCAAGTTGCGGCTGTTTCACTGAACACGGAGGGATTTTCAGGGTTGTTTGCTTCACGATCTCTTTCAAAGTCGTTACACTACTAAGACATCATTTCTTACTTACACACACAGAACAGGACAAATGTACACAAACGTACAAAAACACATACGCAGAGATAGAGAGAGAAAGAGAGAGAGAGAGAGAGAGAGAGAGAAAGAGGGAGAGAGAGAGAGAGAAAGAAAGGGAGAGACAAAGAGAGACAGGGAGAGAGGGCGACCGAGAAAGAGAAAGAGAGACAAAAAAAGGGGGAGAGACAGAGGGAGAGGGGAAAGAGAGAGAGGGGGGGGGGAGAGAGAGAGATTGAAAGGGGGTCAGAGGGAGAGAGAAATAGAGAGAGGGGGAGAGAGAGAGAGAGAGAGAGAGAGAGAGAGAGAGAGAGAGAGAGAGAGAGAGAGAGAGAGAGAGAGAGAGAGGAGAGAGAAGAAAGAGAGAGAGATTGATTTTCTCTGCTGCTGAGCTGACCATCCTCTAGCAATAATTATAATAATTCCAGCTATCTACATGTTGTTTTGTGTGTGTTAATTTATCCATTAATCATACGTTTACTTCCTCCTGATGTCTGATATGATAATTAGTACCCCGCCCACCTTCACCCACCCCTCTCTCTCCTCACTGCTGGTCTCATATCTATCTATCTATCTATCTCCGTCAAATCGAAACATAAAGTAAAAGCTCTTACAGAATAATGCTGAGGTGCTAGGGCAGCCAAGCACTGAAATAATGCCATTATCTGGTTGTATCTCTGACGAAACAGAACCACAGTAGCATTAACATCTACCGCCTCCAGCCCCAGAACCCCACTCTCTTATCGAACATGACTACGGTGTGTGCATCAATGACTTTGTCATTTGAAACTGCTGTGGATGTTGTCCGGGTTTTGGTGAGACCTTTCTTTTTCTCCAATGGCTATTATTTTCATCATTAGCCCATTGCACTGAAATGAAGTGACCCCAACCCCATTCTCTTGTGTCGTGACAATCAGGGCAAGCACCACTTTGTGGGTGAAATGCAATAGGCCAAAGATCTCTGTTTTCGCAGCATCGTTGCCCTTGGCATTTGCACATCTCTAGGTCATCAGGCCTCTTTCGCCCTCGACTATTTCACCACTATGGCACCGTAACCCGGATATCTGAAATTTTCATATTTATATTAGCCTTCTTTGTATCATTTACCTCAACGTTGATTGCAGGTGACATTGTGATGTTTTATACAGCAGGATGACCAAAGTTTTGAAGGTGAATTAAAGCGTCAACAATACCAAAAAGAAAAAAAAAAAAGAAACAACAACAACCAATCGCAGCATGAAATCAAAAACTAATCAATCTGTTTTGCCCCAGGCAAGTTATCCCCCAGGCTGGGATCTCATAGTGAAATGGGAGATCATTCAATGCCGAGATTGAGCAGCCATAAAGCAATGATTGTTGTTTTGTTCGGAAGATTTACCTCCCTTTTCGGCACAACACACTTCTAATCAGAAACGACGCTCGAGGGGCCAAGCAATCAACGCCTACTTGAATAACTTGCACACTCCCAACAATTTTCTTTCAATGACCGAATGTTTTTGGTTTGTGAACTTGCATGGTGCAAAAAGTGCCGTTCACTGAATGAGAGTCACGTTTTCGTGCCATCGTCCTTGATACAAAATTACGGCAATCAACAGCTCCATGGAATGATTACCAAAGTAAGAGAGTTTGAGTCTTGAGTTGGGCAAGTTTGAAGTTTGAATTCGGAGACGGCACGTGGACACGATAACGGCCGCACTGAGCTAGGAAGAAGCAAGACGATAGTAGAATACAGCAGAATGACAGGATAGAAGATCCGCCGTCAAAGTAGCAAAATGACGAGTTTTTGAGTTTGGAGACAGCACGTGGACATGATAACGGATAGTCATATTCTACAAGACAGAATAGAGCAGAATGATAGGACAGATGAAGATCCTATCAGTAGCGCCCACCACCCACCCGCTTGAGTTCGGAGAAAGCGCGTCGACACCATCACGGCCATGTTCGGCTTGGAAGAAGTAAGACAATAGAATACAGCAGAATGATAGGACAGAACGAGAAAGCCTCTTCAAAACTGAGAAGCCACGGTCTCAAAACTGCAAAGTTGACAGTGTGCCAATGTGCTGTGTGAAGTTTAATAACCTGAAAAGGACTGGATATGCAAACTTTCCGGTACATATCACATTGCAGATATGATACAAAACTAGGTAGGTCACTTCCATAATCTCCCATAAAATAATATGCTAATGACGCACACCTGTAGCAGCTGGTGCTGATCTGAATATGCGAAAAACGACTGTATATTTGACAATAAATGTTAATTACTTATATTGTGCCCACGGAAAAGCAATGAGAGAACTGGTGTCGCCCATTGGACACCTAGTCTAGTGCTTGCAAAACAGAAAGTTGAGAAAGTTGAGAAAGTGTCAGCTTTTACAAAAGCTGGCCTAAAAGGTACTTCTATTGGAAGACTCGCCTTTCCAAAAAACCTACGAGACAATCCTCATTAATCTTTCGCGAGTTAAGAAGTATGAACACACTTCACGCTGCGGACGACAAAAAGAAGCAGCGGGCGAATTGTTTGTTCGCAAACACAAAACAGCAAAGCGTTTGCATGTACATGTAATAAATTCACACCACCTCTGGCGTATTAGGATCAACAGCTCAAGCCGAGAGCTCTCATACAAGAAGGATCCTCGCAACCTCGAGCAAACCAAAGGAATTCTTCAGAAGAGACCCCCCCCCCCCCCCCACATGAATTTCGCCCCATCGCTTTCTTCAAGACCGCATAATTATGATTTCGGGAGGAGTTCCGTATGCGTTACATGTAATTTTTACCGTTATTAAGTAAAGCTCACTGTTACACATTGTTCCCAACCTTATGACCAATTATCACTTCATATTCACAATAACACTTGTAACATACTTGCTAAGAAAAATAGTATAATCCAAGAAAAAAGTCGGAAGTGAGACAAAATCCGAAAACAGCTGTCATTTTGAAACTTACTGGGGAGAGGTCACAGTAACAGAATTTACCAAAAAGCGCGGCTGGCGAAGGTTTACTGAAACAAAACTTGATATAGTGTTCACGAATTTAAACTCACAACACATGGAATGGTCAGATGGACCTGGGGGCGTGAGGGTCTAGTCAGTTTGTATCAATGGGCGGTAGTCAGATTGACTAATCGGGCGAAAAGGGGCTGGGGTAGCCATTGGCGATCGACGTACACACAAGTAGGCCCTCATAAGATCAGATCATGCAATCTCCGAGCAGCTGAAATCGGATTGTTTCGCTACTAAGCCGATTCATAATTTTTTCAAACTATGCAAATTAACAAGGTCGGTAACTTTCCGTAATTTAGGTCAAGGTACTGACTGTGAATATAAGTAAATTTTTACCGACAATCTGTTAACTCACCTGCGTGGCGAAATGGTTAAGACATGTGATTCAGGAGCGAAAGGGTGTGGGTGCGGATCCGAGCATTGTCATGATTTATGATTATTATGTATGTGTTCTCTTTCAGATGCTTCTAGCGCAGAGAAATCGAGATGAAATGGAAGCAAGATAGAGAGGGGAGAGAGACACATGAGAGAAAACGAAAAATGACGTGAATTATTTATTGCTATTTCTTTATTAACCCCCCAAAAATACCTAGCCCCTTTTTTTATTCAACCCCCTCAAAATAAACCCTCTTTAGCATGTAACGCATTCGGAACTCCTTCCATGATTTCTGCGTGTCCCCTTGCAATTCTGTAATATGTATTTTCCAAGCGCGTAGTCGCAACTACTCTAACTTCCAAGAACCATTTTGTACCACGACCAGATTATGGAGAAAAAATAAGCACAAATCTACCCCCGTCTTTACAGTACCGGGCAAAATTAATTAAAAAACGTATCCCTAACCCCCGCGCTCAAAATCGAACAATACGCAGATTCGTTTGTTTGGGCAGGTTGCCATGGACGCCACGATCCCACCAGTAAGTCAACAGGCCTGTCAGTGTGTCACTGGTTTGACACGTGTGTACAGGTCTCAGCTGTAAACAGCTGCCCGTGTCCACTGACTTTCTTCTACATCCAAACACGTAAATGGATGTTCGTGACCAGCGTATCAGGGATTATTACTAGCGTTGCATAGTCTTACAACAGAAGAAGCGTAATATTATAGCGTACAAGTATTGAACCCGCGAAATTCGCGGGAGGGGGGGGGGGGGGAAGTGAAAAGTGTTGTGAGTAGGTCTGGGGGTGGCTGCAATGGAGGGAGCATTACTTGACCGTTGGCACAGCAAAGTGCAGCAAGAACCACGAATGTTATGAATGGACTCGGAAGCACGGTTTCAAATTTGGGGAACCGGACGTTGAGATCGCACGGTGGACCGCAAATTCAGTGACGTCATGCCACATAAAAACTCACGCCCGGATGGTATTTATTTGGAACAAATGCAAATTTGCGTAGTTCAAAAAAATACTTACGGAGAGTGTTCAGCAATGAGTGTAGCAAGGAATCAACTTCAGACCAAAAGAAATTTGTATGCAAAATTTGAGCTCGATTGGTGCACAGATAGCCGAGCTACGGCTTTTACAAAAAAAGCGAGTTTTTTTTTTATAATAGATTACCTTTACTAGGCCATGAACCCACCTAGGAAGGCCGTTGTGTTTCCAATAATCTACCTTGCTAAGGTACTGGCGATGATCGACCCCCAAACATTTTCCATTAAATTAAAAAGAAAGATGATACTCTGACCTCGCACATAGGAATTGGGGATCTTATTATACGGAGATAGCCAAACAATGCTCGACATTCCGCCACAAAACGTTCGGAGAAAGATGATATATAACACTTACACCGATATAACAATGAACAAATTTTCCATTAAAAAAAAAAAAAGGGGGGGGGGGGTACCGTTATTCTTACGGAGAACTCCATAATACGTTGCAACCCGAAACAAGTCTAATAGTGATAGACTAGGAACTGAAAACTTTCACTGAAAACCGCGTTTATTTCAGTATGATAGTTTAATACTGCGGCAGGTGATACGGGGGAGAGGAGAAAGGGAATAGAAGGTGGCAAACAGATGAAGTCATGGGTGAGAAATCTATCAAGATGAAAACGGACACGGGGAATGGGAGGAGTGAAGGCAACACAAATGACCCTGAAAATGATTGCAGATGAGTATGAAGCATGGAAAGATGAGGAAGAACATAGAAAAACACAGACGCAGAGAGAGAAAGAGAGAGAGAGAAAGAGAGAGAGGGAAAAGAGAGAATGCGAGAGAGAGAGAGAGAAAGAGAGAATGCGAGAGAGAGAGAGAGAAAGAGAGAAAGAGAGAGAGAAAGAGAGAGAGGGAAAGAGAGAATGCGAGAGAGAGAGAGAAAGAGAGACAGAGAGAGAGAGAGAGAGAGAAAGAGAGGGAAAAGAAAGAATGCGAGAGAGAGAGAGAAAGAGAGAAAGAGAGAAAGAGAGAGAGAGAGAGAGAGAGAGAGAGAGAGCTCTTCAAAAATTGAAGAGTGGAGCCGTCTAAACTGTCACATATTCCCAGGTCGCAAACACATATCAAGCTGTGTTTGTTCTAATCTTTGGCGTCGTTCCCTTTTAATGTATCAATTCGTGGCGAAAGTTGACATAAAATCTCATGGTGTTCGGCATGCATCAACACCGCCACAGATCCGCACCATCTCAAGAGTCAAATGATACAACACATCTCGATATCGGAGATGGCATCAAGCATATAAAATAGCCCACTCACATGACACATTCTGTGAGGAGCCCTTTACTTTATCGATTCCGGCCTCTTCTGTCTCTTTAAAAGTATCCCCTGTCTCCTTTCCGTATTTGCTCATTTTAAGTGGGAAGAAAAAAGAGAAGAAAGTGGAGGAGATAAAATCAAGGCAACATTTTATGCGCCACCAAGCAAACATGGGCAAATTCCCCTGGAAATGAAAATCCCCTGTGCAAATCCTACTTTAAATGCCAGGCAGAATCGTGCCCATTTTTAGTCCTCACGGAATCGACTACGAGCGCTCCCTTTTCTGTCCGGAAATAATTCTATTTGACTAAAGTTATGGGCTGAATTCTGATCGATCAATCGATCAGGGAATTGAACAGAAAAACAACGACGAGTGGGTCTGAGTTGACTTTGAGAAAAGGTTAGGCGTGGGCGGCTCCAAGTGAGACGCAATTTAATAACTGCGCGCCCGACATGTAACACACTAAGAAGGTTCCATGTACAGTCTGTTATTACTTAGCATCATCGCCAATAACTGGCACTAAACCTACCCATAAACACTCTAAACGTCATCACTAATTCACACCCCAAAGGCCATTATTGGGTTTCTAACCCTGTTCTCAATCATTAAGAGTTCGGACCACATCTGGCGACATGCTGAGCACAAGCTGGACATCAATGGGTCACCCATCCGTCACTGCCCAGACCCCAGCTTCCTAACCACATGACTAGACCAGTGGACCATTCTCCTGGTGGTGACAACAATGGAGGAAACAATAACAGCCACCACCACCACCACCACAACTTTTACGCCTGTTATTTATCTTTATTCAACCAGATTCGGCATGACAAACGCTACTATTGGCCCTACAAGGCATTTCTAAAATACTGTCAAAATAATTCCACTGCCAGTATTAGTTTCACTAACTGGCCCGCTGGCTCAGGGAATACTCGGATGTAATTTTTAAAGTTGAGTTTCGATCACCAATGTGTAAACTGGGGCGCTGAACGAAATTTCTGGTCATACTTTTTAATTCTACTCGAAGAAAACGGAACATTTTCTTGTGTTCAACTCAGTTGTGGCTCAAAATCAATGAAAGTAAATATGTATATAAAAAAAAAAAACAGCAAGGAAAAAAAATTCACTGCTGCGAGGAAGAAATGCCCAGACCTGAAAAAATTACACGTGAAAGATAGTTCTTTTTGCTACTGTGTCTATTCCTTTGACATGAAAGCGAAGTATCGTAATTTTGTAATAAATGAAAATAGGCCTAAAAACATCGAATAATGCTTTCTCCTCAGCAATGATGGCCTCCCTCCTGCCTTTGTTTTGTTTCGACTTTAGTACCGTGCATGTCATAAAAAATAACCATATCTAGCTTGGTGCGCAGTGTCCTGGCGCCCATGAGTTCTGAAGCAGGACTGCAGTATACTACTTTTATTGTAAAAGAGAGAGTAGAGTACGTCATCGAATAATGCTTTCTCCTCAGCAATGGTTGCCTCCCTTCTGCCTTTGTTTTGTTTCGACTTTAAACTTCTGGTTGCGTTTCAAAGTTTGAAGGCACGAGTTTCTATGCCGTCTGCTTTATGCACGGTACGGGCCATGCGGGTGTTGCTGTGCCAGTTGTGAGTTGTTTTCTCCCTAGATCTACATAATCTGTGTGCTGATTGTGCGTGTTGTTTGCAACCCGTTCTTTGAACGGGCCTTTACACTAGTATTAAAAAAAAACAACAGCAAACTTCAAGACCTTTTAAAATATGTCCATGTCCGCCTTGACGGCTTTTCTGTGCATTGTATGATATTTTGTAGAACTTAAGGCTCAGCGGTTAACAAGATTTTTATGATTACATTAGAGGCTTTACTCCCTTCATAATATGATTTCATTGGAACGACACGGTCAGTTCTGTGTCGGGAATAGGCAGCAACAACGGATATGGAAGAAAAGTAAGATAGAAAGAGATCCACAGTGGGTACAAAGGCAAAGAGCCGCGATTCCAATCAAAGAGAAAGTCTTTATCAGAATGATTGTCCAAATTGTACCCGCCACAGCAATATTCCGGTGGTCGTGAGAGATGAAGAAAGGAAAGACAGAGGGGGAGTTTGAATTAGGAGAAAGCACGTCCACGCGGTAACGGTCACATGGTGGCAGGAAGAAGCAAGACGAGAGACAGAATATAATATGTACATGTACATGTGTAAACAGAATGAGACACGGACAGAAGCGCCTGCAACCACCAACAGAGGGAGGGAAAATGAGTCGAAGATGAAGGAGAAAACAATGTTGGGAAAGAAATCAGGAAATCAATGACAATAAGATGGAAGAAGTAAGAAATTGCCAAAGATGAAAACAGAAATCAGCATGAAAAGTGAAGTGAAAGGAATGGCGGCTTGAGCTGATGAAGAAAGCGCACCCGTAAAGTCGTTTTTTTCATGTGTGCGGAAATGCCAAAACCTTCCAAGTAGTGAAATACAAAAAGTGTTCTCACAGAAACCCCGTTTCCATTATACACATGCAAACACTCTTTCTTTTTTTTACTGCTAGGTGGATTACTATCGTTTCAATTGCCGTTTCCGCATACATGAAAACGCAGCTTAAGGCAATGATCACTCAGCGCCAGACGAAAGGCTGGGTGACCAAAGCACGCGCAGGACGGACAGACCAGAAGGACTACCAAGACCCTTGGTAGAGCCAGGCTACAGGAGATTGTCAGCGAAAGGACAAGAGTATGGGGGAAGAGAAATGACACCTATTACCTGTAGATTACACTCTGACGAGCTCATACATAGGAATTGGGGATCTTAAGCAGATGGCCAAACAAATTCTAAACACTGCGCCACAAAACATTCGGAGAAAAATGATGAACAGCACTTACACGAATATTACAATGAAAATTTATGGAAGGAAGCCTTTTGTTCCCAATTCCTCTCATAGAGAGAGAGAGAGAGAGAGAGGGAGAGAGAGAGAGAGAGAGAGGGGGGGGGGAGGGGGAGAGAGGGAGAGAGAGAGAAAGAGGGGGGGGGGGAGAGGGAAGGAGAGAAAGAGAGAGAATAAACGGATGCCTCTGCCGTTCCACGAGGAAAATGAAGGAAATCCAAACAGAAGGAGAACACTCTGTAATGTGAGCCCCTGACTTCTATTGATCCAGTTTCTATAAAATAACAGTGCGTTCACGTTATAAGCTTGGCCAGCCCACACCAGATCAAGTGTCTACAATTACATGATCCCTGTTGATGAGACAATGTCGGAGGTTATTCTGGGTGTTTTCTGTCCAAGATTCATGCCGATTTCGCCCACAGAAAAATCTTTCCATGACATTAATCCCCATTTCCCTTCCACCCCACTCGCCCAACAAAAACAAAACAACTACAGTTAGGCCAGCAAAAGGTCACGGATAGACAAAGCAACATCCTACTGCCAGAACTACTGTGTCATCCATATTAATGAGGTGAAGACAGCCAGTAAGTGGGCTGGGGGAAAGAATGGACAGTGCGTGAATGTGGTAATCCTGTCTTGTGTGTACTTTGTGCGTATTCCATTGTCTGTGGGTGTCCACGTCACGTCCTTAGTGGTTCAACCAGAGAAAATGGAAGACATGACGCTCTAATTGTAGTCGCTAAATCTGCGCTGTTACGCAAAAGCACCGCATAATTATGTCAACCTAGGTAAAATACACTTTTTAACATAATTTTTACAGAATGAATTTAATGTGCTCAATCTTTCCAGCTGGGTTATAATTTTGTCAGGCGGAGTGCTTGACAAGCCGACTCCAGTCCGCTAGTACGTGGAGAGCTCCCTATAAAGCTATTGTGGCATTTGCGGTGGTTTTTTTTTTTTTAAAATGAAATGGCAGGACTACACGGCATTGCGCGGATTAAACAAGAAAATCATATCATTACGCTCTGCCACTGAACGCCTGTTTATGTCTCATGCTGCAGCACAAGTATAATGTATAATCCTCCCTCAATCAATACACTGCAACCACTTCAGAATGTGCAGTTTTTCGGCAGTTTCCTCCTCAATGCCCAAATCCATTTCAGCCACAGAGAACAGACCAGAAGATAATACAGATGCACCCAATCCCTCGCTCACTGGAAAGCCATTTCCTCTTCACACAAATGGAACTTCAATCTAAAGCTGACAACGAAAAACGGCATCAATCAACTAATGAACTCAAAGTCACATGATATTCAATGCCCCAACAACAATTCTATTGTAACTCTTGTCAGATTATTATCAAAGCAGATCAAATGGATTCTAGAGCCGCTCCCCCCTCCTCTTTCCACATAACAAGAATAGTAACAAACAAAAAAAACAACAACTAAGACACTGTCATGCACAATAGAAACCCCCAACCTCCTCAATTCTCTACAACTCCACCCCTCCCCCCCTTCCTACCCAGGCCAAAATGTCACTTCTAGTTCATCTGCCGTCCACTATGTATGATGGACGGCCACACTGCATTCCTCTGAGCAGTCCTGACGACATAATTATTATTAGATCTATATAAAATAATAATTCTTATACCGTCCACCAAATACGATGGACGGCCACACCACATCCCCCCTGAGTATGTCCGCCATTCCTACCTCTTTTGCCGTCCACAACGAACGATGGACGGCTACCCCGTGTCTCCCTCGCAGCTGGATAATTCAACCAGTGAATGATTTACTTCAAATAGATGACAAGCCAAAACAGCCAAAAAAAAAAAAAAAACGATAATTGATCGGCCGATTGAACATGCGTGGAATTCCATCGAATCATTCATCGGGTTTGGCCAGCTCCAACTGACGTTATGAAATAAGTTTCTTCATCATTTTCCCGGCGCCAGTCCAAATCATCCTGACACCAGAAAATTCATCATCTCTAGAATCACAAACCGCTTGAAAGTGGGGGGAAATAGGAACAAAGGCGAGCGGGGGATATTGATGGGATGGGAAAAGGGACAGAAAAAGAAAAAAAAAAAGTGGTTTCTGTTTGATTATTGTATTAATGGCACAAGCTTGGATGGAAATGACAGAAACACTCACGCACGCACATACAGATGTTACACAAATACTCGGGAAGTGATGCTGTTTCAATTAAACAAGTTGTGAGGATTACATGAGAGAGAGAGAGAGAGAGAGAGAGAGAGAGAGAGAGAGAGAGAGAGAGAGAGAGAGAGAGCGAGAGAGAGAGAGAGAGAGAGAGAAAGAAAGAGAGAGAGAAAGAGTGAGAGAAAGAGAGAGAGGGAGAGAGAAGAGAGAGAGAGGCAGAGGAGAGAGAGAGAGAGACAGAGGCAGAGGAAAGACAGAGAGAGAGAGAAGAGAGACAGACAGAGGCAGAGGAGAGAGAGAGAGAGAGAGAGAGAGAGAGAGGCAGAGGAGAGAGAGAGAGAGAGAGAGAGAGAGAGAGAGAGAGAGAGAGGCAGAGGAGAGAGAGAGAGAGAGAGAGAGAGAGAGAGGCAGAGAGAGAGAGAGAGAGAGAGAGCGAGAGCTAATTTCTTCGTGGTCAATTCGTATATGAGCCATTGCCAAATGGTCGACCACAAGGAGGTCATGTTTGCTTGGCCATCAAAAATATATTAAATGGACCAGGTCATGAGACAAAATGTGTCAGCTGGAAAAAGATTGCATGAAGAAATATCAGCAAATATCGTTCATGGATATGTACTCATTTGATACTTTTAAAATAACAAGATACAACCGCAACGTATGACAAAATACAACCGTAACAGCATGAACAGCAGATATTTCTCCAGTTGGGAGATATTCAATAATTGTCCACCTGTTTTCTTGTCAAACACATGTTTGTGATGTTCCATAGTAAAAACTGCTTTATTCCAAGCAAGTTTAAAAGTCACGTGGAACTTTTCAAGTCATACAGCGATACAACCGTAACAGCTTGACAGGGTCACAAAAAAGTCACGCGCAAGTCAAACCCTTCCCTGAGTTATCTTGTCAACTGTGTTTTCTGCAAGAAAAGATCTCTTTGCATGCCATACAAATATTTCCAACCTCATTCTAGGAACTTTAAAATGTGGTGAACTAAAGCCTCAAGTGTTGTCGACCTTTTGGCAATGGCTCCTAAAGCCCAAAACTGACAGAAATTGCCAGCGCTAACCACACCGTGTTGCCTATTATAGAAAGACCGAGATATCATGAAAAAAAACAACAGGAGGGTAATGCCACCAGTAATACAAAACTTTCCGCTTAACACGGTTCTCTCAGTCATTCTGAAAAAAAAAAAAAACTTTCCGCTTAACACGGTTCTCTCAGTCATTCTGAAAATAAAAAAAAAACTTTCCTCTTAACGGTTCTCTCAGTCATTCTGAAAATAAAAAAAAAACTTTCCTCTTAACGGTTCTCTCAGTCATTCTGAAAAAAAAAAAAAAACCTTTTTTAAAGGGAGAGCCCCCCCCCCCCTCCAAAAAAAAGGAGGGACAGCCCCCACCACCACCAAAACAGCGTTTTCTCCGCGTACAGCCTAACATTTCCCAAAGGATATCTAAAATGATGTGCAAACTGAAGCGAGTGTTCGCTCGATACACATTACAGTTTGGTTGGGCAATGCAAACTCGATGGCAAACCTCTCCATTTCTCCGGGCAGTATCCTTCCTACAACCATCACCACTATCATCAGCAAAATTACGGTCACAGCAACAAGAGAGAAGCGTTTTTGAGTTAGAAGAAAGCACACGTCCACACGGTAACGGCTATATTGTGTTAGGAAAAAAAGGCGACAGACAGAATTTAACAGAATGATAGGACAGAAGGACAGCCTAGCAGAAGCGTCCACCAGTACCAATCACCTGCGAAGAACAACAACTCTCCTGACTCTACAAAACATAGGTATACAAACACACAAGTGAAAAAACATTTTCAAATCATTTCTATCCCTCTCCTCTACCGCCTGGATTGTCATAATGATGCTAAAGGGTGAACATGTCAGCACTTAAAACTTTGTGACTTCACTGCCAAAAAATTATGAAATTTTGTGTACTGCCTCAATTTTTTACCATAATTTACGTGGACGCACGATTTAAGACAAAATGCAGTCTCTTATATTATTTATTTACAATTTTTTTATCAGCCGCAAAAAACAAAACAAAACCATGCTTTTTCGTGGAGAAGATCGGAAATTTGATACTTTAAAAAAAAGGGCCAACAGACAATACGTAAATATTTACTCTCTACTATCCCGCAATCCATCTTCTGGGACCAGTGTCAAAGGTACTCGTGAACATTTTGCATTCACAAACACCGGAAAAGACCAACCATGTGAGCTCACTGACAGTTCTACTAGCTGCAACTGTGACTTCATCACTCAAGTGGCTAGTCCAACGATAAGAATCACCAAGGGTTTCACTATACAACGTGCCCCAGCAGTCTGCATCCACTGGGAAATGTGTACTTACAGGTTTTGTCACAGTTTGATTTTGAGACAGAGTCTGGAGAAAGCACGTCCACATGATAATTGCCATATCGTCACTGCTCTGCGCTAATGGCGTGTCATTTTTGACACTTTTGAGACTTTTGTTTTTTACAAACTCTTAACGTCGACCATCTAGAATTTGCCATTATGATTCTATTGGATTACTACAATTTCCAATTGGCGCATTTCTTTTCCTATGATATTACCTGATAGCCCTCGTCTTAAGAAATGCAATGAACCGCCAGTTGCCTTTTAGCATAAGTATAACACGGTATGTCGTTATCGTACAACAGCAATGATGCATGTATTACGCTGTGAAGCAACAGGACAATGGTCGGAACATTGCAGAATGACAGGACAGAAGGAGACCCTACCAAATGCGCCCACCAATCATCCCCCGTACTACAGCAAAGTAAATGCTGAAATTGACGGTCTCAGATTTCACGACGTCACCTGCACCAATCATCATAAAAACCACCACCATCTTCAGCAACCATAAACCCCCCCAAAAACCTCACTGTAATTTCTACCCTCAGACGCCTGACACCAGATCGCCCGATGGTGACCCCACATGAAGTGCCCCTGTACTTGTTCCATCTCAGGGCCGGGTTTACAATCTGCCAGGGGCACTTCAGTTTGGCTGGGCCCCTCAAACAGATATAGCGGGGGGCTCAACAGAGTTAAAATTTATTGTCAGATTTCGTTTTCTTTTTTTGTTTTTTGGTGCATACTAAAAAGGAGGCCCAACCGAGTTAAACTTATTGTCAGATTTTTTTGGGGTGTATATTGTCATGGGGGTGTGGGGTGTCCCGACAGGGGGGGGGGGGGCAAGGCAAGGCAACTGGCCTCTGAAAATCCGGCCCCTTTCCACCGCCTCCTCTGCATCACTTTCTATAACTTCAGTGTTATTTTTCATAGCAACATTTGCCTCTTACCATTCCAAAATCAGAACTGCGCCTGGTCCTTTAAAAAAAAAAAAAAGGCGATCCTTCCGTATTGTCACATATTAAAAGCTGAACGTGCCGCTTAGAATGGGCTGATACCAAAACCAACACGTATGGTAAATGGCAACAGGGTATATAAATAGTGACCGACTATCCTTATAAAAGGCGAACTGCGTTAAAGCATTATTTCACTGGGTTGAGTCGGAATAAAAAACAACAAAAATGGTTGGTCTGTTCCAATCCATTTATCGATTAGTTATGAATGAGTACCTCTTGCGCACGCGATTGTGTGATGCGTACGCACATACGCGCGCACACACACTTGTTCACGCGCCGACGTCTCTGCTGGCCAATATGTAAAGGTCAGCGTTCACTCAGCTTTCTGCGGTAGGGGGAAGCACTCTCTGCTGGATGCGGTAAAAAAGGGCGAAAAGTAAGGATTGACATGCCCATGTCGAAAAAAAAGACACCGGCAAGAAGAAGAGAAGGGGAGGAGAGAGGAGAGAAAGAGAGAGAGAGGAGAGAGAGAGAGAGAGAGAGAAAGAGAGAGAAAGAGAGGGGGGGGATGGATACAAAGAGAAAGAGAGAGACAGTGAGGGGGATGGATAAAAAAAAAAAGAGAGAGAGAGAGAGAGAGAGAGAGAAGGAGGGATAGTTGGCTACAGTTTGAGTTTGTAGATAGAACATCGACACGATAATCGTCACATTGTGCTAAGCAAAAACAAGACGACAGAAACTCAATCAAAGAACGATAGGATTGAAGCAGAACCTATCAGAAGCGCCAACCAACCACCCGCGCTCAATTTTGAACTTTACCGACATGGCAAAAAACACACATACACACACACACACTGAACGCAAAGAACCCCCCCCCCCCCCCCCCAAAGTGTCCACTTGAGGAAAGAAGCAATTTTTGTGTAGATTCTGTCTCTCCACACGGCGTCCAATCAATGCGTCAGATGTGCACTCCATGTACGTCACCACAGTCCAACACTGCGTGTCATTAATATAGTAACGCTGTATCCGTTCCATAACTAAAGTCGCGCTCCTTTTTCCTTTCTAACCCAAATCAACTGGAAAACAGTGGTGAAAAGGCATGCAGGTTCTATCACACTAATACTGGACCTGGAAGGTGAATAAACTTAAATATGTAAGCATCTACACCCTCGAGATTACTTGACCAAAAATGATAAAATTTTTCTGTACTGTCTCCATTTTCGAGGATAAATTACTATAAAACACTGAATTTTGTCCAGAATGTATGTATTTAAAAGTGCTTTTTCTTATGCCGCAGGGAAGAGACGCATTTTCCTCCAGTAAAATCGTAAAGTCCGATCGGAATTTCATTTGGTTCTTTGCCTCTTTTTTCATATCACTGGTCGAAAACCAACTTGACCACATCAACAGACAGTACATTTAAGTTCTATTAGTTTTCGCACCAACTCCGAGTCCGAGTGCCGCTAGTAATATGACGACTAGATCCAGACATACGGTTGGGCTCGGTCAAAAAATGTGCAAGATTTATCTTGCTCGGATCGGCTAACGATTTTAAAGATATCTCCCGAGTCTCTCATGCGTTTTTTAACGTAAGATTTAAAAAAAAAAAAAAAAAGACAGTACAAAATGATCTTGCGTCATCACCCGTCACAGTTCCTTCCTTGTCCACCGTCAGGAGACACAGGCTCATCACACTCACTATGTACTTGACCATGTACCAGCGGCCTAGATTTTGACACACATAGGATAACTAAACATGTCATAGTCCGGTGTTTAATTCTCTCTATTTCCCTCTAGCTTCACGTCGTACATTCCCCTTATACACTGATCCACTTGACTATTGTTCTAAATTTCCGAGCGAATCCGTAGCTGGGTACAGTCAAACTCTTTCCTCTGGCGTATGTTGTGTTTAGGACAGCTGTGTTTTTCTCATTCACTCACTTTGTCTTTCGTTATATGACTATGTTTTTTGCCCCTTCACGGACTAATCTCAAAATGTCATTTTGCAGCATCCTTCCTTAATTAAAAGAGGGAGTGAGGTAGCTGGGAAAAGAGACAGAGTTGCAGGACATCATGAAAGATTTAGTGGGGGGACGGGGGGGGGGGGATAAGCAGTGGGTGGATGTGCATTCACTTCATCCCGACGAAGGCGAGAGAGAATGAATGTGTTCTTGAAAGACAGACAATTTAAATAACAGTGAGAAGAGCCTGAGAGAAGAAGAAAAAAACCCACAGAAGCGACTGGGGACTTCAAATGAAAACTTCATCGAACGGAAAAGTAGGGGAAGAGGAGGAGGTGGGGAGGGGACGAAGAAAAATATTCTTTCCACTTCAGGGACAAAATCTCCTCTTGAGGCAGACTGACACTGCAGCCTGACGGATACTTGGTGCACTTGAAGTCCAGCCAGCTACCACAAAAGGACCCCTGGTAAGGCACAGAACAGCCAGGCACGAGTGTTGGTAAAGCTCCCCGCCTCACGGCTTTTGTCTGCGTCCCCTTGACACTTGTCGCCTTGTAGCTGACAGTCATAACGGGTGATCCTCCTTATCCCGAATGCGGGATCTCAGTGAAACCAAATGAAGTGACGTCAGCATCCAACAACAGGATCTCAGTGAAACCAAATGTTGTGATGTTAAGACCCAATTAGTCGGCCGATCAAAATCAGCCAGTGAGCGCCTAGGATAACGAGATTTAACAGATTTAAATTGAAAGGAAAGGAGTTATATAAGTCTCTTATCCCTGGGCGACGGAATGTACCCACAATAACTCTAACTTCGAGACTCAACTACTCTACCTGTCACAATCCTGTCAACTTGTTTACGTCCGACCAACCAATCAACGAGCAATGACAATAAACCAACCAAGTATTAAAACTATAAAAACAAGGACAAACACCCACAAGACCAGCGGGCTCCACGAGCCAATCAACTCGTCCAATAATCCACGGCCAATCTGGACCTCGCTGGAGTCTTCAGAAAACCATCAGGTGTCAGACAAATAACGTTACCAAAACCTCCACCAAATCTGGGAAGAGCATCATGACATCGGAATAGAAGACCTTTGCTGGATGAATTTTCTTCCCTCCTCCCGTCCACCATCCTCCTCAAATGAAGGCAAACAGCACCCAATAACGAACCACTACCAGCGGCCAGACCATAAAATGAAAGGAAATTATCGTCAAGCAAAGGGAAAATGTCACATCACACGCCACTTCAGTTCTACATGGCTGTGCCCCGATTCGCATCTCAGCCGATTGTTTTGTGGGGGGGGGGGGGGGGAATGGGGTGGGGTGTTGGTTTGGATGTTTTCTTAGCTTTTGTTTTCTTTTCCTTCCTTCTACTTCAGGACACGAGGCTAAGGTAACCAGGGTCCACCACACACAAACCTGGAACTTGCAGTAAGGGGCCATCCATAGAGTACGTTAGTTCGACGTCAGCCATTTTGAGCGCCGCCCTGGCCACCTCCCCACATGTACCACAGTACTGCCCCTCACAATGGTGAATGTCCTAATGGACATGGACCATTTTATCAGAAACATACATCTAATTTGTCTCTTTCCCCTGAGATCAATGTTTTCTGAAGCATTAATATTCCTTTTCTCCTCCTCCTCCTCCCCCCCCCCCCCTCCTTTTCTCCACTTATTTTTTATTTCATTACCATAACTGAACTGGATGACAGGGCCGCTGTTTGATTAATATGAAGTAAACGACATTACATCTTTCGGCCAAACACTGGTGCTGCTGGTAAAACAAATCGAGGAAGGCCAAGATACCAGTCTGGAGGATCTCAAGATGCCCCTGGCAATGACACCGTCCGGAGTAGGCTTGACTGGATGGATGACACTAGGAGGGCAAGATGACAGAAACATGTCAAACAACGGGTTTAAAGACACGGAAACCCAAGGACTGCTAACCATCCACGGACATTGAGGAACGACCCCATGCAATAGTTCTCATAGCTCAGAGCTTGCCCCTTAATTCCATAGGTCACCTGGCATCCTTACGTCTGCGGTATCAGGAAACACTGCTAGAATCTACAATTGTCTCCAAAGTAACAATTTTCACATTGGCTTTGCATGTTGATATTTCGTGGCCAGGAATTATTTACATATTACCACAGTTTCATTTTGGACGTAAGTGGTAAAAAACACATCTGATGGACAAAACGTAATTTATTTCCCAATTAAAGTTCCAAAGTTAAAAAAAAAAAAAAAAGACAACAGAGTACTGGACTGAAGTTTCCGTCTAGGACACTAATTTTCTGACATTCACAGGCTTCTACCGCGACAAAAAGAGATGGCTTTCCCATCAGCGCAGAAGGCTCGACCGCCGGAAAAAGACAGAAAGGAAAACTGACATGGGCAACAACAACGATTCCAGCAACACAAAGTTTGATGACATCATGTACCGACCTCAGTAAGGTGCAGCTGTTGTAAAATCCCAGCTCACAGCCCAGATGAAATCCCACAAGCTTTCCTTACGCCCACATATTATTAGTCCCACACTAAGGCTAATGGCACACTGGAATCAAGCCGCTTTTGTCTTGGTTTCAGTGTCAGATGTGGATTTTGGTGGAGTCACGGGACCTCGCACACTGGCAAGACGGAAACAACTATGTCTCATTACGCTGGGGGCGCCAGGACTGCCTTGAGTAAGATGACGGAAAGAGCCAACTCGTGCACCGAGTCACAACAGACGCAAACTATCAGTGCGTTATCAGCCCAAGTACTCACATCCGCGACTGTTTGATGAAGAAAGTGGTATTGAAAGTGATTGGAAATTTCGCTTTTCTTTATTGGCTGGTGTGAATTGGCGTGTCAATCAGTGCTGGCTTACGGTGGGGAAAGGGGGGGGGCGAGGGTGTTAGTCCATATATATATACACACACACAAAAGAGTAGACCGGCCAGGGGCTGTTTGATACCTCCAGGTTCACCATATAGCAAAGGAAACGTCCACTAGAATAATGTGCTGGGAAAAGAAGGAGGCGGGGTGGACAGAGAGAAAGCGAGAGAGAGAGAGAGAGAGTCATTTAACAAGCCTCCTCCCCTCTGCCCCAAGGCAAGACCATCCCTATCTCATTTACCACGGATGTGTTTACCTCTCTCCCCACCCCATAATAGCTCCACCATTGCCGACGCCAGTGTAATACTAAAGGCACCAATCTTTGAGGCGATAGAGGCAGGAATATCCAGGATCCAGTGACCAGTGAATGAAGACGACTTGTCCGATGTGTGGGGAGGGAGGGAGGGAAGGAGTGGTACTTTACGGGATAAGAAAAAAAAAAACAACAACAGGTGAAACAAGACGAGGTGGAAGATGAGAAGAAAAATGGGAAAAAGGGTTGGAAAAGGTTTAGAATCTTGATGGGCCAGTCCGTGGCAACCTTGCAGTGGTGTTTTACATTGGTCTCTCCCATCCTGCTACAGTGTCACATACAGATCTCTGTGGAGCTTCATATCAACGTCACTTCCACCGCAACAGGTTCATGACACATCAACAAAAACCCAACCATGGTCACAAAGAGAGAGAGGGGGGGGGGGGGGAATAAAATTTTATATAACATATAACTTAAAAACTACTATTTATACAACTTCTGTACTGACAGAGCTCCATGGCAGTACACAGGTACACGAAAACAGATCTTTATAATGGAGACAGCAACAAACTTAGGAAATCAATAACTTCTAAATTGTGGTCTATTTTGACAGTTCATGTATTCTCCGCCGAGCGTTTCACACATGGAAAACAATACACCACTACAACAGCAACAGCAAGACCAAAACATGCCGAACACACCATGGACGGTCTTTGCGTGTTACTACTCATTGCAAACTCGCGAGTCACCACAAAAACACGCGATGGATAACACGTCTTGATACAGGAAATTCTTCCAATGTGATTTATTATGCGCATTATTATTATTATTCTCTACACACATACACACACACACACACACAACAAACACCAACAGTGAAATGAGAGACGGGAAGAAAACAAAGCGAAAGCTGTGATAATCTGATATATCTTAAGAACTTACTCAAAATTTTCGACAAATGAACAAAAAATTAGGTCTCTCTCTTCTTTTTTGAAAATATTACATGCCTTTTCAGGTCCTGTTGGGAAATTGAATTGCCCAAATAAAGGTAGTAGCACCTCGTCCATCTGACCAGATAACAGAATTCAACAACGTCCAACACAAAAGATTTTTAACAAAAGTTCCAGAAAATGTAACACACAAAAACGTTTCATCAACCAGAAGTAACGAGGTCTCCTTAAAAAAAACGTTTGATCACTGTGACATACGTCCGACCTCTCGCGTACATCAAATTAGACGTGCATGGTCTTCTGTCTGATGGTTTTAAAAGAATAGGACACATTTCACACTGCACTTTCTTCTCCACTCTAGTGCTATTTTGTCTCGTAATGTGTGGAGCAAAAGAAATATTTTTTTGCACACTTCAACAGTCGCTGTTGCAAAAACTAAAATAAATAATGTAGCCTCTTTTTCTTACTACTGAAACCACGGCCATCATATCTAATAAATGTGTTTTGTGTGCCACACAGCTCCGCTATTCTGTAAGTCAAGATCTGGCTGCTCTAACTCATGAGAAACAATAATGCAGTATTTTCATGTGTACCGAAACGGAAACGGCAAAAATCAAACAAATAGTAAAAAGAAAGAGTATTATGCCGTTTCCGTATACATGAAAAAGCAGCTTAAGCTACGAATGGCATGGGTGTATTCAGCTGTGCCTTCCACGATCAATCTTGTACTGAACTTGAGACAACAGCAGAAAAAGAACAGTAGACAACGTTAAAAAAACGGGTCTGAACAAAAAAAGTTGTCCTTACAAGGTATAGATTCGTGGTGCCAGCCTACAGAAGCAGATAACAGTACATGTATGACTTTTCTGATTACCATACAAATTGGTGACAGTACAGAATACACCTGACGGACACGCGCAACACACAGACCAGAACAGCATCCATTAACAGGTAGACAGAGGCGAAAAACACTGAACGTCTGGCAGACATATCCACGGGATGATCCAAGCCACACTGATAGATAGATAGATAGATAGATAGATAGATAGATAGATAGACAGATAGATAGATAGATAGATAGATAGATAGATAGATAGATAGATAGATAGACAGACAGACAGGCACAGACATACAGACAGACAGCTTAGAACAGAGACAGACGGACACATATAACTACACTACACAGAATGAGCACCTTGCCAGCGCAGGGACTAAATCCCAGCCAAGTGTCACCTGGCAGCCACACACACAGTTGTACTTACCCCTGTACTGACTAGAGAAAGCATTATCCTCTCGTTGAGAGCTAACGTTTCCCCGCCCTTCATCTTGATCCGTTTCTTGTCTAAGCACTTCATTGCATACCTAAGAAAATCAAACACTGGGCATTAGTATTAACCACTGCATAAACAAAAATCCCCCACACTGCCGTGTCATGGAAACAGACCGCATACTCCAAATGGGTCAAATTCCCTTTTTAACAGGAGTTTATAGGGCATGGGTCAGCAACCACCAGAGCGGCCCTTTCAGCTTTCATCTGAGACGCATTACTTTTCTTAACCCTACTCGTGCGTTCTGGGGTCTGACAGATATCAACACGCTTTTCAAGAAGATTAATAAATTGTTCTCCAGGAGTGTGGAGTCGATTAGACATCACGCCGTACGCCATGCCTAGTTTTTAGCGACGTACAGCGAAAGTTAACTGCCGGTTAAAAAAACAACTTTAAAATAGTAAAATCCTCTTTAGGAGTGTGGTGTACATGAGACCCCAAGACGTACGACTCAAGGTATGCCCCCAAACTCCTACAATAAAAATCCTCTTTTAAAAGTACAGTGTCTATGAGCCCGCAGAACGCACGGGTAGGAAAAGTAAAAAGGCAAGTGTGTTGGTGAGCACGCATGTGCATCGTTTAAACTTTAAAGCGATGGGAAGGTGGGCAATGACGTAACTGAACAACACCTGGAATTTCAAGAAAAAAATTCCCAGAAAGAAAATAATTACAGACGTTTCTAATTGCCTCCTGGTCCATTAGACCCACGCTTACGGCGAAAGTTGAATGAGAGAAAATACCAACTGGTATCTATATGGACTTTCGTGATAATGAGGTAGATGTGTGAATGGTGCATTTGGTGCGTGCACTTCTGGAAAGAAGCATGAAACTTACATATATTATGTTTTTTGGGTATGCTGAGTTCAAATCCATCAGACATCCGGCTCTATCTCTGACGCTTCCCCTCGTGAAATCCAAAAATCCAAGATGGCCGCCATAAAATGCTAATTTTTACATGACTTTTAGTCATCCTATTTCAATAATTTTGGTGTCTATTCCTATGTTTTCGGGGTCAACAAATTCAAATATGACATGTTTAATGCTCTAAATAAAATGTTTGTATAAAAATAGCACAAATCATCATAAAATCCTAGATGGCCGCCGTAAAATACTAATTTTTTATATAACTTCCTATCTGAAAAAAATTGGTGTCTGTACCTATGTTTTTGGGGTTAACAAATTCAACTATGTCACTTATTTCACTTTAAATTATTTTCTAAAATAAAAACTGTAAAAAGCGTAATGAAATTCAAGATGGCCGCCATTAAATTGAATGTGTTGAAATAACTAAGTTTTATATAACTCGACTTCTAATCATCCTAGTTGAATAATTTTGATGACTATACCTATATTTATGGTGTCAATAAATTCTCATACGGCACCTATTTTGCTTTAAATTAAGTTTTTTTTAAAGAGTGAAATCATTAAAAAGATAATGAAATGAAATATGGCTGCCAAGAAATTTATTTATTTAGTACCCCCCAAAAAAAAGTTTCTTTACATAGCTATTGTTGCAGATACAATTTTTCACATGTTACTTGTACTTAAAATTAATTAAAACACATACAAAAAAAAGGACATCCACTGACTAAATTAGAACTGTATAACCAGATATGTGCATCAAATATCATACTATACGTGAGGGGATGAAAATCAAAAGCTTCTAAATTACTTTTTTTTTATGGAAAATGTGACATTTCCAATAATAATATCAACAGTTCTGTCACATTTTCACTCAAAAAAGTCACTTAGGAGCTTTTGATTTTCACCTCTTCATGTAATGTATTTGTAAAATACATGTATTAACAGCAAAGTTCTGAAGTCAGTTTACTCTCTATAACATTGTCCAGAACAAACACATTGTTGACTACATGGCAAATTTGCTTTAACACAGGAACACCATCTCTTTATACAAGAAGTTTTGCAGCCACATTTGATAACCTCCCTGCAGGCTTTAGATGCTTCAGGAAGATTAGTCCAGTATGGTGTCAATGAGGAGTCTCTTTCATTTCGCTTCCACCCCCAATCTTCTGTGGATGGAACAGTGGGATTAGCAGTGAGGGTCTGTCCCCAGATGAATCCTGCCAAGTATACAGCTCTCTTCACATGCTGCTCAAGAGCGTTCGTTGTAGGAGGTACATTTTCAATGCTGCGAAGTTAAGAGAACAACTGCTTGCGCAAATCATTTACGCTGGTCAGTTCTGATGTTCTCTGGTAAAGTAGAACAGTAAACCTTTCTATCTGGTCAAATTGATCTGATGAAATACAATTTGGAGTTTGTGATAAATCAGCAAACAGTTTGTGCAGGTGTGGCATGGAATTTAGGACACTCCAGGCTGTTTTATTTCCTTTTCCATGAAAAGCTGAACATACATCACACCCAGTAAGGGCATGAAAAAACAGTAGCCCCCTTGATGCATCAGTACCTAGACTAGAACTCAGAAGATGGCATGGTATATAACGAAGTTTGTTACCATGGCCAAGTGCAACCCATATTTCACAGTCTTTTAAGACACTTGATACTGCGATAGCAATAACAACCACATCGGTATCTGTTGCTTGTATAAGGATTTTCTTCAATCCTTTGTCATGGAGGTGTTTTGCATGAAATAGAAGACGAGTGTCTGCTTCCTCATGTGTACAATGTAGTTCTGAAACATTAGTATATGCTAAAGGTGATGACACCACTTTCTGTTCAAAGGTTGAGATGACCTGTTTGTGTGAAGAGAATTGAAACCCTTGAATGGCAACTGCAAGAAGCTTGAACACGCTCTCTTTGTTTTTATCACAACGCAAAAGTTTTTCCAGTTTGCTGGCAGTTTAGTGTCCTTTTCTACTTTCATAGGTGTTCCAGAACCACGGTTTTGAGGTGTTTGTTCCTTCAGACTGTTCTCTCTATATGTGTCCCAAACAACATCAAGGCGAAGTACTGGTTCTAACATTCTTTTAATGCTTGGAATAAATACATAGTCTGCATAATCTTTGAATGTGGTGATAGGCTCCTTCGCATTTGACTTTTTGGGGTCAAGGGAATGCACAAGAGCAGCTCCATCAACTATTTTTGCATCAATAGCTGGTACAGTGTCTTGGAAGGTGCCACAGATTCCAAACATTGAATCAGGTCAGATTTGCAGGTGGCATGCATAATCCTGTTTGATGCTAAAGAAGGAGGCCATGGATGATTTTCATGGTCAAAAAAAATTATCCACGTCACTCTCCCTAGTTTGGCTTGCTATGTACAGCCTAGAAAAATGGTTGACATCACTGTTTTGTAGCACACTTAGTACTTTTTTCCTCTGAAGTTGAATTGAACAAGGGAAGGTTGTTTTTTGGAATAGCATCAAAGAATGGTGTTGAGTTTCCATGAATACGCTCTGACTCAAAGTTTTTGAATTGAGTTCTACCAGTGTCTTCAGCAGATTCTATAGAATTCTTCACAGTATCAGGCATGATTTGTTTTGTATCAAGAGTATATAAATCTTTGCTTGTGTCAGAAAATGGGTTACCGGCTTTTTCAAACTCCCTGCACAGGTTTTTGACATCACTAGCGAATCTCTTTTGAACACTTGGTATCTGTTTATGATGCCCCTCTTCAAAGCTAGTTTTTGTGTCATGCTTGTCACTGTAGTCTGATAGCAACCTAGCAGTCTCTGGTCCAGCAACCATCCACCGTCTCAGTGTCTCATCATTTTCAGTGATGCCGATCATGTGCCATCGCTGAAAACCTTTTGCTTGTTTTCTGTGTTACAAAGTTGCCTTTAAGAAATTCTTCATGTGTGTAATTTAAAGTAAAATAAGTATTATATTTGAATTTGTTGACCCCGAAAACATAGGAATAGACACCAAAATTATTGAAATAGGATGACTAAAAGTCAGGTTATGTAAAAATGAGCATTTTATGGCGGCCATCTTGGATTTTTGGATTCTACGGGGGGAAGCGTCAGAGATAGAGCCGGATGTCTGGTGGATTTGAACTCGGCATACCAAAAAAACATAACATATGAAAGTTTCATGCTTCTTTCCAGAAGTGCACGCACCATTCACATATCTACCTCACTATGAGTGTTGTGGCTCAGTCCGAAGTTCAATCCTATCAAATATCTCACATACTGCTCTTCTTCTCCAGAAGGATGCTGACCCCTCTCTTGCAAAATTAACACTTGCTCTACCTTTCTCTCTGAGTCATAATCTTGTGAAACGAATGGATTCTGTTGATCGTCACAAAACGTAACCTGCACAAAGATTAGAAATGTGGCTGCCTTAGATACAATTTAAAACGATTGCAAATTCCGTCTTTGTTGGTGGAGCATGTACTTACATTTTTCCAGTGTCTGCTTTCCTGCAGCCGTACACCTCCCCAAAGCCACCCCTGCCAATGATCCTATGTACACTAAAGTCATTCATTGTTAACTGTGGACAGACACAATAAGGCACCAATAATTAGCCAAAGCGTAAAGATATGATGATTAGATACATGCTCAGTGCTTATGAGGTTAACTGACAGTGGTCCCGTAGGTCGCTCAAAACCAAAATTAACGACTTTTAAGAATTTTATTTTAAACACGTACTACGAATTTTTGGAAGATGTTCTTACGCTCTTTCTGAACTAGCTCATGATGTTCTAGGATTTTATGTTTTAAGTATCAGCAATAAAATAATTACTACTTACACACTCCACATATATCACCATACCTAAACACAACAAAGAAAGTTGTGACAAGCTGGCATTTTCAGGATTAAACACTTTGAGAATTGAAATCTTTTTTTGGCCGTATAACCATTTTTGGGGAAAATTGATTACGTGTAATGACCTGTGGGAACCCCGAAGGCAGTATTTCTCAGACTTCTGTGATTCAGCCCTAACGAGCTTTCATATTTTCACGACACAGGACAGAATTTGTGCCTCAGCTCTCATGATCTTGGATACACTAGGACAATGAGACAGTTTCTTAATGCAACTCTGATGATATTGCATGTACTTGCAACACTGTCGAAGACGTAGCTTTTTAATTCGGCTTTAATAGTCTTGGAAATGCTCGAATCAGTTCAATTTAATTTAAGAGAGAGAAAATACGACAGAAGAAGAGAGCTGAGAGAGAAAGGGGGGGGGCGGGAGGGAGGGAGGGGGGAAGAGAGAGATAGAGATAGAGAGAAAGAGAGAGAGAGAGAGAGAGAGAGATAGAGAGAGAGAGAAAGAGAGAGAGAGAGAGAGAGAGAGAGAGAGAGAGAGATAGAGAGAGAGAGAAAGAGAGAGAGAGAGAGAGAGAGAGAGAGAGAGAAAGAGAGAGAGAGAGAGAGAGAGAGAGAGAGAATACTGGACTGCAAATCGATGTCCAAAGTCTACCATTATGAAACAACATGATTGTCAGCGTCCTAGAAACTTGACGTTTGCCCAAGGCAACGTTTAAAATGTCAAAAAATAAAATGGACAAAACTCACTGAAGAGGTTGAAATTGTCACAGAGGCCAAATATCTTGGCATTACTATTGATTCATTGCTTAACTGGCATGCGCATGTCACATATGTATACAAGAAAGCCAACCAGCGCATGTATTTCCTCAGAAAGCTCCGCTTTTTAAAAGTTAGCAAAAGCATTCTGAAAATATTTTACACCATGGCTATCCAGAGCGTTTTGATGTATGGAGTTGTCTGTTGGGGAGGAAACATCTTACAAAAAGATAAAAAATAAGATCAATAATTTAATTAAAAAAGCATCCAAAATTTGTATCTGTGATCTGCCATATTTTGATGAGCTGTACACTGGTGCTTGTATTAAAAAAGCTAATATTATTATAAATGACCCCCAACATCCCCTGAACAAGGAATATATAAGATCTGTAAGAAGTTTAAGGCTGTTGTCAAAGAAAACTAAAACTGAGCGCTACTTTAAATCGTTTATTCCATCATCAACTAGGATGTTACAATAATGTCGTCATCCTGATCGTAATCTGTGCACAGTTGAATTATGTCCTGCGTGTCAGGTCAATGTGTTTTAGTTAGGGAAGCATATTGTGTGCACTGTTAATTTTGTTAATTTAGTTAATTTATCAGTGTGTGTGTATATATGTGTGTGTGCGCGCTATGTATCATACTTTCTGCTTCTGTAACTGTATTGTTATGTATTCAATGATCAAAACAAATTTCCTTGTACAAGGACGAATAAAATTTATCTTATCTTATCTTATCTTATCTTATGATGAAAACTTAAAGGTTCTGGTATTATTTGACATTTCCCTGGGTAAGAAAACTGTCCAGGGAATACAAACACAGTCAAACCTAAACTCTATTCTGGTACCGGCACCACAAAGACGACAAAACATCCACAGTTTATACTTACATTTATATTTAATTCTAAATTCTTCCATTGACAAAATCTTGTGTACTTTTCACTGAAAAAGAAGCACAAAAAAGTAAAGATTATTTAGTTATATAAATGGGGAATAAAGCATATTTATAAATTCTGGGGGTGTGACAGGAATAATAATAATAAAAAAAAAACTAAAACCAGTAAACAAATAAATTAACAGATACGCCAAACGACAACACTACAGGTTAGACAACTTCATTTTCGTTTTACCCCCTGCCCATCTTTATCACACCACTAGATACAAATAAACATGGTGACATCTGGAAACTGATGGTCAAAACGACATTCAGAGCCAGCTGCCACCACCAGGTGCTATTTCAGTGAATACCTTGTGATAAGCCTGCCGAGTTTGAGAGCAAAGGGCGAACACAAAAATGCATGATGCAGATAACTCTGGTGCAGTTCTGACAGATCCCAAACTAAACATTCACGGATAACCTCACATCTCAGATTTGTGGCTTTGACTCCATAACCGAGTGGTTCTACGCTAAAGGGACAAGGGACTATACATTATATACACTACATGAGTTTGAGTTTGGAGAAACAAACCTACATTATATACACTACATGAGTTTGAGTTTTGGAGAAACAAACCTACATTATATACACTACATGAGTTGGAGTTTTGGAGAAACAAACCTACATTATATACACTACATGAGTTGGAGTTTTGGAGAAACAAACCTACATTATATACACTACATGAGCTGGAGTTTTGGAGAAACCAACCTACATTATATACACTACATGAGTTTGAGTTTGGAGAAACAAACCTACATTATATACACTACATGATTTTGAGTTTGGAGAAACAAACCTACAATATAATTATATACACTACATGAGTTTGAGTTTGGAGAAACAAACCTACATTATATATACTACATGATTTTGAGTTTGGAGAAACAAACCTACATTATATACACTACATGATTTTGAGTTTGGAGAAACAAACCTACATTATATACACTACATGATTTTGAGTTTGGCGAAACAAACCTACATTATATACACTACATGAGTTTGAGTTTGGAGAAACAAACCTACATTATATACACTACATGAGTTTGAGTTTGGAGAAACAAACCTACATTATATACACTATATGAGTTTGAGTTTGAGACGAGAAAGTACGCCAACACAATAACGGTCACACTGTGCCAGGAAACAAACTCGTGGATAGACAATAATTATTACAGCAGAAGGTAGGACAGAAGGCCCAGGAGACCTTACCAGAAACGCCCACAAACTACCCGCAATGTGTATATGTGGAATAAGATTGGAATTGGGAAACACGTCCCGACTCTGTGCCTGCCTGATGATCTATCTGTACTTTTAACATCACAGCATGTTAAAAAGTACAAATAGATACACAGGTAGATACAAACACAGACTAATAAATCAACCAGACTGGAAACACAAACTTCGGGCTGTGTCGTTTTTTACGGAAGTTAATGAGATGCGACCGTATAACCAACGTGGCCACCGCTCGGGAAATTCCGATTCTAGTTCTATCTGCAGTAGAAATTTCTTTTTATTTGTCAAGATTGGTTGTACATGTATTAATAATGCATTATCTTGCCTATCCTTTCATTTTATTGTCTACAGCTGCCTTTTTTTTTTGTTATAAATGATGACCGTCTGGACTTTTAAAGACCTCTGCATTGTAGCTATGCTGAAGCGTCGGTCGCAACAGTAAACCTAATGTGGCGGATGATTCATGACCTTTCGCTGTTTTGTGACGTCACACAATGGGCTCATCCAGTCTGGGTATTTTATTAGTCTGTGGATACAAAGCCATTTTCATGTTTCCCATTAAAACACAAATAGATACACAGAGAGATACACAGCCATTTTTATGATGTTAAAAGTACAAATAGATACACAAACATTTTTATGTTTCCCATTTCCAATCCCATTCCAGCTGGTGCAAAACAGTTTCTATCGACCTGCCCCATGTTTCATATTTGAAATGCATTTTAATTTACCAAATGAAATTTTATCCAACAATGATTTATTATACTATTTTAATTACTGATGTTCCCCCAGTTGACTATTTTAATCACTTCTGCGGGTTTCATAATTTATTTACTAAAGGCCTGTTTACACTGGTAGGTTTTAGAAATAGAAAAACGGAATGGGGGACTGTGTGGGAAGAACTCTCCTGGCTTTCCGTCTTTTGTTTTCCGATTTCCCCCTTCGAAACATTACCAAAACAAACGATGCGCATCGCTTCTCATTCAGAAAACGGACCAGTGTAAACAAACACCGTTTCGAAGGGGGAAATCGGAAAACAAAAGACGGAAAGCCAGGAGAGTTCTTCCCACACAGTCCTCCATTCCTTTGTTCTATTCCTAAAACCTACCAGTGTAAACAGGCCTTAAGGAACATACACCTGGCCACTAGCCGGGTATAGTAACTCCAGCTGTCCTCACTAACTGGTTTTTTTGGTTTTTTAAATCGTGTTTGATTTACAGAAAAAAAATCGGGTATTTGTTGTGAGATGGAAAATAAAGCTATGAGACATGCATGAGAGAGAGAGAGAGAGAGAGAGAGAGAGAGAGAGAGAGAGAGAGAGAGAGAGAGAGAGAGAGAGAGAGAGAGAGAGAGAGAGAGAGAGAGAGAGAGAGAGAGAGAGAGAGAGAGAGAGAGAGAGAGAGAGAGAGAGAGAGAGAGAGAGAGAGAGATTGATTTTAAAAAGTCGAAAATCATTGGTTTAACACTCCTTGTGTCGCAATCATATTAAAAAAAAATAATTCTTATTGCCGCGTAAATTAAAAATAAGACCCACAAACAAAAGAAAACACCGACTACAAGAAAAACCAGCCCTTTCTCAGTATTTTCCCCAAAGTTCACCCCGCCAACTACACAAATCCTTTCAGCCCTTTCCAGAAATAACCGACTCCACTCAGCCATCGACTGACGCCACGACATGTCAAGACAATAGAGAGATTTTCAGAGAAACAAACACTAATGACTCATCAACAATTTTCTACAATTTCCATGTCACAGCCAGAGTCACCCATTAACTGATTCTCCTCCTCCTATTGACTTCTCCATGACTGGTGAGTTCTTGTAAACAAACGTTCGGCACTAAAGAATGAGAAAGGTTAGGATATGTGATGTTTGGCAGCTCGGTCGGTTATTAGCCGGCCATCTGTCCTTTGGCAGCTTGTACAGATCAACACCTTCTATGCTTTGTAATGATTGATTCTATCTTTTTCTCGCAACGGGCTTTAGTGGGTCTCCACTATAGGACGCTTTGTCCCTTGATCCTAAGGTCAAGTACGTGTAAAATGGCTGTCTTGTCAAAGTTCAATTCTAAACGCGTTCAACCTAGAACCATTAAGTTAAAATACACTGTGAATTTAACATTTCCATGAAAAATCCAAACGCCCCATTTTAAACGCCACCAAAATGCCAGGCGTCATAGAGAAAGCATGTCGACAGAATAACGGTCACATTGTGCAATAGGATTGGAGAAGACTCTACAACAAACCTCCGCGGGGGGGGGGGGGGGTGGTGAGGACAAGCAAGCCTATGAAAAGCCTTCATGTGTTTGTGTGTGTGAGAGAGAGAAAGAGAGAGAGAGAGAGAGAGAGAGGAGAGGGAGAGAGAGAGAGAGAGAGAGAGAGAGAGAGAGAGAGAGAGAGGAGAGAGAGAGAGAGAGAGAGAGAGAGAGAGAGAGAGAGAGAGAGAGAGAGAGAGAGAGAGAGAGAGAGAGAGGCCAAAATCAAGCGCCCCTATGTTACAGATGGTCTTCGTATAATGAACAAAAAAACAACAGCAACAAAAAAAAAAAACCATGTGAAAAAAGCCTGTTTGCTAGGCGATAAAAGCTCTCATTGTTGGGTCCAGCCCAAATAAATCTGGACAAATATATCTTAGAAAACATATAAACAAACCGCTGATGCCTGACATTATCGGCCTCGACTTCCCCATCCAATGTGCCTATACATGTCCCCGAAATGACCCCCAACATACATATTTAGAGAAAAACCAATCAATACTCTTGCTTTTAGCTAGTACAAATGGCCCCAGGGTGCTATCTCAGAGGTCACGCTGATTGGTGGAGAGAACGGCAGAAAATAGGAGAGCTTTGGCCATCCTTCATCTTCTTCTACACTCGCTTGCATGCACGCACGCACACTCAAACACAAACACACACACTCGTTCTCTCTCCCACCCAATCATCCTTTTCTCACACAAATATGCACGTACACACGTGGAAGTTCGCTCACTCTACCTCTACCAAACGTCAGGGTTCCTGCACGTCTTTAAGAAATTTTTTCCAGGGGTAGAATGTTAAATTCCAGGGTTACTTAAAGGTTGGAAAATAAGAGGGAAAAAAAAAGGTAACTCTGATTCTCCTGCTTTTTGTTTACTTTTTTTTCATACGGGGCAAATTTCAGGCCAATTCAGGGGTAATTCACTTTTCCCATGGGTTTTCCAGGTTTAAAAAAATAAAATAAAAATGTAAAATTCCAGGGGTTTTCCAGGGGCCCCTGGAATTCCAGGGGTGCGCAGGAACCCTGAAAAAATACAGAGGGTGAAAGAGAGAGAGAGAGAGAGAGAGAGAGAGAGAGAGAGAGAGAGAGAGAGAGAGAGAGAGAGAGAGAGAGAGAGAGAGAGAGAGAGAGAGAGAAAGAGAGGTAGAGACGACACACACACACAGATGAGGGAATCACATATACAGAGAGAAAAAAAAAGGGGGGGGGGGACAGAAAAACACACAGAGAGTGAGAGAAAGTGAGAAGGTGACACGCACACACAGAAGAGTGGGTGGAGGGAGGAGGAAAGAGAGTATAGATAACAATAAGCCTCGCAATTCCCAGATAACAAACACCTGATAAACGACTTGCACCGGGCCCACAATTCAATGCTAATGAAAGAAACAGTTCACTTATCAAGCACAAGCATACACCGCCAGAGAAACGCACACTGAAAAGTCCCGCGTTATCTCCAATATCTGCCCGGCAACAGCTTTTTTCTTTTCCTGTTCCACGCAACTTTTTTATATATTTTTTTCTCCTAAAACAAAAGTACAACAACAGAAGAAAAAAAATAAGAGAGAAAAAAAGAACAAGTTAAAAGTGCTAAAGCAGGGCTTTCAAACTTGCAGGGCGCAGGCCAAACACGACCGAAACAAATCACGAAAATATCCTTAGACTTGCGCTTCAAATTATGGAAACACACTTCCTGAGGCTCTCGGAGCTGCCGGCCCTGGATAAACCTTCTTCCGTCCTCTCCGTGCACCTCTCTCTTTCTCACTCTTATACCCCCCCCCCCTCTTCTCTTCCTCTCTATATCTCAAATACAGCCTCCCATGGGCAGGCTGTTCATATTTCGGAAAAATGCACCGAATTGAGCGCCTTTGAAAGGCAGTCAAATTGAAGCCATAAAAGCCTAAAGAAGACATCAAGCGAGGGAGAAATGGATCGAAGAAATACATTTTTTTTTTACAACAGAAACCTTAGCATCGCTAATTATCAATGGTTGCGTTATCACCAGTACATCAGTTGTAACCTGTATCTTATCATAAAAAAAATAGTGGAGGGAGTAATGCATTGTGGTGTAACTTTGGCTTTTTTTTTTTTGCTCGACGCTACAGCTTAAATGGCAGGTTCAAAAATTATGAAATTAATTTTCTAAAGTGTCAACTAATCCAGTCCAATCGCTTTTATATCGACCGATTGTGTTGATTCAAGTTTCAGGTACTTTTAAATAAAAAGATGTAAACATATAAAATACAATGATCTTTGTTTTGGCTCCCTGTGGAAAAGCCCACCGTACCGGCAACGATGTAGCCTATTAATATGTGTTCAGTTCGATGGGGGCAATTTCCCTACTAGAAATGAGTGCGCTCTGGTGCGCATGAAATCTGTAGTAAGTCTGTAGAATATGGGGAGCTTTCCAGACCAAAAGGAGAGAGAGATGGGTGCCTGACATGACTCTGAACGTCACCGAAAATCCCTGGGATGTGTTGGAGCTGTCCTGTGTTGGGGGGTGTGTTGCTGCCCCGCTCCTGAATTTGCTACAGCCCGTAGGGAAAAAAATCACGCGCCCGGGAATACACACAGATGTGATTTTCAAAGTTCAGTTTCCATCACCAGTGTGCAAACTGAGGCGATGGACGAAATTTCTTGTCATACTTTTTAATTCTACTAATTAGAAGAAAATGCGTCTTTCCTTTCTGGCTCAAAATGTCGGAACACTTTCTTCTGTTCAACTCAGTTTTGGCTCAATACCAATCAAAATATTAAAAAACGAACTTCCAGACCGTTAAAACATGCCCAAATCTTTATGTCTTTCTATGTGTAATAGCTTTTGTAGATTTGAGGTGCAGCGGTTAAAAAGCTTTCATGATTACATTGGAGGCATTATTTCCTTTATAATATGATATGCCTACTGTCACCACTGTCTTGCCCTCTACTGGACTGCTCTTTGTCCTCAAACCTTCTAAACTAAACTATTTCTCGTGTCCCTGTGACATCCTAAATAACACTACAGCCCTGTAAAATGTGGTACAGTTGGCAGGTCTGGATTGCCACGTAAAATAAGGTGTGAAAAGCCCTGCCCGCTCTTCAGTAAAGCCCGGCTTTACAACAAACCTCTACAGCAGCGGTTCTCAACCTTTTTCACGCAATCGCTCTCTTTGGCTCCAAATTGTCTTTCACCCACCCTCAACCCTACTCAAACCCAACGGATGCATTTAATGAGAAGGCATACTACACACAAATTACGATGTTAAAATTTTGAAAGCCCCACTAATGACAACATACATAGTGATTATAGATTCGTGATAGTTCAAGTTCAAGTTTAGTTTATTGTAGGCCTAACGGCCAATACAAAATACACAGAAGAATCATGCAAACAATCTTTGAAAACAATAAAAGGAAACAAACAGACAAAACGCACGGTAATTCACTATCTCCGCTCCCTGCTGCCTACTTGAAGATATCACTAAGATTTATTTTTTCACACAAAGAAGAATTCAGTTTTCAGAGCTCGCCAAGAGAAGCCACAAAGCGACATTATTTATTACAAAACAGAAAGCATTCTCTATCAAATACACTTAAAAGAGATAGGCCTTTTCTGTTCATAATACCCATCTACAGCGTGCTGTGGAATATGTCAGTGGCTGCTCTGGAAATGCGCTCCCTCCCCCCCCCCCGTCCCCCCGGCAATCCTCTAGTCATCTTTTCGCCCCCTTGTGGCCATTTTCTTCATTTTCGCTCCTTCGAAATCAAACTTGCTCTATCGCCCAGGTTGAAAACCACTAGTCTCCAGGCTCCCTAGCCCTGCCAGCAGCCGTGGCTTTGGTTACACAACCACACACCAGCCACAGAAAAAAAAACAAAACTACAACTTTACACCGTTGATCAATACACTGCTATTAGCTCCTTAATGGCTCCGGCCGCCCGGCCCTAGAGCATGTCTGTGAATTATTGTTGGGGGACAACAAAGCGCCTCCACTCACCACCACCATACATCCCTCCTACCTCCCTCCTCAACTTTGGAGCTTTTCAGCCTCAACCAACAACAGTCAAGTGCAGAGGGGATAAATTATACAAGGGCGTGTGCTCCATTTTGGTGATTCTTTGTCTCTGGTAATATTCCCATCTATACAAAAGTAATCATCCACAAAGATAATAATTATTATATTATAATTAACGCCATTGCCCGACGCTAATGCCGTAAGTCATTTTTGACACTTCTGACATATGTGAGTGTGCATGGGAAAACCCGGCATAAGTCGGCAGAGCTGATTTTGAGAAAAACGGCTTTGAAGTGAAAATATGGGTCCGACACAAACTTCCAACTTGGCTGTTGTTTAGGGGACCGTGGCATGTTACAAGGTAAACTGTAGATGAGCAGTGAACACTACTCACTACGATCTCCATAACGGCTTTGTAATTAGACTACGGTCTCCTAACAAGATCCAAAAACTTTTCCGACTTGGCTGTTGCTAGGGGACCGATGCATGTTACAGGGTAAACTGTAGATGAGCAGTGAACACTACTCACTATGATCTCTATAACTGCTTAGTTATTAGACTACGGTCTCCTAGCAGCAATCACTCCAATATTACTTGGCCAATTAGCTATTGCCACTTATAGGATTAAATGCCGTTTTCACAAAATCTTGTTTTAGGGGGGTCACTGACTTCAATTTATCAGAAATGTCTTGTCTTTTATTATGTGTACAGAACTCAAAATGTCATGTTGCCGACTTATGCCGGGTTTTCTCATGCACACTCACATATTAAGAAAATATTTGTTTGAACTTTTCCTGTCATTTGGTGACTTACGCCATCCCGAATCTATTCGAGTATTACATTTTCCTATGGGCGCCTTTCTTTTTCTATAACACTAGATGAAGTTCCCGGCATTATCCGGGATAAACCTGTGAACCCATCGTTCCATCTGTCCCTCTTTTTGGTCTAGAAAGCTTTACATTATTGTACTTTCTTACAACAGATTTCATGCACACCAGAGCACTACGCACTCATTTCTGATAGGGAAATTGAGCGCACCGAACTGAACGCGTATTAATACATCGTTTCCGGTGTGGTGGGCTTACTACAGGGAGACAAAAAATAGATCATTATATTTGACATTTTTACAACTTTCTGTTTAAAAATACCTGAAAGTTGAATCAACACAGTCGGTCGATACAAAAGCGATTGGGCCGGATTAGTTGACACTTTGGAAAATTAATTTTATGAATTTTGAAACTGTCACTTTGGCTGTAGCGTCGAGCAAAAAAGGGGTCAAAATTGCACCACAATGAATTACTCCCGCCACTAATTTTTTTTATAATAAGATTATCATTCTGATAGCCCTCTTGCTCAGGTATGCAATGAACCAACGGATGCCTTTTGGCATTAGTCTGACATCATTATCGTAAACTAGTGAAGACATGACTGTTCGACTTTGGTGATAATCCCCCCTTCTTCGAGCGCATGGCCATTGGCATTGGACACCCATGTTCCAAGAAATAAAAAAGGTGACATTTTGCGTAGACCTTTTCACAATTTCATCAGAAACATCATGTCTGACTTTGCCGTAAGCCTTCTTACGTTATTCTCCCCCTCTCCATTTTTTTTCATTCATTAAAAAAAAATTCAAAAATTCAATACCAGAAGTGAAGAGCTTACAACCTCTCCCCAGAACTCCACCTCTCGCTTAGCCCCATGTAGGCGTTAGGAACAGTTTGAGTTTGAGTTTAACGGCGCGATAACGGCCACTGCGCCACTCAGGGTTTTTTCATTATCTCACTTTGGGCTAGCTTGCAGACCTCAGATGCCTGTAGGTAAGATCACATAAAAGTCAAGTTAAAAATCTAAAGGGAAAAGGCCCGTACCGTAAAGTATGTCTATATGAATTTTGTAAATGTGATAAAAGTCTGTTAAATCAACTTGTAGAGTTCAACCTCTTTCAGAAAGGACAAGATGCGCTGCGGAGACGCTGGAAACAAACAAACAAACAAACAAACAAACACACCGACAATAACGCTACTACCACCAACAAAACCAAAACTATAAAATACATTCATACAGTCCAATAGAAGAAATTCTTTCATTGTATATTCTTTAGGCAATTCTATTGTTCTTTTTTAACTGCTTTTATTTCCCAGGGCAAGGCTCTGCCAAAGACAACTTTCGTTTGTTTGTTTTGTTTTTTATTTGCCATACTTGAACTTTATTTCTGGTCGGGACGTGCCATATTACCTAATTTATAGCTGCTCCTGCTAAGCTGATTGGATGCCGCAGCGACTGATCGATTGGGCAATTCTCCGTAAATTATCAGCAATTACCAGTCAAATGTAGATCAATTTGAAATAATGATGTGTTCTTGAAACAATAAAAGCTGATAATTAACGGCGGATTCTGACAACGGCGTGCGTCATCCATGGGATCAAAAAGTTCCCAGCATGATCCAATTTTTATCGCCCTTACCTGGAAAGTTTGAAATGAATTAAATCAATTACAGGTTAATTGTGCATTCTTTTTTTTTTTAAATCATTCGGATAGGACACGTTCAACAAAAACAACAACAACAACAACAACAACAAAAACAACATAACAACACAACAACAGCGTGACCCTTTGTTTGTTCATAAATAAGTGAAATAATATTGTTTATGTACAATTATTAATTTTATTGCAATACAATTTGAACTTTATACAATATAATGAACAACGACGACGACAACAACAACAAGCTACAGCTAAAAATGATGACAGTGTCGCTGGCTCTTCGACAGCTTGGTTGAAATGAAAAAGAAAATCTGTTTTAAATTTACACACACACACACACACACACACACACACACACACACACAAAATCGAAACCTCAGTCAACAAAACATTTTGTTCCTTCCACGGCAAATTAATATCGCTGCGTGACCAAATTATATTGTTGTTGTTGTTGTTGGAACTTTTAGGTTAAGGACTAGGATTATGGTTAGGATTATGTTTAGCTAATCGCCCACAACATCCGTTTCCTTGGCGACATGACCACAAAAACATATTTCGGGGACTGGACACTAGGCAAAAAAAAAATAATCTGTGCGCATTTCGCTTACGCATATTTCAGAAACATGGCCGAAATACCACGAAACAGTAATCGTTTCTGGCATATGACTCAATAAAATTGTACTCCACGGTGGAAACCTGTATTGCCAGGTGTGAAATGTTAACAGGTGGATACAGAGAACAATGGGCTTAATTAACACGAGTTCCTGGTCACTGAGAAAAAGTGGCGAAAATCCAGGTCTGAAAGCTCTGCATACTGAGATTTTCTCTGCCCAGCCCGAGACGGCCCCATTGTAGACGGTGGCCAAGTCTAGAATGTGTCACCTTTTTTTTTCTTTACAAAAGAATTTGCTACTGGGTGGGAATACTCTTCCTTTTGTAGCGGAAGTCACTTTTAAGAATGCAGCTCGATTTTCCTGGTGTTATGTACGTATGCCTCATTCTTTGCAGTGATAGTTACTTCGCCGCTGATAGGTCTCTGCCCCCCCCCCCCAAAAAAAACCCACCCACCACCATCAGGATCCCCCTAGGGAGAGTTCGTCCTCAATGGAAGCGTCGACAAGTGTTGGTGTTTCAACATTTCTGCCCTCTCCCTCTCTATAAAATCTCCTTTTTTGACAAGGGAGGACGGGCAATGGAAGACTTTCATAATTATAAGGGAGATTTGAAATTAGAAGAGGTTCGCCGAAATAAGCCATCCTCTTTTTAAGCACTGGAAGTCATCAATACACTCGATAACTTCTTCCTTTACATGAAAGAAAGATTGTTCCATTGCAGGCAGAACTCCACTCTGTGCGCTGATAGCTATACAGTGGTACGTGTCACAATCTATACTACTGACACGGCATATTTCTTCATCCTCCTGAAATGTGGAGATCATGTAAGTCGAAGCCTTGGACAGATGCGTGAAAAATTCAGAGAAAGTGAACTCCTTCGAACCATCAACTACAGTGACTACAATGGTAAAGGATCTTTAACAACAACAACTGCACCGTCTAAATTTGCAGTGGAAATATGTTCCACTCCGGATGAATGTCTTCTCTGGCCCCAAAGGTATGCCCCTTTTGAAACTGATATAAATATACCATGTAATATTCACAAAAATGTGGCTCGTTGCTGATCATACCGTATTCCAAACCTATTCGCATGCAAATCCAACCCTTTTATTTCATATTGAGCTCGGGTTCGGGGAAAGTAAATCGACACGATTACGGCCATATTGTGCTAGGGGGATGGAAGGCGATAGACAGAATATAGAAGGTTGACAGGACTGAAGGAGATGCTACGAGAAGAGCCCCAGGAGCAAGATGATAGACAAAATATGGATGATTGATAGGACTGAAGAACTTCCTACCAAAAGCGCCCACCGACCACCCTCTTTATTCCATTATGAAATGTGCTGAAACGTTTACCCGCTGACGATATAATGTTCTACCACAACAAAACGTATTACTGATACTCGACAGTTCAATTATCCTCTCGAAACAACCGGGGAAACTGTTGACATTCTTCAAGAGTTCCAGATAATTAGGAGGAAATTTGCAGTTCACAATTAATAACTGTACATCTACAATTATTATTATTTTTTAATTGTTTGTTTTTAATTTATAACAAAATGTGAAAAACAACAACAAATAATTATTCCATCTGTTCACTTCGACCTTCAATCGCTCAGTCTTCACCTCAGCAAAACCAAAAGAAAAAAAAGTACTGCTGACATCAGCATACCAGCTCAAACAAACACGACAGTTCATAAGAGCACGTTTTTTAATTCGCCAGCGACATTCTATCCTTAACCATAAACTCAACAGTGCTCACCATCCCCTCACGGCATAACATTTCTGTCCCCAGGGGTAGTAGGATTCTTTAGGTCAAAGATAGCGATACAAGGATATCAAAACAGAAAATTGCTGCCTTGTCCTGCTATTCTCATTAAATAACATCACGACTCGACCAGGCAAATGAAAAAAAATGCAAAAAGAAATTTGAATCAATGAAAATTTTGGAAATAAAAACCAACAACATAATAAAGGCAATTGGACGCCCTTCAGATACTGCGTAGAATAAATCCTTATATACACAGTTTGGCCATACAGCCAGGGTCGCCAATATCCGAAGGTCTCTATCCCATCACAACTAGGCAGTGAAACAACAACAACAACAAATTGCTCCTTCTTCGTGACAGTCAAACTACAGAGGATCTTCATAATACGAGAATCTCCGTCGGGCGAGTGTTTCGGCCTTTGATTTCCGTACATTCAAGGTGGCCAGGCCATACCTGGCCATGAGTCCAGGTGTCCCCCCTGGCCAATATACAACTACAGTTTCCTGTGACGCACTCTGGTGCCATGGCAAAAACGTCTAGTCTAATTCCCACATCACAAAGTCTGCCTCGTTAGATCCAGTCTACCATGGCGTCGACATGCAATTCAAAGACTGACAGCTGACGTGCGTATGTCTGGTTGTGTTTCGCGCATGCCCTCTCACACGTGTCCAAATCGTCTTTTCCCGCATTCGCAATTTTGACATCTGAAATAAGCTTGTGACCTTCAACTTTAAACTTTAATTATGCGATGTCGGAGGCCTGTCGGTCGAGATGTCGGGTCGGAAAAACAGTACTGATACGCCGGCACACTGCAGGAAAACTTACAGGTCTAATGGACCATGGGTTTAAACCTAGCGCACCCTGCGACTGAAACATGCCTGTCTCTAGTTGATTAAAAGGAAGTTCCAGATCTGAGCAAACACGACATACAGTTCAGTGCCCCCCCCCCCTCTCTCCGAAGTTTCAATTCTTTGTGGGTGTGGCCTGAGCTAGAAGGATTGACTTTTCCCACCACCATGTTCAAATGCCGGTTTAATCGTTTCGCCGCTTCACCAAGATAAACAACACAGCATTATATCCAGCTCCATTAGCATCGATTCACCTTCTACAGAAGAGCCCGCGGGGTAAACTGTAACCACCACAATGAGTGACAAAGTGCTACAATCAGAAACTGTAATCTGGATTCCCCTGGACATGGAACTATCTATGTTGGCCAAGTTATCCCTCCATCAGACTGACAGACATTATTCCCCATTTCCAACAGGTGACATGGAGGGCTTGACTGATCGAAAGTGTGGTAAATATCAACAGGACGATATCGATTTCAGAAGCTGCTCTGATGTTGCTTTTCTTCGCTGTGTTTTTGGTGCTTTTAAATGTATTACCTATTTTTTTTTCATCCGCAAGGCTCTCAATTATGGCATGATGGGACCTGAGAAAGCTATTACATTTTCGATGATGTCCTTGAAGGGCACAAAACCCTTCGAGTAATTCTCATGAAAAATGTTTCACCAGTAATCTCAAACAGAAAAACCAAAAGCAAAAAACCAAACTCCCAAGGTAATGGATCTTTTGGGAATCAGAAAAAACAACAACAGAAGTTCAAAAACGGTTTAGACTTCAATTATCAAAGGGCAGACTAATGAAAAAAAATATCTGAAGACTCTAGATCCACTTCCAGGCCAGAAATGTTGCTAGACAAAAACGTATCTTGTGCCTTTTCCCATCATCCACGGAAAACAAAAAGTTTTGCAATATAACAAATAACAAAATACTGTAACCAAATGGCCTGGTTCTGGGTGAAATTTTTTTTTTACAGTCGCTGTCCTATTGTTGGAGAATACCCCACACTAACACAATGGATCCCTATAGGCAGAGAGAGACAAGAACACACACAAGTGATTTAACCCTCTAGTGGCCACACAAACATTTGCCAATCTCAAAACTTCTGAAAGAATATGCTGAACTGATTTCAAATAGTTACAATTATTGCAAGAAACCTAAATATGTAATTGGAAAAATCATTTCTTTACAAAATAGGAAGAGTAAGTGTATCAAAGATAGAACATTTTGGTACCAGGTCACGTTTCAAATATGGTACACTGGGCGCTACAGGGTTTCAAAAAAATGTTTACATTAAACAGGGGAAACCCCGATAACTTTCCAGTTTTTTGGTTATGACACACATGAACAGAGAACATTTAAAATGTATTGTACAATCAAGAACTGCAAGGCCGTCAGTTTAACCTAAACAGAAACAAGGAACAGTATAACAGAACAATTTGGATTACCTTTCTATAAATTTGTCGAATATATGACCCCTCAATGAGTTGCAGATTTCATTGATGTAGGGCTGCAATGAGAAAAAGAAAACAGAAATCACATAACTATAACATAACAATAAGTGCGCCATATCATTCTCTCTTATACTTCATCATAACCTACACAATAAAATACTGCATATAATAACCAAAGTGCACCAGATCATTTGATTTGTTCTTGTTCTTGTAAGGCTTTGTCCGTCCACTGCAGGGTGTAGCGCCCTCCGCCAATGATCTCCGCTCCTCTTTGTTTTTCCTCCGTCGTGTCCATGCTTGTCCATCTGTCTGTACAATATCATCTCTCCACTGCCTCTCCAGGCCTCCTCTTGTTCTCTTTCCTTTTATACTATGGCATTATCAAGGTACACCATATTTTTACCACAACATAATCCAAGCAAACGAAATTACTTATACCGCTGGTACATCATAACCTACACGTACCACATTACAATCTAAGTTGACCATATGATTATACCACACCGCCATAAGCTACATAATTACACTACATGCTGTGCCATAACCTCAACCAAGAAATTGAAGCTTTACAATGATCTCAGCTGATATTTCTGTACTGATGAAAGAATATATTGTCCCATGGCGGGATTTAGACAGAAACTAAAATCCAACCTATGGCCATGTTTTGAAAGAAGGCGAAACCCCCAACTTTTCTTCTTCTCCCTTTGAAATTTCAAATTGTTGACCTCATCGGCAAAACCGGTTCGAAGTTCTATGAGCCACAAAGTTTTTCCTTATACCAACGGTTCTCAACCTGAGCCAAAACGCACAAAAAGGGCGACGGGGGTGGGGGTGGGGTGTGTGTGTGAAAACGATAAAAGGAGGCGGTGGGGGAAATATGAATGGAGAATGATTTGGGGCACACAGGGCATCCACAGACTCGTTCAACAGCACGCTTACATGGGTTTTATAAACAGAAAAAGCCTGGGTTTTTTTTGGTGCATTTGAAAAAAAAATGCTTTCTGTTTTATAATGAAAATAATCAACAAGCCTATTGTAATTTATATGGCATACTTTTCTTTTGAACTTCATAATTATATCTTCTCTGCCGAATTTCGAGAGGGGACATAAACCAAGCGTCCTTCAGTTCTGTTATTTTTTGGTCTTTTGAAAAAGAAAAAAATTGAGGGGTGGGGGTGGGCGCCTAGTGAGAAAAAAAAAATTTTTCTGGCTTCTCGTCTTCTCCTGTGTTTAAGCTGCATTTATTTTTGCCCCAGTTCAGCAGGCTTATGTGTGTTTATGCAATTGGATAGAACAAAGCTGGAACACATACACATGAAGAAAAAAATGGTTGTAATTTTTTGTGAATATGACTGTTGATAGATAGATAGATGGATAGATAGATAGATAGATAGATAGATAGATAGATAGATAGATAGATAGATAGATAGATAGATAGATAGATAGATAGATAGATAGATAGATAGATAGACCGATAGATAGATAGATAGATAGAATAAAGGACCAAACAGTGCCAGAGAGATTACCCCCATTTCCGTGTGTTTGTAAGCGCCTTGGACGGAGCCATTGGGTGCCAAGTATTGATGTTTTCTCAAGGGACTCCAGGCTTCACAATTGGCATGATTACGTGTCCAGAGAGACAGGCAAGCTGAGACGGAGGGGGTGGAGGGGGGGGGGGGAGGGGGGGGGGGGAGGAGGCCAGGAGAGGGGGACGTCGCAAAATGGAAGAGGAGCAGAAAAGGCTAGAATGATGAATGATGGTTCAGATAAAATAGATTTCATTTGAACTAGTGCCGGGTCAGAAATCAGAGGTTCGAAAACATGGGGAAATTAATGTGAAGTTCTGTTACCTACAGGATGAGTGGAGTGGAAATGACAAGACTTCGTTGACCCGTCTTGAGACAGATATGATTTTTTTTTTATGGAGAGACGTCGATCTAGGTGGAGATTCTATTCCTATTCTCAATTTTCCTCGCTTCTCTGAGTCATCCCCCTGCGTTCTCATATCCATCCCCCACATCCCCCTGAACAACAACAACAACAACAACAACAACAACAACACATGCACGTCAATTATACGATCTGGACTAAAAAACGTCTCCCTCTTTTCAAATGTAATCTTGACTAACTTTCATGATCTGAAAAAAAAAAAAAAGACTATTCGAATCAATTAGACCGCCATCAAGTCAATGCATTCGTAGTCAATTCTTGTGACATTCCTCCATTTTCCCATCCCTTCAGCAATCAACATGGACAACAAACAACAAAAACATCCCATTTGTACTATCTCTATGCTCACGGTCGTACAACTACACGACAGGACAAGTAGGTCTGGCATGAACTCCGTGCAAATTGTTCCACATACAACCCGAAACGGCCAAAGATCAGCTGGTATTCATTGCACCTGTTAAGGCAGGTTCTTTACGCGCAATGCAGCATTTCCCAAACTGTTGAAACATGGAACCTTTTTAATGACAGCCGCCGATTTGGTGGCACCCGGTGACTAACATTTTTTTAAATGTCTCCAAAAGTGTCCACGAGAATCGCCGACAGCTCGCTACTTCGGTGCTTTTTCCAAAAATGGTTTTCATTTCGCATGGCAAATCTTGTGGACCCTCTGCGGAATGCCGGGACAAGGCCCGTGCTCATGTTAACCTGAAGGTCCATGGAACTCACTTTATGAGCCGCTCCAATCATGTTTGGTGGCAGAAAATTGTAATTTCCGAATGGCTTGATTACCAATAGCAATTGTGTGATTTGTTCCCTTTGAAGTCCCGTCAATGCGCACTTGATCTGGAGTTGTGAGTTGGAGTTCAATGAACTCCTACTCTTTTATATGCGACCGTGTTCGAATAAAAGACACACTGCTATTTCCGAATTCAGTCGAGTTTTCTAACATGTTTTTATTTTTAACAGTTTTATGTTCTTTGTTGTCTGGCTACTGTATGAACCACCTGTTAGCTCTATGAGTGGTTTATGTGGCTTCACGAAGAGCTGTTAGAAATTCTAGATACTGTGAAGAAACATCCAGAGATTGTAAAGTTATACCTATCACATCTAGAGAATGTAAAGTTGTATCCAGATATTGTGAAGTTATATCTAACTGTCACGATTAAGGTTGATGACCTTGTACGCCACGAGTATAGAGGGGGTAAACTTAGTAGGGGAGAAGGGGAGTTTTTTAAGTTGTTGACTAGCATGAAAGATTACTATCACGAGGAAGGTCGGTGGCCTTGTGCGCCACGAGTCTAAGGGGGGTGAGCTTAGCAGGGGAAAACACGGTTTTTAACATTGTTGACGAGCGTGGATAGATACACACGACTCGCTTTAAACTAGGCGCGTGTGCAAAAACCTCGGGAGTATAAGTAGAGGAGAAGCTCGACACACGTGGTTCCCAAGTTATTCATTTCTAAAGGAAGACGCAGCGAGAAGTGGTCCGGGCGACAGGTGGAAGGTCGTGCCATGGGGACCAGGGGTGTTATGTATGTGAGGAATCTATGAGTTTCCCAAGTTATTCATTCCTAAAGGAAGACGCAGAATTTATCGGTCCGGGCGACAAGTGGAAGGTCGTGCCAGTGGGGACCAGAAGTGTTAGGTGTGTGAGGGATCCATGATGTTCACATTTATTTCCCAATAAGAAGAATTTATCGGTCCGGGCGACAAGTGGAAGGTCGTGCCATGGGGACCAGAAGTTGAGGAGTTCTGATGATAGGATGGGAACCCATCAGAAGCTCGTGAATCTACGATGGCGGGTGTGAACCGTCGGTGTGCTGTGTGTTTGCAAGTTGAAGAGTCTTGAGGACGGGATGTCGAGAACCCCTCAAGGAACAAGTAATCTACGATGGCGGGTGTGAACTGTGTGTTCTTATTTGTGTGAAGCCAGGGGAGTCTGTTTCCCCTTTTATCGTCGAAATTAAAGATCTAGAAAGTATTGTGTGAACTCTGGAGAAGTGAAACTGCATCAACGAGGAGGGCAGCTGTTGACAGAGACTATTAAGTATACGTAGTTAAGTTTATAGACAGAGGGATTAGATATAGATGTGAAACGGGGAATAGAAAATAGCCATGATCCCCAAGAGTAAATTTGAAGTATCTCTGTTTTTGTGATTATGTATGTGATTATCATGAGTTGAATGTTTTGACATAAGTTTTGTCATGCATTTATAATTAAATATCGTTTAATTTAAATTTCACTCCATGTGTCCGTTGATCGCTGGTCTGCTTGCTTGGCTTGTTAGCTGGGTTTAAAAGGTAAATAAGTTAGGTACTCATCACACACGTGGTCGTGACCATCTTCACGCACGTGATCGTGACAATAACACATTAGAATATGACGCTGGAGGGGTTTGGGCTGTGGACACTGTGGCAGTGAACGGGTTAGGAGGGCGTTGGCGATTATTTTGAGTCCGTGTCCGAGAAAAAACAACAACACACACACACAAACCATAAAAGAAGGACAGGAAACAAGGATAAAACAGAGGGGTATACAGTAACAGGACAGAAGGATATCCATTCTGTAAAACTCCGGGATGAAAGGGCAGGGCAGAAGGTTCCCTAAATCCTTGCAATCGCCGGCTAATCATCAATCCACTTCACGGAAATAATGTCTCTAGAAAAGGAGTCGTTCAAACCAAAAGATGCGACGTTAATTTACCCAAGGACGTCAGGATAAAAACTGCGATACCGCCCTCATCCTTTCAAGGCCATGGGTACTATAAGTAGGCTAAACCCGCCCCTGGGATTACCGTTGCCACTCAGCGAGAAGTGGAGTGGACTCATCGTGCACGCACCCACTGACTAATACCCACATACATCCAAAAGCCCATCCGCTCCAATTCCTGCACTGCTATCAAAGTGGCCTGAAAATGGGGTTTTTCGATCTATCGAAATGACAGTTAGTCGTCCCTTTCGGTAGGAGGAAAAGCAGAGGCAAAGTTAAGGAAAGCATTCCTTCAAACGCAGCCCGGCTCCAGTCAGTACTATGGAGTGGGATATCAGAATAGGCAGCAATATCTGCAACACTTTCTTCTTGGATATTTCAAATCATATTATTCTCGTCACATTCCATCTCAATCTGCACAACCCTTTGCCTGCCGCTGACAGAATGATGTAGTAACCCAAATAGACCAGAGCCTCAGTGCAGGAGCCACAGACATTTTACACTAAGTTAGTGTAAGACAGATATCTTTGCATGAATCTGATTAGTGATTCCACAACTATTCTGTGGGAGTTTTTACAGCACCACGTTGAACAGGCGGACCACTTAACTCTTTTTAAAAAGAAATTAATTGACTATTCTGAATTTTATTCAATCTGGGTAAAAAAAAAAAATACACATACCGAGCTGAACAATACAAGCTCACACTTCCAATCTATTTTTTAGGGGGGGAGGGGCGGGGGGAGAGTTAAAGTATAACTATTGGTAAATGAATATGAAATATCTCTGAAACCGAAGCAGATCTAAATTTAGGCGATGAAACCCCTATGCCACACTGTAAGATCCTTCATCCCGTCCATGGAAAGACTGCAGGATTTAGCCCCCCCCCCCCCCCCCATACAGCCTTCATAGAAAGGATGGCTTGTGCCTTTGCTTACATTTTACAATCTTTGACAATAGCTACAGAGAGAATTACTGTTTTCTAACGGGAGTTTGTGTGCTGAAAGTGTTAACCCTAAATTCGCTATCTGAAGATTGCAGTAGTAAGGTTAATGCTAAAGTACTTTTTACGTGAGAGCTATCTCAGGCGACAGAATTCGACCCCAAGGTATCGATGAATTCCATTTCCCTATTCGGTTCTGCTCCGCTACTCTCGCAAATCTACAAACGCGAAAGAATAGGATACAAAGGTTGAGTTAGATTCAGCTGCCGCAAAGGTTTGAGGTCTTTCCCGGCTCTGGGCATGTACACCTCACTTTTCTTCTTCTTGCCTGTTTTTCCTTTAATTTCTCCTTTGTTGTCTTCATCTGCCAGATCTTCCTCTTCACTTCTTTTTCTTTTTCAACACTGTTCTTCTTTTCCTTCTTTCTCTTCTTCCTAGCCCTCACAAGGGCTGGGCTCAATTTTTACAACAGTTCCGACACTCCAAAATGATCCTTTTCTGTTCACAGTCCAAACTTAATAAAGTTTATGTAAGTTTCAAACCATGAAATGGTTCTTCAAAATCATAGATGAAAATTGGAAAATATACTTTCTGGTGAACATCACACATGGCACATAGGAGGCGGTGCCCCACGTAAGTTCCTATTTAACGCTCTTTTGAACGACATACACTCCTTGAATATTAATATCAATTTAATAATAATACTAATTAAAAAAAATATCTTCAAATTCAGAATCCATACATATTTCAAAATGGCCGCTACAGTGCTTTATTCTGCATATCATTACATTGTTTAGCATTTTCCGAACACAATAAATGAAAGATGCTCTCAGAGGAATTTTCACCCAGCGGAGGAATCAAACTCGGGCTTCCGTTAAATCCCCCAAAAAGCTCACAATGTTCGTCTATGATAATTATTTCCCCACATAAAAGAAGACCAAGAACCATTTTGATCACAGCCATTCTATTAAACGCATTTTTGGATTGACACAGCGGCCAAAAAATCGACCTGCCACTCGCTATAAACAATAATAAAATAATCATGGCAATCAGGGGATAATTACTGCTAAGAAAACACTGAACCAGTGACCAGAGTACCCGGGTGCAGACCAGGAAGATGCTCACGTTTCCAAGGCAACGACCAATAAATCAAAACGTGTGGACCATTTAGTGTTGTGGTTTACTACACTATTAATCCTCCTGGGTCCGTTCGGCCCTGGTTTACAACGCAGACCCCGTTGTTTTATCGTTATAATATTTGACATGCCAGCATCATCGAATTTACAGCTATATTTTTGAATGATTTTTAATCTTCTGATGAAATATAATGAGACTGTGACAGATGGCCGTCGCTAATGTATTGTCCTCTTCAAATATGTGACTGGATTTGACGAAATCCGTTTGAAGATAGACCAAAATTCCTAAGAAAACCCCTCCAGAAGGAGAAATGTTTCTATGGAACTTGAGATTTGCTGAAAATATGAAAGATTTAGCCATTTTCTGCATTCACTTAAAGTATTTTGCTTGAAATCGTCTTACAAATATTTTATTTTGATTTTTCAAAGGGGTATAAAAATGTCACCTTTAGTCCGGTTTTGTCAGATCCATCCACCTATCATTTCATACACCACACATATTGTATGCGTTTGCTATATTCAGCATCAATATTTCTCAATTTAAGTCCACTTTACAGGACAATATTAAATATGTTGTCTTTGCATTGATTTACTACGTTTGTTTTTACGTCATGTTTTTTTTGTATATGGAATTGGACCAACTCACGATAATGCTATTCTTGTTCAAACTCACCACTGGCCACAGCGACAAACTTTAACAAACAGAATCACACACCTCAACAAAGAGACAGGTAGACAGACAACAGGCGACCAGAAAGACAGACAAACTGCACTGTCACGATTAAGTCTTCCATTCCACTATTTTAAAAAAAAATAATTCTTTACAAAATGACGTAAAGGTCAAATTTGAAGGTTTTGACATTTTGATAATCAGCACTCTCATACCTGTGATCCAACAAAATCATTAAAATGAAAATTTACTAATTTAGAATAACAGATTACATAACTAACGTAAACGCCGCCTTCCAACGCTCGACTTTTTTCTTCCACTAAACGAGGTAAATCTTTACGCCACATGGCCCCCATCGCTGTCAGGTACTGATTTGATCTATACGCCACTTTGTCAAAACCAACAACAACAAACAAACAGCAATTTATTCCAGAAAAGTGCCCGGGTACCCAGACTCCTTCTGTACGAAAACGCCTACAGCACTGCCCGTGACTGGCTCTGTGTTCGGTGCGTGTGTGAGTTTAGACAGCACTCAGGTGAAGGTCGGTTGCTAATGGAGTGACCACCACATGCCACCAAGCCTGGAGAGAGCAAAGGTCTGCACCAGCAAACTGTTTATGATTTGGTCTGGGTGGATTTATCTGATGCTAGCAGATTGTCCTGATGACACTGCCTGGGGGTGGGGAAAATTGTAGGTGAAGTAGATTTTTGTGCTCAACCCCAAGTTTGGCAGCGGCGTTTTTCAGGTCTGGCCCACACCATCAGAATTCTGGTCTGGCATCCAATTTGAGGTCTTTGTTTTAGGAGGTTCGCTGCCCTTGGCATTTACACCTCACTTTACTTGTTTTATTATTTCTTGTTGGGGGGGGGGGGGGGAAATAAATTTTAATCTATTAATTTCAATTTTGCCCGGGCAGCGGCCTTTCGGCCTGCTCTTTACGATTTCCAACTGCCAAGGTATCTTTAACGTGCGCACGGGCCATCCGAATTTTTTCGTCCTTATCCGAGAAGACTAGGTACTCGATCCTACCCCCCAATAGGACCAGGGACTTGAAAATATGAGAAAAATCCAATTTCCAAGAACTACTCGATCCTACCCCCCAATAGGACCAGGGACTTGAAAATATGAGAAAAATCCACTTTCCAACATGCCTGCACTGCCCGGGTTTAGAACCCGGGACCCTTGGCATGAGAGGCGAGCACCTTGCCTCTAGACCACCTTGTCTGGCATCCATTCCCCTCACGTTTTTTAAATTCTATTTCCACACGGCAAAACAAGTGAAGGTGAAGTGGAAAAAAAAATGTTTCAAAGTAAAGTGGCGTGAAGAAAACAATACAAAAACGTGACCAAAGTGCGAAATCTAATCGATAAAGCATGAATGATAGCAGGACATATATATGGCCTTTAGCGTCTTTACAGACGGTCTTAGCAGCTAGAATATTCACTTTCACCTTGACTGACAGCTTCTCTCGTGGCTTATTCTACCAATGTTTGACCCGAGAGTGCGATGGCAGTGATTGCAGGTCAGTCTTTTGGGTTCACTTTGGCGAGTGTTTTCATTCCGCCTCTGTCGTTTTGTCAGGTATGTTTCTTTTGCCTTGAAGTCTATTGCGAGCGTGCCACTGCGCAATTTTTGTCTCCATCTGCTTCGATCATTTGCAAGGTTCTCCCATTCATTGGGGTCGATGTTGAATGCTTTCATCGTGACCTTGCAAGTGTCTTTGAATCGCAGATGTGGCCTACCTCTGGGTCGGTTGCCAGTAGCAAGTTCCCCGTAGAGAATTTGTCTGGGGATGCGATCGTTTTCCATACGGTGGAGATGTCCAAGCCACCGCAGTCTTTTTTTGCCTAGGAGAGCCTGAGTTGATGGAATGTTGGCTCGGCTCAGAACTTCGATATTTGAGATCCTGTCTTGCCACTTGATCTTGAGAATTTTGCGTAGGCAGCGCAGGTGGAAGGAGTTGAGGGATCTTTCATGTTTGGAGTAGGTGGTCCATGTCTCTGAGCCATACAGCAGGGTGCTTAGGACGCAAGTTTGGTACACGAGTACCTTTGTTTTGATGGTCAGCTTGCTATTGTTCCACACCCTTTTTGAGAGTTTGCCAAAAGCTGTGGCCGCCTTTCCTATTCTGGCATTTATTTCAGTTGTTATGTCTGTGCTACCACTGATGGTTGAGCCTAGGTAGCAGAATTTTCCCACTTGCTCCAGAGGAGAGCCATTCAGCATGATTGGGTTGGGGTTTCTCAAGCCTTGTGTCAAAACTACAGTTTTTGAGACACTGATCTTTAGCATGAATTTGTCACAGGCTTTGGCAAGGCTATTGATGAGAGCCTGGAGCGTGGTTTCATCGTGGGCCACGATTGCAGCATCATCTGCGAAGAGGAGCTCTTGTAACATAATATGCTCTGTACGAGATTTTGCTTTTAGTCTGGCAACATTAAAAATGGAGCCGTCCACTCTGGTGTTAATAAGTACTCCACCTGAACATTGACCAAAGGCATTCTTGAGTAGGGCTGCAAAATATATACCAAATAAGGTAGGAGCAAGAACACATCCCTGCTTCACACCGCTGTTTACAGCAAATGAATTGGATGTGCAGCCCTCAAAGTTGACACATGCCCTCATGTCAGTGTGGAAGGATGCAATAAGTTTTAGCAATGTTGGTGGACAGCCTATGGATTTAAGGACTGCATACAGGCCAGATCGGCTTACGGTGTCGAAAGCCTTTGTTAGGTCCACAAAGCATGTTATAAGCGGCCTGTTTTGTTCTTTACATTTTTCTTGGATTTGCCGAAGTGCAAATATCATGTCAATAGTTGATCGCTTGCTTCGAAAGCCACATTGTGTTTCTGGTAAGACTTTTTCCGCCAGTTGTTGAAGGCGGCAGAGGATGACGCGAGCAAAAGCCTTTCCAGTAATGCTGAGGAGGGATATGCCTCGATAGTTGTTGCAGTCGCCTTTGTCTCCTTTGTTCTTGTAAAGTGTGACAATTTTGGCGTCTCTCATATCATGTGGTATCGCGCCTTCTTTCCAACACTGCAGTAACAGATTATACAGGTGTGGTAATAGTGGGCCTTTTAGGTCTTTTAATACCTCTGCAGGAATGTTGTCACTTCCTGTGGCTTTTCCAGCAGACAGGTGGTCGATTGCATTGGAAAGCTCGACTAAGGAAGGTTCAGCGTCAAGTTCGGCCATTATTGGCAGTTTTTGGAGGTGTTCCTCAAAATCTGGTGGAATATTTTTCTCAGTTGAATACAACAGAGAGTAATGCTCTACCCACCTATTCAGTTGTTCATTTTTATCTGTGATGGGTTCACCATTTACAGACTTAAGTGGGGCGCTTTTGGTGATGATTGGCCCAAGAGCTACTTTCATCTGACTAAAGGCGGTTTTCATATCTCCCTTTTCATTTGCCTCTTGTATGCTGTTACACAAGTCTGTCCAGTATTTGTTGGCGCAACGTCTTACCTCCAGCTGAAGTTTAGCTTTTGCATTTTTCAAACAAGTTTTTGTACTCTGATTGCAATTTTTGTTATACTCATTGAAAGCAGATTTCTTTTGCTCAATGAGAGGTAGGAGAATTTCGCTGTTCTGGGCTACCCAGTCGTTGTTTGAAACTTTATGCTGTCCAAAAGACTTGATGGCACAGTCATGAATTTTTGAACTGAGAGTGTTCCATGTTTCATCTACCGAGTCACATTGGGTGACATTATCCATGCTTTCAGCAAATAACTTTTCAAATGACTTTCTATTTGATTCATCTCTGATTGCTGTTACATTGATCTTAGGGATTGAAGGGGCTTTTGATCTGTATATTTTCTTGGCCGAAATTTTGATTTTGCTGACTACCAGTGCATGGTCGGTGTCACAGTCAGCACTGTGGAGGGAACGAGTTATTTTTATACAGCCCAAACTCTTCCTCCTTGAGAGAATAAGATCTAATTGATGCCAATGGCCAGACCTGGGATGGCGCCATGATGTTCTTTGGCATCTCTTAAGGTCAAAGTACGTGTTTGTAACACATAATGAGTTTACCGAGCATAGCTCCAGAAGGCGCTGCCCGTTTTCGTTGATGTTGCCAATGCCGAAGTGCCCAATGCACTTTGGCCATGCGGAGTGATCTGCTCCCACTCGAGCGTTAAAGTCACCCAGAATTAGCAGGCCTTCGGTGAGAGGGATGTTGTGGAGAGTCCTCTGCAATGCCTCGTAGAAAATGTCTTTGGTTTCGTCAGAGGAGGTAAGTGTTGGGGCATAGACACAGATAATGTTGGTAAAACCAGACCGGGTGTTCAGTCTGAGTGTCATGATGCGTTCTGACACTCCAATTGGAGTTGCGATCGAATTGATAAGGGAGTTTTTTACGGCGAAGCCCACGCCGTGGATTCTCGGCTGTTCGCTGCTAAGGCCCTGCCAGAAGAAGGTGTAGTTTTCTTCTTTGACTGACCCGGAGTCGGGAAGTCGAGTTTCTTGAAGGGCAGCGATGTCGATGTTTAGTAGCTGAAGTTCTCGATCAATAATTTGGGATTTCCTGATGGAGTCAATATTAGTGAGATCTTGCTGTTGCAAGCCTGGGCGCATTGTTCTGACGTTCCAGGTACCAAGTTTTAGTATTTTTCTGTTTTTGCCAGGTGCACACTTTACGTCAGCTTTTTGACTTTTGGTCTAGCTCCAACCACCTTATGAAGCAGGCTGACGTGGCGGAACAACACCCAACTGCCTGGGGGCTGCCCAGGTTACGGCGGGCGGTAGTTGATCAATGCAGCTGAAAAGCCGCTCCCACCGACAGAGGGGACCCCTGGCGCTCATCCGTACGCCAAATGGATTGAGCTTATCACCGGTAACTGCCACCTCCCGTGTTGTGCCCATCCGTAACGGATGGCTGGAGTGTCCTCTCCAAATCGGAAATGGGTGGGCTTATAGAGGAGAGACAGACGCTTGCCAAGCCCGAGCAAACGCCTCCTCGTTTTGCTGCAAGCAGGACATACATATGCAGAAAATAAGCACTCTGTTTACATGGAAATACACAAATGGAAGTTTCCCTCGAGGGTGGTAACTTTAAAGTTTCAATGCAATATGATGCCTCACTAGAAGAAATACAGAAATGAAAGTGCTCTCTGGAGAGTAGTGGAATAAAGCTCCCAGTGATGCTGTATGAGAAGAAAGTCCCAAAAATTAAAAACATCCCCTTGAACGAACATAATCAATACCGTACCAAAGGCAATTTTCACAACAGGGAAATCCCTCGCCATCAAGAGCAGAGAAGAAACGCTTGGATACTGAAGTACCTTCCCACAAAAATGGACAAGGCCGTGCAACATGGCATTTGTAGTCAAGCATTTTTCGTGGACATTGACCGACCGCTCGTGCGAGGAGTTTGAGGTTCAGTTTAACGCGCGTTGGCGCGATATAACAGCCATTTGGAGCCTTTCCAGACTTAATCGTTACTTTACCTTTGTTAGTTTTCAACTTTCAGTTTCTTATAAGATTCCTAAGGGGAGCGGGGAGAGGTGTTTGACGAAAGCGTATGAAAAGAGTGGATGGGGTGGTAAAAAAAATCGCCAGAGTACCTACTTTAAGGACGGCCCCTTGGAAGAGGATGAGTGCAGTAAAATTGGGGAATTGGAAATCTGATATTGGAGGACTGTAGAATGTGCTGGTACTGGGAATGACCACGGAGGGGATGAGATACACACACAGGGCCGACTACTGACTGACAGGGGAAAAAACTAATGGTAGTTGGATGGACGAATGGAGGCTGATAAGATGAATGACTGGATGAATAGATGGATGGATAAGCAATGTATAGGAAGGCAGAAGGTATAGATAAATGAATGTGATTTATGAACAAAGACAGCGAGAGATAGGAGGAAAAAGGAGAGAGAGAAGGGGAGAGAGGAGACGGAGAGAAAGACACTTCAAAGAGAGAGTGAGAGAGAGGAGGGAAAGAGGGAGAGAGGCGAGAGAGAGAGAGAGAGAGAGAGAGAGGGAGAGAGAGAGGGAGAGAGAGAGAGAAAGAGAGAGAGAGAGAGAGAGAGAGAGAGAGAGAGAGAGAGAGAGAGAGAGAGAGAGAGAGAGAGAGAGAGAGAGAGAGAGAGAGAGAGAGCTCTAGATGACAAAAGCATGAAAAAATAATGATCCAAATGAAAATAAAGAAAACCGAACATCATCATCAAAAACAACAACATCAGGAACAACATCCACTATTTCTTGGAGTCATACTTCAAGCCAGATAATATTGCCTCTCTGAAATAAACCACGCTCTTTTCCTTAAAAAAAACACCCATCAAACTCTAACGCCGATGAAATCTAATCTCTCAATAGGACGTCAAGGACTCTTGAATGCAACTCGTGGAATGATATTAGAAAGAAAAAAAAGTCATTTAGGCTTGAAATAAAGACGCAGGTGCCATTGAATCCTGATGAGTGGCGGGAAACGTTTATCACAAGAATATACCACTCGCATTTCTTTGTTGCTTCATCTGTCTATTATATATAGGGGGGGGGGGTGTGTGTGTGTAGTGAAGACAGAAAGGTACGACTGGCAAAAAGGAAATTACAAAAAACGGGCCAGTTAAAATGATTGTAATACTAAGACAGGTGAAAAGGCAGATATTTGGATAGAGCCTGCTGGGACAACAGGACAGCACTGATGCAAGAAAACATACATAGTAGCACAGACGTGCAGATACACACATACAAACAGACAGCAAAGAAATAAATAGACAGACAGACAGACAGACGGACAGATAGATTGATAGATAGATAGACACATAAGACAGACAGAAGGACAGACACGTAGATATAGATACGATAGATAGATAGATAGATAGATAGATAGATAGATAGATAGATAGACAGATAGATCAGACAATAGCTCCCCTCCGGTTCAATCAACCGACTGAATACTGAAAATGACTACACTAGATTACCTTTGCCACCACCTACATAAATTATATCAGGTATAACACAGGACTGCTGATGCACTTCAACACGTGCGAAATAGCAACTCTAATGAGTTCCGACATACCAAACAGCACTGACATGTGCAGTGCAAGTGTGTGTTTGTTTCCTGGGGCTGGGGAAAACACATTCGAAATGAACTAAAACGAGGGATGAGACAGGAAGATGAGAAATCGGTGAAGCGCG